>CM036658.1:7049912-7752412 GCA_020746105.1 Trogon surrucura
ACACTTGCCATTTCACCTTAGGAAATTATACCCATTTGTTTGCTAATCTGAGTATACCAGGTTTGAGGATTGTGATTGTGAATGCAGTTATTTTGATCAAAAGATTGAATTGTTATTGATTCTGATGTTAATGCCCATGAATCTCTTGGCATTGTGGCATTTCTGTAGGAATTTGTGCAAGTCATTGAGTATCACTGTGTCCTTTAGCTCTCAGTGTGTATCAGCAAGTGTCGCCCCTGTGACTAGAAAGAAACATCGGAGAAAGTCAATTGCCCTAACACCAGATAACACAACTCCAGGACAAAGTCATTCTAAAGTAGCACCATCAGATGACTCAGATTCAGACTCAGGAAAGAAAGCTGGTATCTCTGTGACTGGGAAGAAACATCTAACAAAGACAAATCACCCAACATCAGATGATTCTGATCCAGGAAAAGGTCCTTCCCAATCGAAGTCATCAGATAGTTCAGGGTCAGAAACGGAGGCAGCTGTCAAACCTTTAACTCTGAGGGACATGAGAGATGTGAGAAAGGACTTTGGCCGTCGTGAGGGTGAATCATATTACAGGTGGCTGCTCCGATGCTGGGATAAAGGAGCTGATACCATTAATCTGAATGGTAAAGAAGCCAAACATCTGGGGTCCCTGTCTGGAAACGCAGGCATTGACACGGAACTTGCGAAAGATGACAACAGTCTCAGCCTCTGGAGACGACTCTTAACAGCTATTAAGAACCAGTATACCCACAAGGACGATATTCCTATCCACACAACCAACTGGACCAGCATGGAAAAAGGCATTAAATTCCTGAGAGAACTAGCAGTGAGAGAGGTGGTTTACAGCGATCCACAAACAATTTTAAACCCTGATGAAATGCCCTGCCACAAACACGTTATTCAGATGTTCGTGAGGAGCGCCCCACCAGTGTATAAGCACACCTTGTCAACAATGGTCTGGGCATTAGATGGAGATGGTCGGGTACCAACAGTGAGTGAAGTGGCCAACAAAGCACGACAGTATGAAGACAGTACTGCCAATCCCCAACAAATTCACACTGCTGCCATGGAAAAAATAATTGAGGAAAACAAAACAACAGATCACTGGAGAAATCAATTGAGAAAGTGATTGAGAAAGCAATGGAGAAAACCAATCAATCAATTGAGAAAGCAATGGAGAAAACCAATCAATCAATTGAGAAAGCAATTGAGAAAAATAGTGAATCATTTGAGAAAACCAATCAATCATTAGAGAAGCTGATTGAAACATTATCTAGGAGAGATGACAGACCTCAATGGAGCCGCGTTGATGCTGTTAGAAAATACAGACCTTCAAGATCAACTAAAAATGATGGCAACTTGTCACGGAATGACTTGTGGATTTTCCTACGTGGATATGGTGAGGACATGAGAAACTGGGATGGAAAACCTACTTCTGCTCTACGGGAACGAGTATCCAATTTGCGAAACACCAACAGAAGACAACAATCTGCCACAAGAAGGAATAATCAGAATGTAACTATAGTTAATACCAATACTGTGAATCAGGTAAATCCCGTGAATCAACCCCAAAATTAGAGGGGCCCTGCCTCCAGCCAGGTGGCGTAGAGGGACAACCGAGTTTATTGGACTGTGTGGATTCGGTGGCCTGGCACATTAGAACCATGAAAATATAGAGCTCTGGTGGACACTGGTGCACAGTGCACTCTAATGCCATCGAATCATACAGGTACTGAAACTGTTACTATTTCTGGAGTGACAGGTGATTCTCAACAACTGTCTGTATTGGAGGCCGAAATGAGCCTTACTGGGAATATGTGGAAGAAGCACCCCATAGTGACTGGTCCAAATGCCCCATGCATCCTTGGCATAGACTTCCTCGAGAAAGGGTATTATAAAGATCCAAGAGGGTATCGATGGGCTTTTGGCATCGCAGCTGTAGAGACTGAGGACATTGATCAACTGTCTAGCTTGCCCAAACTGTCAGAGGAGTCTAGTGTCATAGGGCTGATGAAAACTGAAGACCAACAGGTACCAATTGCTACTAAAACAGTGCATCGACGACAATATCGTACCAACCGAGACTCTGTAGTCCCCATCCATAAGCTGATCCGTCAACTAGAAAGCCAAGGAGTGATCAGCAAAGCTTGCTCACCATTTAACAGTCCTATCTGGCCTGTGCGTAAGTCTGATGGAGAATGGAGATTGACTGTAGACTATCGTGGCCTGAATGAGGTTACACCACCGATGAGTGCTGCCGTGCCGGACATGTTAGAACTTCAGTATGAGTTGGAGTCAAAGGCAGCTAAGTGGTATGCCACAATCGACATTGCTAATGCATTTTTCTCTATTCCTATAGCAGCAGAGTGGAGGCCGCAGCTTGCTTTCACCTGGAGGGGTATCCAGTACACCTGGAACCGACTGCCCCAGGGGTGGAAACACAGCCCGGCCATCTGCCATGGTCTGATCCATACTGCCCTGGAGAGGGGTGGAGCTCCGGAACATCTGCAATACATTGATGACATCATCATATGGAGTAACACAGCAGAAGAAGTTTTCACAAAAGGTAAGAAAATAATTGAGATTCTTTTGGATGTTGATTTTGCCATAAAGAGAAGCAAGGTCAAGGGACCTGCATGAGAGATCCAGTATTTGGGAGTTAAATGGCAAGATGAGCGTCGCCAGATCCCAATAGACGTGATTGACACAATATCAGCTATGTTGCCACCAGCTAACAAAAAAGAAACGCAATCCTTCTTAGGTACTGTGTGTTTCTGGAGAATGCATATTCCTGGTTATAGTCAGATTGTGAAACCTCTTTTTGATGTGACTCGAAAGAAAAACAAATTTCAGTGAGGCCCTGAACAGCAACAGGCCTTTGAACAAATCAAACAAGAGATAGTACAGGCAGTAGCTCTTGGGCCAATCCGAACAGGGCAAGATATTAAAAATTTGCTATACACTGCAGCTGGGGACAATGGTCCTGCATGGAGCCTCTGGGAGAGGGCACCAGGAGAAACTCGAGGTCGACCCTTAGGATTTTGGAGCCGAAAATATAGAGGCTCTGAGGCCAACTATACTGCAACTGAAAAAGAAATATTGGCCGCATATGAAGGGGTTAAAGCTGCTTCAGAAGTGATTGGTACTGAGGCACAGTTTCTCCTAGTACCACGAATACCAGTCCTAAACTGGATGTTCAAGAGTAGAGTTCCTTCCGCACATCATGCCACCGATGCTACATGGAGTAAATGGACTGCCCTAATTACACAGAGAGCTCGAATGGGTCATCACAATCGTCCAGGACTTTTAGAGATAATCGCAGACTGGCCGCAAGGTAAAGACGTTGCAGTGCCCTCTAAGGAGGTGGTGACACGTGCTGAAGAAGATCCACCATATAATCAGTTACCAGATAATGAAAAGCGGTATGCCCTATTCACTGATGGATCTTGCCGCCTTGTAGGAAATCGTTGTAAGTGGAAAGCTGCTGTGTGGAGTCCCACACGACGTGTTGCAGAGGCAACTGAGGGAGAAGGTGGATCGAGTCAGTTTGCAGAGGCAAAAGCCATCCAGCTGGCCTTAGACATTGCTGAACGGGAAAAATGGCCAGTGCTCTATCTCTGTACTGACTCATGGATGGTGACAAATGCTTTTTGGGGTTGGTTAAAACAGTGGAAGCACAATAACTGGCAGCGCAGAGGTAAGCCTATTTGGGCTGCTGAACTATGGCAAGACCTTGCTGCTCGGCTAGAGAACTTAGTTGTAAAGGTACGTCACGTAGATGCTCATGTGCCCAGAAGTCATGCTACTGAGGAACATCGACACAACCAGCATGTGGATCAGGCTGCTCAAGTGTTCCAAATTGACTTGGACTGGGAACATAAAGGTGAACTGTTTCTAGCTCAGTGGGCCCACGACACTTCAGGACATCAGGGAAGAGATGGAACATACAGATGGGCTCGTGACCGAGGGGTGGATTTAACTATGGACGCTATTGCGCAGGTTATCCATGATTGTGAAATATGCACCGAAATTAAGCAAGCTAAGCGATTAAAACCTTTGTGGTGTGGGGAACGATGGTTAAAATATAGGTATGGGGAGGCCTGGCAGATTGATTACATCACACTTCCTCTAACTTGCCGGGGTAAACGCTATGTGCTCACTATGGTGGAAGCACCCACGGGATGGTTGGAAACATATCCCGTGCCTCGTGCCACTGCTCGAAACACTATCTTGGGCCTAGAAAAGCAGATCTTGTGGTGACACGGCACCCCAGAAAGAATTGAAGCAGATAATGGGACTCATTTCAAAAACAATCTTATAGACAATTGGGCTAAAGAACATGACATTGAATGGGTATATCATATCCCTTGTCATGCACAAGCCTCTTTAAAAATCGAACAATACAATGGACTGTTAAAAACTACTCTGAAAGCTATGGGAGGTGGAACTTTTAAAAACTGGGACAAGCATTTAGCACATGCCACCTGGTTAGTTAACACCAGAGGATCCATCAGTCGTGCTGGTCCTGCTCATTCAGAGCCTTTACATAGAGTAGAGGGAGATAAAGTCCCTGTGGTGTATGAAAGGAATTTGTTGGGGAAGACTGTCTGGGTATTTCCTGCTTCGGGCAAAGGCAAACCCATTCGTGGGGTTGCTTTTGCTCAAGGACCTGGAACTACTTGGTGGGTGATGATGAAAGATGGTGAAGTTCAATGTGTACCTCAAGGAAATTTAACTCTGGGTGAGAATACTCGATTTAATCCTGTATGATGTTGTTACATAATACTAACAGTGTTCAATAAGTGTTTTTCAGAATAATAACCAGAGATGACCAGAGCTGACCTCATCAAGTGACATTCAGCAACTGAGCTAGCCTCATTGAGTGACGTCCAGTAACTTCTTCAAAGTGAACCTACAACCTGTGGACACAAACTGTGACGAATCTCACATGAACTTTCCTGCCCTGAGAGACTGCTATGATGGATAGAACCCACGATTATGAACTTTATGAACTTACTGAACTTTTCCTATAAGTAGATCATTAGCTCGTGATCAGTATGACGTAAATGGTATGGAATAAGGAGTGGAATGTCCTGGGTTTAGCTAAAAAACCCAGTCCTGTTTAGTGATTTTTACTTTCCAGTTTAGTGTCTTCTAAAAGGCTGCACGTTCTGAAGTCAGCAGCATGTTTTTGCAGACAGTGTGTGCTACTGGCAGTGATAACACCTGATGTTTACAGTTACTGCCTGGGACTGGGATGCAGAAAGGCTCTTGCTTATACTTATTCCTACAGTGACCAAGGCCACTGCTGGCTCTTGTGTGCCACGCTGGGGGTGCCGGGTAGTAAGAGGGGGGCACAAGGAAGTAAAAGGTGGCACCTCAGGGAGGTAATAGACAGGACAGGTGACCAGCGAGAATATTCCATCCCTTATACGTCATATTTAGTATAAATTGAGTGATCACGAGAGTTTCGTCCCTTTTGCCCCTTTTATTCGTCCCTTTTTGCCCTTTTGTTCGCTTTTTCTGCAATGGCCGGTGTCCAGAGAGGACTCCATCTGACCTCCTGATTTTGATCCGGATCCTGAGTTCCCGAATCCAGCTCCCTGTATCCAGCTCCCCACTGCCACTGAGCCTGGGGTTTCCCCAGTGCCTCCTGCTCTGCAGCACCAGTGGTGATTTCTATCGGGGGAGGGAGTCGGGTTTGATATCGGGCTACTATCTATAGTTGTATATAGTTCTCTACTTTTACCTTTTCACCATTCATACAATCATAGAATGTTAGGGATTGGAAGGGACCTCGAAAGATCATCAAGTCCAATCCCCCTGCCAGAGCAGGAATGCCTAGACTATGCCACACAGGAACGTGTCCAGGCAGGTCTTGAATGTCTCCAGAGAAGGAGACTCCACAACCTCTCTGGGCAGCCTGTTCCAGTGTTCCGTCACCCTCACTGAGAAGAAGTTTCTTCTCTTATGTTCCAGTTTCAGCCCATTACCCCTTGTCCTATCAGTGGTTGTCACCGAGAAGAGCCTGGCTTCATCCTCGTGACACTCACCCTTGATATATTTGTAAACATTAATGAGGTCACCCCTCAGCCTCCTCTTCTCCAAACTAAAGAGCCCCAGCTCCCTCAGCCTTTCCTCATAAGGGAGATGCTCCACTCCCTGAATCATCCTAGTTGCCCTGTGCTGGACTCTCTCCAGCAGTTCCCTGTCTTTCTTGAACTGAGGGGCCCAGAACTGGACACAATATTCCAGATGGGGTCTCACCAGGGCAGAGTAGAGGGGAAGGAGAACCTCTCTCGACCTACTAACCACTCCCCTTCTAATACACCCCAGGATGCCATTGGCCTTCCTGGCCACAAGGGCACAGTGCTGGCTCATGGTCATCCTGCTGTCCACCAAGACTCCCAGGTCCCTTTCCCCTACACTACTCTCTAATAAGTCATTCCCCAACTTACACTGGAACCTGGGGTTGTTCCTACCCAGATGCAAGACTCTACATTTACCCTTGTTATATTTTATTAAATTTTTCCCCGCCCAACCCTCCAGCCTGTCCAGGTCTCGCTGAATGGCAGCACAGCCTTCTGGTGTGTCAGCCACTCCTCCCAGCTTGGTGTCATCAGCAAACTTGCTGATAGTACTCTCTAGTCCCTCATCCAAGTCATCGATGAATATATTGAATAATACTGGTCCCAGTACTGACCCTTGAGGGACTCCACTGGATACAGGCCTCCAACCAAACTCTGCCCCATTGACCACGACTCTTTCGCTTCTTCCCCTTAGCCAGTTCACAGTCCACCTCACTACCCGAGAGTCTAGACCACACTTCCTCAGTTTAGCAGCAAGGATGCTGTGGGAGACTGTGTCAAATGCTTTACTGAAGTCAAGGTAGACCACATCCACCGCTCTGCCATCATCTATCCACCTTGTTATATCCTCATAAAAGGCTATGAGGTTAGTCAAGCACGACTTCCCTTTGGTGAAGCCATGTTGACTGTCTCTAATGACCCTCTTATCCCTGATATGCCTTGAGATGGCACCAAGGATAAGTCGTTCCATCACTTTCCCAGGGATGGAGGTGAGGCTGACCGGTCTATAGTTACCCGGGTCCTCCTTCTTGCCCTTTTTGAAGACTGGAGTGACATTTGTTTCCCTCCAATCCTCAGGCACCTCTCCCGTCTCCCAAGACTTGGCAAAGATGATGGAGAGCGGTCTAGCAATGACATCAGGCAGCTCCCTCAGCACCCCTGGATGCATCCCATCTGGACCCATGGATTTATGGATGTCCAGATTGCTTAATCGGTCCCTAACCCAGTCCTCATCGACTAAAGCAAATTCCTCCACTGCCCTGACTTCCTCTGGGGCCTCAGGGGAACGGGGCTCCTCAGGACAGCCTCCGGCAGAGTAGACAGAGACAAAGAAGGCATTCAGTAACTCTGCCTTCTCTGTATCTTCTGTCACCAAGGCACCCACCTCATTCATCAGTGGGCCTACATTGCCTCTGGTGTTAGTTTTATCTGCCACGTATTTGAAAAAGCTCTTCCTGTTGTCCTTGACCCCTCTCGCCAGGTTTAATTCTAGGGAGGCCTTTGCTTTCCTAGTTGCCTCCCTACATCCTCGGACAACAGCCTTATATTCTTCCCAAGTGGCCAGCCCTGCCTTCCAAGATCTGTAAATGGCCTCAAGCTGCACAAGAGGAGGCTTAGATTGGACGTCAGGAAAAAATGTTCACCAAAATGGTTATCAAGCTTTGGAAGAAAGTGCCCAGGGAAATGGTGAAGTCCCTGTCTGTGGAGGTATTCAAAAGGTGTATTGTTGTGGTGCTTAGGGACATGGTTTTGTGGTGGACATGGCCTTGCTAGGTTAAGAGTTAGACTCTATGATCTTAAAGACCTTTTTCAGTCTCAATGATTCTACGATTGTACAAATAAAACTTTCTTTGTCTGCACCCTCTTGCCGAGCTCCACCTCGCTCTGCCCTGGCTGTGACAACAAGGAGGAGGCAAGGGTGGGTGAGGTGAGACAGGACAGTGAGGCGAAGGGCAGCCCCAGGGGAAGAGGCTGTCACCGAGGACTGAGGAGTTACAGGGGTGTCTCTGTGTCAGCCACAGGCCTGAATGATGGGGTTTGTCCATACCACGGCGTTGAACAAGGCTGCAGAGTGACACTTCTTTTGCCCAGGCAACCACGGGCTGGCCATTGCAGCCCATGTTCCCATAGCGACGGTGTAACAATGGGAAGGATGCTGGAGGTGACCGTGTCCCAGAGAGCTGGTGCCAGGAGGGGCTGAGAGAGGAGCTGGCAAAGGGTAGACCTGAGCAGGTGGGTAAGGGAGAGCTGCCATGGGAGGAGGGAGAGAGGGAGAGAGGGAGAGGAGAGAGAGAGGAAGAGGAGGGAGAGGAGAGTTGATGAGCAAGTTCATGGAGGCAGGGGAGACAGCCCATGCCATAAGGGACGGTGACTGCTCCTCCACTGCCTTCCAGAGGTGGAGGTCACAAAAGGAGCAGAGCAGACCACGGAAAACACTTGTCCTCAGTCACACAGCCAGGGATTGGCTGACATCGGCAATGGGGCCTGAACCAAGTAAAGGATTCAACAGCTTGGCAGAGGCTTGAGAAGGGGTTGTAAATGAGGACTGAGAGTTGTTCGTCCCTTCTTTGGTTAATATTACCCTGCGTTTGACCCAGAGGGTCTCACTCAAAGAAGAACAGACCATGGTACAGAGGGTCGTGAGCCACAGAGAGAGAATCGGAAACTTTTTGAAGAACATGGACAAGAAGTTGAGTATGCAGGAGCCTAGCAGAGCCATCATCAGCACGAGTAATCTGTGGGAATGTAAGGTGTCTGATCATAGAGTTTGTTCATAATAACTTCCCATTTACAGCCACAGGATATGAAAAAGACAAGAAGACAGAAATTAAGTTAAGTAGCCAAGAGTGGTCTGAAGACCGGAACAAGAGTAATCTGTGGAGATATAAGGTGACTGATCCATGTTCTTTTTGATTTTTTCTTTCCTTTAAGAACCACCGGATGGGAGAGGGACAGGAGCAGAGCAGGGTGGAGATCTGTGCTGAGCCACAGAGGTGCCGAATCAGAAGTTTCTTGAAGAAGACAGAAATTAAGTTAAGTGGCCAAGAATGGTCTGAAGACCTGGACAAGAGTAATATGTGGACATATACGGTGAATTATCTATGTTGTTTTTTTATTTTCTCTTCTCTTTAATAGCGTCTGGATTGGAGAGGGACAGGAGCAGAGCAGGGTGGAGATTTGTCCTCAGCCACAGAGGTGCCGAATCAGAAGTTTCTTGAAGAAGACAGAAATTCAGTTAAGTAGCCAAGAGTGGTCTGAAGACCTGGACAGAAGTAATCCGTGGAGATATAAGGTGACTGATTCATGTTGTTTTTTGATTTTTTTTTCCATTTACAACCACCGGATTGCAGAGTGACAGGAGCAGATCAGGGTGGAGATGTGTGCTGAGCCACAGAGGTGCCGAATGAGAAGTTTCTTGAAGAAGACAGAAATTCAGTTAAGTAGCCAAGAGTGGTCTGAAGACCTGGACAGGAGTAATCTGGGGAGAAATAAGGTGACTTTTCTATGTTGTTTTTTGTTTTTTTCTTCTCTTTAATTGCCTCTGTATTGGAGAGGGACAGGAGCAGAGCAGGATGGAGATCTGTGCTGAGCCACAGAGGTGCCGAATCAGAAGTTTCTTGAAGAAGACAGAAATTCAGTTAAGTAGCCAAGAGTGGTCTTAATAACTCGACGAGTAATCTGTGGAGATATAGGGTGACTGATCCATGTTGGTTTTTGATTTTTCTTGCCTTTATAAGCACCGGATTGGAGAGGGACAGGAGCAGAGCGGGGTGGAAATCTGTCCTCAGGTACAGAGGTGCCGAATCAGAAGATTCTTGAAGAAGACAGAAATTCAGTTAAGTAGCCAAGAGTGGTCTGAAGACCCGGACAAGAGTAATCTGTGGAGATATAAGGTGACTTATCTATGTTGTTTCTCGATTTTTCTGCTCTTTAAGAGCCTCTGGATTGGAGAGTGACAGGAGCAGAGCAGGGTGGAGATCTGTGCTGAGCCACGGAGGTGCTGAATCAGAATTTTCTTGAAGAAGACAGAAATTTAGTGAAGTAGCCAAGATTGGTCTGAAGATCCGGAAAAGAGTAATCTGTGGAGATATAAGGTGACTGATCCATGTTGTTTTTTGATTTTTTCTTTCCTTTAAGAAGCACCGGAATGTAGAGGGACAGGAGCAGAGCAGGGTGGAGATTTGTCCTGAGCCACAGAGGTGCGGAATCAAAAGTTTCTTGAAGAATACAAATATAAGTTAAGTGGCCAAGAATGGTTTGAAGACACAGACAAGAGTAATATGTGAAGATATAATATGACTGATCCAAGTTGTTTTTCGAATTTTTCTTTCCTTTAAGAGCCTCTGGATTGGAGAGTGACAGGAGCAGAGCAGGGTGGAGATCTGTCCTGAGCCACAGAGGTGCGGAATCAGAAGTTTCTTGAAGAAGACAGAAATTAAGTTAAGTAGCCAAGAGTGGTCTGAAGACCTCGACAAGGGTAATCTGTGGGGATGTAGGGTGACTGATCCAAGTTTTTTTTCTGATTTTTTCTTTCCTTTAAGAGCCAGTGGATTGGAGAGTGACAGGAGCAGAGCAGGGTGGAGATCTGTCCTCAGCCACAGAGGTGCTGAATCAGAAGTTTCTTAAAGAAGACAGAAATTAAGTTAAGTAGCCAAGAGTGGTCTGAACACCTGGACAAGAGTAATCCGTGGGGATATAAGGTGACTGATCCATGTTGGTTTTGATTTTTTTTTCCTTTTAAAACCACCGGTTGGAGAGGGACAGGATCAGAGCAGGGTGGAGATCTGTGCTGAGCCACAGAGGTGCCGAATCAGAAGTTTCTTGAAGAAGACAGAAATTAATTTAAGTAACCAAGAGTGGTCTGAAGATCCGGACAAGAGTAATATGTGGAGATATAAGGTGACTTATCTATGTTGGATTTTTGATTTTTAATTCTCTTTAAGAGCCTCTGGATTGGAGAGTGACAGGAGCAGAGTAGGGTGGAGATCTGTGCTGAGCCACAGAGGTGCCGAATCAGAAGTTTCTTGAAGAAGACAGAAATTCAGTTAAGTAGCCAATAGTAGTCTGATACTGGACAAGGGTAATCTGTGGGGATATAGGGTGACTGATCCATGTTGTTTTTTGATTTTTCTTGCCTTTTAAAACCACCGGATTGGAGAGTGACAGAAGCAGATCAGGGTGGAGATCTGTGCTGAGCCACAGAGGTGCGGAATCAGAAGTTTCTTGAAGAAGACAGAAATTAAGTTAAGTAGCCAAGATTGGTCTGAAGATCCGGACGAGAGTAATCACTGGGGATATAGGGTGACTGATCCAAGTTCTTTTTTGATTTTTTCTTCTCTTTAAGAGCCAGTGGATTGGAGAGTGACAGGAGCAGAGCAGGGTGGAGATCTGTGCTGAGCCACTGAGGTGCCAAATCAGAAGTTTCTTGAAGAAGACAGAAATTAAGTTAAGTAGCCAAGATAGGTCTGAAGACCTAGACAAGAGTATTCTGTTGTGATATAGGGTGACTGATCCATGTTGTTTTTTGATTTTTTCTTTCCTTTAAGAACCACCAGATTGGAGAGGGACAGGAGCAGAGCAAGGTGGAGATTTGTCCTCAGCCACAGAGGTGCGGAATCAGAAGTTTCTTGAAGAAGACAGAAATTCAGTTAAGTAGCCAAGAGTGGTCTGAAGACCTGGACAAGATTATTCTTTTGTGGTATAACATGACTGATCCATGTTGTTTTTTGATTTTTTCTTTCCTTTAAGAGCCCACGGATTGGAGAGTGACAGGAGCAGAGCAGGGTGGAGATCTGTCCTCAGCGACAGAGGTGCCAAATCAGAACTTCCTTCAAGAAGGCGGAAATAAGTTAAGTAGGCAAGAGTGTGCTGGAGAGCTGGTCAGGAGTAATCTGTGGGGATATAGGATGGCTGACCCATGTTGTTTTTTCCTTTTTTCTTTCCTCTTACAGCCAGAGGATTTGACAGGGTGTCACATCCCACCCAGGAGAGAGGGATAAATGACTTGTAGATTCATAATACACCAACGGCCTGGACAATGGTGAGACAAGTCTCAAGGCCCATACACAAACATTTTTTAATTTATCACAACGTATATGTCGGACCCACGACAATTGACTCTATAGTATGATAGTGCAGACAACAGAACAAAATCTAGGAAAATGCTAAATAAGCAATGAACTTACAACAACTTAATAACAATAACAAGGAATAATAAGGGACATCTAAACACAATATTAAGACAGGCAATATTTCACTTAACCATCACAAGAAAGAATTTAGGCATAAAACTAAATAAAGAGTATGATAGACCTTGCATTACTTAGCGAGAAATAGGGAAAAAGAGAGAGAGGGAGAGAGACTTAATGATAACAAGGAAAAAAAGACATAACAACTTCTAATAGGCAGCATTATACTTCTGGTTACAAGACAGAAAGTAAGTATAAACTAAGCAAGCAGTGTGATAGGCCTTGTATTACTTAGTGAGAGAGGAGAAAAGGAAACAGATGGGGGGGAAAGTGAGAGAGTTGAGGGGGAGGAGGAGGACAGAGATCGAGATCACCGGTCCTGGGTCCTGCGTTTGCCACCAACAAGGGTTCAAGGATGCTGTAATCTTTTCTTCTTTTCCTGCACTTTTCTTCTTGGTGTCTTCATCTCAGTCTACATGCTTCTCTTGCTTCCACTTTTCCTTCAACTTTTGCTTCAACTCTTGCTTCTACTGTCCTCCATTTATACACACTTTTCTGCAGTATGTCAGGTAGGGGATCATGGCACTTCATTGTTTTCGATAATCATCATTAGCATATGTGATTGCCCTATCTCCTTGGAAGAAATGCTAAGAGACAATGCCATCCTGCATCCACAGAATTAACCTATCTCATATGTATATTCGGGCGCCAGGGCTATTTGAGGCAACTATAGCCTTATCTTATTTGCCTCTGTCTACACTGTTGGAGACCATCCTCAGGAGCCTCAGTCCCCTGAGGCCCCAGAGGAAGTCATGATAAAGGAGGAGTCTGCCCTGATTGATGAGGAGTGGGTTAAGGATCAGTTTGAACACTTGGACATTCATAAATCCATGGGCCCTGATGGGGTGCACCCACGGGTGCTGAGGGAGCTGGCGGGAGTCATTGCTAGGCCACTCTCCATCATCTTTGGTAAATCATGGGTAACAGGTGAGGTGCCTGAAGACTGGAGGAGAGCAAATGTCACTCCAGTCTATAAGAAGGGCAGGAAGGATGACCCGAGTAACTACAGACCGGTCAGCCTCACCTCCATCCCTGGAAAGGTGATGGAACATCTTATCCTTGACGCTGTCTCTAGGCATATCAAGGATAAGAAGGTTATTAGGATCAGTCAGCATGGCTTTGCCAAGGGGAAGTCATGTTTGACCAACCTGATAGCCTTTTATGAAGACATAACCAGGTGGATGGATGGTGGCCATGCAGTGGATGTGGTCTACCTGGACATCAGCTAGGCCTTTGACACCGTCTCCCACAGCATCCTCATAGGTAAACTGAGGAAGTGTGGTCTGGATGACCAAGTAGTGAGGTGGGTCGAGAACTGGTTGAAGGGAAGAAGCCAGAGGGTTGTGGTCAATGGGGCTGAGTCTGGCTGGATGCCTGTGTCTAGTGGGGTCCTTCAGAGGTCAGTGCTTGGGCCGGTGCTGTTTAATATATTTATCAATGATCTGGATGAGGGATTAGAGAATGTTGTCAGCAAGTTTGCTGATGATACGAAATTGGGAGGAGTGGTTGACACACCAGAAGCCTGTGCAGCCATTCAGAGAGACCTAGGCAGGCTGGAGGGCTGGGCGGGGAGAAATGTTATGAAGTTTAACAAGGGCAAGTGTAGAGTTTTGCACTTGGGAAAAAATAACCCCATGTGCCAATATAGGTTGGGGACTGCCCTGCTGGAGAGTGGCACAGGGGAAAGGGACCTGGGGGTTCTAGTGGACAGCAGGATGACCATGAGCCAGCACTGTGCCCTCGTGGCCAAGAAGGCCAATGGCATCCTGGGGTGTATTAGAAGGGGAGTAGCCAGTAGGTCAAGAGAGGTCCTCCTGCCCCTCTACTCTGCCCTGGTGAGGCCACATCTGGAATATTGTGTCCAGTTCTGGGCCCCTCAGCTCAAGAGAGCCAGGGAACTGCTTGAGAGAGTCCAGCGTAGAGCCACAAAGATGGTGAAGGGAGTGGAGCATCTCCCTTATGAGGAAAGGCTGAAGGAGCTGGATCTCTTTAGCTTGGAGAAGAGGAGACTGAGGGGTGACCTCATTCATGTTCATAAATACGTCAAGGGGGAGTGTCAGGAGGATGGAGCCAGGCTCTTCTCAGGGATGTCCACTGACAGGACAAGGGGCAATGGGTGGAAGCTGGAACACAGGAGGTTCCATAAAAATATGAGGAAAAACTTTTTTACTGTGAGGGTGACCGAGCACTGGAACAGGCTGCCCAGGGAGGTTGTGGAATCTCCTTCTTTGGAGACATTCAAAACCCGCCTGGACGCGTTCCTGTGTGCTCAACTGTAGGTGATCCTGCTCCGGCAGGGGGTTGGACTAGATGATCTTTAAGGTCCCTTCCAACCTCTAACGATTCTGTGATTCTGTGATCAGATCGCCCCTCTACAACTTTCCATCAGTTTGCCACTTTCTGACCATGCTGAGGGGTTGTAAAAATGACAGGAAATGTTTAAGGCAAAATCCCCAAATCAATCCGCTACACAGGGACAGGAGTAGAGGAAGGTGGAGATCTGTCCTCCACCACAGAGGTGCAGAATCAGAACTTTCTTCAAGAACACAGCAATTAAGTTAAGTAGCGAAGTGTGTGCTGGAGAGCTGGTCAGGAGTAATCTGTGGGGTTATAGGGTGGCTGACCCATGTTGTTTGTTGATTTTATGTTGCCTTTTAGAGCAGTAGGATTTGACCAGGGACAGGAACAGACCACAGTGGAGATCTGGGCTCAGCCGCAGAGGTGCAAAATCAGAACTTCCTTCAAGAATCATAGAATCATAGAACGGCCTAGGTTGGAAGGGACCTTAAAGATCATCTAATTCAACCTCATCACCCATGGTGTCTTTCTTACAGTTTGCATGTGTGGGGGGAAACTCTTCAGAAATTTGGTGCTTCCATTTGAGTTTGCTCCTGAGAAACGATTGTCATAGAATCATAGAATGGCCTAGGCTGGAAGGAACCTTAGTGATCATCTAATCCAACCTCCCTGTCACGGGCAGGGACGCCTCTCAACTAGATCAGGCTACTCAAGGCTCTGTCCAACCTGGCCTTGAACACCTCCAAGGAGGGGGCAGCCACGTCGTCTCTGGGCAATTTATTACAAAGTCTTGCCACCCTTGTACCGAAGAATTTCTTCCTAAGATCCAATCTAAATCTGTTCTCCTTCAACTTAAACCCATTTCCCCTTGTCCTATCAGTCAACGCCCTTGTAAAAAGTCCCTCCCCAGCCTTCCTGTAGGTTCCCTTCAGGTACTGGAAGGCAGCTATTAGGTCCTCCCGAAGGCTTCTCTTTTCAAGACTGAACAATCCCAGCTCCCTCAGTCTGTCCTCGTAGCAGAGGTGCTCCAGCCCCTGGATCATCTTTGTGGCCCTCTTCTGAGCAAACGCCAACAGATCTGTGTCCCTCTTATAGTGGGGACACCAGAACTGGACGCAGCATTCGAGGTGGGGTCTCACACGAGCAGAGTAAAAGGGGAGAATCACCTCTCTTGACCTGCTGGCTACGCTTCTCCTGATACATCCCAGGATGCGGTTGGCCTTCTGGGCTGCCTGAGCTCACTGCCGGCTCATGTTGAGCTTCTCGTCTATCAACACCCCCAAATCCTTCTCTTCAGGGCTACTCTCAACCCACTCTGTGCCCAGTTTGTGTTTGTGCCCAGGATTGGCCTGACCAGGTGCAGGACCTTGCACTGTGACTTGTTGAAGCTCCTGCAGTTTGCACTGGCCCATTTCTCAAGCCCATCAAGGTCCCTCTGGATGGCATCTCTTCCCTCAAGTGAGTCCACGGCACCACACAGCTTGGTGTCGTCAGCAAACTTGCTGAGGGTGCACTCGATGCCATCGTCCATGTCGCTGACAAAGATGTTGAACAGCCCTGGACCCAGAACAGACCCCTGAGAACACCACTGGTCACTGGTCTCCATGTGGACATTGAGCCATTGACCACAACTCTTTGAGTGCGACCTCCCAGCCAGTTCTTTATCCACCGAGTGGTCCATCTGTCAAATCCGTGTCTCTCCATTTTAGAGACAAGGATGTCATGTGGGACAGTGTCAAACGCCTTGTACAAGTCTGTTGCTTTTTCCATGTCAACCAGCACTGTAGCTTTGTCGTTGTACTGGGTTCAGCTAGGATAGGGTTAATTCTCAGTAAAGGGGCTAGTCGGGAAATAGCTGAACCAAACTAGTCGCTAGTCAAAGGGATATTCGATACCATCGTGATGTCATGCTCGGGGTATATGGAGGGGGCTGGTCGCGGTGGGGGGTCTCTCTCTTTCTGGTTCTCGGTCCGGGCACGTCGCTGGGTTCCGGGTGGTGAGATCCGCGTTATGTGTTACTCGGGTTATATCTGGTTAAACGTTGCTGTTATTTCACTGTTATTGTTGCCATTCATGTTCACCATTAAAACTTTTTATCTCAACCCCACGAGCCTCCGCCTACTGCTCTTTCCAGGCTCTTCCCCTCACTCCTGGCAGGGGTGAGCGAGTGAAAGAGCGACCACATGGTTCTTTGTCTCTCCCGGCCGGTCACTGGCTTAAACCACCACAGTTGTAGAAGGCCACTAAATTAGTCAGGCACGACTTGCCCCTGGTGAAGCCGTATTGGCTGTCACCAACCACTTGATTATCTTTTATGTGCCTTGGTACAGGTACCAGGAGAATCTGTCCCATGATTTTGCCTGGCACAGAGGTGAGGCTGACAGGTCTGTAGTTCTCCGGGTGGTCTTTGCTCCCTTTTTAAAGATGAGAGTTATGTTCCCCCTTTTCCAATCTGCAGGAACCTCACCAGACTGCTAGGACCTATCAAATATGATGGCTAGTGGCCTGCCCTGCATGATCCTTCTCTGGCAGGGGGGTTGGACTAGATGATCTCTAGAGGTCTTTTCCAACCTCAACATTCTGTGATTCTGTGATTCTGAAGGATCTCCTTTCTTCTGTCGTGCTGGGACTGTCCACATCTGGACCCACACCTGCTCCAGGGGAGGCTGCAGGCCGAAGCGTCCCTGCCTGGGGTTGGTGAGGACTAGCAGATGTTGGTTAGTGTTTTGCATTAGATGATGAAGCCAAATATTTTCTCTGCTCGGTCTACCTGCATATCCTGGATGGGTGCCACTGATGCTGGGGCAGGTCAGCAAGGACAGGTGCTTACAGAATATGCAAGGAATCTGCAAAATAATTTTAAACTTTGTAATGTGAAAGCAGTTGTTTTTACGGGGTTGTTGGGTTTTTTTCCTTCCCCTGTGCTGAAATGGCAACTACATCCACAACCCCATTTCATGCTGAAGGCTCTGTTAATGCCACTGTGGTTTGGTTGCCAGTCTGATCGAACTTCTGAAAACAAGGCTGCAAAGAATCCCCAGCATCAAGCTTGAAATGAAACACCATTTCCCTCACCGTGTTTTTTGGGGGGATTTTTTGCTGGTTCTTAACTACTGAAGCACCTGCAGAGCGATATAAAGATATCCATCCTCTGTACGCTAGAGCATGCTGGCAGGAGGCAGTGATGGAGAGGGACATGTCCATCTGTGTCTGGTACCTCATGGGGAAGTAAAACAGGAGATTTGCCTGTGAAGTGACTTTTTCTCTGACAGGGAGTGATGGAGCTAGATACCATCCTTGAACACTCTGTGGACGTAGGTCCCAATTTACTTGACTATGCCCTCAGATAGATTAACTTTATGGAAGTGGAGGGTTTTTTGGCAGGATTTTAACCCATTACCCTGCCTCCGATGAGAAATCTGTAGCTGTGCCCTGATGTTACAGCCCTGGTACCATTGTGATGGGTGACCAAGGCTGGTTGTTCCCAGGGCTGGAGATCCTGGGATCCCATGGCACAGCACCCCACAGCTCCCACGTCAACATGGACTCGGCTCTCGCCTCCTAGCTCTGCTGAATCTGTGTTTGATCCCCCTGCTTTTGACCATTTTCCCCTTCCTTTTCCACCACCATGTGTCTTGAAGGAAGCACAAAGCTCAGAGGGGCATCAGGAAAAAGACCGAGACTGGCAAATTCTGCCTGATATGTCAGAGAAGTCCTGTTGCGTCATTGCTGTATGGCTCACAACAGGCTGTTTGCATAAAGAGCACGACTTCTTTCATTTCTTTAATTTCAAACTTAATTTGATTTTCAGGACCAGCTTGTGCCTGAGTTATTATCAGCAGGGAGAAGAAGTAAGGAAAATGGGTTTCTGAGGAAGCTGTCCACGGAGGGAAGACCTGCCGTTGTGCAACAAATTGTTCCACCTGCTCCTGCTGCACATCCCTCGTTAGTCAGAGCCCATCCTTCCCGTTGGCTTCTTTGTTCCCTTGGAAATGAAAATTCCCCAAAGTGGCTTCTGAGGTAGAGCTTCCTAAAAGAAAGCAAGGCTGAAGACTTGAGGTTGATGTTGATCTACAGTGCGACGATAATGCAAGGGAATCCAGCATCATCTCAGACGCATCCCGCTCCCCGTGGTCCCTTCTGGGTTTCTTTACCTTGGAGCAGGGAGGGTGTGCAACCTTCCAGAATGCCTGCAAAAAAGCAGCTGTGTCACACTTGGGAAAGATGCTGAGGCCAGATGTGATTCTGCTTTTTGACAATTGCTGAACCCGGTGGCTCTTGGTGAGGACTCGCTCCTCACTTTCAGGTGCAATAATCCTTCACAGAGCTGAGGCACAGGATGTTCTCAGAGGCTGTTTTAAAAGTGTAAGTCATCAAAAGGGAAGAAGAAGACATACTGTATCTCTTATAGAGAGAGGATGGATTTCATTCAGCTTTTTTTTTTCAGTATTACAGAGGGGTTTTTTTGTATTGTAGTGATTTCAGTGTTACAGAGCAAATCACTTATTTTCATGTATTTTTGCATGAAAAGAAAAATTGTGCCTTACTAAGGTGACAAGCACTTTGTACATACAGAAATTAGAAGCAATTTAGATTGTGTTGTCACTTAAAGGCTGGAATTGCTGTAGGGAGAGATGCTGTGTCATCACAGGCTGGTTTGGGTTGGAAGGGACCCTAAAGCCCACCCAGTCCCCCGGGCAGAGACCCCTCCCACCAGAGCAGGTTACTCTGAGCCCCGTACAACCTGGCTTTGGACACTTGCTCAGCCTGTTTTCATTGGGGAGGTGCTCCTCACAGCCTCCTCAGGACCCGCCCGAGCAGGTGTCAGTCAGCATCACAATGATAAACATTTTTAACATGGAGATAATTAAGGAGTACAATCAGTGGCTGTGCCTACCTATCACTTTCAGCTGGACTGAGGAAAAATACGTTCGGCACGGTATATGGTGAAGGTTGGAGTTCAATCACTTTTCTCTTTGCTCCTCTCTTGTGACAGGTCCCTGTGACCTGTCACGATACAGGATAGCCCTCCTGCAGCCCGTGTGGAGTGTGCCAGGCTGCCCTCCACTTTGTTTTAACAGCAGATGTTTACGTCAAACTCAGTCTGTATTTATCCTCAAACAACAGGGTCCACTCCATTGCACAAGGGACAGTGTGTGCAGTAACCAGGTGGTTGATTACCGATGGGTTTTCCAAACCCCCATGATCTTTCCTGTGAAGTTTCCTGGTTCATGGGTGTCAGGGCTGAATTGTCACAGCTTGTGGTGGCATCTGCTTCCCCACTCCCCGCCGGGAATCCTCAAATGTGAAGAAACAAAGCTGCCATGCAAGAGGCAGTTAAAACAATGTCAACAATTTGGGATTTCCTTTTGGCTGAGAAGTTTTGGTTGGAGCTGTGACATGGACATCACACTGGCACCCTGGCTGGGAGCTGGGAAACAGGCAGAGCTCAGATACCCTGTCTTGCTCTTCTTGAGAGAAACAGTAAAATCCAATCTTGGTTTATTTCTGATTTTCAGGATAAACTTCTGCCTAAAGTTGCCACAGAAATTCTGCAAGAATCTTTAAGAGTATTTTTCCTACCATCGTATTCTCTGCTACATACACCCAATAAAAATCTGGTTTTTTCCAGACACACAAGGCAGACTCTGAGGTGTGAGGTAGGGACAATCTGAGGGGTGGCTGCTAGGTATTTTATAACGGCAAAGTTGTATTGGCCTGAAGGTAGAAAAGACCAAAATGCAGCATTAATTCAATGTACAGTATAACAGACGGCTTGGAATGGAGAACCCTGTGCCTCTAACGTCTCTGTGTGTAGGCAGGAAGAGTTTCTTTGATCAGGAGAACCAAATCCAATTAATAAATCAGGAGATTCTGTTCTTTGCTTTTGTCTGTGGCAGAACTGGATCACGCCACAAAGAGCTGTAGGTCATGGCAGAGGGCAAGGAGTGAAAATATTTACAGGTGTGACTCTTGTGTGGAGGAACTGTTGACAAGATTAACCCATTTTTAACAAACGTGGAAAAAGACGCTTCCTGAGTGGCCCAGGGATGGTCCTCTTGCTGACCTTCCTCTCGAGCCACCTCCACATGGTGGGCTGATCTTCTGTGCTGTGCACTACAATTTGTGTCTCAGTTTTTGGGGTTTTTTTCCCCAACATTTTCTAAGCCCCAAGATTTGCAAGCAAGCAAACCACACTGGCTGTTCCTGAAGAGACAACGATTTAACCCTCTATGCACCCTATTGCCCTGCCAGTTCCAGCACTTCATTACAGCTGGACCTTTGATGTAAAATGCCTATACGTGGCCCGTCTGTTGGATGTCGTCGAGTGATGGGAGACGCGTGTGTTATGTGTACAAGCACTCACTCAGTTTGAAACATGAGCACACAGAGCTTGAGCAGATACAGAGAGATGCAGCTTGTCCTCTACTCAAAAAGCCATGATGACATTTCCGAGAAAGTCTGACCTATTTTATTTTTGTATTTTGCCTATTTAAAAAGGGCTGGTAGCCTTTTGTTTGTTTGTTTTTTTTTGCAGGTGTTGGCTCACTAACAAAAAATATCTCCAGTATTAAAGGAAACTTTCTGTGAGAAGTGGTGGAGTCCCCACCCCTGGAGGGATTTAGAAGCCGTGTAGATGTGGTGCTCAGGGATGTAGGTTAGTGGTGACCTCGCAGTGCTAGGTTAATGGTTGGACTCGGTGGTCTTAAATGTCTTTTCCAACCTAAGTGATTCTATGAATCTACGTGATTCTATGAATCACGATCCAACACTACATTTTGGACTGGAAAAAATTTAATTCCGACTGTGGGGAAAAGGCAGACCCAGACTCACCAAACAGCTGTAGACTCCCCTCTCTGCCCAAAACAAGGTTAGTGCAGAAGTACCCGCCTTGTCAGGAGGAACATCATCCAGGGAAGAGGAGCAGGCTGCTGAGCATCCCCCTAGCACATGTAGTGGCTCTGGCTGTGTGAGATGGGGCAGCGGTAAGAGTGAGGGCACCATCTCAGCTATTCAATACAGAGGAAAAAAAAAAACACAGTAATTTTTTTTTCAAAAAGTGGAAAAGATGGCAAATTTTGTGTTGTGGGTGTTTTCACACACCTTGGTTCTTCGGGGATCCCATGGAGATCAAACCTGGTTTTGTAACACTCCTGGCTCAGTCACAGCCTGAACCTTCTGGCAAGGTCTTTCCATGAGACTGATCTTGCCAACAAATCTTCCTGTAGGAACGGCCTGAGGTTTGGGATACCTGGGGAAAATCGAGCCTTTTGATAGTCAGTCCTCAACTAATTCCTGATGAAGAACAATGATAAATACCATTATGGCAGTCTACCACCCTGCCCTGGAAAAAAAAAACCAAAAAAACCCACGTAATCCTGAGCAGGGCTGCCCCAACAAGCACACAAAAAGGCTGGGTTCTAGCAGGGAAGGCACTGTTTCTTCACATGGTGGCTCAGGAAGACAGGATACCCTGCTGTCACTCACAAGAGGAGGGGCATTGCTGCTGTACCTCTTTATTGAACTCTTCTTGCTCTGTCTTAATTTCATCACTCTCATATCCTTTTTTTCCTCCAGTATTTTTGTCTTTCACTGTGTGCTTCTCTAAGCACTTCGTCCAGCAAAGGGATGAACTGGACATCTAGCTGAATACTACACCTAGCTGAATACTACATCTAGTTGAATACTGCATCTATCTAGTTGAATACATGGCCCTACATTGAGACGAGGGGGCTGTGTTACAGAGGATAAGGTACTCGTGCACTGGCATGAGACCCTTTGGTAGAAATTGTCTCCTCTGCACCCTCCTGTGTGATGCAGGTGGACGCCTGGATGCTCGCTGGTGTGCCACTACAAATGCTTCCTCATAACTTTTTTGTTATCTTTATTGTTTATCTTTCACCGCTGAGGTGAGGGAGAAAGGAAGGAAAAGCGTTGTTAGCTCCTGACACAGGAGGTAATCTGAGCTGAAAAATGCAGGGCGTGTGGGTACTAAAACTAACAAAATCTGACTTCCTACTGGTTTGTCTCTTGTGGCTGGTTGTCGTCAGGGCATCTGATTAAATCTCTGATTAAAGTTTTTGCTGTGGCTAAAGGAAATTATACAGGTTTTTCCCCCAGGTTTTCCTTCTCAAACATAGTGGGACACTAGTGTGTCCTGCCAAAGTAGCGCACAGAGGACAGCGGTTCTGTGAGTGTTCCCAGTGTTCTGTAAGAAGAAAATGATTTCTTAAACAGTCACCTCCAACAGGGGAGGGTGTCCCTGTATAACCAATTGCTCTTGCAGAGAAAGTCTCAGCTTGGAAACATGGGGAAGAAAAGAGATCTGGAAGTGACATCACGCAAAAAAAGGTGCTTGGAAGGTCTGAGGATTATGACAGGGGTGGTGGGTTACTGAATTAATCAAGAAGTCCTACAAAAACAAACTGAAATGGAAGGATATGGAGAGGTTCCTTCAGGGAGCAAAGCCACCTCATTTTCACTGAAATGCTAAGGAAGGGAAGAACAACTTTGGATTTCCTGTAATTAGTTGAGATTGGATGAGAGTTAAATTTAAGAGGAATTACTTGCCTAATCTGCCTCTTACTGTCAAACACCATCCCATTTCCTTTCCATGGTATATGTATAGATACATATAGATACGTGTATATATATATATATATATATACACATACATATATACATATACACACTTGTGACTCTTGCAATTCACTCGTGTTCATGAGGCTCTCACAGTGGTGCCCCAGATAAGACTGGGAGAAAATCACAGAGATGGACAGTGTTGGAAATGGTGTGAATACAATCTGCTTAGTCCTTCTCTGAAATGCCAAGTTAATGAAGTGGACAGAAAAAAACTAAGGGCTGCATTTGCTTAGAAAAACATTCTTATCAGCAAGAGAGATGATGAGTGATTAAACCTAAAGCCTTTCCAAGAGTTTTCTTATTAAATTAATAAATAACATAATAATACAGTAATAATATAATATTATAAGAATAACAATGATAGCAGCAGCTACTACCACCACTAATAATAATAACACTACTACTAATCACCTATTCAGTAACCAGTCTGCTTCCTCACAACGCTCACCAATACAACTCCCACTCTTTAAAAAAGACTTAAGGATGGAAATATGTCTGTTCTCCATGTCTGTCTGGTTTCTGGCCTTGAGATTTGCTGCATGAAGACCTTGGCTGAGGCAGATCTGTGTCCCTCCGAGTCATCTCCTTCCCTGCTGCCATCCCAGCTGCTTCACACATGCCACTCTGCCTTTACATTAGTATTTTTCACTCCCATGCCCCATAATTGTCTGTGTGTCGGATGCTCTGTGCACAATTTGCCAGAAAGGGGATAATGAGACAATCTTGTCCTCCTTCCTCTGTAGGGAAAGTTTTTCAGGGGAAGACAAGCAGTGCCCAAGATATTGTGGACAGTAGCATCTCATAACCACCTTCTCAGACATCCAAGCCTGAGCGTCTCCTGTCTGTGCTCTCTTCTACTCATGACAATTCTGGCTGGAGCCGCCACATGGTCTGTTCCATGTGGGACGTCCTGGTGCAATGAGTTAGTGATGCTACTGAAGTGCTTTGTGGAGCGTTGCCTTATGCAAGGACCTTGAGGCTTTGGAGGTCAACTTCTACAATTTGCTTCTTCTCTACCAACAGCTCATGTGTTTCCCTTATTTTCACAGCATTAAATCTCCCAGGTCTCTTCAGCTCTGGACTGTGGCATGAATGCAGAACACCCTGTTGGGTGACCTGTGAATGCATAATAATAGGTCTTATCCACTTGTTTTTTAAACTTTAAAGAATTTTGTAATTCCAGCAGGAAGGTGTCTACGGTCACAGCTGAGTTAACAGAAGGAGCAACTAAACGGGCCGTATATAACAAAAGTAGGTGCCTGAAGTAACATTCTCCTTAGCTGGATGTTGTGGCATGGCATTTGGAAGCATGAGACATGAGCAACAGGTCATCCTGGCGGTACCACCATGCTGATCTGAAATGCCAGCAAAACTTCTGAAAGGAAAGACACTCCCAGGTGCAGTTGTGGTCCCTCCCTGCCAGACAGCTGGCAAGATGCTTTCACTAGGGAAGCACAAGCCTGCTCTGAAATGCCACCGTTGTCCCCACACATCACACCATCGTTTGGCTGCCAATGGGACTTGAAAGACATTAGAAAGGACAACTTTGTGAGTATTGCTCCACAAATGTCTGCATTGTCTGCATTTGTCCAGCACTGCAGGACATCCCAGAGGGCACCTTCTTTTTGCTTCTCTTGTCACTAGTGTCCAGTTCCCTGTTCTGCCCTACTCAGCCTGTGCTGCTTCTCTTATCACTGTCCTGGGGGTGAAGGAGCTTTGTGAGCACCAGCCTCTGAGTTTTTTGTTATCTGTTAGCCTTTTTCAGTGGTTCTGGCAGCAAGAGGCATTTCAGCCAAAGGCAGCATTAAGACTGTTTTATTTTAACTTTGCTACCACTATGGTAAATCTGTGAGAACCTGCTTGTCTTTCTTTTTGTTTTGCTAAAAGCTTGTCTGTCAAAATTTTGGCCATGTGGTGACAGAAGTCTGCAATGGCACATGATTTACTGTGAGAAAGGGTGGATGAACAGATGACTAAAAATCATGCAGTGGGTTGGCATTTTTTGCTGCAAATCATGGTGATAACAGCTGGCATCTCATTTCTGGGGCTGTGACACAGTCTTCAGCCCTCAAGGGTTATCTGGGAAGCGGGAGAAGCTCTGCTAGTGGAGAGCAAGTAACACACATGGGAGAAGATCACAATCTCCTCTAGAAAATGCTGCAGCAAGTGTTGTCAGCATGAAGGCAGATGTATCAGCCAGTCCTGGCTTGCTCCAGAAGCCTCAGATTGCAAATACAGGGAAGACAACCCCGAAGGTGCCAACACTTTATCCAAGTACAGGAGGTTGTTTGGGGTAGAAGACTGAGTTGTGGTCAAATCTTTGAGGAGGGTTGCAGTTATTTTTCCTCTCCAGATCAGTATTTTTGGCTTTCCAGTGAAGAGGTGTTTTCATAACATTTTTTTACTGCATGGGCTTAGTATTAAATATCATTATTAATCAAATGGTTATTTTAAAATCATGTGTTTCATTACATCATGAAGCCACTCTTAGCCTGTGCACATGGCTGTGAGATTCAGAAATGAGGAGATGGTTCAGACTTAGCGATGGAGGGGTCGAAAAAAAATCCTCCAGCTGTGTGCTCACAAGGATGCCTTGAGATGGCCAGAACCTTCAACAGCAGAGCTCTGGCCTGCAGGACACCCAGCCAGCAGAGATAAAAATGATGGCTGAGCACAACAGGGACATCCGTGCATCCTCCTTCAACTTGTGCAGGCTGCTGGCTGAGTCCCTTGTGTGGAGGAAAGCCAGCCCTGATTTCAACTTTTGTGGCTGGTGAGGAGAAGAATGGGTGTTTCCTAACCTGAAAGATTTTCCAGTTGCACCAGGGGAGGTTTAGATTAAATATTAGGAAAATGTCTTTAAAGAGTGGTGAGGAATTGGAACGGGCTGCCCAGGGCAGTGGTGGAGTCACCATTCCTGAAGGCATTTAAAAAAAAAGTGCAGATGTGGCACTTGGGGACATGGTTTAATGATCGTGGTGGTGTTGGGTTGACAGTTGAACTTGATAATCTTAGAGGTCTCTTCCAACCTTAATGATTCTGGAAGTTTACCTGGAACCTCCAAAGTGAAGATGAGCACATGAAGTTCTCACTATTCTTCACTCAGGATAAAGACTCAGAGATTGGCTACGGGCAATAATTGCAGCCAACAACTACATAAATTCTTTTAAACATCCAGCCATGCTGCTATAACATGAAAGAATAGGTGGATGAGCCTGGACCACAACAGTCCCATTCTCTGTGGAGGGCAGAGAAGCTCCAGTTCCAGAAATTTCTAAAGACCAGGGTAACTTTTTATTTACATACATGCCACTACCTGCTTTTTCCTACACTGAAAATCTTGTTGGTGTCTTATCATCTAGCTGTTTCTGTGACATGGTAAGTACTTTGCAAACAGTGAGCTGAAGCAGTCGGAGCAGAACCGCAGCTGGCAGAGGCTCAAATTATCTGCCTGCCAGAAAATCCAGTTTTACCTCCAGCTGTGTGAGCACACGACCTGACAGCAACACCACGATAAAGCCAAGGAGGGTCCTACAACCTGCCTGCAGCTCCAAAACCAGTCTGAGACAAGTAACACGCCAGTGTGTTATTTGAGGAACCACAGAGGTGTACTCCTTGCTGGCCCTTTGTAAAAAACACACCCTGTCTCACCTCTCCAGTGAGGGGAACAATTATTAAAGTGACGGCTCCCAGCCCTTCGACTTCTGCCACGCTGCTGATCTTTCTGCGTAAGGCTTTGTCTAAATAAAAATAGGTGTATTTCTCCACCTGCTCAACACCCAGACTTCTGCATATAGGAAAATATAACTTTGCTCCAGGACTAGGGCTGAAAAAGAATACTGCATAGAAATACACATGCAAGAGGAGCGCTGAACAGTTCAGGAGGCAGAAGAGTTAGATCTGTGCAGTTATGCAGACCCTAGTGAGCTTACGAAAATATTTTTAACAGGGGTGTACAGCAGCTTTCCACGGTTCAGGCAGCTATAACTTACCATATTGGTGACATTTTCACTGAAAGCTTTAGAAGTGTTTTCTGATTTAGAGTTTGAAAAGGTGGTAAATTTTATCTTCCTGTTTGAAGGGGGCCTGTTGCTTCGTTTCTGGTTTGTTTTTAAGGATTTGGATGGCAATGACAGCAATAAACACACAGGGTTTTTGAGTATGTGGAAATTACGCACCCTAAAGGCAGTTTACGAGCACAGTGGAACATGAACCAAAATCAAGATTATCTGCTTGTAAAACCTTTGTCCATCCGTTTCAGATCTGTAAGTGACAACTAACTGTTGAGAGTGACACAACCATCTCATACCAAGACACCGAGCAGCAGATTAACAAAGTCTGTTGAAGAGAAATCCCTGCAGCCAATGGCTGTGCAGGTCAGCAGGGAATAAAAAAACCAAACCAACTATGGATGGTTTCCCAGATGCTTGAATTTGCTGGATAGAGAAGTGTTTTGCCAGGAACATGCCCTGTGCCTTGTCATAAAGAAGCACAGACCGGAGTCCGAAACTTGGGGAAGAGTGAGAAAAGCAAGAAATGCAATTTAGCATGTGGATGTTTTTGCTCTTTTAGGTTAAGAAATTGGTTCCACCGCTATACAACAAGGAACATGAGTCATCTGCCAGCACAGGAGCACGAAGTGAAAAGAGACAGGATATTAAACTTGAGGTAATAAGAGGGAGAGTAGTTAGAAACAGAGGAGAACCTGCAGGGAGGAGACCTACATACATTTTGCTTTCAGCTTGAACTGAAGTAGCACGCCTGCTCAAACAGGCTGGAACAAATCACCTCCTGCTCGCCTGCACTCGATTTTAATGCCCATCTCCCTCATGTCTCTGTCTACATGTCACAGCAGCACAACCCACCCCACGGCACAGACATCCCCTCGCCCCCCAAGAAGGAAAGACCGAAGCCTCAGGGTTGTGAAGTTAACGTTTTATTGAACTTATAATGACGTAAAACAGAGGGGCAACAATGGCTCAAGTGTTCATTAACAAAACACTCCAGGAAAGCTTCACATACAGAGTCTTAATGCAGTTTGTAACAGAAACGACTGAACAAGTGGTAAAAGTACTCTTGAAGCCAGCAAGGGGGATCCACAGCCTGGTTTCAAACCTTCACGCTCCCAAATATTTTCCTTCCTGGATCAATTTCATACCTTCCTCCCTTCAAAAGGTTATGGAATCACTGGCCACAACGCTTCCCCATCAGATAAACAAATGACAGCAAACTTAGGAAAAAAACCCATAGTTCAGAGTAGTTACACATCTTTGCATGAATCGGCATTTATGTATCTAAGAAGACTGGTTGTGACATTGCTATTTTAAAAAATGCTAATAAATGAGCAAAGTTACAATATCAACAGTAACCCAATTTCTGTTTAAGACCTGTTGAACTGCTTCAAACACGTCTGTTAAAAACCAAAGACCTTTCAGTAGATGTTTATCTTTTTTTAGTGACTGAGAAGATCAAGACTTAAAAGCCACCAAGCGAGCTGCTTCAAGAGTCCATTTAGAATTTTTTTTTAAAAAAATAGATTTACTTTGGGCACAGTTTTTCTCCTGCATACCCCAGCAAGATTGGAAACCAATTCTCATAACCTGCAGCTTGTTGTGTTTTTTTTTTTTCAGCCAACTGGGAAGGACTACCGCCTCCCTTTCAACCACATATTTATTCTCTTCTTTATAAACCGTAGTGAGATTCAGTTTCCATGAAGGAGCTGTGCACAGTTGCCCCTTCTCTACACCAATAACCATTTGGATCTGTAGTAGTGCAACCCCACATGATGCCACCATGGGCAATGCTTGTTTCTCCAAGTGACCAGGCCAATTTGACAGGAAAGGCAGCAGCACAGCCAGAGGCACTGCTTCAGGGGGCTCTTGCCATTCGCCGAGCTGGAACATCGCCTCTAGGGACACGACAGATATAGAGAATACACAAAAGGTTTCAGAAATGCTCGATGCAAATGGGCAAAACCTTCAATTAAGGCCTTTACAGTAGCTCGCCGGGCCTGAGGGCGACTCGTGGCGCTGGACTTCCGAAGAAGCGCTGACCCCCAGCTGCAACGTGGCCTGTAAACCAGAATACGCAAGCAAACACGGTAAAAGGTGGGGGAAAAGAAAACAATCCATCGATTGCCATGGGTCTCAGTTATACAGCGACAGCATCGCTGTAGCAGCATCGCGTGTCCCCAAGGGGCAGATAACATCGGATCTCGGTCCAAGTTCACATGGAGGGCGCGGAGCTGCCAAAATGGGTCCCGACATGACGAACTTCACCTTATTTTAACTTGAACAGCTGCTTTTTCTAGGTTGAAAGCTCCCCACCCAGCGCAGCTGCAGCAGAACTGTTGTGAATTTAAGGGATCCTGCTCCTACAGGGGGCGTTACGGCGTGTGTACAGTCCGGATCGACTCTGTTGTTAAAACCAGACGAAAGCAGCTCTCAACAGCAAGCAAGAAGTCACCTTCTCTTCATTTTGCCATTTGAAATGTGCAGTTGAAAAGAACCTTGTTAATCCAAGGGACCCAAAGTCAATCTGGTGTCAAGCAGGCAGCACAAACGTCACCGCTATTCCGTCTTCATGAATGCAACGTCTTCGAATCCACCAATTTGAGGCAAGAAAAATCCGTTGCTCCTGAATGCATCTTTTCCAGCAGTCAAACGTTTTCTGGTTTACAGTGACACACAAAAGTTTGGGGTTTTTTTAGATGCTGAAGATAAAGTCTAGTAGTGATAGTACCAAAGTTTTGGCAAACATCCCCCACTCGGATCTGTAAACATAATGCTTCCCTTTTCGATTGGCAGCATTTTGAAAAAAGACAAACACAGTAAGACACACAAAGATTTTGCCAAATATTGACTAAATAAGTTGTGTTTTCATGTGATCAAGTAAGCAACGGTTTACACCGACACAAATCAAAAAAACTGCTTGAAATGGAAGTTTGTGCTGTTTGGTGATCACAGTATTTTATAGTTAAATATATCTGTTTTGTGATATTCCTGGCACCCAGGACAAATATCCTTAAATATATTCTTCATTTAGGCAATAGCTTCTTTGAGTATCTCTCTTCAGAAAAATACTTTATAGTAGTATATAAATAGGAAACCTACACGTGTAATTTTATAATCTTGCCCAAAAACTATATATCTGTTCAATTTTTTCGTCAAGTATCAGTTTCCCCAATATTCTTAAAGCTAACTATTGAAATGGAAATGTTCTCACCTTCCACAACAGAAGTAGCAATTTTTTAGGAAAAAAAAAAGAAAACCCCTCTACGACAACACTCATGAGTTGTTTTAACCTGAGCGTTTGGTCTACTTAGAGTAGCAGCTTTTTTTTTTTTTTTTTTTTTTTTTTTTTAAAAATCCCCATCACTCACGCTCACACCCACACATTCCTGCACACGCGGGGTAAAAGCACACACATCCAGACGCTGGTAGGCCATGTGGTGCTTCCCAGGTTAAAAATGGGAAGCGGTGTAACTAATAATTTAATTACACTAAACACACACAGGCAAACACCTTAAGGCAACCACTGCAGTGGTGGGTTTAAATTGCAGGGGTGAGTTGGTTGTACCACAGCTGGACGCAGCACATACACATGCGTCTCTAACCCTCCAAAACAATATGATTGGGTTTTTTGGGGGGAGCGGTTGTGTGCGTTTTTTTGGTTTGGTTTTGTTTTTTAAAAAAAAACAACTTTGTGCAAATATCTAAATCTTCTACCATTTAAGGCAAAGAGTTTGCATTAACAAGAAAGGTCAGAAAGCAGCCTTATGCTTATCCAAGAGCATTTCAACTTGCTACAATATTTTCTTAAAGTGTGCACAACTTCATAGCAGAGGTACTGGGAACCCAGTATCTACCGGTACAATTATTTAAATGGACAAACATAAGTCTTGAAGAAAAGTAGGGACCAGAAAAAGCAGCGTCAAATACGCATATAAGCAACATCAAAAACAACAAAATGAGTTAACTCTGCTAATACTGAAACTTCTGTAACACGAGTTTGATACTAATCTTTAAAATCTTAGAGCAACCTAAGTTTTAAATAAATAAGCTGCAGCTCATTCTCATGTGTTGGCTGAAGCAGAAGACAAGTGCCATGACTCTGCTTGCCGATGGTCAAATTCCTCTATTAGTCTCTGAATGTGAGACAGCTTGTTGTGAAGATACTCGCATCTATACTTCTCTTCATGGTAGCTGGGGCTAGACTGTAAAGATAAGATAAGAAAGAAAATTGGGGCATAAATATATTTCTGCAGAGTTTAATAGTTCACACCCCGTGTGTAAAAACAGCCTGGAGCCAATCTCAGTGATTGCTACCTCCCACAAATCTGGTGTTACACATACCTGTTTTATCTTTTGATACTCTTCTATGACTTCGTCATGAAGGATCTTCAAGACAAATAAACGAAAACAACATGAAGAACATTTCATGACTACCAGAAAGTGCAAATTTACGTCAAATACTAAAAACGCGTGCAATTACACTCAAAATACTTTCTTATCCATGAACCGCCGCTCTCCTGCATGGCAAACCCCACACCACCCCATATCTGCAATTAAACATAGGCAGTAAAAGGAGCATATGTATGAAGATTCCCTTTTAGAAGTTGCTCATGGCACTGTGTGGTCACAGACAGCTTCAACAAGTGGAGTCTCGAGGACAAACAACTTTTTGCAGGGTTCTGACTAGCTTCCAAAAATCGGAGCTAGCCCATGCAGGGTCTGAGCATGTATGTAAATTCTGCAAGGTTTCCCTTTGCCTGATTAAGCAGTGCCAGGAATTTTAAAACACTCTTTCTGCTCACAAATACATCCACAATCTGGCCGAAAACTAATTAAAAGCCAACCACACCAATGTAATTAAACAGACCAACAGACGGAGGAGCCTGCCTGAGCTGAAAATGTGCTCTTTTGGAACGGATAAGAGAGAGGGATGAAACACCATCTTCACAATTTTTATCCTTTACCTGAAATTCTTTGGTCCCTGGAGAAAGAAGCTTCCACTGCGCTTGAAACTCCTTAAATTTTCTGGAGATGCTCTCCATCCGAGCATACAGGCTCCTGTACTCATCAAACTCTGCACTGAAGTCATCCTTGTAGCTCTGGCGTTGCTCGTGTGAGGATATAGGTACGTACTTCCTAATGGAAAAAACGACATCCAGCTTCACACCCAGGACGTTTCATACTGAATATCGACACCCAAGCTTTAAATCAGTTAATTATGTGACTGACTTTGCTTCTACATGTAAAGCACATGCAGCCCAAGAGAATATATTCAGGTAATTAGAGAAATCTACAATATTTTGTTTGCTAGTATTTTACTTTAGTTTTTACTTTAATCGGAAGATGCACAAAAAAAGAACCGTAGCGTGCTTAGAAAACATTAGCAATCATTCAAATATAGAAGGACCAATAAATGCACCAGCTTCAGTGAGAGAAGAGAAACTGCTAGATTACAATCTCTTTCCATGAAAGGACAGGTTGATTAGGTCTGGTTTGCTTTTAGAAATTGATATTTATTACATTTTTGGAAGAGACTGCATTTATGGAGTTGGGCGCAGTTTAAGTTTTTGGGTCCCTATCTTATAGCAAAGCATAGTGAATGATCAAATTTGATTATTTTAGGGAATACCAATTCAATTCTTGTCCATTCAACTAAGGCACAGGAAAGACAGCAACAAAAGCAAACTGCAGAGAAGTCTGAAACCTAAAAAACCAAATCAGTCCCAAGGAGGGTAAAACCCATAAGTGCTTAAAGCCACGGATGTGACAGAAGTTTTCTTCGTTCCTCTCTCCCTCGAATCAACACGTCCAGATTTAACAAGCTCATTCCAGAAATCTAAGCAGCAGTGTCAGCCCTAAGTATCACTTCCCACCATCATGCCAACACTTCTGGTCCACCTAGCACGAAGACCTGGTTCACTCTGGATGACAAGAGCACCATGAATCCTTCAAATCACCTTTAGGTTAATTTTAATGAGCAGTAAAAATACAAATTTGAAGTCTGTACCAATGCAAACAACAATTTCTGTTAGTGAAGTATCTCAGGTGCCCGATCAGAGCACTAGACCATTCTTAAAAGAAAACGACAGATGCTGTTCAACATTTTGGGAGGTACCTGTGAAGTGACAGCGTGGACACTGGCTTACACACATTTACGTCCCACAGCAAGTCCTAGCACAGGACAAGAGCCCAGCAAAGCAACTGCAATTTTAGCATGTGGAGGGGGAAGAAGCAAAAGTAGAAGAGGGGAAAAATGTGGATCTGTTTTTCTAGCTTTTGCTCAAACTTTGCATAAAAGTCCCGACTTCCTTTACTCTCATAATCTTTGTATTAAGATGGAAAGTATCTTTACGCTAATACTGAGTTTATACTCATGAATTATGTAGCACTCAGAGACAGGAATAAATTACCAAAGTCCTTTAAACGGGATCAATCAGAGGTGCTCTAAAGTTTCAACCTTTCTGTAATGATCAGGTGTCTGAAAAAAGCACAACATGTTCTTTTTTCCAGGACACCGTGGACAGTATATTATAAGATTGTTCCAGAAGTTGCTCCTTTCAGAGAGAATCCTTCATTCAAGGCTTTAATCCCAATCAGAACTAAACCAACTTCATGAAGGCTCTTCCCCTTCGGTTTTATTTTGTTATAACTTTTAGGAATAGCTGATAAACCAGCAAATTTTTTTTTTAACAGACTTCTCCCAGACATTAGGCATTTGCAGAAGCTATTTCTCTATTTTTTACAACAATAAAAAAAAAATCTTACTGACAAAATAAATTTCATATTCTAAAAAAAAAATATTCAGGCAACCAAATGATTCTGTTATTAGAGCTATTTTATTTTAAAGCAAGTTCTTTAGTAATGTCATGGATGAAAAACTTTTTTATATAGCAGCTAAAATTTTCGCTTTTAGAAATGCTGATCTAACACATGACACCTTGTTAAGGACCTAAAATTGAACTTATTGGGAATTCCTCCTACAATTTTACAGGCAGCAATATACTAGTCACTGTAGATATATAACATTTCACATGCAAGCTTAATGCACTTTCATCTTATCTTGTAATCAAAATTAAGCAGCTAAAACTTACAATCTGAATTGAGCTTCTTCAATTTTCTCTAGGTCTTTGGTCTGCAATTAGTCAGTGGCCATTTCAAAGCAAAGCTTCAGAAATAACTGATGGTTAACTCCTGTTGGCTCATATACAGGCCTCATAATGCTGGGACTTCAAATTTAGACTGTAACCTCCTCTCCCAACCTTTCCAGCTTGGATGCACTACTCAGCAAAAACACAGGGAAGATGTTCAATTTTATATACTCAGTCTTTCAGCATTCAGCTTTGTTCCTGTATTGCCTCACCACTAAAAGGAAAACAGCACATGTTCATATTCTTTTTTTTATTGTCCTCTTGAAAAAGAAAGAAATCAAGTGTTTTAAGTCTTTTTTTTTTCAAAAGTATATTAAAAATCTTTTTTAACACTTCTTTTCCCCTGCAACAATTAAGGGACAAAAACTCACACGTACTCAAATGAGGCAGCTGGGTAACTTAAAGGAACTTGTAATTTTTCTAAAATTACATTTTGGTAAATTCTCAAATTTAAAGCTAAACAAGAGTTCTTATAAGTGGTTTGTGAATTGTTTCAATAAGAAGCAAGATGCTTAATTGTTATTTTACTCACCCGAATTGTTATTTTACTCACCTGAAGTAGTCTGGTTGCTCACTTGATAAAGTAGGATCTGTGGAGGCAGTGCAACTTTCTCCAATGCCTACAGAAAAGCAGAATTTTGACACTTGCAGTAAACAGATTTTTGATATAGCCATTATAATAGTATAATACCAACCTGATGGGCTTGAGAAAAATCCTTTAGTGTTTTATTCTCACAGTAAATTACTTGGAATAAGGTCTGTAAGTTAATAACAGGGCTCGCACGACCTTCGCCACAGCAGGCAGTACCCGGGTTTAGAAAGAGCGCACAGATACTTTATTCTATAAGTTCTGCACTATCACAGCATTAGTCCAATGTCAGCTTTTCTCATCTGCAGACATGATATGGCTTCTGTACAGCAAGTCAAGTCATGCAGCAACAGATGGAGCTGCATAAAAGACAGCAGCTTAATATGTATCTGTCTGCCTGTCTGTCTCAACATCCAGGTTTCAGAGAGTAATAAAGTAGGAATCTGAAGTTCTTTTCACGCCATGTTCTTATCCCTCCTTCCCTGCCAGTTACAGATATCCAAAATTAAGACTTAATTTCAGCACTCTTTCAGCAGGACAGTTATCAGCATTGTACACAAGTTACTGGCATTCAGGAAGATTCAACCCTCATTTATGTGGCCATATTTGGTCTGAAATTTATTTGCACTTGTAAATTATTCTGTTGCTCTTTTACATGGCATTATGAAAGCACAGTACACTTAAACTCTAACCCTTCTTTTTAAAGGAATATTTTAGGAGCCTCCTATTTTTTTGATAAATAGGAAAAACAGTTGTCGTAAGGAAAAGTTAGCTGGAACAGAAAGGAATACTTGCTATCTTGCTAATCCCTCTCTGCTTTTCATTTGCGGTTTTGTCGCAAACTTAAAAACCACACAATCCTTCATATTTGTTATTATCTTACATTACTGTTTAAACACAATACTTCTGCTAAACCTCAGCCATTCTTGCCAATCTCTAAGCTACCTGAGCCTTAAGTCACGTGCAGTGAAAAGAGCCATCATGCAATTATTATATGGTTTAACAGGAGTAAAGTGTAAAAGTAGAACAAAATTTCACCACTTCATGCTGTGACTGGAGCAAAATTCCATCGAAATGCAAATAATATTAATAGTCACAGTACGAACAGTCCAACTTGTGTAAGCAATTTTGCTCCACTTCTGCAAAAATTCAAGCGCGTTTGTCTGACATGGCCTGTTCCAATGGAAGCTTCAGTGTAAGCGCCAATGTGAAATATAGCACAGATTTTTCCTATCCTGGCTGCTCAGAACTTTGTTACTGGCTTCTGGAGAAAGATGTTCGTGTTCATAAAGTCAAGCGTGAATATTTTCAAAGCAATCCCAAGCCAGGTGGGCACTGTGCAGTGTATCTAGGGCAAATGTGAAAAGAGCATCTCAAAAGCACCCTTATCAACAAGCACAACGCTTCAAAGAGGCACCCTGCATGCTCTGAAGACGCCTGTGGGCTGTGATACAAAAGGGCTAAGCCTGACTTCTCACCTGCCAGCCAAACCTCTGAAATCAGACAACACACAGATACAACAAAGGAACTGAGCTCTGCCCTATTTTTGTGTGTGTGTGTGTGTGTGCATTAAGAAATCAAGTATTCTTTGTACTCAAGCATTCAAGTATCTTGTTTAGCTTTTCAATACCACTGCAAGTGTGCACCATTTCTACATCTTTTGATGTAATCAGTTCTGCAGCTAAGACAGAAAGAAGCTCACAGCACAGCTCAAACCAAAATTCTTGCAAACCGCATGCCAGTTTGTGTAGGTTTTAAGCTTCCCATGTAAAGGTAGGAGATGAAATGCGTTTGTGTCTATGTGTTTCAGTAAAGTAGTATGCCATACATGTGTGACATGTTTTATCTTCAGCATGAAGATTTTAAAACTTGATAATGGAAAAAATGGATTAAGTTTCAGTGAACTATCAGTTTAATAGACATCAAGCAAAAAAAAAAATCCATTCCTTGTGTCTTTCTAGTACCTAGCTCTTTGTTTTAATCAGTTTCTGTTCAACAGCAATCCATTTAAGATTTCTTTGTTCTAATGATTTTTGTATGATAGAGTAAGAATTTTTATAAAACAAACATTACTTTAGACAAGGTTCAAGGAGAACAGCTTCTGGGTGCTTTCTGTCCATGGTTTTGTTTGGTTTTTTAACTAACAGTTAAAATGTAGTGCAACGGCAGAAAAAAAGGATTGATTTTTCCTGATGATAAAGTAGGGACAATGGCAAAGCGCATTTATACAGCAAGTAAAAACATGGACCCTGCATGTTTCCAGTCCCCAGTTTTACAGATCCCTTCTCACCAGGGTTACTCATACAGTAGTTAGGAAAAGCAGCACATTAATACCTTTGCCTGAATCAAAACAGGTGGATTTTTCCAGGTTGGAAGTTTCTTCTTTTGTAAGGTCTTTCTCCTCCTCGCTCACATTCGTAGTGTCCCGCATTTTGCTTTGATGCTCTTTGACCTCACTGGGCTTTCTGCCTGTGGACTTGGGAGGTCTCACCTGTGTCACAGCAGGCACGGGGATTCCCCAAGGAATCCTTGAGGTATATTTTTGTGGCCAGTTCTCGTAAATGCTACTTCTTCTTTGACAGAAGCTGTCCACCGGCAGGTCTTGCGTTCCCTGCCCCTCGGGGGTGCTGGGGGAGTTGGAGGTGATGGTTTGAGGAGGGTTGGAGGTGGGACGGACTGCGGGAGGCAGCAGAGAACCAGAAGTAGCAGTGGCTGCGGGGCGGGGAGGCGGCGGAAGGGCAGTGGCGGCTTTCTTGATGAAGGCAGGCAAGTGGCTACCCAACGACAGCTGGGCTCGACTGGTGACGCGAGATATCCTCTGCTTCTTGTTCATCAGAGGACTGATAAGCTCAGCATTTAACATCCGCTTCTGTAATAATAATAATAATAAATAATTAATAATAATAATAATATTAAAAACATTACCATAATTAAATTTTGCTCCCGTTCTAAGAAAGAAGAATTTCTAACAGGCATGTGTTCTTATCTAAAACAAGGAAGTCCTGCAGCTAAATACATAGTTCATTCCATTCTTAGTTTCTAATCTTGAAGATTTAAGAAGTTGTTCCTCAAAATTAAAAGGCTTTGGGAGAGAGATTCTCTCTTCAGCAAACTCTATCAAAGGCTTCACCAAGATGAGGAGGTCAGGTTGGCATTGTTTAGGTACAGACTTCTCTTCAGACAAACAAGGATAATGGTCAGATTTTGCTGCCACATGATTTACGGCCGATAAAGCTGCCCCCAGAAGCAGGCAGCACCGCGCTTATCAGAGCATGTGAAGGGCAAAGCTGGTGAGAATAGCTAAACCCCCCGGTTTTGCTACAGCTGTCGTTCCAGCTGTTCTCCAGCTGACAGGATGGTTCGCATCCTCCTTTCTAGCAAGCGCACACTGGTCACGCTGATGTACAAGAGGCAGTTTGGACTCGGAGTGCCAGGTGTGGCTCTGTGACACCCTGCTGAAGTATGTCCAGGTGTAAAGAGGTCCCTGGGACCTGCAGCACTTCAAGCTCTGACTGGAAGAAAATTAGGGAAGAATACAGAGGTGTGCTCTCCTTCCTCTGTTTAAACATAAATAACCCTGTGGCGAATCACTTTCTGCATTTCCCAGCTGTACACCGAGTGCAGCGAAGTGCAGTTTTAGTCATAGAAAGCATCAAAATTTTCCTTAAAATAATGCCTTTTAGTTTTCCAAGCTTCTTCTAAAAGGGTTTGCAATTGCCCTCCTCTATCAATAAGAAAACAGGACATATGCCTTTGAAGTCTGAAAAGGCTGGGAGAAGGCAGATGTACTACCTGCTGATCCAGATCTGCCTTTTCACACCTGGACTACCCAGAATCAAAAATGGGCACTTAAATGATGCCTATAGGGAAAAAAAAAACCCAAACAAACAAACCAAAACTCCCATATTCCTGTTCTTATTCTAGACTTTCCTAAGATTTGCATTTAAACAGTAGTACAAGAATGTTTTTCATATTTTGTTACGGCTACTATATCACAAAGAACCTTGACTGCATGCAACACATCCAAAGAAAAAAATATATGTATCTTGTAGTTATAAGACATTCCTATGCACCGAGATAAACAAGTTATATGGCAATACAAGACAGTTTTAACTAGAAATCATACGGTTGTGTAACAACAGCGGGTAACCAAAAAGTTCAGCAGGTGAGTTTAAACTCCACAGGCAAGTTTAGGTTTCTACAAGGTCAACATGCTCTGGATGGACAGTTACGATTTTGGCCAACGTGCTGGGTGTTCACACATGACAGGGATAGTCTCCGTCAGAGATCTAGGTGTATTCATAAAATACTATGTAGATAGGACTTGTTTATTTCTCTGAATATTCTAAAAAATATCCTGAAATACAGAATGCTAAAAATAGCAGCCCCTGAGCTACATGTCAGTAAGTTTTTTGCAGTCTTAGGTAGTGCAAACACCTTTAAATATAAATAAATAATCCAACTAGAAATATTATGCTTCAGTTTTCCATGTGTTAAAGACAATATTAGTGCTTCACATCACAATTTTTACAGCAATATCAAGTGTGATAAATCTTAATACACTGTAGATGTTGAAAAAAATACAAAATACCTGAGAAACTGCTGGTGGAGCACCTCTGTTAAAAGTTCCAGGAGACCCCAAAGGACTGGTGCTGGTGGCATTCTGAGATAGATCTAACTTTCTGTAAGGATGACCCAACATTTCAGGTTAACAGGTAAAAATTACTGCATCATAGTTCTTTCATTATAGGGAAGAGAGATATTAATTTCCCAGCAAAATTTGTTTAAATGGCTGTTTTGCTTCCCCTAGAGACTGAACTTACCTAGAAAGTATTAACTCCAATGACTGTTTATCTTTTTCATTGTATCCAGGCCAATCTTTTTTAATATCTTTAAATAGATAATCCTTCAGACTGTAAGAATTATCCTTTGCATTCAGGGTGGCTACCTACAGGCAGACATTTAAGAAAATAAATTTTCATTATGTGATTCTGTGATTCTGTGATTATACCTACGCGCAAACTGCAGAAACAAGATTGGTACTACAAAGCTAAATCAAAGCTGAAAATGAAGCCATGCATCAGTTTTCCAGGTTTTTCATATGTGAAGATCAAAGTAGCTCTCACGTAACGAGCACCAATTTTAAAGAATGCGGTCAGTTTGGCATGCAGAAATTTGGATGCAAGAAAATGCCAAACTGCTGCAAGCATGTACGCAACGTACTCTGTGGAAGTCTCTCTTGCCTTTAATACAGCATTGAGAATCAAGGCAAGCTATGCCAAAACCTTAAATGTTCACTCCGTGAAGCACATTGAGAGGCCTAGCATGGGGGGTTTTATTATTATTTTTATTTATTTTTCATTTTCAAGAACTGAAGAACACTATCTCCACGTACAAATTCATGGTTGTTCAATTTCAGGAGTACCCCTGCTGTTCTTTTGTTTTACACAGTTCTACTGCAGTGGCAGAGCACAGACTGTGCCTGGAACAATGCATATTTTCCATTAATGACTGCAGTGTGTTGTCATTTGTCTTGATAAACAGAATTGGTTTTCTTTCTCAAGTGCCCGAGCCACAAGAAACTATAGCTTTCTACTGAACACAGCTGTACCTAATAACCTAAATGGCACTAAACTTCTTTCAGTAAAGAGAAAAATTGTTCATCTTTCCCACTAGTTTTAAGATATATCAAAGTTTTACCAGTTGGGAAAACAACTGTACTTATATCTAACTTTGACAACAAGATATAGCGCTAAAATGAATCAGGAGCAGTGCACAGGCCCAGATGCACTCTTCATTTTGCAGACACAGCAAAATATTGTCGTGTGAGAAGGTCCTGTCCGTGCCTTGCTGTACACCTTTGAAAACAAAATGGGCTTACCTCTTCCGTAAGAATATACAACATACACTGAAAAAGTTAAAATAAGCCAGTAAAATCCAGAGACCATTGACAACTGAAGTGCTGGTTTAGACTTCAACACCTGACATCTGTTTAGAGTTTCAGAGAAAACCTCTAAGAAAAACAGTCTCCGTCAATTTGACTGATACAAAATGCTGAATAACTCACCACCACACCACCAACACTTAATACGGCTTTGCCTATTTTTTAACTCCAAAACATGATACTGTTAATTCATGTCTGTGTGCAACGTCTGTCTGTCCCCAGCTTAAAAAAATGTAAATTAAAAGTAACAAAGATACCCTGAAACAGTAATTTACTTGTTAAAAACAGAACTGAAGCTGTATTCTAAAAGAAGTAAATCTGTGCATATTAGATGTTAGCAAGTTCAGGCTGCTGCTTTTAAATTCGTACAGATAGACTCATTATGAACTAAGAAAAATATGAGCAAGGCTTTTCAGTGTGTAGGGCTGCTAACATGACCACTTCTAAATGTAAAACCAGTACCTTGAGGTAGTCCACATGACATAGCAGAAACAAGAAAGTCTCCTTAAACATTGCGAAGCATAATGGGACAGAAGAAAATTGTTGCAATGTTTATCCTTTAAGGAGCTGAGCTTTTAGAATTTTATCACCAAGTATAAATTGACTACTTCAATTTGTCTGTAAGAACTTGGCTCTTCTTACATTGTGCGTGTCTTCAGGGTGAAAAAAACCCTACTACTGCACTGGGAAAACAAAGCAATAACACTTAACATATTCAAGGAACGAGTTTTTAAGATTCAGTGTAGAATTGACCAAAGCTGTATAAATGTTTAATTTTGCTTGCTTTCATAGGTTCAAAAAAACCTTTTCTCCTGGATAAATAGGACATATTCATCCTTTAGATATTAATTCATGCACAATCCAGTGACAGTCTATGGGTATAGGAAGTATTTAAAAAGGGACGAGCCACTGCATTTTACAATACTTTTTACAAAGTAAGCCTTTTCTGAACTGTTTTAGTGGAAAATTAGCACGTGATGCTCTTAACATACAGCAGAAGTTTCATCTGTAGAACACTCTAGGTTTACCAATAATTTTGATGGATATGATAAAGAAATGTAAGTGGATATTATCTCAAAGGAGCACTGGAAAAGCTACTGAACAAAGTAAAGGTTTCAAGTATGATAAAAACACGATCCACATCATAGCAGAGAAACACTGTGCTCGATTTCAGGCCACCACCTTTTTCTGTTTTGGCTGGAATACCCTTCTCTGGATTGCAATTCTAACAGATCCCCAAAGAAGCCAAGCACTGTTTGTAGCCCCCAACTACACTCAAATTAAATTCTAACCTATGCAATTACCAAACTTTTCTTCTCATAAACTGGTCACAAGAAACATTAAGTACTATGACAAACTATTTCTTGCAGTCAAAATACTGCATGGTCAGTTTCTCTCAGTTAAGCAGTCCAACTAAAATAAGCAGAGAGGAAAAAAATGCAATGCTTGGAGCAAAGCAGTGAGAAATAGTTAATTACTGCCTGCTGTTCTAGCAAAACAAAAACAGTCTTCAAAAAATTTTTAATCTCTCATTTCCTCACATTGACTTGCAGTTTGGGGCATCTATGTAAAATTTATTGAAAAACTTAAACAAGGAGCAGGAAAAAAAATTGCTGTCACAAACTGCATGATCTCACCTGGTGAAGGATGGTTCCAAGGCAATTCTTGTCCTTCTGGTTGACACCATCTCTGCGCAAGCGAGCAAGTAACTCTGGCTTCTTGTAATTCTTCAGTGCTAGTAAGTGAATGATCCTGTCCCTGTATGGTTGCTGAGAAATGGTGCTGTGCATCTGAGTCCTCCGCATTGCGTTCGCAGTGTTCACTGGTGTCGATCTCTTCCTCTCGGGCACAGTAAGTGGAAAGTTGAGTGGTGCTCTTTTCACCTGGACTCTTCCTCCTAAAAAGGAGGAAAAAAGAAATCAACCAAAAGTTGCCTTAACTGAATTTATCAAGCCAAACTCTAAAAGGCATATCTAGTTAGCATTTTGAGATCTGTAAGAATGCAGGTAGTAAATATGCATCGAGCTAGGCATTAACAAATATTTTATATTAAGAAAAGCTGATTAACGAGTGATACTGGTAGGAAGAGCTTTCTGTTTCTACAGATGTTGGTTTTAGTATTTTTCCAGTTTGTAAGCTCAAGCATTGAATACCCAAAATCAGGCTTTTTTTTTTTTTTTTTAGAAGAGTACTCTGAAGTGTGATTCAAAGGTCTTCCATATAATCAAAAGATTCCCCACTGATGCCTAGGGAGACAAGTCCACACAATTAATTGCATCACTGCTTAAAAAACTACTAACATGGTGTTCACTACTTGAGTTACACCACATTTTAAGCTGAAATGTTCCTCTTCTATTAAATAAACCCATGTTTGTTAGAAATAATATACCAAAACCATAACAATTTTGGGGACGAAGGCCAGAGAAGTTTTTAAACACAACCTGTACAGCATTTGGGATCAAACTCTATACAAATACTTTTTTTCTCAACTGGAAGACCAATGCAAGGGGTTTGCAAGCGATGAGTCTGGAATTTAAGTGTAACATCAGTTGTACTCAGTTTTCCAGAAAAAGATTCAAACCTTGCTACTCTGTTTCCAAATAGCATTTGCCATCAGACAGAAAAAGACTATTTATCAGAATATTACAGAATATCATTGCAGTAAATATTGTTTGCAATTCAACAGATGATGCGAGACAAACCAGGCATTTTTCGGAAAGCAACTATTCATGTTTAGTACATGAGGGAAACTTAATGAATATTGTTGAGAAAATCTGGAGCTTGCTCTCTTCCATCAGACACACAGAGACTGAGCTGCAGTTCATTTCCATTTTGCACCGAAGGCCGAACTTTTATACCTTTTCACTCTGCCTGGACTTTGACCTTCTGGTTTTCAAGAACAAACCTAATCATGCAAATCCACACACTTACATTTTTAGAACAGTACAAACCTGATAGTTGTTTATTGATCACATTACAGATATTTTCACAAGTTAAATTCAACACAGATACACAGATCTCTGGCATAGCTCATAGTATAAGAAGCATTCAGACAAATACCTCTTAAAGTCAGGTTTCTAAACCACTTTAAAAAAAAATTAACTGAAAACACAACTAAGCAATAACATGATTAGTAACTCCAGTTCCTAATTTGTACTGCATGAAGCACGTTGCAAAGTCTCTCCTGCACCCTACCAGCAACCAGACCTGCTCTGCCTGAGCTTTCTCAACACCAGTCTGAAAAAAAAAAAAAGTACCTCCAAATATTGTAATTGTCCTACTGTTCGTTTTCAGACCCCATTTATTTAATGTTAAATAATCACTTAAGATCTGTTTAAACCACCACCAAGAACCACGCCAATCATTCACACGTAAAATACAACTTCCCCAATGAGAAGTTGTGAAATACACGAAAGCGGCTCCTCTCACAGTGTGGATGAGGAGCAGTTTACAATAAAAGGGAAGCAATCCCAGCTCCACGTCCTGGTATTAACCTGCGCTGAGCTCCCTTAGCTTTGCATCTCCAAAAAAGCCACAATGATGCTGGCTTAAGAAGTTCCACAGTAAGCTGAGGCCGAGTAAGCGTTGCACCATTGCTGTCAGGGACATCTGTGCTGGAGGAGGAAGGCAGTCATGGCAAAGTGAGAGCTTGTTGTCCTTCATGAAGGTGGATGTACCCAGTTCTACTCGCTGCCACAGGCAGGACCACCGCTGCCTGTACCACTGAGTGCCTGCAAGGTGGATGCTCACCTCGCATCTCTGTGCAGCCAGCTCCAGGCTCTTGGGGAAACGGTACTTGGAGGAGTTTAATAACAACTGATACCACCTAAATGCTTTTCTGTTTTGTGGAAATCCTTGGGAAGATGCCAACATTACCTCTACTTTAACCTTTAAATAATAAAAAAACCCAACAATGCAATGGTTTCCTGGTGAAGCTTCCTTTTCAATCAGCAAGACATAAAATTAAATCTAATAATAAAAATTTAAATTAATAAAATTCAAGCAGCATCAGCATTAGTGTGAAAAGCCAAGTTTTTCACATTAAGCTTACAAATTTGTATACGAGACTTCCTCAGTGTTAATTGTTTTAGACTACAAATTCAGGTTAACAGTTTAGCACAGTATTTAGGTACTCAAAAGTACTGCTATGAAAACAAAATGTTAGTTACTCAACCAGAGAATTTAAGGGTATGGGTTGGTAAAAATCCTCACCTCAACAGTCAGATTTTCACCCAGTCAAGAAACATGAGAAAGGAAGGAGTGCCAGGCTTTTTTTCAGGAAAAAAAGCCTAGTATCTGAATGCAGCAACAGGAGGCTGCAAATCTGTGACAGAAGCGTGGGCCACCTATACCTGAGAGCTCTGAGGACACCACCTTTCCCAAGCACACACTGAAAAGTTGAATTACTGTGTTTGAAAGCTTACAGACATCTAGTAAGAAGTGAAATACAATCATACCTAAAATTGGTCCACCAGGTTTAATAAACTTTGCACTTCGATTGCGCGACTCCTCTTCTGCCCGGGTCATGCGCTTTCTGGTCGTCTCATAGGAATCCCTTGTTGCACATACTGTAATTTTATTCTGTATTAATCCCAGGCAACTGAGTTGCAAGGCGCCAGAACTACAAAAACATTGAAAAAGGTTGAGCCCAAGCACTAAGTTCGGGTTTAGAAGTATGGTTGTGTAAGGAACTTTAAAACCTGTCTTAACAGGTGAAGAAAAACATTTCCCAGTTCTGACAGTTAGCTAGGGGATAAATATATTTTTCAAATTGTCTCTATACATCCAAACAGTATCAGTTTTACCTGTTGGTGTAATGACAGTTTCCTGGCAGGCTGGTAAAGGCTGCCATGACCACCAGAGGCCTGACTCGGATGGTTTTGCTGGCACCCTAACGGCAGGCAGGTTCTGCCCCGCAGGCTTTCCACCGAGCTCTCAGCTCAGCACATGTCTCCTCTCCTCCTCCCAAGGTGGCCAGAAGTGGCCTGAAGCCCCGGGAGGGCAGGACAGTCTTCCCTTGAGACCTGCACCCTGGTCTCCTCTCGCTTCCAAAGATGTCTGCCCTCCTCCTCTCCTGGTCTGCTCTGTGCGCTGGGAGCGCTCACAGTCCGCCCGCCTGCTCCTCTGAGGATTCACACGGAGAAGAAGCACTTAGAGCACACCCTGCCCGAGGGGAACGATGGCGGGGTCTCCTCGATGGTGCCCACTGGGCCTCAGGATGAAGCCAGTCCTCTGTGGCCAGTCTGCCAGGACAGCACCTCAGGGGACTAGAAGCAGCTTCATTTAAGCCGGTCTAATTATCACCACTCTTAATGAGTACACTGCGCAGTACCCACAATAGCTTTAGCCAACCCAAAAAACTTTAGCGACCGTGAAACTCCTCACTGAGGCTCCAAGAAGAATTGAGAATCTTGTGCCTCAGCTTAGCACATATCCCTGCAAGTCACAAAGCCAGATCAAGCCACTCACAAGTATTTCAAGATGAGACAGCTATAGCTTTGTCCATAGCCTAGAGCTATGTATTATTTCCTTGCTCTAAAATCACCACATTTACAGAAGGAAGAAATGTCCTTGCAGCCACCTAAAGCTCTGTTTTTTCCTGTTGCCTGTTTCCTTGAACATCACTGCCTTTATGCGCTTTTCCATCACTGACCTAGAGGTAACTCTCCTCCTCGGGCCGGGCATCTCCAAAACCCACACCAGTTCTGACTTGTCTTAAGCACAGAGTTAGACTATTCACTGTGCAGAGGTCCTGCTTGTTTTTTTTTTCTTTTTTTAAGGCTCTGCACTTAACAACACACAAGTTCCACATCAACTTTGCAGGTACAAACTAAGAGATAGCTGCAATGGACCTTGCAAAAGCCAGTCAGAATCGAATTTTGAAGATTGAGAAAACCACATTAAAACTACCTAGGCATGTTAGTCATAGTTATTCAGGGCTTAAATTTAATGTTGCTGGAAAAATTACAGTTTAATTCAACTGAAGATGCTCCTTCCCAAGCAGCTGCCCAATCCCTTTCAGATATGCTTTAATCAAAAAATAAACAAACAAACAAACCAACCCAAAAAATCCCAGACTGCCCCAGGTCTGCCACCACGTTCATGACTTCACTGAAAGGCTGTAGTGTAGAATAAGGGGAGAAAGAGGAGGAGGAGTATGCTGAGAGACCTCCTGTCAGGCAAAGAGCTATTAAATGAGCTCATTTTCTTTTTGCTTCCAAAAGCTGCTATCTAGACAAATCTCGGTTTCAAAATTGAGGGCAGAAGCTCTGCTGTGACTGAGAATCTGAGCAGCACCTTCTGGAGACCTGTTGGTGTCCCCGTTTGCTATCAGCTTCCCAGATCAATACACAAACTCTGCCTGCGATGTCCTAGTTTATCAAGTGGGACAGTTATTTAACACCACTGGACTACACTGATACTACACTGAATATAATATTGTCGAAGTTGAAGCAAACCTGATGTAAAAGCATAATATTTTCTTGCCTTTGCAGCAGAGGAGCAGGACAAGGCGCTGCTGTATTATATTTTGGTTCTGAAACACCACAGTCATGCAATAAATGACAAGGTCACTGATTTATGTGGTTTTTTTATTTTCAGACAACTATCTATCGTGGCCAGCATGCTAGCATGCTGGCAGCCATAATCTTATTTGCATATGGTTGTAGACTGGATCCAGTCTAGCCTGGGTGTTGTTGATCTCCAAATGCTTTTAAAATAGCACTAAGATATGAAAAAGTACTCAAAGGTTACTTTTTTAAGAGCCAATCCCAAAAAGAATTATATGTAAAAGCAAGTATTTATAAATAGCAAGAAAACATGCTATTGCTAGGAATTAATCTTCTATTGCAGCTCATCACTAGGAGCAGGCTTCACAGAATCACAGAATGTCAGGGATTGGAAGGAACCTCAAAAGATCATCAAGTCCAATCCCCCTGCCAGAGCACAAACGCCTTGATAATGCTACACAGGAACGTGTCCAGGTAGGTCTTGAATGTCTCCAGAGAAGGAGACTCCACAGCCTCTCTGGGCAGCCTGTTCCAGTGTTCCGTCACCCTCACTGAGAAGAAGTTTCTTCTCAAGTTTAAGTGGAACCTCTTATGTTCCAGTTTCAGCCCATTACCCCTTGTCCTATCAGTGGTTGTCACCGAGAAGAGCCTGGCTCCATCCTCGTGACACTCACCCTTGATATATTTGGAAACATTAATGAGGTCACCCCTCAGCCTCCTCTTCTCCAAACTAAAGAGCCCCAGCTCCCTCAGTCTTTTCTCATAAGGGAGATGCTCCACTCCCTTAATCATCCTAGTTGCCCCGTGCTGGACTCTCTCCAGCAGTTCCCTGTCTTTCTTGAACTGAGGGGCCCAGAACTGGACACAATATTCCAGATGGGGTCTCACCAGGGCAGAGTAGAGGGGAAGGAGAACCTCTCTTGACCTACTAACCACCCCCCTTCTAATACACCCCAGGATGCCATTGGCCTTCCTGCACACAAGGGCACAGTGCTGGCTCATGGTCATCCTGCTGTCCACCAAGGCTCCCAGGTCCCTTTCCCCTACACTGCTCTCTAATAAGTCATTCCCAAACTTATACTGGAACCCGGGGTTGTTCCTACCCAGATGCAAGACTCTACATTTACCCTTGTTATGTTTCATCAAATTTTTCCCCGCCCAACTCTCCAGCCTGTCCAGGTCTCGCTGAATGGCAGCACAGCCTTCCGGTGTGTCAGCCACTCCTCCCAGCTTGGTGTCATCAGCAAACTGGCTGATAGTACTCTCTAGTCCCTCGTCCAAGTCATTGATGAATATATTGAATAATACTGGTCCCAGTACCGACCCTTGAGGGACTCCACTGGATACAGGTCTCCAACCAGACTCTGCCCCTTTGAACACGACTCTTTGGCTTCCTTCCCTCAGCCAGTTGACAGTCCACCTCACTACCCGAGAGTCTAGACCACACTTCTGCAGTTTAGCAGCAAGGATGCTGTGGGAGACTGTGTCAAATGCTTTACTGAAGTCAAGGTAGACCACATCCACCGCTCTGCCATCATCTATCCACCTTGTTATATCCTCGTAAAAGGCTATGAGGTTGGTCAAGCACGACTTCCCCTTGCTGAAGCCATGCTGACTGCCTCTAATGACCCTCTTATCCTTGATATGCCTTGAGATGGCACCAAGGATAAGTCGTTTCATCACTTTCCCAGGGATGGAAGTGAGGCTGACCGGTCTATAGTTTCCTGGGTCCTCCTTCTTGCCCTTTTTGAAGACTGGAGTGACATTTGCTTCCCTCCAGTCCTCAGGCACCTCTCCCGTTTCCCAAGACTTGGCAAAGATGATGGAGAGTGGTCTAGCAATGACATCAGCCAGCTCCCTCAGCACCCGTGGATGCATCCCATCTGGACCCATGGATTTATGGATGTCCAGATTGCTTAATTGGTCCCTAACCCAGTCCTCATCGACTAAAGCAAACTCCTCCACTGCCCTGACTTCCTCTGGGGCCTCAGGGGAAGGGGGCTCCTCAGGACAGCCTCCGGCAGAGTAGACAGAGACAAAGAAGGCATTCAGTAACTCTGCCTTCTCTGTATCTTCTGTCACCAAGGCACCCACCTCATTCATCAGTGGGCCTACATGGCCTCTGGTGTTAGTTTTATCTGCCACGTATTTGAAAAAGCTCTTCCTGTTGTCCTTGACCCCTCTCGCCAGGTTCAATTCAAGGGAGGCCTTTGCTTTCCTAGTTGCCTCCCTACATCCTCGGACAACAGCCTTATATTCTTCCCAAGTGGCCAGCCCCGCCTTCCAAGACCTGTAAATTCTCCTCTTGCACTTGAGCTTACCCAGCAGATCCCTGTTTAGCCACGCAGGTCTCCTGGCTCCCCTCCTTGACTTCCTACGTACGGCTTCTGTTAAAGGTTTCTGCTATACATTCAAAGCCACAGAAATTTGCCATGAAAGAAAACATTAAGTAAAACTTACCCTGGGCCCATTTGCTTGACACAGTCAAAGCTTCCCTGAGGATTATCTTTGCCAATATTTGACACGTGGAAGTCAAATGTATGAGCTTCATTTGGCTGATCAGCTTTGGGAACTTTAATAAGCTAAAAGGGGGAAAAAAAAACCTGTGTAAAAACTTCAATCTCTGCTCCTTCACTTGCAATTAACTAGGACTGTAATTTTTAATCAGAAACTGTATTTTGGAAACTTTGATATGATTTTAAGTCATGTCACTAAAGAGGTTGCTTTGGCACAATTCTCTCTCCGAAAGAAGCAGCGTATTTCGCAGTGGTAACTGCACTGGAGAAGCTACAGTCAGTCGCTCAGCCTCTAACTCAGCAAACCAGCAAGCCCTCCTTTCTCATTTAATGGAATTAATATGCATGTACTTAAATTTAAATGCAAGTGTCTCAGTATCATCAAATGGACCGAAGCTTGGCTAGCAAAACGGAGAAGAGCAATTCACACAGACCACATCGGACTCTACCCTGACTGTGGTTTATCTGATGCTAATGAAGCACACGTCGGAGCCAGCCCCAAGAACTAAAAAGAAACCAAACAGCAAGTCCCAAATTACAAGAGTAAAATGTCTTAAAACTATAGAAGATGAATTTCTACTCCAACAGCTTTTTTCTTTTACTCTGCTCTAGATGCCATTATTTGCATAAAAGTGAAATGTAAATAGTTTTCTGTAAGTTTAGTCAGAGGTAACAAAACTTGATTTCCTTGGCTGAACTAATAATTTTAGTACAGAATGTGCTGCATTCTGCTGGAGCTTAAAAATGTAAATATGAGAAATCATTAAAATGTCTATTAGCATAAGCACATTTTTAACTGTGCTGTTATAAAAAACAATATTAAAGCACAAAGACATTACCACCATTTAACTACTTTAATCTGAAAGTAAACTTAGCTTGCAGTAAATCTAAAAAATATTCTTCTGGAGTTTGTTTGAATTATTAATCAATCTTAGATACAACTGATGAAGAAATATATGTAAAAGCAATATTCAACAGACTCTTAGAAATCTTTCTCTCAATATTGTCCTTGTGAGATTGGCCAATTGTGCAATGTCATTTGCACAATGTGCTACTACAAAACAATTGTAGTACCATTTATATGTCAATACCCAGTACTGCAGAGCTTACCAACAACTTGGGACAGTGACTAGACACGGAGGAGAAAGACAAGTCACCTGAACACCATGTTCTACCAAAGCTTACAGCACTAGTAAGCTTAAAAGACAAATCTGTGCATTTTATATAAGAACAGAAATAAATCATGTAAACTACCAAACACATAATCTTGGATTACACATGCAGCTTTACCTTTAAATGATTATGAAGGTTACTAGAGTGTAACCGTCAATCTAAGAGTACCATAGGGGCCCAAACAACACTAGAATATCTACTTTCTGTAAAATTAACTACCACTGACTGGATATTTCAGCATACTAGTTTTACTATAGGTACAGAAGTTGTTTGTATGAATTTGACAATTTGAAAAGGGAATGTTTTTAGCTCAATATAGTTTTTAGAAAGCCAACAAATATATACTATGATCAATCTAAGTCTGGCCCTCAAGAAATACAGCCAAGCAGAGGGATGCAGGTAACTGCTGCTGTGTATGCTTGGACTTCATTCCCAAAGCTGATTTTGAGGAAATTGTTTTCTATTGACCAGCCTAAAGAATGTATACACATGAAATCATCTTAAAAATTAGAAATTTCCATACACTAATACTTAAATTTAAATTTCTGGAAGAATTGCAATGGGCATTAAACAACAGAGTGCTCAATATGTTCTGATAGAGTAACATGAAGACAGAAGCTGGCCTTGGAGCACATTTGAAAACAGGTTTGTTGCTCTTCCACTGCCTTCCGTGAGGCCTTATTTCTCCCCAATATTGAAAAAGACACTGATAAAGTACAAAGCAAAACAAGTCTGCCTCGTTACAGGCCTGACTAATTTAGTGGCCTTCTACGACAAAGCTACAGTGCTGGTTGACATGGAAAAAGCAACAGACTTGTACAAGGCGTCTGACACTGTCCCACATGACATCCTTGTCTCTGAAATGGAGAGACACGGATTTGACAGATGGACCACTCCGTGGATGAAGAACGGGCCGGATGGTCACACTCAGAGAGTTGTGGTCAATGGCTCGATGTCCACATGGAGACCAGTGACAAGCGGTGTTCCTCAGGGGTCTGTTCTGGGTCCAGGGCTGTTCAACAGCTTTGTCAGTGACATGGACGACGGCACTGAGTGCACCCTCAGCAAGTTTGCCGACGACACCAAGCTGTGTGGTGCCGTGGACTCACTTGAGGGAAGAAATGCCATCCAGAGGGACCCTGAGGGGCTTGACAAATGGGTCAGTGCAAACTGCAGGAGCTTCAACAAGTCACAGTGCAAGGTCCTGCACCTGGGTCAAGCCAATCCTGGGCACAAACACAAACTGGGCACAGGGTGTGTTGAGAGTAGCCCTGAAGAGAAGGATTTGGGCGTGTTGAGGCCACATCTGGAATATTGTGTCCAGTTCTGGGCCCCTCAGTTCAAGAAAGACAGGGAGCTGCTTGAGAGAGTCCAGCGTAGAGCCACAAAGATGGTGAAGGGAGTGGAGCATCTCCCTTATGAGGAAAGGCTGAAGGAGCTGGGTCTCTTTAGCTTGGAGAAGAGGAGGCTGAGGGGTGACCTCATTCATGTTTATAAATATGTCAAGGGGGAATGTCAGGAGGATGGAGCCAGGCTCTTTTCAGCGGCGTCCACTGACAAGACAAGGGGCAATGGGTGGAAGCTGGAACACAGGAGGTTCCATAAAAATATGAGGAAAAACTTTTTTACTGTGAGGGTGACCGAGCACTGGAACAGGCTGCCCAGGGAGGTTGTGGAATCTCCTTCTCTGGAGACATTCAAAACCTGCCTGGACGCGTTCCTGTGCGCTCTACTGTAGGTGATCCTGCTCTGGCAGGGGGGTTGGACTAGATGATCTTTAAGGTCCCTTCCAACCTTTAACATTCCGTGATTCTGTGTTGATAGACGAGAAGCTCAACATGAGCCAGCAGTGAGCTCAGGCAGCCCAGAAGGCCAACCGCATCCTAGGATGTATCAGGAGAAGCATAGCCAGCAGGTCAAGAGAGGTGATTCTCCCCTTTTACTCTGCTCTTGTGAGACCCCACCTCGAATGCTGCACCCAGTTCTGGTGTCCCCACCATAAAAGAGACATAGATCTGCTGAAGTGTGTTCAGAAAGGGCCACAAAGATGATCCAGGGGCTGGAGCACCTCTGCTACGAGGACAGGCTGAGGGAGCTGGGATTGTTCAGTCTTGAAAAGAGAAGACTTCGGGAGGACCTAATAGCTGCCTTCCAGTACCTGAAGGGAACCTACAGGAAGGCTGGGGAGGGACTTTTTACAAGAGCGTTGACTGATAGGACAAGGGGAAATGGGTTTAAGTTGAAGGAGAACAGATTTAGATTAGATCTTAGGAAGAAATTCTTCAGTAAGAGGGTGGCAAGACTTTGTAATAAATTGCCCAGAGACGTTGTGGCTGCCCCCTCCCTGGAGGTGTTCAAGGCCAGGTTGGACAGAGCCTTGAGTAGCCTGATCTAGTTGAGAGGCGTCCCTGCCCGTGACAGGGAGGTTGGATTAGATGATCTCTAAGGTCCCTTCCAGCCTAGGCCGTTCTATGATTCTATGACAATCGTTTCTCAGGAGCAAACTCAAATGGAAGCACCAAATTTCTAAAGAGTTTCCCCACACACATACAAACTGTAAGAAAGACACCACAGGTGATGAGGGAACCACCTACTGCAACCGTTGCAACAGGTTTCTTGACATGAGCAAAGAAAAGGTGTAGAAATTTAGTTTCATTCTCAAATTTTTAGAATGTATTTTCACAAACTTCAGAAGAACTAGATGACTATTCCTCAGGTATTCATTAATTTAGATGAAGTGACTATAAGAATGATGAGGAAATATTTCTCTGCTAGAAACTTTCAAAAGTAGCAGTGCAACTAACCTGATAATAAAGATTTAACTCTTTCACCCCCAGTTCAAAGTTTTATTATGTATTCCATAAAACAAGCATTTTATTTTTGCCTGAACTCTTCTTTGGTGCCATTCCGCACATCCACACAGCCAAAGGCTTCATACCTCAAACAAGCAAATTTATTGAAGTCCGTCATAATTCTGATAAACCAGTTTAATAAACTTGAAACAAGCTCCAATGAGAAAAAAAAATAAATATGTATTTTAAATTATATTAAATACAACCAAAACAGATAAGCTTATTTCCCATATTATAGTTCAAAAGTAGAAGCCCAAACATTCATGAAACTGAATGTAGGTTAGTTACTGAAAGTGTAGGTAATACAAAAGCTGGCAGAGACAAATAGTACGAGGGTGAAGTTAAAATTCACAGCTTGCATGAGGCTTGCATGCAGGACCTGCCACTCTTGATCTGCCTCACCAGAGGTTCCTACCACATTCTCACCACAACCACATCGTACATCGCTGCTCCCAAGAAGCACGATGCTTCAGCAGCGCAAACACCAGCCCCAGCACACCGTCCCCTACCAAATACCACCCACCAGCATCAAGAGACGTCTTTGCAAAGACAACCTCATCCTCAGGCAAACCAAGTAAACTTATCTAACAGAGGCAGGCTTGTAAAGCATGGCGTTCTTGCTAGGCAACGTGCAGTTCAGACCGTACTCCCAGGACATTTACATATTTAGGGTAACCTAGAGAAAGCAATACTTGAAGAGGATAAATTTGCTGAAAACACTTAGGTTTGCAAAAACCACTGTCCCGTCAAACATTTAAGATCAAGTTTTACTGCTGTTGACATATTTGTCATTTCCCTCTGTACTTTGTAAGACAAAATAACACTTGTTTGTAGACTCAGCAACTTCTGAAAATAAGCCTCCTGTTTTGAATAAACAGTCCTGGTTTTAAGCTGTAAATTGCTATTATATGGCTCTGAACAGTTCAATAGTCAGTTCAAGGATTTTTGGTTTAATCAGAATTAATATACTGCATTCAGCTTGAGATAAGCACAGCAGCAAAAAAGTTTCTTTTTCCTATTTGAGCAGTATTTACAGAAGAAGGTCAAGGAGCCTTTCTTAAGAAAATAGTCATTGCAACCACATCCATAACAGAAAATAGATTTTGATTTGCATCAGGAAGCAGCACTGCAAGCTTATTGTCATAATGTTTGTTTCAGAGAAGCTGCTTTTGATTTATATTGAAACTTTCATGTATGAGGAGGAGTCTGGTGTGCAATACACAGAAAAAGAATTCGCTATATTCTCTTAGAGGAAAGAGGAAGATTCCTGAATGGCAAACACTCACCATTATGTATAGCTGATCTACACTCTTTTTCCAGAAATAGTGAAGTCTTTACCACAATCTTTCATTAGATCTACTGTATCCTTACCAGCAGCCAGCCCAACAGGGCAATGAAAGGAGATGAGGAAGGTCTGAAGAGAAGATGCCTGTTTGCACATCTCATCCAAAGAGTGATGCTGGTCCTGTCTAGACAAGTGAAAAGGCAACCTTTTCCTGGAGAAACTGGTAGCTCATGGCTTGGACAGGCATACTTTTTGCTGGGTAAAAAAACTGCCTGGAAGGCCAGACCTGAAGATTGGTGGGGAATGGAGTTAAATCCAGTTGGCAGCTGCTCACAAGAGGCGTGTCCCCGAGGACAGTCCCATTTAACATCTTTATCAATGGTCTGGGCAACAGGATTGAGTGCTTCTTCGTTTAGAGCTGACACCAAACTGAGCAGGAGTGCTGATGTGCTGGAGGGCAGGGAGGCTCTGCAGAGGAACATGGACACGTTGGGCCCATGGGATGGATCCAGGAGCTGGAGCGTGTCCAGAGAAGGGTGATGGAGCTGGGGAAGGGGCTGGAGATCAAGTGTGGGGAGGAGCAGCCGAGGGAGCTGGGGCTGTTCAGCTGGAGAAGAGGAGGCTGAGGGGAGACCTTCTCACTCTCTGCAGCTCCCTGACAGGAGGGGGCAGCCAGAGGGGTCGATCTGTTCAAGGAACAAGTGATGGGATGAGAGGAAATGGTCTCAGGTTGCTTCAGGGGAGGTTTAGGTTTGATATGAAGAATTTCTCTCCTGAAAGGGCTCTCAGGCACTGGAAGGGGTTGCCCAGGGCAGGGGGTTAGTCCTTGTCCCTGGAGGGATTTAAGAGCCGTATAGATGTGGTGCTCAGGGACATGGGTTAGTGGTAGGCCTGGCATTGCTAGATTAATGGTTGGAGTTGTTGATCTTAAAGGTCTTTTACAACCATAAATGATTCTATGACTCTGTGAAACCAAGCATATATGAAAACAGTTCACTACAATCCATGCCCCTGGTTTACAGAATCACACAGAATTGTTGAGGCTGGAAAAGCTCTCTGAGATCAAGTCCAGCCTGTGACCCAACACCCCCACATGGGCCAGACCACGGCAGTAAGTGTCACATCCAGCCTCCTCCTTAAACCTCTCCAAGGACGGTGACTCCCCCCCCTTCCCTGGGCAGTGCATCCCAGTGCCTGAGCACCCTCTCCATGAGGAAGGGCTTCCTGAGATCCAACCTGAACCTCCCCTGACGCAGTTTCAGGCCGTGCCCTCTTATCCTGTCACTGGTTGCTCGGCAGAAGCGCCCGACCCCCCCTGAGTGCACCCTCCCTGCAGGGAGTTGTAGAGAGTGATAAGGTCCCCCTGAGTCTCCTCTTCTCCAGGTTGAACACCCACAGTTCCCTCAGCCTCTCCTCACAGGACTTGCCCTCCAGTCCCTTCACCTTGTTGCTCTCCTCTGGACCCGCTCCAGCCCCTCAATGTCTTTCTTGCAGTGAAAGGGCTCAGACCTGCACACAGGGCTTGAGGGGAGGTCTCACCAGTGCTGAGCACAGGGGCAGAATCACATCCCTGCTCCTGCTGGCCACACTGTTCCTGACACAAACCAGGATGTCATTGGCCTTCCGGGCCACCTGGGCACACTGCTGGCTCATGTTCAACCGGTTGTCACTCAGCACTCCCAGGTCCCTCTCTGCTGGGCCACTCTCCAGCCACTCCTCCCCCAGTGGGTAGCGCTGCAGGGGGTTATTGTGGCCAAAGTGTAGGACCCTGCACTTGGTCTGGTTGAACTTCATCCCACTGGCCTCAGCCCATCGACCCAGCCTGTCCAGGCCCATCTGCAGTGCCTTCCTACCCTCCGGTAGATCGACACTCTCCCCAGCTTGGTGTCATCTGCAAACTTACTAAGGGTAGACTCAATCCCCTCATCCAGGTTGTCAATAAAGATGTTGAACAGGACTGGGCCCAGGACTGATCCCTGGGGGACACCACTGGGCACCGGATGCCAACTGGAATCAGGACCAGTCACCATCACTCTGTGGGCCCAGTCATCCAACCAGTTTTTAATCCAGCGAAGGGTGCACCTGTCCAAGCCGTGGGCTGCCAGTTTTTTCCAGGAGGATGCTGTGGAAGAGGCACCATCCTAATACAATGAACTGTGCATCCTTGCCCTGGTGTTGTCCAACTTCAAGCCTGTTACCTAAGGGGTCTGAGTTGGCAGCCTATATACTTCCCAGAATATGTACTAGCATGGGAAGATATGGCATCGTTTTCCTCCTCATACACCCAACCACATTTATTCTTGCACATATGTTTTTCCCCATTTATGCAAGAAGCCCATCACATGAAATACCCTCTCCACCACCAGAAGATGCATCCACATGGGCAGCTGTGCTAAGCCTTGTGCTACCTCCCCTGTACATCCCACCCAACATGTGCAGACCTTCTGACTCTTCCCACGGCCAGCTTGCTGCTCAGCAGCCTTTAGGCAAGTGACCCAGTTCCAGCTAACATTCAGCTCAGGTCTTGATACCTGTCTTAGCAGCTACCTTAAAGCTAAGCCCACAAATGATAACACTCGAAGGGTATCGTTGGTCTGTTTCATAAGTCAACTTAACACAGGTAAGTTGCGAGGGACAAGGAATTATAAAGCGGTAAATAACACCCACTTATGTTTAAAAGTCTTAGCATCCCTATGATGCTATCAGTGCCACCTACGCAAGCTTCTCCCGCACAGCCAGGAAGCAGTACCAGGAAAATGCAGGCACTGAAGGGAGAAAAAAAACCCAAAAGCTAAGGTGCACCTAGGGCACAGACACGTAAACACTCAACAGTTTCTCCCACCGGGTTTGACCAAATTTTCTGCTCTGCAATAACCAGCTGCTTCCCTTCTACCTTTCATCTGCTTTTATTCTTTCACTGCTTTAGCACCTGTACCATCATCCTTCTTTCCTGTTTAAGAAAAAAAAAAAAATAAGAAAAAACACCTCTGTCTTCAGTGAGCTCACTAATAGACTTTGTCAAAAGTGTAAGAGAATCACAGAATGTTCAGGGTTGGAACGGACCTCTGGAGATCACCCAGTCCAAACCCCTGCCAGAGCAGCTCTGGGTGAGAGCAGGTCACACAGGAATGTGTCCACGCAGAGTTTGAAAGTCTTCAGAGAAGGAGATTCCAGAACCTCTCTGGGCAGCCTGTGCCAGGGCTCCAGCACCCGCACAGGGAAGAAGTTTCTCCTCATGTTTTAGTGGAGCTTCCTGTGCTCCAGCTTGCACCTGTTGCCCTTTGTTTTGTCATTGGACATTCCTTTGAAGAGCCTAGCTCCATCCTCCTGACACTCACCCTTTCCATATTTACAAAAATGAATGAGATCACCCCTCAGTGTCCTCCAAGCTGCAGAGCCCCAGCTCCTTCAGCCTCTCCCCATAAGGGAGATGTTCCACTCCCTGCATCATCCCTGTGGCTCTGCGCTGGGCTCTTTCCAGCAGTTCCCTGTCCTTCTGGGGCATATTCTCAAACAAAAACAAGCTCCCACTTTCATCTGACAAAGAAGAGTAATAAAAATAGCCAAGGCTTAAAACAAACAAGCTGGTGAGCTTCGATCAAGCACCTGTGTGAGCTGGAGAAAGCCAGGCAGATGGGTGTATCAGCCTCAGCGTGATTTTTGGTACGCAGGGGTAGCTGCCTCCTGCCTCTTGCCCCTCTGCAGGGGAAGTTTTCCCACCCACACGCCAGTCCGACATGCGTGCAGAGCAGCATGCTGTCCTTCAACCTGGCTCCTGGCCAGGCTGGAGCACTTCAGGAGGAATTGTCAAGCACTCTTGACCCTCTGCAGCCTACTTTAAAATGTCGTTTTTAATTCTGTGTCCTCAAACTGGCTTGCAAATTCTTACCATCTAATGGATTTAGTAATAGAGAATACCCACCAAGAACAACTCAGACCCTTGACTTTAATCCCTTCCTCTCCGTAATTGATTTCCAGATCTATCATTAGCCTCTCTTGCTCTGACATATCATCCTTGTGGGCTCTCTAACATAAGAACAGTTCATAATTTTCTCCTGAAGCTTCTGCCCAGGCTCACTCCAAATTTCTGTAGCTTGTAGCTTTTTGTCACTTCTGCCCTCCTCTTTTCCATCATTCCCACCAGTACCATGGGCTGTTGCAGTGCCCTCAGTCCAGGCCAGATGTATTTTGCTCTCCAAATCTGAGTCAATCTCTTCTATTTATGAGGACATCTACCCACTCTCTCACATTGTTCCCCCACATTGACGGCATCATGTCATCGGGCCAACATGAGCACCCTATTTCTAGGTGCCTCCGCTGAGCAGATGTGCTCAAGTCCTCTCCTCCTTTGTCTTTTCTCAGAATCTTTCCAACTTTATCACCTCACCAGTGGTCTTCCCACAAAGCGTTACTTTTCCAATGAAGTGGAATCTGCTTTTTGCCCCGTGCGAGCATCCACACCGGTGTCCACCCCACTACAAAAGCCTCTAAAACATGGTTAAAAGGATTTATAAATCAACAGTTGCAGGGCCCTGCAAGTTCAGCTCCTGGTATTTCTGAGAGATATTTCCAATTAGTTCATTTACTCACAGTTTCTTTAGAACAATGCTTTATTTGCCAAGAGGCACTGCTCTGTTCAGCAGGGACATCCTGCTGGGTTTTGTGTAACTTCCACTTTTACAGAATCCCAAAAGGGATAATTTTTGCCACAGAATCATTGGGATCTTTGCTGCAGTAGCTTCTGCCCAGGTAAGCTTGCTCCCAAGCTCAAGACTTTGCCCTTCTGCATTAATACAGACATCCAGCCTGCACCTTCAAGAACACAAAAGTGCTCCAGAAACATACTCAACCAACTTGCAACTTCAAAAAACTGCTCTCAAACATGAGGGAAAAAAAAAATCTCAGTGCTGATTTCTTTTGTTTCTGTTTTAATACTAGGAGTCTTTCTGCAAAAATGCTGTTTTCTTCAACTACTAAACCTCTTCTTTCTCCTGTTATATATAGATTACAGAACATAAGTGGCTAATGTCCCTTTCGAAGAGGAAATTAAGATGCCTTTCTAGAGAAACCATGTGACTACACACGGCTGCCTTGCAAAAAAAAAAATTACTACATAAATCCCATTTCAAACATATATATTTTAGTGATTATGCTGACTTGTAGACAACTCCCCCCCACAGCAGGAATTTGTCACCAACCTGCCACAGGAAAGCTCCTCACTTGGTGGCTGCAACCACCATCTCCAAGACTACAAAAGCACACTGGACTATAAACAGACTTTTTTGCCTTTTTTCCTTAAATGTATCCCTACTGCATTACAAATCAATTGCCAATATTCATGTTTCTCAGGGCTACTGCATTTAGCACAGTATAGCTGCTACATTTTCCAAGTGTACCGCAAAATGTTTAATTACAACCTACTTCTTAAAAAATTAATCTGTATCACTGAAATTATCTGTTTCTTGCAGCCCCTCAGCGCCTTCTAACTATCTCAGCCAGCAACAGACATTATCGTCCAAACTATTTGAGAGTAGATGTTCCAGGTGGAAAAGTTCTCCCTCCCAGGGGCTGACATGCTAAAAAAGTTTAACCATCACTGGTATTTTACTTATCACAGGGTTCTTAACTGCGTTCTGTGCAAAAACTGTTCCAGTGTGGTTTCAGTGGTTCTTGCACCACAGAGCATCTAGAGGCCAACCACACAGCACGTGCAGACGATTCACTATCACGCCGAAAGCAAACCATCCTACTGCATCTCTGGATTTGCTACAGCACCTTTTGAGACAATCTACACACTTCTCAAACTTTTCAGATTCCTTCAGAGAAGCTCAACAGTGCAACAGAGGAAAAATAAGGTGGGGTTTTTTATTTGGCAAAGCGAACCTCTTTGACACCAACTTTTTCCTTAAACACGCACCTGAAGTAAAAGCTTCTCCTCTGCTTCTTCTAGTGTAAGGCTCCTTTTTCTCAATTCCAGCGCCTAAATCAACCCTAGACCCCAAGCCAGAAAGTTCCTTTTCTCCCCTTATTTCTCTGCTCCAGGCCTTCCCATCATCCATAGAGGACTGGGACTAGAACATGTGTAACTAGACTGAATACTTAAAAAAAAATAAAAAATAAAGCGCTTTTTTTAATGCTACTATTTTATCCTCAGCTGGGAGTTAGGTAGTTGCCTGAATTGCAGAGGAAGTACTCCCAGGAGACAAATAAAAAAATCATTATTTATTTTCAGCAGCAGTTAAGGAAATGTCTCCCTGTCGTAGGTAACCTGCAGCACCTTGGCGTTGACGAATGCACCTTGAGTGATCTTCCCTCCAGAAAACTCCAGCTGGAAGCCAGTCCAGAAGAGGAAGGGAGGCTGGCTCAGTCCTCTGACATGCAATTTGTGTACTCTGGAAATACTCAGAACGTGGATGCACAATATATAGAAATAATGAGCTAACCGCTTTCCTCCTACGGCATCCTCGGTAGTAAATGTCCTGTTTTAACTTACCATCTGCCTTAATGACCTTAAATTTCTGTCCTTATTGCAGAGACTTAGGATCTAAGAATCTCCTGCAATAAATTCCTTAGTCTCCGTTTTCTTAATTGTGGACAGATCTGAAGAGCAGCATAAACAGATTACTGCTTCCCCAGCAAGGAGCAAAGTCCTGGCAGATGTTTCCAGCTCCTAGTGCATGGGAGCAGACCTTACCACTGCATGTCATAATGAAAAGCACCTATCCAAATTAACTTTTTAATAGAAGTAAGGGTGACACCATCATAAGTTCACAGTTGGCTCTTAAGCAGTCCCTGTGACCCCCAGATTTTGAGACCTTTCTATAAAACTCTCAGATTTTTTGCATCTTAGAAATAGATCCCATAGCCTAGTAACAACTCAAACCTCACATACCACTGCTTCAAAGCTGCTGCTAGAGAACACGGGAGAAAGCAGTACATGAACTTTCGCAGAGAAAGAGAGGGTGCAGGGTAGATAAAGCATGCTGGCAATTTTTCTTTCACCGCATACGACTTGCAGAACTCTGCACTAACAGCTAGGTTAATTACTTATACTCCAATTGCTTATTTTGAACTCTGTTTCTGCTCTCACGCCTGCTGCCACAGCTGGCAGGTCAGGAAGCTGATCAGTGGGGCTGGCCAGTCCATTTCATTGGATTAAATCCCAGCCAAATTATCAAGTATGGCTTCTCTCTTGAGGGTAGCACAAATTCGAATCTGTCTGCACTACAGCCCTCTCTTCCCCACATACAGCTATTCTGTCTCTCTGAATTAATTCCTTTTAGCAAGGAAATTCTTTTGTCAGTATCATTTAAATATTTGCCAGCGTAAACTGCAAATAAGCTAAAATGAGAAAAGATTTTCTTACCAGTGCAGTGTTAAGAAACTTCTGTCTGCACAAGTGGCTTTGCTAAAGATATGATCTCCCAGCATCTCAGTACCCTTAAGCCAAACTGATGCTGGACCAGGACTGCAGTTTCACATCTGTACCTTCTCACACCAGCATAAAGACCTTACCCATCCTCCTCTCATCCATTTCCAGATATCTCTACACAAGCTACACAGAGAACTTGATCAGTAAATGGATCTGAATTAGGGCTTACAGCTTAAAAGGCACAATTCATACATCAGTCTTTTACAAAAAAAAAGTTTTTAGCGATCCCTTAAATCCAAAATCTTAAGCCCAAATATTTCAACTTAGAGATGATAGACTGTACTTGATTTTACCTTCAGCTTTACTTCTCTTGATTTTGCACTGACAGTTGTTTAATGGGACCTGTGGCCTTCAGGAGGCCACATATCCTCATTTCCCTTCAACAGGCTTGAAACTACTGGAGTTTCAGAAAACAGTAAAGAACCATCAGTATTCTGTGGTGTACAAAACTCCACACTTCAAAACTGCCTCACAGCTTAAAACCAACCACTTAAAAGTGCATTTTAAAATACTACATTTGCCACTGCTCAGCCGATGACTTACAAGTTATTCCCATTGCTGTCAATTTTAGGCTAAAAGGTGACATAAAAGGAAGTTAAAGAAGCAGCATACCTAACCTGATTTTCTTTCAGCTGCAATTCTTAAGTAAATACATAGTGATACACACCCGACATTAAGCAGATTTTAAGAATCATGTCCATGGGCGCTTTTTTCAATTATTTTTTTTTAACAGAAAGAAGTGGTTACATTGCATTTATTTTCCAATATAACAAGAGTAAAAAATACTCACCCCTTTGGACCCTTGAAACTGAATTGTAGGTTGAGCGGAAACACGATTCTAGGAGAGAAAGAAAACGAGGAGAATGTAATCAAAGCAACAAACCTCCGTGCCCCAGGAGAAGTTATTTTGCTGTAGAAGGAGAAGGTGGATGCCGCCACGAGGGCTCCTCGTTCCTGGACCATGATGCAGACACGTCTCCACCAGCAGGTCCAGGCTCCTCGCAGCACCCGGGGATCCAAGAGCAAGGACATCGGGCCCTCTGAGAAAAACCCTGAAAATTGCACGATGGCACCAAAAGGAAAGAGAATCCCTCCTTTGCCAAAAGTACCATCAAATGTGGGAGTCCAATACAACATGCTCTCACCCTTCCCAAATCCTATTCTGCCAGTTGCGTACAGATTGAGATCAGCTCGTACTTGACTTCTGGGTATCGGCTCAATTTGCACGATTAACACAGGCAACACTGCCTACTGGAAAGGTATTAATAATGATCTATTGGAGACAGTCCAAGGGAGAGCTACGAGGATGACCAAGGGACTTGAGTGTCTCATCTGTGAAGAGAGACTGGGAGAACTGGGGCTGTTCAGTCTTGAAAGACGACGGCTAAGAGGGGACCTTATTAACGTATAGAAATATCTGAGGGGTGGGTGTCAAGGGGAAGGGGACAATCTCTTCTCAGTGGTGCCCAGCAATGGGACAAAGAATAATGGGTGTAAGCGAGAACATAGGAAGTTCCACCTCAACATGAGGAGAAACTTCTTTCCCTGTGAGGGTGCCGGAGCCCTGGCCCAGGCTGCCCAGAGAGGGTGTGGAGTCTCCTTCTCTGGGGACTTTCAAACCCCGCCTGGACACGTTCCTGGGTGACCCTGCTCTGGCAGGGGGGTTGGACTGGGTGATCTCCAGAGGTCCCTTCCAACCCCCAACATTCTGCGATTCTATGATGGCTTTCCTTGTTAGGACAACGCTCAGGCCCCTGTCACTTCCCACTGTCACAGGTGACCTGGTCTTTGCCCAGATCCCCAAGAATGTGCTGTCAGGAGACTTGCAATAATGGAAACCAATGTCATACCACAGCACCTTTCGTGCTGGTCGCAGCCCGGCTGTCCTCAGCCCCGCAGGGAGCAGTATCCGTCTTATCTTACACTTCTAACTCAAACTCATCAATATCAGCTCTTCTCTTACACTCTTAAGCTCATCTACCTCAACCAGCATGTTTTAGAAGCCGAAAAGAGTTTCAGTACAATCAAACTGGTTCCAAAAAAACCTTCAGAGCTTGCCCCAAACAATCCTCCCATCTTCAGCTGCAAATCTGTCAAGGGAAATACAGCCAAAAATAACAAAAAGCCACCTGCACTTCGTCTCTCTAATTTCACAACACCAACAGCAGCCTGTCCCTGACCTGTGAGGATGAATGTGTCCTGCACTGCTTCTGTGCTGACACTGCAGCCCATGAAGACTTGCAAATGTAGGAGGAAAATAAATAAATCAAAAAATAAAAAATAAAATCAAGGAGCTTGCTAGTTGAAAAATACTTTTCTCTGTGACAATCTGGCTTCTGGTCAGATCTGCTCCTCAGCACAGCTCAAGCAGCAACACCACCAGTGCCAGCAGGAGCCCACTGATAAGAATATCCCATCTTAGTAGGAATGCTGACTTTGCTCAGGTCTACTGAATCCTGAAATTATGCTGCTGGACACAAAAACATAGTGCAGCTATGCTGACTAGCTCAGTTTGCTAGGCTTTGTCCACAGGGCGTTAACAGGGAGTTTGCCAACCCACTGTAAACACGCTAACCAAGTTGCACCAAAGGATGAAATACTCATGAATACAGACTTTATTCCAGTAAAAGCAAGTGCTTGTGGGCTTAAAATCTGGTGCATTGTGGACTCCAAATCGGAAGAATTCAGGCCTCAGCATCATTGGAAATATGAGTTAGAGCCAACCCCTGTCCTCACCTCCCTCCAGCCACAGGGTTCTTCCTCCTTCACTTTCACTTGTCTCACTCTTTTGCAACAAAATCCATCTCACTCATCCAGCAGGGAACTCCCTGTGCTGGGCTGGACAGTGAGCTGATGCTGCTCACACAGGTGACAGCGAGTGCTGGAGCCAGACTGACTAAGCCGAGCCTCACCATCACTCAACATCGCTTACGAGCATCCCCCAGTGCCCTAAAATTCCCCCTGCAAGGGACTCAGGCAGAAATAACACAACTGAGGAGCTGCAGTTCCCGCAGGAATTGGTGGTGAGGTCTTTAAAAATTATTTTGCTTGTTTTTCCAAGATTGGAGAATTATGCACTATCTCAAGTTACGGAGCGACCGACAACACATAAAAGCTTAAGCCCTGAAACAGCTTGCTCTACTTTTTTATGCTCCATGAACCTCTGACTTAAAGCCAGAAACTTTTGCAAGTGAGATGAGTTTGAGATTACCTAATGCAATGGTTAAGCAGATACATGTAAGCAGCACATACAAGCAAACTAATTCAAGAAAACATGATGGGTTACAAAGTCTGGCATGCAGTTATGAATCTTTACCCATCTGAGGTTTTCTGGAATGAAGTTTAATGCTCCACATAGAAATCCATGTACGAAGGCACTTCACAAAACACTGACCCAGACAGGCAATGCAATGACTGTGTAAGACCATGCAGCAGCCTTCACCTTCTTACAGCAGCTCACAGAATTTGGCACAGGCTGGTTTTTGAGCTGAAGAAACTGTGCTGGTGTAACCAGCCATCTCCACTGCTTCCATGTGAGGAAATAGCATTAAAAAGTGCCTGAATTTAGCAGGGCATCAAGCAGAAAGGTCTCACCTACCCACTGGCAGGTGGTCTGAAGAGGCAGGAAGTGGGACAGGGAACCACGACCCTCCATCCAAACCTTCAGTCACCCCGATGTCCAACAAGCCAGCTGCTCTGAACAACCACCACATGGACTTCAGGCTTCATCATGCATGCAGGAAGCCATTCTCCAATCCCCCCTTCCCTCTGCTCCCCCAGAATCGTCCATTTTTCCTGCATTCCCTTTCTTGCAGCGAAGAACATGAAGTTTCGGAGAAGAATCTCTCTGCAAGAGACAAGGAGCCCCACCACTTTCCCCTGCCCATTCCCCTTGTACTTCCCTACACCCACCCTCGTTAGGAGTGTTCGAAGGTGCATCCCTCATTAGCCTAGTTCTGCATCCATTTACACACTTGCTGTTCACAAATCAGTCTAGTCCGTGTCCAAATTCCCTGATTTACTTTCATCTCCTGGTTCCATCAGCTGCCCTCTCGCTACAGCATTGCAAGATACGGGCAGTAAATTCCTACATTTTTCTCAGTGAAGTAATGGCTATTCACATTCCAAGTTAGGAAACAGGTAAGAAGTTAAAAATCTAACAGTATCAGCTCTACCATCACATCATCTACGATTCCTAGAGCTGCAGCCCACATCCTTCACTCTCTGCATCCTCACAAGCCAGGACTGCACAAGGCACTCAAAATGTGGGCACACAAGTGCTTAACACAGCAACAAAGGGACCCTCTCCATCACCCTTAACATTTTCCCAGATAGTGCCCAGCTCTTTGCTGGTTCTGCTGGCTAACAATGCACACAGAGCAAGTGATTTCTGAGGACTCAAAATTGTGACTCCAAGATTTCTCATTCTGTAGTTGCGACTGCCCATTCCAAGTTTCACATAACGCAGAGCTTATTTTTTCCTCCTATGTGTTTCTTTATTTATGGTGAAAACCATATGCCACCTTCTTTTGCCACTGATTCTGATTGGTGAGATGTTTTTGGAGCTCCTCAGCGTCCCTTTTTGATCACCTAGAAGATCTGAGTATCACCTCCAAGCATTAACATTTCAACACCTTCTCCAAGCTGCTGCTGAACATGTTAAGTGAAACTGGGTCTGGGACCGAAACCAGGGAAATCAGAGGTGAATTCGCTTCCACCCTGAAGAGCCACCACTAACTGAGAACCATTTTTGCACATCATTCCTCTGGTGCTGACCTGACCAGCACCGCTTCTCACTTAACATGTGAGCTCATCCCTCGTTCCAATTCACCTTCACCGGTTTGGTCAGTCCAGCCCAAAATTTCTGGAACGATGGAAACTTAAAAACCCTACAATTGCTCACCTGGGGCATAAACTCCAGAGTCCCACCTAGTTAATCCAAGGAAGTGACCCTGGAAAAACTTTAGTGCCCTAGCTGGAGTATTGTGTGCATCACCTCACTAAGGAGTAGGGCTAATAAGCAACAGCTCAGCTGAAAACCAAGCTACAAACAGCTCCAGGCACACTTTGCTTAAGTAACTACCCTTTATTTGCACCTAATGATTTTATTTAAGGTAAGGAATAAATTCTCCTATATAGGACTGGTTAAAAAAAAAAAAAAATACTCAACCAAAAAAAAAAACAGTAGAGGAATTGCAACAGTGAGGTTGTAAATCTCTAATTTTTGGGGCAACACCGTAAGAGCTAGCTAGCTTTCTTCTCCAGGATCACTATTTTGCTTAACAGTCCTTGGGCAAGGACTGTGTCTGCCTGCAAGACTCAAGATCGGCACACACACATGGTACACTGAAAACAACTCAGATATTTATAAGGCAACACCCTTGAATATGAAGCCAATTATCTACTGTTTTTCGGGCACGTTGACTCAGAGTGAGCAGAAGATGCCTTTGCATTAGCACATTAGAGACTGCGACATAAAATAAAATTCTTCATGTGCTTCAATAATTTTTAAAGAGCTCTGTATCACATGGGAGGAGGTTAGAATGGGATACTGGTATTCTCTGGCAATGCCACCCTAAGGATTTTCCCCTCTCCCTGCCTCCTCCTTTCAGCAGCTTCTCTTCCCAGCCTTGGAGCTCACAGCCCACCATAAAGCCCAAAAAAGTTTGTCTATTCAGAGCGTGGCTGTGCATCAGCTCAACTTATGCTGAGGAATTAAAGAGGCCTCCTTGCAAGAAGAAGAAAAAGCTTTTGGGAGGAAAGACTACCTACACTGATGAAGTCCACTAAATTACTACATATACTAAATTACTGCACTGTAGGATCTCTCCTCATGTAAGCACTCCAGGTACCGCATCAGCCACACCGCGCTTCCCAAAGGCTGCAATGTCCAAAGAACCAAAGTAGTCATCCAGGCTGCACAGAGCGGAGCTCGCATCACCAGCTCCAACCTCCAACCCTGTCTTACATTAAAACACCCAAGTGGTGAGGTGGTAGAACCATCCTGACACAGGGATATGGAGATGCAACAGGAATTTAGCCTCCTTTCATGTATCCATTTTGATTAGTTTTGGAGCTACATTGTTTTGTTCGTGTTTGTTTGGTTTATAGACAAGGTCTTCACGCTATCTGGACGGCACTTGGTAGGCAGGAAAACCGAGGACCCTGAAAAAACCTTAGCATGTGGCTCCACAACTTGGTTACTACACAAACCCTAGAGAGACAAGCACTTGTCCTTATGATGAGAATACGTCACCAACACCAGTGCTTTTACCACCCTATTCACCACATGAAGGCATTACTACCATTTTACAGGTACTAATAAATGAGACTATTTCACTCAGCATTGCTAGACCTGAAAAAAAATCCAAGTTCTGACTTTCACTGAGACTCTCTGGCATCTGATAATCTCACCTGTAGCTCCTGGTTCCCTTCCCTGACCCCAGCATCAGTACACAGCAGTGATAATCCACAGGGGGGATGCTGCCAAAGGAAGCACTTGACCCTCCAGTACCAAAATCAGACTGTCAGCACCTGCAGTGGGGCAGGGTAAGGCCAGTAGGAGTTGCAGATGGGAATGGACCTCCCTGATGCATCCCATCATCTCACCCCATCTCCTGGAGCCAGAGCACTGATGCTGCAGCCCTGGGGCCAGAGAAGAGCATCCTTGGGAGAGAGAAAGCGGTGGAGGTGCTGGCTCAGAATGCGATGTGCAGCTCAGTTATGTCAGACAAGACACTATGGCAGGCAAGACACTACGATCAAGCCACCAGGTTTGATGCCCTAAGTTCTTCCTGCAGTCCCACATCTCATCAGCCACAACCTTCCAACATGTGAAACAAGACACACACCTTAGTCACTTCATACCAAATCTCTGATCTATCCAGGGCAGCTCTGTGTGCTAGACAAGGTAGGAACTCTGCTGGAAGACAGTGCATCACTAAAACTGGAAGAAGTAGAGCTACCACCCAGCTACCCTGAAGAAACTACAGAAATCATGTTTTTTTCCCGGCACTAACAGATTTGTTTCAAATCTGAAGTTAGCAACAACACAAAAACAAAAGTGATATCACCCCTGCCTTGCTGCCACAAGAATGAAGGTTGAAAAAGAGCTTGCAATCAATCAGTCATCGATGAAAATGCAATCGTAATGAATGCTTGTACTGTTCAAATCTACTAACTCTGCACCATCAGTTACAGTGTACATCAAGATGCATGCAAGCTTACATTTCAAGAAATTCAAGAGAAAGACACACACAACTTATCACCAACTCTCCATCAGTACATTTAGTCTGGCAGCGTGGGAGGCAAGGCCACAGAGATGTCACACAGGCACATCCCTGCTTTTGCACAGAAGTGAACACCACTTCCCTGCAGCTCAGACGTCGAGCTAGCAAACACATTTATGTGCCGAGGGCAGAATGGAATGACTTGGGCTCTCACAGCTCCACGGAAGGCTCTGCAAGTGCCCTGCAGGAACCAGACTTTCCTGCACACTCCTGTTCCTAGCATGACCTTCAGCCTCTCCTCATCCTCTTACAGGCATGCTTTTTCTCACTGCCAGCTCACTTCACTCCCTTCCCTTCCCTGGGAAACAGGAGGGCTGCCCACTCAGAGCTCCTAATAATTCTTACTTCCAGTCTTTTCCACCACTCCCAGTTAACCCCAGTTCACTTTTTTTTTTTCTCTTCTCCTAGGGCTTATCTTCCCAGTCTCCTTGTGTCACCACCTTCAGTCGCCCCGGCTCCAGTCAAGTCCCACCCTGTTAACCCCTCAGCTGTTTCCCTAGGGTACCATTTCCCCACCGCAGGTGCCAGAGCCCATCCTCACACACGTTAATCTAAATCCTGCACAGCTAGGGGGACATGCAAGGTAGTTTTGAAAAGAATAACAAGGTGCCCACTTCAGAGCCAGCCTTGAAAGCAAACTCTAAGACATCTGCCCCATCCTCATTCTGAGCTGCCAGACCTCTCTAAGAGGCCAAACCTTTCAACCAAATGAGTTTCTTAATCCCCAGTCCGAACCCGGGCCATCTGAGGCAGATGCCAGCCATAGGAAAATTCAACCCTGGTAATGAAACATGGCAGAACCTATTTCAATTGCTTAGAGTGGGGGAACATCAGGCACAAATCATGTTTCATGTGCTTACTGACTCAGTCGCTCTGCAGCTGGAACACCTCAATGACTATTTGAAGAATATAAACTTGAACACAAGTGTCACAGTAAGTTTAAAAAGGCTTGGAGTTTACAGGCCACAAACTTTGCTTAAACAGCATGCAGAATTAAATACACACCTTCAGCTGCTTCTACCTGGAGAAGCACAGCTGAAACATGACTGTAAGTGGACATCACACCTGCAAAAGGCTGTATGAGTTGAAGGCAGCGCTGTCTCCACGGTTCTGCAGACACTACTCAATGCCATATTCTCTGATCTGCTTCAGGGTAGTCAGCAGATGAGGTCAGGACACAATCAGACAGAGTGAAATTATAAGCTGTAGCCAAGCCAGATAAGCAGCTCCTTGTGCAAAAAGCTGAAACAGCTCCATTTCTCTTCAACCTGTTCTCTTTATACAGCTTTGGAGGATCGTATTGTAAGCCAACTTTACAGCTAAGCCAGTGAAAAGTAATTTTTAAAAACTTTTTTTTTACTGGGCTAAGTTTCTGCATAGAAGGTGGAGTTGCATGCTATAACGAGCTAATTTAATCAGTTAGCTGCCACCGAAAAAGGGAGGTTCTGCTCCCATCCTTTATCCTGGCCATCTGGTCTCTGCAGCCTCCCATGGCATTAGCTCTCACGCTTCTCCATCCAGTGCTAAACTAGTGTGGAAAAAAGAAATGAAAGAACTCAGCAACCAGCAGACACAGCTCTAACCATAGTGGTCAGGAACTGTCCAGATTTGATTTTAGAGCAGGACCCCAGGCACCCTGCCCACACAGAGGACATCTGTACTGCACCAGGACACGTCACTCCGTGCTTCTCATCGCTCTCTCCCAGAGTGACCCCAGGGCTGGCCTCTGAGGGCAACACACGGCACTTAACTAAAGCAAAGCATTACTCCCTGCTAAACAGAACCTGATTCCAAAAAACAAACAAAAAAGCCACCAAAAAAACCACCAAACCAAACACATTAGCTCTGCTTTAAATTAATACCACCACAGATGATGCTTAAGGATCTTAAAGCCTGTTGCTCAAAATTGTCAAAGGAAATCCAGGCAAGAATGTTCTCCACCATCCAAATCCAGCTGGTCTCAGGATACGATGACTAAAGAATCATTCCGGTTGGAAAAAGACCTTCAAGATCACCACATACATGCGTTATCTAACTGTACCAGCCCCACTTCTAAACCACATATCTAGACGGCTTTTAAGCACACCCAAGGATGGCAATTGCACTACTGCCCTGGGCAGGCTGGTCCAGTCCTTGATAACCCTTTCGGTTCAGAAGTTTTTCCTGATGTCCAATCTAAACCTCCCCTGGTGTAATTTGAGGCCACCATCCTGCATCTGCAAGCCCATGACATGACTCTCAGTGATGCATTACCAGCAGTCACAAGTCAAAATTAAGTACTAGATACATTATAAGATAGCAGAAATACAAAACCACTCACATCTTCATAGAATCATCGAATGGCCTGGGTTGGAAGGGACCTTAGAGATCATTTTAATCCAACCTCCCTGTTGTGGGCAGGGACGCCACCTCTCGACTAGGTCAGGCAACACGTGAGAACCGAACGGGAATCGAACCCGTGACCTTTGGTGTTTCAAGCACCACGCTCAACCCACTGAGCTAAATCTTCCTACAGAATGAAGTGTATTTAGCCTTGTAATTTAACCAAATGGGTAAATATTACACAGTTATATCAGTAAAGAGAGACAGCATATTTCTGAAAGGACATGAAGTGAGTAGGGAATCAGTATCTGTCCTCAACTACACTACGCTGCAGAGATCAATACTGCCAAAAAGGTACAATCTCAGCTCTGTATCTGCGTACGCAGAGGTGAAGTTACATGTTTTCAATGTAAGAATTTAGGACTCTCTTGAGTTTTCTTCAACTATCATGACAGCTAAGAAAATCCTCTGTAGAGGTAACAAGGAGTGAGTGCTTTGTTCTTTGTGCGGACTGTTTAAATCTGAATTTTAAGCAATCAAGTATACACAGAGCCTGATTTAAGTATACAGAGATGCGTAGGTGCTACAGGTGATGGGATAAGTAGGTCATCAGAGGGTTATCCTGATTCCTCACCGCTACGTGCTTTCTGCCCTATTACTTGTGTTACACAGATAAGATCTTCCATCAGGGAACAGAGGCAGCAGCAGCAGAGCTGTAGGCTACCTCCCTTATTACACTTCCAATTCTTGGCAATGCTCATTTTAAGCTTTCATCGCAAGTTTTTCAGCTGCTCAGCCAGAACGATCAGCAATGTAGCTACGCATTAAGCTAGAGAGAAGGAAAGTGTCTCCAGGTACAGACCATCAATCCTGTCCTTCTCCAGCACTGGACAGACGTGTGAGTTAGCAGATTACAACCAGACCTGTTTAAAATATAGAAAACAAAGAGCTAGTTTCTCCCATCCTCACTCCTCCTGCTGCCTATATTCTCGCACATATTAATAAAACAAACTCAAAGCACCTGCAACAAGATAACTCTGAGGACCAGTTGCTGAATAGTGACACAGGAAGTGTTTCTAGCAGTGCAAAAGCTAGAACTGTGGTTCAACAGTTTAAAAGATGAACCTTTCTAAACCCAGAAATTCCAGAGGCTAGAGTAACAAAGCTTGAAGATTTTATGCTCCGTTATCCTTGCACTTGCCACTCCTCAAGCAGTACGTTCAAACTCCAGAACGATCAAGTTATGGAAAGCAGACCTGCAGGAAGAGTTGGAGTCTTGTTTACAGGTAGGAAGATGATGAAATAGGAAAACGGGGAAGAAAATTTAAACTGGTTTCTTGACCATAACGACTACAAACATGTCTTAATTCAGTTCACAACATCCTGACAGTCAGGCATCTATTATTGATTTTTCATGCAAGTTTACATTAATTTGGAGATTGATCCTGGCTTAAAAAAAACAAAAAACAAAAAAAAAAAACACCACGAACGACAGGTAGATAACTTATTAAATACTCAAACCTCTTCTGAGGTGTGTTTCCCTTGCTGTAAAGAAAGCAGTTTTGCTATGGTCAGCACCATTTCCAACTTGCCAAGCGTCCCCACACACGAAAACCGTCCCGTTCCCAACCTCGACATCACACCTCGCACTCCCACGAGGGGCGTTTCGAGGGGGAGGGGTGTCTCCGTTCCCGATGGGGACAGCCGGGACCAAGGGCTCAGCCTCTCGGCTCCCACCCCGGGAGCATCCTGCATCCCGCGGGCGGCGGCACCGCTCTCCCAGCGGCGCAGAACCCGTTCTCCCCGAGTTGACGGCTCTTGGATCAGCCGTTAAAGGACCCCCGGGGCGGCGGAACGCGGCTACAACCGCAAATACCACGAAATCAAAAGAAGCGCACGGAGCCTTTCGCAGCATCCCCGCCCGCGGGGCTGCTTCACCCGCCGCTCCTCTAAATAACGTTTAACGACAAATTCATTAATTTTAGCCGCGGGGAGGGGGCAGCACGACGGACGCACCGGTGGAAAGTTTAGCGAGAAGCCGCAACAACCTCTTAACTCCCACCGGCGCCGGGACGGCTGCAGTCCCCGGGAGCCCCCGGAGCGCGAGTGGGGCGCGCAGCGCCACCCCGCCGCTCCCGCAGGGATGGGATGCGCGACCGCGACACCACGCAACCCCCCGGGAGGGCAGTGGGGGAATTGGGGGGGGGTCCCGCCGCCTCTCACCTTGCGGTCGTGATAGGTCTCCAGCGCCCGCAGCGCGGCCTCGGTGAGCTTGACGTGTAACACCGAGACGTTGGGCGCGCCTTTCCCGCAGGACACGCCGTACCGCTGCCCTTCCCGCAGCTCGGCCATCTTTACGCGACCCTCAACCGCCGCCGCCACCGCCTCCTCCCGCCGCCGCCGCCACCGGCCGCCGCCACCGCCATCCCGCCGCCCGACCCGCCCCCGCCACGCGCCGGCACCCTCCTCGCGGCCCGCCCGTTGGCCGCCCAGAGGCGGTGCCGGGAGCGAGGGGCGGGGCTGGGGTGTGACGTCCCGCGATGGGGAGGGGCCGGCGGATCAGGCGGGATGGCGGTGCCGGTGAGGGCGAGGAGGAGGGCGGGCCGCGGAGTTACCCGGGGTCAGTTGCTGATTTAGTCACAGAATCACACGGAATCAATCGCAGAAATCACAGAACCACAGAATGGCCCAGGCTGGAACGGACCTTAGAGATCATCTAATCCAACCTCCCTGTCACGGGCAGGGACGCCTCTCAACTAGATCAGGCTAGTCAAGGCTCTGTCCAACCTGGCCTTGAACACCTCCAGGGAGGGGGCAGCCACAACGTCTCTGGGCAATTTATTCCAAAGTCTTGCCACCCTCGTACTGAAGAATTTCTTCCTAAGATCTGATCTAAATCTATTCCTCACCTTGAACCCATTTCCCCTTGTCCTATCAGTGGACGCTCTTGTAAAAAGTCTCTCCTCAGCCTCCCTGTAGGATCCCTTCAGGTACTGGAAATCCCAGAGTCACACAGAGTCACACAGAATCAATCACAGAAATCACACATTGTTGGGGGGTCTTTTAACTCCACTTTTTTTTTGTGATGGTTATTTCCCAGCCAAACTAAGCAAGTAAAATACGTAAGAAGAAGAAAGCTGATGGTACCAATCCCTCGACCATATAGTGCATGACTCCATCCACACTGCCATCTCTTATTTAGGGAAGGCTTAAGGGCTGTAAATGTTCTACCAACAGGTGTGTCCCTGCTGTGCTCTGTGGCAATCAGGGCTGTCTCTGTATGTTTCTTTGCAGGACTGGTTCTCTGGAATGCAAGTCTTTCTCAGTGTGACTGCTTTATTATATAACTAAAAACATCTCAGGGACCGGTAGGGTATGAAGAGCAGGCGTCGGTGATTTCTTCAAAACACTTGGATGTGTAGGTCTTGATGTTTTCGCCAGGTCAAGAGATATGCAGTGAGTGGTAATACAGATACTGTACAAAAATAAAGACAAGAAAGTAGAAAGAAAAACGTTTGCAGGAGCTTGAAGAGAGTCCATGGTTTCAGTAAGCCAGTGCATTCATCATAGAATCATAGAATAGTTTCAGCTGGAAGAGACCTTGAAGATCATCCTTCTCCTCTCAACTCACCGGTTCCCTGAACACATTCTGGCATTGCTCAGCACTTTTGAGAGTTGTTTTGCTTTTTGTTTTCTTTCTGTTTTGTTTGGGGTTAATTTTGTTTGGGGTTTGGGGTTTTTTTTTTTGAGCGAAGGTGGTGTATATAATAATTTTCTAATTTTTTTCAGATGTCAGGTGAATGAAAAACTGAAAATTGAGCCGTCTCCTTCAGCTCCTGACTTTGAGACTTTTCCATCCGCTTTTCATCCTTTCTTAAGCTCCCAAGCACATTGCCACAGGAAAAAAAGGTGGCTGGTCCTCTTCCCCTCCAACAGCCCCAGGAAAAACAGAGAAAACCTTGTCTGCAAGACACACAGCGAGGAGCTTCAGTGAAACAAAGGTTTACAGTGGAAAAATAAACACCTTTGGCAATTGCAAAAGCAAGGCCTGATTTATGCTCATTTCACCCTCTTGCATATGTTCTTTATGCTGTTAGTTTTCATATGTGAGAACACACAGAGTGTAAATAAGCTTTTGCAGGAAATTAAACATTTCTGGTCGTTCAGTTAACTTAGGCTCTGGCCTAGCTGTTATTATCAGGATTGCAGTGAACAGAGGTATGATGTGAGACTCAGAAAAATCGGATGGACAGCTCGCCTGGTTGATGGTGAGATCACAGCTCCCACTTTGGTTTTACAAAGTGACATCACAGGCCCTATTCCCAAAAAACATCCCTGAGAAAAAACCCCATGTGCAGGACTCAAAATCCCAGTGTTCTCCATGCTGCAGACTTTTCGGTCTTTAGGGCTTGCCTGGAAAGGGAAGAGCTGCTGGTCTTGACAACGTATGTAGTTGTGCCTTTTTAATTAAAGGTGTGATCGCACGCTGAGCTGCTTAGACTGGTGCAGCTTTGTGAGCAGATACCTTCAGGCTAATGACAGTAAATGGTTTAAGCTTATCCTGCAAAAGTGATTTAAGAAACGTTGACACAAGCTGCTTTAGTGACAAATGATAAGTGAAATAAGTTCTTCCACTGGCACAGGTAGATATATAAGATGACTCTGGTAGAGTTTTTTGTGTTGTGGATTTTTTTTTTCCCTACTCCTTTAACATGCAAATTCCATGCTCGAATGAGCTTTAAGATTTGTACCGTTTCTATGTCTTGTGGTAATGAGAGTTTTTTCAAACTGCCTTCTGCGAGCGTCAGGGTGAGAAATTTAATTTCATCTTAAAAAGCTTAAACTGTTGCTTCTTTCCAACTGTTGCTTTCTGTAAGCAGAGGCTAGTACCTATACGCAAGGTTTGGGGAGGCTTTTGGTTGTTGTTTTAAAGAAAGGAGCTGGCTATACTGCTATTTTTGTAAACTTTTTCCTCTTCCAGAGTCTACTTTGCCCTAGAAGATCTACCTGGAAGAAAAGAGCTGTAAAATAAGAAGCTTGGTAGCTGGGCAACGGCGTCATTCATTCCTCGCCTGTTGAGGTGTGACAGAGCAGTGTAAGTGCTGAAAGGAGGCAGGGGATGCATATGGGAAAAAAAAAAACCAAAAAAACACATGTGATTCAGAGGCACACAATTTTGCTCGTGTAAAACACAATGACCAGAGGGAAACGGCAGATGACAGCACGCTATTTTCCTTGCTTCTAATCCTCCTCCTGTATTTCATCCTACACTGAAATGAACAAAAACACTTCACAGCTTTTCGACACTGTCGCACGTTTATACTCACACACAGAACTAAAGAGCGAGCTTTAGCGGTGATTTTGAGGCGTGTGGCGTGTTATCTCGAAACGTCGCTACCACAAGAGTAGGTGCCCAATGAAGGTGACTAATTGCAAAAGGCTTCCATGGCTACGAGTTTTTTGGCGTGGTCTTCCTCCTGCTTGTGTCAACAGCAGTAGTTCATCACACTCCTCTTTGGTAGGATCAGCTCTCACAGGTGGTTGCTGTGGACCAACTCATGGGGCTTTGGGGTTTTATTTTTTTATGCTTGGTAGTTGCTGGTGCTATAACCAAAGTTCAGATGTTTTCAGTCTTGCACGTTCTTCTTGTGAACATGTGGCCAGCTTGGATAAACAGGAAGTGTTTATGCTTATGTTAGTGCCTATGGCTAGCACTTCTTCTAATGAACATACTTAAAAAAAACCCCACAAACATAAAGGAGCCAGTTTTTGGGGAGAAACAGATGATTACTGGTGCAAAGCATCCAACTGCATTATTTGTTCCTTCTTTAATGCACTGTGACCTCTTTGTAGGCTATGGAGCCATGGAACCTGCAGTGACAATTTGTGCTGCCGGAGTGTTGGTGAATGATATGGGCACATTTTGTGGTCTGCCAAGATAAATCTCCATTTCCTCATGGTACAGGTTAGAAATATACATCCACAGATAGTGGAGACAAAATATTTAAGTGTACCTAAGAAACGATCATGCTTAGCTTTTGGCAGTCTTCAATGGTAAAGTAGTTATAAGAATGTCAAAATGTTGCTTTCCAATTCAGCACAGCACTGACTTTTTAATCTACTTAACCACTTCCGTGGTTCTTGCACCGTATTCATAAAATGTCAGTGTAAGTTAGTGAAATACCCTCTGTCACACAAGCTATGCTGAACTGCATGTTAGGCAGTCTCTGTTTTTATAGCTATCCCTGTAATACCTAATCTCTGTTCTACTTAAGACCATCCGACCCTGTGGCAAAAAATCAAAATTCTTGTTCCTGTTCCTTCTTGAGAACCCCACAAAAAGCATCATGTCAATTCCTGTGCAGTTCTCGTCCTTTGTACAGCTGCCTTCTGCACCTGCATAGCACCAAGGGTGACTTTCCATAATTTCTGGTTTGTGGATTATTTTTACTACTACTCACTGGCTGTGTAGGACTGAGAGCCCTATTGTTTTCAAAATACCAAAATGGATTATTTAGACGTGTTATTGGTCCATATGAGACACAGGGAAGATCAAGAAGCATTTAGAAAGTAGAGTTAATTTATTTAATCTCTTTGCAGTTTTAAGTTAATGGTTATTTTCTATCAGTCCTAAATCTGTCCTTGTGACTATATGTGTATGTGTATATACATGTGTATATGTATATATCATAGAATCATAGGATGATTTGTGTTGGAAGGGATTTTAAAGACCAACTAATTCCAACCTTCTGCCATGGGCAGGGACACCTCCCACCAGACCAGGTTGCTCAAAGCCTCATCCATCCTGGGCTTCCTTTGGCATACATCTCAAAGCATAGGCTGTTAACTCTGCCCTCAGGGTATAAGAAGCCTTGGGGAGGGCAGGGACTAGTCCCTGTTCACTGAATAAAAGGCCTAGAAGGGTAAGTCTTTGTTAAAAGGCAAGTACTTAAAAGGCCTGTAAACTATTCCGTGCATAGCTTTCCGGAGAGTCTTTGTATTGTAGAGCCAACTATGGTTGCCACCAGGTCAATGGTTGTTAGAAAAACTGTGGGCACCCAGACAGAGGCCCCACGTAAGCATGTGGGTGCTCAGGCCTCGGGCTGCAGAGAATGCCGGAGCCTGGCACTGGCCATGGACGGTAGTGGAAGTGACACTTGTGTCCGATGTGACCAGGTGAGCGATCTGCTCAACCTGGTGGCTGAGCTGAAGGAGGAAGTAGAAAGGCTGAGGAGCATTAGGGAGTCGGAGAGAGAGATAGATTGGTGGAGTCACATCCTGAATGGCGAGCAGCAAGCTCTGCAAAGAGCTGAATATCCCCCCACCTCTGGCCATTAGGCAAAAGGGGGGGACCTAAAAGATAGGGAGGAGTGGAAGCAGGTGCCTGCCAGGAGAGGAAGGAAAATCCCTGCCCGGCCTCCCTCACCTGCCCGGTTGCCCCTGCAGAACAGGTGTGGGGCTCTAGACAATGAGAGCCAGGCCAAGGAAGAGTCAGTGGAGGGTTCACCCATAGGGCTGTCTAGGGTGAGTCACTTGGATACACGCATTAGGACATCTTCATCTAAGAAAAAGAGCAGGGTAATCGTAATTGGAGACTCCCTCTTGAGGGGAACAGAGGGCCCTGTCTGCCGCCCTGATCCAACCCACAGGGAAGTCTGCTGCCTCCCTGGGGCCCGAGTTAAGGATGTTATCAAGAAGCTTCCTGGTCTGGTCAAACCCACGGACTATTACCCGCCTGTGGTTATGCAGATCGGTAATGATGAGATAGTAGAGAGACGGCCAGAAGCAATCAAAAGGGACTTTAGGGCACTGGGGCGGATGCTAGAAGGATCAGGCGCGCAGGTTGTGTTTGCCTCTATTCCTTCAATTATGAGGAAAAATAGTGGTAGGTTTGACAAAGTGCAGCAGATTAATACTTGGCTAAACGGGTGGTGCCAGCAGCCTAGCTTTGGATTTTTTAACCATGGGGAGATCTACAGGGCACCTGGTCTACTGAAACAAGCTGGGGTTCAAATGACACAAAGGGAAAAAAGGATCCTTGGTCATGAGCTGGCGGGGCTCATAGAGCGTTCTTTAAACTAGATATGAAGGGGGATGGGGTTATAGCTGGGATTGCAGCGGGGCAGTGCTCTAGAAATTATGAGGACCGGGTGGCCTCCCATCCGCCTAGGGTGAGATCAGTGTGCTCAGCTTGCTCCCTGAAATGCTTATACACCAATGCACGCAGCATGGGGAATAAGCAGGAGGAGCTAGAAACCTGGGTTCGGGCAGGAGATTATGATCTGGTGGCAATTACAGAGACATGGTGGGACAGCTCACATGACTGGAATGTGGTCATGGGTGGCTATGTCCTTTTCAGGAAAGACAGGCCAGCCAGGCGAGGTGGTGGAGTCGCTCTTTACGTGAAAGAGCAACTACAATGTCTTGAATACCATCCAGGCATGGAGGAGGAGGAGCAAGTTGAGAGTGTATGGGTTAGAATTAAGGGGCAGGCTGGCAGGAGAGATACTGTTGTGGGTGTCTATTACAGGCCACCAGATCAGGGTGAGGAAGTTGATGAGGCCTTCTACAGGCAGCTGAGAGTAGTCTCACAATCACAGGCCCTGGTTGTCCTGGGGGATTTTAACTTCCCTGATATTTGCTGGAAGGACAACTCAGCCAGCCAGCCACAGTCCAGGAGGTTCCTCCAGTGCATCGATGATAATTTTCTGATGCAAATGGTGGAGGAGCCGACTAGGAGAGGAGCACTGCTGGACCTCATCCTCACTAACAAGGAGGATCTGGTTGAAGCAGTAAAGGCTGAGGGCTGCCTTGGCTGCAGTGACCATGAAATGGTGGAGTTCAGGATCTCATGTAGCAGAAACAAAATAGCAAGCAGAATTGCAACCCTGGACTTTGCCAAGGCAAACTTTGGATTTTTCAAGCAATTACTCGAGAAAATCCCATGGGCAAGGCTGTTTGAAGGTAAAGGGGCCCAAGATAGTTGGTTAGCGTTCAGGGACTGCTTCTACCGTGCTCAAGATCAGAGCATCCCGACACGTAGGAAGTCAAGGAGGCAAGCCAGGAGACCTGCGTGGCTAAACAGGGATCTGCTGGGTAAGCTCAAGGGCAAGAGGAGAATTTACAGATCTTGGAAGGCAGGGCTGGCCACTTGGGAAGAATATAAGGCTGTTGTCCGAGGATGTAGGGAGGCAACGAGGAAAGCAAAGGCCTCCCTAGAATTGAACCTGGCCAGAGGGGTCAAGGACGACAGGAAGAGCTTTTTCAAATACGTGGCAGATAAAACTAGCACCAGAGGCCATGTAGGCCCACTGATGAATGAGGTGGGTGCCTTGGTGACAGAAGATACAGAGAAGGCAGAGTTACTGAATGCCTTCTTTGCCTCTGTCTACTCTGCCGGAGGCTGTCCTGAGGAGCCCCGTTCCCCTGAGGCCCCAGAGGAAGTCAGGGCAGTGGAGGAGTTTGCTTTAGTCGATGAGGGCTGGGTTAGGGACCAAGTAAGCAATCTGGATATCCATAAATCCATGGGTCCAGATGGGATGCATCCACGGGTGCTGAGGGAGCTGGCTGATGTCATTGCTAGACCACTCTCCATCATCTTTGCCAAGTCTTGGGAGACGGCAGAGGTGCCTTGAGGACTGGAGGGAAGCAAATGTCACTCCAGTCTTCAAAAAGGGCAAGAAGGAGGACCCGGGTAACTATAGACTGGTCAGCCTCACCTCCATCCCTGGGAAAGTGATGAAACGACTTATCCTTGGTGCCATCTCAAGGCATATCAGGGATAAGAGGGTCATTAGAGACAGTCAACATGGCTTCACCAAGGGGAAGTCGTGCTTGACTAACCTCATGGCCTTTTACGAGGATATAACAAGGTGGATGGATGATGGCAGAGCAGTGGATGTGGTCTACCTTGACTTCAGTAAAGCATTTGACACAGTCTCCCACAGCATCCTTGCTGCTAAACTGAGGAAGTGTGGTCTAGACTCTCGGGTAGTGAGGTGGACTGTCAACTGGCTGAGGGAAAGAAGCCAAAGAGTCGTGGTCAATGGGGCAGAGTCTGGTTGGAGGCCTGTATCCAGTGGAGTGCCTCAAGGGTCGGTACTGGGACCAGTATTATTCAATATATTCATCGATGACTTGGATGAGGGACTAGAGAGTACTATCAGCAAGTTTGCTGATGACACCAAGCTGGGAGGAGTGGCTGACACACCGGAAGGCTGTGCTGCCATTCAGCGAGACCTGGACAGGCTGGAGCGTTGGGCGGGGAAAAATTTAATGAAATATAACAAGGGTAAATGTAGAGTCTTGCATCTGGGTAGGAACAACCCCAGGTTCCAGTATAAGTTGGGGAATGACTTATTAGAGAGTAGTGTAGGGGAAAGGGACCTGGGAGCCTTGGTGGACAGCAGGATGACCACGAGCCAGCACTGTGCCCTTGTGGCCAGGAAGGCCAATGGCATCCTGGGGTGTATTAGAAGGGGGGTGGTTAGTAGGTCGAGAGAGGTTCTCCTTCCCCTCTACTCTGCCCTGGTGAGACCCCACCTGGAATATTGTGTCCAGTTCTGGGCCCCTCAGTTCAAGAAAGACAGGGAACTGCTGGAGAGAGTCCAGCACAGGGCAACTAGGATGATTCAGGGAGTGGAGCATCTCCCTTATGAGGAAAGGCTGAGGGAGCTGGGGCTCCTTAGTTTGGAGAAGAGGATTGGGGATTTCAACTACCCAGACGTTTGCTGGAAGTCCCACACAGCCAGCCATCCTCAGTCCAGGAGGTTCCTCCAGTGCATCGATGATAACTTTTTGATGCAAATGGTAGATGAGCCTACCAGGAGAGGAGCGCTGCTGGACCTTGTGTTCACCAACAAGGAAGGACTGGTTGAAGCAGTGAAGGTTGAGGGCAACCTTGGCTGCAGCGACCATGAGATGGTGGAGTTCAGGATCCTGTGCGGTAAAAACAGAATAGCAAGCAGGATCGCAACTCTGGACTTCAGAAGGGCCAACTTTGGCCTCTTCAAGCAATTACTGGGGGATACCCCGTGGGACAGGGAGCTGAAAGGTAAAGGGGCCCAAGACAGTTGGTTGGCATTCAAAGACCACTTCTTTGAAGCTCAGGATCAGTGCATCCCATCAGGTAGGAAATCAAGAAAGAGATCCAGGAGACCTGCTTGGTTAACCAGGGATCTGCTGGGCAGACTCAGGTGGAAGGGGAGGGTGTTTAAATTGTGGAAGGAAGGGCTGACCACTTGGGTGGAGTACAGGGCAGCTGTCAGGGAGTGCAGGGAGGCAATCAGAAAAGCTAAGGCCTCCTTGGAGTTAAAACTTGCAAGGGAGGTCAAAGACAACAGAAAGGGCTTCTTCAAATACATTGCTGACAAAACTAACACTAGAGGCAATGTAGGCCCTCTGTTGAATGAGGTGGGTGCCCTGGAGACAGAGGACAGAAAGAAGGCAGAGTTGCTGAATGCCTTCTTTGCCTCTGTCTACACTGTTGGAGACCGTCCTCAGGAGCCTCAGTCCCCTAAGGCCCCAGAGGAAGTCATGACAAAGGAGGAGTCTGCCCTGATTGATGAGGAGTGGGTTAAGGATCAGTTTGAACACTTGGACATTCATAAATCCATGGGCCCTGATGGGATGCACCCACGGGTGCTGAGGGAGCTGGCGGGAGTCATTGCTAGGCCACTCTCCATCATCTTTGGTAAATCATGGGTAACAGGTGAGGTGCCTGAAGACTGGAGGAAAGCGAATGTCACTCCAGTCTATAAGAAGGGCAGGAAGGATGACCCGAGTAACTACAGACCGGTCAGCCTCACCTCCATCCCTGGAAAGGTGATGGAACATCTTATCCTTGACACTGTCTCTAGGCATATCAAGGATAAGAAGGTTATTAGGGGCAGTCAGCATGGCTTTGCCAAGGGGAAGTCATGTTTGACCAACCTGATAGCCTTTTACGAAGACATAACCAGGTGGATGGATGGTGGCCATGCAGTGGACGTGGTCTACCTGGACATCAGCAAGGCCTTTGACACCGTCTCCCACAGCATCCTCATAGGTAAACTGAGGAAGTGTGGTTTGGATGACCAAGTAGTGAGGTGGGTCGAGAACTGGTTGAAGGGAAGAAGCCAGAGGGTTGTGGTCAATGGGGCCGAGTCTGGCTGGATGCCTGTGTCTAGTGGGGTCCCTCAGGGGTCAGTGCTTGGGCCGGTGCTGTTTAATATATTCATCAATGATCTGGATGAGGGATTAGAGAATGTTGTCAGCAAGTTTGCTGATGATACGAAGTTGGGGGGAGTGGTTGACACACCAGAAGGCTGTGCAGCCATTCAGAGAGACCTGGACAGGCTGGAGGGCTGGGCGGGGAGAAATCTGATGAAGTTTAATAAGGGCAAGTGTAGAGTTTTGCACTTGGGGAAAAATAACCCCATGTGCCAATATAGGTTGGGGACTGCCCTGCTGGAGAGCAGTGCAGGGGAAAGGGACCTGGGGGTTCTAGTGGACAGCAGGATGACCATGAGCCAGCAGTGTGCCCTCGTGGCCAAGAAGGCCAATGGCATCCTGGGGTGTATTAGAAGGGGAGTGGCAAGTAGGTCAAGAGAGGTCCTCCTGCCCCTCTACTCTGCCCTGGTGAGGCCGCATCTGGAGTATTGTGTCCAGTTCTGGGCCCCTCAGTTCAAGAAGGACAGGGAGCTGCTTGAGAGAGTCCAGCGTAGAGCCACAAAGATGGTGAAGGGAGTGGAGCATCTCCCTTATGAGGAAAGGCTGAAGGAGCTGGATCTCTTTAGCTTGGAGAAGAGGAGGCTGAGGGGTGACCTCATCAATGTTTATAAATATGTCAAGGGGGAATGTCAGGAGGATGGAGCCAGGCTCTTTTCAGCGGCGTCCACTGACAGGACAAGGGGCAATGGGTGGAAGCTGGAACACAGGAGGTTCCAGAAAAATATGAGGAAAAACTTTTTCACTGTGAGGGTGACTGAGCACTGGAACAGGCTGCCTAGGGAGGTTGTGGAATCTCCATCTCTTGAGACATTCAAAACCCGCCTGGACGCGTTCCTGTGCGCTCTAGTGTAGGTGATCCTGCTCTGGCAGGGGGGTTGGACTAGATGATCTTTGAGGTCCCTTCCAACCTTTAACATTCTGTGATTCTGTGATTCTGTAATTAGCTTCTTGGTGTTAACCAGAAGGGACCCGTAGCTCTTTCTCCAGACTAAAGACTTCACTGACAAGATAAAACTAATGTCCTTGCCTTCCAAGGACACCGGGCTTGCAGGGAGCCCCAGCTCCTCCAGGCACCGGATTTCTCAGCTTGAAGCTTTTCTGTGTGGGACAGGCAGACAGACTTTCCAGTTGCTCAACTATCCCACCTGTGCGAGCAGACATGTGGCAAATGTTCTCCAAGCTCATTCTTCAGAGGAGGCAGGGGTTCCAATGCCAGAAACTGCTCTTTTTTAAACTTTGGGGGTTTTTTTGATGTAAGCTTTTTTCTCTCCTAGCAGTGCACAACCTCCATTTCCACATAAATACTATAAAAAAAATAAAATTTCTTTCTGAACACCATTGAGCTGCTCCTGGAGAGGCTGCCATGGGGTGAGCCTTGCCAGGATGCACAGCTACCAGGATTTGTCCTTATCTGGACTGCTCTGAAATGGTTTTGGGTTGTCCACAGTGCTGTCAAAAAGTCACCTTTTGGTAACTAAATGGTAACTGAACCATGTGAAGCTGCCAAGTACAACCTCTGCTATAAATGAAAAAGGCAGATACATACATATACATACACCTAATTAATTTGTACCTAAAAAAACATGGTGAAAACAGGAATTATCAGTCACCAGCTGTTCTTTAGTCGCTTACACCTGGTTCCTTTGAGGGAAACCTGTCCTCATGGTTGGTTTAGCCACAGAGGTATTGATCCTCTGCTCCTTTCAACAGCATGTAGCTTGTGGCTCAGTGGTGATGTGACTGCATGGTCATCCAGATCAGCTCACCAACCTTGCTGAAAATTTACCTTGCCAAAAGTTTCTGATTTTCTCTTGAATCACAGACCTGAGTGACTGTGTGGGTAAATGATTGCTAATGCGATCACAGGCAGAAAATGTGGAGTTTACAGCTGGGGACCGGGCAGAAAAAATGCATCCAGCCCTTGCACTGAAAGCCCTTGTTTTATTTGGGATGGCGTAAAGGACAAATGTCAGCCACAGAAAGAGACAGGTAAGAACAATAGCTACAATACTTGACATGAGAACGGCATTAAATAAATGAGATGGTGCATTTGTCCTTTCTCCCATGATGTCACTTCACTTTCTCTTCCTTCTGTTGCTCTGTATGGCAAATCATGAGCTTCCAGGCTTAATGCATTTGTGATCAAACATGAGAGCTTTTGCAGAGCCCTTGGGACCTTTGTATGTGAAAGAACTAATCTGAGTGTCTGTGGGAGCACAAGCCTACAGGTGCAGATTGGTGTGAGCAGACGCACGGTCTTTGGACAGGCACACTTGTTTCAGGGAGCTACACTTGCATGAGGGAGTCATGAGGTGTGGTAGACACCAACATGCAAGTCCTACGTTGCTTGTAGAGATTGCTGAGTCTAGGTGCAATACTTTTGCCAAAACCACTGTGGCTTGTGAGCCAAAGCCTCTATCAAGCTTGCATCTAGCTAATCCCTGACCATTGCATCAATAGAGACCAGGTGAAGAGAACGCCCCAAAATTTGGTATTGCCACCCAGAAGTCTGCGTTTGGCACAGAGCTGGTAGACACGGTTGTCTTTTCAGCAGATTACTTGTGCAAGATCCCTTGTAAAACACATGGTGCAACCAGTTTCAGAGGTTGTGTGAGATATTCTGGCTGTAGCCAAAGAATGACTGTTACTTGGGAATGCCAGGTTTTCCCAGGGTCTTTAGAAACATACAATCATGCAATCATTAAGGTTGGAAAAGATGTCTAAGCTCATCGAGTCCAACTACCAACCCAAGACCCCCATGACCACTAAACCATGTCCCCAAGTGCCCCGTCTACGTGTTTTTTTAACACCTCCAGGGTTGGTGACTCAACCACTGGCCTGGGCAGCCTGTTCCAGTGCCTCACCACTCCTTCAGTAAGGAAATTTTTTCTGCTATCCAATCTAAACCTCCTCTGGTGCAGCTTGAAGCCATTTCCACTTGTCCTATTGCTTGTTACTTGTGAGAAGAGACCAACACCCACCTCACTACAACCTCATGTCAGGTGGTTGTAGAGAGCAATGAGGTCTCCTCTCAGTCTTCTTTTCTCCAAACTAAAAAATGCAATCTCCCTCAGCTGCTCTTCATAAAATGCGTTCTCTAGACTCCTCACCAGCTTCGTTGCTCTTCTTTGTGTAGGGTTGAGACCACAAGGCACATAGGAGACACTCTTGGAGCAGCTTGCAAGGAGACAAATCTGGTTGCTGCTTCATGCTGGGATGGGGCTGTGCTGACTGCATACCTGGGTCTCCTGGTTGGACCCTTGATCTTCAAAGAAGCTTCTTCCCACAGCCAGGCTGTGCTTTGCCCAACAGTCTCTACCAACCTCGTGGCGTGACCCCTCTGAACCGACGCCGAATGAGCTCTGTAAAGCTCAGGCACTGGCGAGCACACCACAAGCAGTGATCTGTAGGTCATCATCCCAATTTCTGGGCAAACCCCTGGAAATGCCTCTTCCAGGGAACACCAGCTCAAATGCAGCTGAGGTAACAATGAAGTCAGATTCTTGCTAGCCCACCACCATTTGGTGGCTTGCAATAACTTCAGATGATTTCTAGACATGGCACGGGTTTCGCAGTTGTGGAAATGTCTCTCTTTTGGCTCAGGATTTGTAAAATCAATCACAGTGAAATTCAGGAGAGGGATAAAGTGAAGCGTGAGAGCGAATTGGCAAAACTTGGCAGTATCTCTAATAAGGACAGCAGCATTTCTCTGGAAATTCCATCATCTGGATTCTCAGACTCTCAGAACTGACAGCTATTTATTAGTATTTTTAACAACTATGTAATTTTTGGAACTACAAAGTCTTCCTTCCATTAGCAGTGGAGAGCACTCAGCACATTGTGATCTTATGATAAAAATAGGTATGAATGCAGGCTTAATTAAGAAGATGGCCATTATTTGCAAATACAGGAAATAGTGTAAGTATGATTATGAACCTTTCAGCTTTCCTCCTTTTTTTGGGATCTGGGGCATAACCATAGATGAACAAAGTCAAAATAGATGTTATTTGGAAATCTGTGATAGCTTCAACACTCCTTTGTGGGTGCTGCTCAGTCGAGCTTGCAGTATCTATACTGCAATGAAATTTCTGCATGGCTATTTGTAGGCTGAGCCATTGTTTCAGTGTGAAAACATCTGCGTGTTAGACCAAATCCTTCTTCTAGTTTCGGCCTCTAGATTACAGGTAACCTTGACAGTAAATTACAGACCAGTTAATGATGTTCCAGTTAGCAGTTTGAAAAATAAATTCAAATAACACATCAAGTAACAGAGGTGGAATTGAATAGTGCAGCGAGGTGACAAATCGGACATCTCTGAATATAGACACATTGAGGGGAATGTTGTATCTCCTGGTATGAGGTAGAGCACAGCTCTAAATCACAGAACTGCAGAATACTGGGTGTTGGAAGAGACCTCGGGAGATCACCCAGTCAAACCCCCCTGCCAGAGCAGGGTCACCCGGAGCGGGTCACACAGGAATGTGTCCAGGCAGGGTTTGAAAGTCCCCAGAGAAGGAGACTCCACACCCTCTCTGGGCAGCCTGGGCCAGGGCTGCGGCACCCTCACAGGGAAGAAGTTTTTCCTCATGTTTATGTGAATGCCCAGATATCCATGGTGGAGCTGGCAGATAAAGGCGGTTTTCCCAGCAGCCAGTCCAGTAATGTGTCATATTGTTATGGTTTGGTTTGAGGTATGGGAGAATTTTTCTGGCTTGACACTGAGGATGGCTGAGGGCTATTTTTTAGCAGCTCTGGGATGAGGCATCCTATGATTATTCTATGATTCTATTCTATTATTCTATTATATGATTCTTTTCTATTTGATTCAATTCAATTCCATGATTCTATTCTATTCTATTCTATTCTATTCTATTCTATTCTATTCTATTCTATTCTATTCTATTCTGTTCTGTTCTAATTGCGGTAGGACTGTTCCGACACATAACAAACCACAGCCCACAGTTTTTCACTGCAAATACAAGACACAACAAATTAATTTCAATTTCTGTTTTTTAAATGGGAAGGATGGTAGATTATTTTGCAAATGTGCTGCATTTGAATTTGCAAATGTGCTGCAATGAAATAAGGTCTGCTTAGAAAGTAAGTTCTTTACATCCTTACCCAGACATGGACTGATCCTCACCCAGCTGCCACCACCCCTCCCAATTCAGACCAGCTTTCTCCTGTGGGATGGCTTTGTGGGATCCAGTCCATGAGTCAGGTTTACTCCATATGCACATCTCTTTCTTTCTGTTCTAGAAGAGATCAGTGTGGCCAAGGGTTGTTTTGATTATGCATAAAGGTGAGGCCTCATCATCTAACCGGTGATTCAAAACTGCTATGCATTAGAAGGAAGAAAATCCACTGTTTATACTAGAAAAAATAGTTCTTCTTTAAACTACTCAGTAGCAATAAATTCCTAAGTGACTTGACTGCCTCCAAAAGAATAATATTATACTGATATTGTATTATTATTCTTTACTAATCTTGGAAACCCTTCCACACTGAGAGCTGCCAATCTGCCGCAGTGTCTGCTGCTGTGGTCAAATTCTGCCCATGGATAAATCTTCCCCAGACTGAGGAAGAAGGATTTGTTCCATCGGTGATGTGTCTGCATCCCGGATGCAGCGACTCTGGGCTACTTTGGCAGCAGAGGAGGGGTGAGAGAGTGATGGGTTCAGGGCTGTCCCTGTCCCGCGGTACAGGACAGGTACCAGAGAAGCATCTTTCTTCCGAAAGGGAGCAGCAGGAGAGCAGCTGGTGGGTGCCCAGCAGCCCAGGAAGGTGGTTCTGAGGGCAGATGTAGAGATGTGCTGCTGCCGATGTGCAGGTGGGATGCAAGGCAGAGCATCCCTGACTCCTCTGGCCATCGCTGCTGTGTTCTACTCTGGCGTGGTGCCTCCTCCTCACCTGATCATCACTTCAGTAAAAGTTTTTTCCTCCAACATTCCCTCCCATCCCCTCGAAATGCCAAGACGAATGTCTGATCGCAGGAGAATATTCTGCCCCTCTGCCCTGCTGTGGTTAGACTCCCCCTGCAGTGCTGTGTCAGCTCTGGGGCTCTCAATGCAAGAAGAACATGGAGCTGTTGGGGCGGGTCCAGGGGAGGCCACAGAGATGCTCAGGGGCTGGGACACCTTCCCCTGTGGGGACAGGCTGGGAGATTTGGGGCTGTTCAGCCTGGAGAAAAGAAGGCTTCCAAAGAGGAGACCTCAGAGCAGCCTCCCCGTGCCTGAAGGGGCTGCAGGAGAGATGGGGAGGGACTCCTCGCCAGGGAATGTGGTGGTAGGACAGGGAGACATGGCTTCAAACTAGAGCAGGATAAATTTGGGTTAGATATTAGTAAGAAATTAGTAAGAAATTCTTACACTGAGGGTGGTGAGACCCTGGCACAGGTTGCCCAGAGAAGAGGTGGAGGCCCCATCCCTGGAGACATTCACGCCAGGCTGGATGGGGCTCTGAGCAACCTGATCCAGTTAGAGATGTCCCTGGACTAGACGATCTTTAATTGTCCCTTCCAAGCCAACCCATTCTATGATTCCATGATTCTATGATTGCATGATTCTATGATTCTATGATTCTATGATTCTATGGTCCCATAAGTGTATGTATGCACATACCTCACATGCCCTAACACACTCTGCTGATTTACAGGTTGGTTTCCAAACTGTGTGCACATCACAGCCTGCGTGAGCTGTGAGTTGCAGAACCACTGAACCATTTCTGTTGGAAAAGACCTTTAAGATTATCAAGTTCAAGGGTTAACCCAGCACTACCAAGCCTGTCTTGCATGGGCAAAGGAACCAACAGCGCAGTTAAAACTTCTGCTTCAGCTTCTCGGTTCTGGTCAAAATCCTGACACACTCAAGTAGATGAAAACAAGCTGCCTCCGTTACTGCGGTGCTTCCTGACACCTCCCTGTCTTGTCTGAAAAAGTGAGCAAATTGTGAATACATGCAGTATTTAGAAGAGCAGATAGCATGGAAAAGCTGAACAAGTTTAGCTGACCTGTTTTGGGAGGTAGGAAAACTACACATACAAGAAAACTGCATTTCAGGGCTTAACAGAGTGCGTTTGACCATCAGCAACACTGTTTTGGAATGGCTTTTAGAAAAAAAAAAATAAAAAATAAAAAAAAAGAAAATGTCCACGAGAAGCTAGCTAAGCCAACTACATTGGATTAATCTAGAGCAGCAAAAACCAGGAAGCAGAGTTAAGATTAACTCGTTTTGTTTTGGCTAGAGATTTCAGTAGTCTCCAAACAGCGGGCGATCTCACATACCACAGAGTTCGTGCTGCAATAATTAGAGACACGGAGCTAAGGATGGAATTTCAGCCTCTTATTGGAAAAGAAAAAAAAAAGAAAGAATAAAGCAAAAAACCCAACTTCTTGGCTGGTTATGCTTTTAATAGTGCATTATCGCTTTTGCAAATATTTCCATTGCACTATTCTGATCCCTCTTGATAGGTGTGATTTATGGCTCATTTGGCAGAAATGTCAAATATTAATTTGGATAGCCTCCCTGCTGTGCTAAGGTTTTGATTAGCTTTTTTTTTTTTTTTTAAAAAAAGGCACATGTTGCTTTAAACCATTTCACACACCATCTTTTTTAAAATGCCCCGTGCAGATTAATTTGTTCCAGGTGCCGATGAGGGTTTGGTTTGCAGCTCAGTACGTAGCAGCTCTTAAATGCTTCAGAAATCCTCCTTCAGTTTGTGCCACAACATTCATGGGAGATAAGTAGCAGTTGTATCACAGCCTGGTGAGCAACCAGATGGCAGCACACTGGGGAAAAAACATTAAAATCATTGCTAAATGTAAGCTTAAGCAAAATTATTTGCATTTTTGTTCCTTTCAGTGATGGGTTTTCTGAGAGGATGGGGGTTTTTTTGCCAGGATCTTTACACACCTGAGTAGTAATTTGTGACAGGGATGTTTGTGGGCTGTCTGTGAGCTGGATGTCAGCGGCACAGGGAAGCGTGTCAGGATTCTTTCCCTGGAAAAGGTCTTTAATGGTGGGAAAAGGGTGTTGACGTGGCTGGGACAGTCTTGCTTCGCCAGGGCTGGGGGCAGAGCAAAGCTTGCTGAGGGCTGATGTTCTTTATGTTTCTTTTGGAAGCTTTTAAAAGCTGCAAGACTTTTCATTTTGTGTTGGAGCAATCATCCTGCTCCATCCTTCCACGGTCCTGTTTGTGAGGGTGGAGGAGCAGCTCTGGGAGGAAATAACGGAATGGGAGCAGGAACTGGCAGTAATGATCTCTGTATGAGAAGAGAAAGAAACCAGCAATAAATAATAATAATATAATTTTAGAAGTTCTGTGAGTTTTTCTCTATGGAAACAAACTAACCTGTTTATATTTGTTTATATCCCATTTTATTTTTGCACAGTGTTGATGCAACTGGTGAAAGCTACAAGTAGAATGTATGGGGTTTTTTTTCCAAATACGACATAAGCAATTCAAAACAGATTTTGATTTTTTTCAGAAGAACTGTGCTGTCCAGCTGCATCCCATCATCCAGCAGTACAACATGCTGTAAAGACCAAGGCCAGGCTGCCCACTGATCGTGTCAGGTAGAACCTGGGACTCATCTTGAGCTGGTGTCAGTTCTCCAGCTGTAAAAATATATCAGGTAGATGCTATGTGATCACTGCTCAACACCAGCCTGAGAATTTAGGGCAGCCAGGATGAAGGATTAAGGAGTTCCTGAGCGGCGCTCAGCCTGCTGAGCTGTCTGCTGCGTCTGCAGCTTCGATGTGGTGATGGAGGTGGTACCCCCAGAGGTGTCGGTGGATTGCCAGCGCTTCGCAGGACATGCTAAATGAAGGATTTGGGGCAGTTTGTGCACTAGAAGTAAATGGGAAAGCATCACAGTGCATAGCGCTCGGTTTCACACGCTCTCGTTTGTCTAACTGAAAGGTCATCCTTCAAGTTCACGTTTATTTCACCTTCGTTGTCATGAGGTCACTTCTCTTGTGGCAGCTTGCATGGATCACTGTTTCTACCTTCATAATTCCCTGTATTCGGACAAGAAACCAAATAAAGTAATATTATTTTTCGTTTTGCTTCACACTGAAAAAACCAAATACTTTTTTTCAGTATTTTTTTTTTCTTTCCTGATACTCTTAGGACTCTGACTCATGGGTGGGGGCACCTTCCTTTAGGATATCTTACGTGACTCCCACTGGGTTGCTGGAGGGTTGGTTCAGCAGCAGCTGAGCTGCTGTAGCTTTTCCGACTAATGTGTTAATTGATTTTAGGACAAGATGTAATTTACGTGGCTTCAGTAGCTGCAGGTGACTCACCCCCACAGCAGGAGATGAGACACAGATGTTGGGAAGACGAGTGACAACACAGAAACATGGGTTTTAAGAGCAAAGCTGGGGAGTCTGTCTCCTCTCCCCATCCATCCAGAGTGTGGCGGGGAGAGACAGTCAAAGCGAGGTGGCTTCATGGCTAAATCGAGACGGATTTAACTTTAAAATGTTGTTTTGATCTTCTGCGTGTTTTTTTTGCTTCTCAGCAGAACCCAGGTGGCAGTATCTTAGCAGGACAGTTTGGGTTGAAAGGGAACTTAAAAGATCTTTTTCCAACCCCACTGCATTCATGCAAATTTCTCTGAAAGCTCAATTTTTTTAAATCGTGTGACCGTGGTGGGAGAAGGAAATCCATCGGGAGGAGGACAGCCACGAGGAGCAGCACCGATGGGTGCAGAGCCTGGAGGGCCTCCTGCCCTATGGGCGCAAAACTGTGACAAACAACACAGCAAATGTTATCATGACATTTTTGATAACAAAGTATGTCTGGTCAGCATCATGAAGAAAAGCCTGAAAATGGGCATGGAGCATAAATTGCTGGCTGCACAGAAAGGTTTTCAGAGACCAGTCTTGCGAGAAGAAATAAGTATAATTATTGAATTTCTTTTCCCTTATCTTTCTCTCTGACTTTTTCTCCAGATAATTGATTAAGCGCTGGGGTTTAATATGTGCTAGAAAGAAAAGGCGAGATTAAAACAGCAGCTGAAAATCTTCCTTTGAACTAACCAACCTCTGTGAACCATCTCTTGGGATGTTCTCCAGGTTCAACCCTGTCCTAACAGGTACACGGCTGGTGAGCACAGTTTTTAAACATGACAAATACGCGGGACATCTTTTCAAGGTTTGGGGTTTTTTAATTTTTTTCTTTCCCAGATATCCCTTTCTCAGTGCAAAACTGAAATTTTGCTTTACGGAGTTACATTTTTTTTTACTGGTTATCAGGGATGCTTAGGAGCCTGGGCTTTATTAGGCACATCTTGTGGTCTTAGCTTAGGTACCTGAAAAAATTAGTGACCACCTCAGCCTTGGGGGCAGTGTGTGCTTGCACACTTGGACCCCTCAGCCAGCTTTTAATTTCTACTCTCAAGGAAAGGAAAGGACCATCAAGAAGCTTGAAAAAAGGATGGAAAAGCCTTGCAGTGCTGCAGGAAAACCCAGTCGATGCAGTCCCATCACTGTGGTATCTCTGTTGATATCGCTTCTGCTGTCTGCTGGTATCAACAACAAAGTGCTCCTCAGCTTCAGCAAGGTCAGACACCACCCCAGCTGCTGGGCTCCCACTAATTATGTGGTCTGTAAACGTGAAGATTACAAGATCTGCAAGCCTGGAGTCACACTGCTCTGCCTCTGGGTACAGCAAAGTACTTTCAGCACATGAAGGTTGTGCCAAACTTACTTGATGGCCTTCCCCGGTGGAAAAATATCTTAGTTTAGGTAAAAGATACGTGGCTGATGTAATTGTCCTGCTTAAATAAAATATTGGCTACCATAATGCATTGAAAATCAGACATAATAAATACACAGCAAACAGATCAATACAAAAAAATGGTTGAAAAAGCTGCAAAATGGGGAAGATGTGGGACAAAGGAGAGATGACAATGCTTCATGCTGAAGGAACTACTCAGCTGAAGATGTTGCCACTGGTAAAGCTGTGCAGATACTGGTTTTGGAAGCAGTGTCATTTAATACTATCATTAATGTTCTTGGCACAAAAAATGGGAAGAGCGAAATAATGACATTTGGTGATACTGATATTACAAAATTAGAAGCTTTTTCTTTTGGGAGAGTGTTACTATAAATATCTTGCAGGAAAGTGAATGGGCTTGAAAGCTGGAACAACAGGTAGAGGAAAATGCCCTGAACAAACCCATGGTTGTTAGAAAAACTGTGGGCACCCAGACAGAGGCCCCACGTAAGCATGTGGGTGTTCAGGCCTCGGGCTGCAGAGAATGCCGGAGCCTGGCACTGGCCATGGATGGTAGTGGAAGTGACACTTGTGTCCGATGTGACCAGGTGAGCGATCTGGTCAGCCTGGTGGTTGAACTGAAGGAGGAAGTAGAAAGGCTGAGGAGCATTAGGGAGTCGGAGAGAGAGACAGATCGGTGGAGTCACGTCCTGAATGGCGAGCAGCAAGCTCTGCAAAGAGCTGAATATCCCCCCACCTCTGGCCATCAGGCAAAAGGGGGTGACCTAAAGGATAGGGAAGAGTGGAAGCAGGTGCCTGCCAGGAGAGGAAGGAAAATCCCTGCCTGGCCTCCCTCACCTGCCCGGTTGCCCCTGCAAAACAGGTATGGGGCTCTAGACAAGGAGAGCCAGGCAAAGGAAGAGTCAGTGGAGGGTTCACCCGTAGGGCTGTCTAGGGTGAGTCGCTCGGATACACGCGTTAGGACTTCTTCATCTAAGAAAAAAAGGAGGGTAATTGTAATTGGAGACTCCCTCCTGAGGGGAACAGAGGGCCCTGTCTGCCGCCCTGATCCGACCCACAGGGAAGTCTGCTGCCTCCCTGGGGCCCGAGTTAAGGACGTTATCAAGAAGCTTCCTGGTCTGGTCAAACCCACGGACTATTACCCGCTTTTGGTTATGCAGATCGGTAATGATGAGATAGTAGAGAGACGGCCAGAAGCAATCAAAAGGGACTTTAGGGCACTGGGGCGGATGCTAGAAGGATCAGGCGCACAGGTTGTGTTTGCCTCTATTCCTTCAATTATGAGGGAAAATAGTAGAAGGTTTGACAAAGTGCAGCAGATTAATACTTGGCTAAAGGGGTGGTGCCAGCAGTCTAGCTTTGGATTTTTTAACCATGGGGAGATCTACAGGGCACCTGGTCTACTGAAACAAGCTGGGGTTCAAATGACACAAAGGGAAAAAAGGATCCTTGGTCACGAGCTGGCGGGACTCATAGAGCGTTCTTTAAACTAGATATGAAGGGGGATGGGGTTATAGCTGGGATTGCAGCGGGGCAGTGCTCTAGAAATTATGAGGGCCGGGTGGCCTTCCATCCCCCTAGGGTGAGATCAGTGTGCTCAGCTTGCTCCCTGAAATGCTTATACACCAATGCACGCAGCATGGGGAATAAGCAGGAGGAGCTAGAAACCTGGGTTCGGGCAGGAGATTATGATCTGGTGGCAATTACAGAGACATGGTGGGACAGCTCACATGACTGGAATGTGGTCATGGGTGGCTATGTCCTTTTCAGGAAAGACAGGCCAGCCAGGCGAGGTGGTGGAGTCACTCTTTACGTGAAAGAGCAACTACAATGTCTTGAATACCATCCAGGCATGGATGAGGAGCAAGTTGAGAGTGTATGGGTTAGAATTAAGGGGCAGGCTGGCAGGAGAGATACTGTTGTGGGTGTCTATTACAGGCCACCAGATCAGGGTGAGGAAGTTGATGAGGCCTTCTACAGGCAGCTGAGAGCGGTCTCACAATCACAGGCCCTGGTTGTCGTGGGGGATTTTAACTTCCCTGATATTTGCTGGAAGGACAACTCAGCCAGCCAGCCACAGTCCAGGAGGTTCCTCCAGTGCATCGATGATAATTTTCTGTTGCAAATGGTGGAGGAGCCGACTAGGAGAGGAGCACTGCTGGACCTCATCCTCACTAACAAGGAGGATCTGGTTGAAGCAGTAAAGGTTGAGGGCTGCCTTGGCTGCAGTGACCATGAAATGGTGGAGTTCAGGATCTCATGTAGCAGAAACAAAATAGCAAGCAGAATTGCAACCCTGGACTTTGCCAAGGCAAACTTTGGATTTTTCAAGCAATTACTCGAGAAAATCCCATGGGCAAGGCTGTTTGAAGGTAAACGGGCCCAAGACTGTTGGTTAGCGTTCAGGGACTGCTTCTACCGTGCTCAAGATCAGAGCATCCCGACACGTAGGAAGTCAAGGAGGCGAGCCAGGAGACCTGTGTGGCTAAACAGGGATCTGCTGGGTAAGCTCAAGGGCAAGAGGAGAATTTACAGATCTTGGAAGGCAGGGCTGGCCACTTGGGAAGAATATAAGGCTGTTGTCCGAGGGTGTAGGGAGGCAACTAGGAAAGCAAAGGCCTCCCTAGAATTGAACCTGGCCAGAGGGGTCAAGGACAACAGGAAGAGCTTTTTCAAATACATGGCAGATAAAACTAACACCAGAGGCAATGTAGGCCCACTGATGAATGAGGTGGGTGCCTTGGTGACAGAAGATACAGAGAAGGCAGAGTTACTGAATGCCTTCTTTGCCTCTGTCTACTCTGCCGGAGGCTGTCCTGAGGAGCCCCGTTCCCCTGAGGCCCCAGAGGAAGTCAGGGCGGTGGAAGAGTTTGCTTTAGTCGATGAGGACGGGGTTAGGGACCAATTAAGCAATCTGGACATCCATAAATCCATGGGTCCAGACGGGATGCATCCACGGGTGCTGAGGGAGCTGGCTGATGTCATTGCTAGACCACTCTCCATCATCTTTGCCAAGTCTTGGGAGACGGGAGAGGTGCCTGAGGGCTGGAGGGAAGCAAATGTCACTCCAGTCTTCAAAAAGGGCAAGAAGGAGGACCCGGGTAACTATAGACCGGTCAGCCTCACCTCCATCCCTGGGAAAGTGATGGAACGACTTATCCTTGGTGCCATCTCAAGGCATATCAGGGATAAGAGGGTCATTAGAGACAGTCAACATGGCTTCACCAAAGGGAAGTCGTGCTTGACTAACCTCATAGCCTTTTATGAGGATATAACAAGGTGGATAGATGATGGCCGAGCGGTGGATGTGGTCTACCTTGACTTCAGTAAAGCATTTGACACAGTCTCCCACAGCATCCTTGCTGCTAAACTGCAGAAGTGTGGTCTAGACTCTCGGGTAGTGAGGTGGACTGTGAACTGGCTGAGGGAAAGAAGCCAAAGAGTTTTGGTCAATGGGGCAGAGTCTGGTTGGAGACCTGTATCCAGTGGAGTCCCTCAAGGGTCGGTTCTGGGACCAGTATTATTCAATATATTCATCGATGACTTGGATGAGGGACTAGAGAGTACTATCAGCAAGTTTGCTGATGACACCAAGCTGGGAGGAGTGGCTGACACACCAGAAGGCTGTGCTGCCATCCAGCGAGACCTGGACAGGCTGGAGCGTTGGGCGGGGAAAAATTTAATGAAATATAACAAGGGTAAATGTAGGGTCTTGCATCTGGGTAGGAACAACCCCAGGTTCCAGTATAAGTTGGGGAATGACTTATTAGAGAGTAGTGTAGGGGAAAGGGACCTGGGAGTCTTGGTGGACAGCAGGATGACCATGAGCCAGCACTGTGCCCTTGTGTGCAGGAAGGCCAATGGCATCCTGGGGTGTATTAGAAGGGGTGTGGTTAGTAGGTCGAGAGAGGTTCTCCTTCCCCTCTACTCTGCCCTGGTGAGACCCCATCTGGAATACTGTGTCCAGTTCTGGGCCCCTCAGTTCAAGAAAGACAGGGAACTGCTGGAGAGAGTCCAGCACAGGGCAACTAGGATGATTAAGGGAGTGGAGCATCTCCCTTATGAGAGAAGACTGAAGGAGCTGGGGCTCTTTAGTTTGGAGAAGAGGAGGCTGAGGGGTGACCTCATTAATGTTTACAAATATATCAAGGGTGAGTGTCACGAGGATGGAGCCAGGCTCTTCTCGGTGACAACCACTGATAGGACAAGGGGTAATGGGCTGAAACTGGAACGTAAGAGGTTCCGCTTAAACTCGAGAAGAAACTTCTTCTCAGTGAGGGTGACGGAGCCCTGGAACAGGCTGTCCAGAGAGGTTGTGGAGTCTCCTTCTCTGGAGACATTCAAGACCTGCCTGGACACGTTCCTGTGTGACATAGTCTAGGCATTCCTGCTCTGGCAGGGGGATTGGACTTGATGATCTTTCGAGGTCCCTTCCAATCCCTAACAATCTATGATTCTATGATTCTATGATCTGCCCATGATAAAAGAATAAAAATGTCACGTCAGGATAGATGCATGAAAAGGTTCAGTGTGGAATGATAATTACTCCTGTGAAGAAGAATGGTAGCCTTGTAAAAGAAATTGCTAGCTTGGCTGAACAGAGTGCGAGGAGATCGTGCTCTGAAAATCCATCAGTGTCTGTGTCCATGAGGAAAAGGAGCTGTTAAACAAATGGGCATCCTTGGCAAAAGAACAAATGGCTCTAAATTAGCTATGATAAATTTCATCTGGAAGTGACAAGTGAAAAACCCATTTATATTTTCCTTTGGGTCAGCTTGAACTGTAAACATGCAGAAAGGACTTTTCTAGTGACCTCAGATATTAGAAAATAAGCTGGAGCTCAACTGTTCAGCATGTTGTATTATCATTGCTCTTATGGTTCCCTAAACTTCCTCCAATAATTGTAAGAGTGAAGTCCAAAGTCCCCAGTTCAAGCTGTACATGCTCCATGAAAACCAGTATGTGTGTCATTTTTTTGTTTGGCTTTGGTCACTCTGCTTTGTAAAAGCTGTGAAACATACCTTGGCTGCAGTTAAAAAAAAAAGAATAAATTAAAAATTATCTCTCTGAGGAGATTCTGTGGATTGAGTTGGATTGCCCAAGGAGCTTTGGCAGTGGGGCTGCAGCAGCCTCATTCATGGGGTTTGACTGAAAGACTTGTTGGTGAGCTCTGTTCTCAGAGGAGGCTGCGCAACATCAATATCAGCATCAACACCAGCATCGGCATCACCATCAGCATCAGCATCAGCATCAACATCAACGTCAACATCAACATCAGCATCAGCATCAACATCAGCATCAACATCAACATCAGCATCATCTCTATGGAGACCTGAGGGGAAGGAACGTGGGACTGTGTTGGCCATTCTTGGAGGTTCAGGAGAGGATGGTGAAATTTTGTCTGTGCAGGAAAAGCCACCTGAACAAGTCCCCCAGTTTAGCTGGACCTACTTGGAAGCAAGAGGTTGGACCGTATGACTCCAGTGGTGCCTTCTGACCTAAATTACTCTGTGATTTTAAATATTGGATTGTTCTCTGCAAGTGGGAACTCTACTTTTTCACCTGTACTGGTGTTTTTTTCCCCAGATTACAGATGTACACTGGATTGAATGCAAATATCTGTATATGCCAAACAAGGGGTCGTACTAATACCTGTTGCAGTTTGAAGGGGAAAAAAAAAAAAATCATTCTCTCATCTTAAATTATTGTGCTCGTACAAGTCTCACGTGCATGAGTGGTTCCTCGTGCTCTCTGAGGTCTTTTTGCAAATTCCAGCCTTAATCTGCTCCTTTTCTTTCTCCCATCTGCATCAGACTTGATGACACCAAGATGTTCCCAGCAGAAGCACAGTTACTTCCAAAGACTGAGCAAAAACTAAAAGGTAATTTTAGTTGTCTGTAGGGACAATTAATTGCTGTGATTGTGGAGAATCATGGTCAGCAAGCTGTTTTTTCTAAAGCCAAAGGTTTGTTGCTCGGGCCCCTGTGAGTTTTGGTCAGTTGGTTCAAGATAACTCCCAAAGCCGGCCCACTTTGTGTCAAGTGATTTATTTCAAGTCCTGCAGGAACAATTTATGGAATTTATTAAATTTATGGAATTTATGGATTGCCACATTTTGCCTCAACAGCGTCTCAGAACTGCATTTCACGACGCAAGAACATGGATTTGTGTCAAATGTCTGATGCTGTTGTGATGAGATGAACACACTTTGTGGGAGGAAACCAGAATTGTGGCCACGATGCCTTTGCAGTTTTTTTCACACCTGCCAGGCAGTGAAGCTAAGGAGATATACTCGGAGGCTATGTGTTACGTACAGGCTCATCAACAAAAAGATTGGGAAGCAAAGAGATTGCTCAGGTCTTAACTAAGCGGCCTGTGGTGTATCTGTGCATTTCCCTTCAAAATATATTTGGAGATTATTTATTATTATTGTTATTATTATTATAAATAATTATTATTATTTACTGCCTCCAAGCGATTGAAAATGTGTCAGGTGGCTGCAGCTAACCAATGAGTTTGGGAGCTGGGATTCACGATCTACCGGGCTGGGGCCGAGGGGCTCGAGGGGTGTTTGTTACTCACCCGGGAACAGGTAACCCCACGTGGTTCTGCTTGCAGGGTGAAGAGTAGGAGGATACGGCCAGAAAGGGCAGCCCTTGAGGGCTTGCAGAGAGCTGGTTGATTGCTGTCATTGGTTGCAACTGCAAAGATGCAATGCAGTGCCAGACTTCGGAGGGGGGAAAAAAAACAAAACCCCAACACAAAACCCCACAAACAAATGAACAAATCCCAAAAACCAAATCAAAACCAAAACTAAAAGGAAAAAAAAACACCTAGAAATTAAACAAATAGACAAAATAAAAATAAAAATTAGAAAAATACAAATACAAATACAAATACAAATACATTTAAAAAGAGGAGCTATGAGGGAATCTGGCTGTGAAGGGGGAGGTAAGTTACTGCCCTGTGGCTTCCCCACAGCATCCCTGTTGGGGCACAGAGCATCCCCATGCATGTCCCCGTGTTGATGTGCGCCAGCATGTTTTTACCGACGGCCTCCCTGCTCCTCTCCCCGGGGCTCCAAGCCTGAGCTGCGCGTGTGTGTGCAAACCCTCAGCCGCACAAACCCACGTGGCTTTGCTGTGGCTGGTGACGCTGGATCTGACACCCCCCTTCGCCAGGTAGTTTTCTTTTTCAGTGAAATCACTGCGTTTCTGGATCCATCAAATCACAGAGGGTAGAGGCCTGCCTCCCACAGCGCAGGCGGTGGGGAAGGGACTGTGAGCTGCTGTGCCTTCAGCTGCGGGACGATTCTACAAGGAGTGATGCTGTTTGAACTCGGTGCAAAGTAAAAATCACTAAACAGAATTGGGGTTTTTAATTAAAACCAGGACACTAACTAATGCCCAAAACTGTGACTCAGACTGAGTTAAATCCCGGCTGAAGTCGCAGCAGCTGAGAGCGGTCATGGACTTCGCTGATTATCAGGCTGTGAGTAAACTCCTGCAGGTAGAGTTTAGCCAAGACCAACCAAGCAGTGATGAAATAAGTTGTCTGTTTCCCCTCTGAATGACAGGTTCACAATCAAAAGAGCATTAGTTCCCGGTTCCTAAGGGAGGGATTTTTTTCTGGCAAAAGTAAGTCACTACATGAAAACAGATTAACTCATCCAAGGAGTCTCATTACCACCAGCATTTGCTGCCACTTTGGTTTTTCCTTTTTTTGCTGTTTGGATCTATCAACACATCTGTGCTGAATGTGGGACAAGCCTTGAGCAGTCGCTGTTGGGAGTTGTGGAAAGAACCACTCCTTAGCCCAAGAATCTAAGAAGTTTAACAATCTGTCCCCGAGATACTCACGAAGCAGCTGCGGTGAGCTCCCTTCCGATCACCTTTTAAATTGGAAGTGCAGCAGCACAGGACACGATCTTCTCAGCAGGGAGAAGCTGTGCTAAAAACACCGTCTTTCCACAATGGCAGGTTCCTTACCTGTGATTATGTGACTGTGTTTGAGCACTATCTTCTTGGTGACTAATTGCTCCTAATCAGCACAGTCTGGATATTAAAAATGTCTTTTCTGCTTGCTGCTGGGAAGAGATGTAAACAGTACTCCCGAACAAGACTTTACACTGCTGCTCAGTGGGGTTGGCAGGCACGGCTGAACAGCAATTAAGCTGCTGATTTTAAGTGTCTAAAAGGGAGAGAGTGTTTGTTTAGCAATCTCTTAAATAAGGTTGAGGTGAGAGCTGTAGTCACAGACAGAGAAAATGAAAACCCTCTGGAATTTCAAGTCTAACCACTGTTGCATCCATGTGGCTTTACGTCTGCCTCACTTTCGGCAGTGAATTAACTTTTTCACTGCCTTGTTCTCTCAGTGGATGCCACATCAGGGAAGGGAACAGGTTTATGGGGCCAGATCAGGTCTTATTTTCCCTTTCCTCACAGCATTCTGGGCAGGGAGCAGGCAGATCCTGTTCATTTACCGTCTACCTGCACTCTGGACGGTGGCATCGCAGTGTGCTCGCCGGTCTGGAAACCACGACACCCCCTGAATGCAGGTTATTTCGTACACACAAACCTGATTTTGCATAGTAATTCAGAAAAGAATCCCGATTAAGGAAATAAAATGCCTTGCTTGAAATTGCCTTAATGTGTTTTTCAGTGCAAAGCACTAGTTGCTGCTTGGCCTGGACTGGGGCACCAGTTGATCCAGTTATTCTACTCTGTTTCTGTATCCTGCTGTAATCCTGGCAGCTCTCATGTGCAGAGATGTCTGTAGGCTGTGCTGCCTGCTGCTCAGCCACAACACAGGCACATGCTTGGGTTACTATTACAGAATTTAACATCTTGAATTCTAGAAACCCAAACTGCTCCAAAAATTGCCTGTGGTTATTTATGGGGTAGGGCTGCAGGTTGGAAAAGGTCAAATAATTAACTCCGTTTGCTGGTAAAACCAGTTATTTTTATCCCAAATCAGTCAAACACATGGCTGAATAAGGAGGCAGCAGCTCTGTAAAAGAAGTGCCAGGCTTCATTCTTGATTTATCCTGATAAAGTAACCCCAGAAAACACAAAACAGGAGAGGATAAGATCCTCTGTGGAGCGGCCCAAGTTGCTGACGACGGGATGCGTGCCCGAAGAGCAACCTGCAGACAGATCAGAAGGTGTTTGGTGCTGATAAACGTTTATTAGAACTCCTGCTGAGTTCTTCCCCTGAGCATAAGCAAGACGGTTTAAAAATAGGTGAAAAAGGAAGCTGAAGGTCTGACGAATTGTGAGGCTTCAAAAGGATACCGGGGAACACGCGATACCTACTCTAGCTATCAATAGCAAACACTCTCAGGCAGAATGGAAGCTGGCAACAAATGATTTTCTTAAGAAAATAACTGAAAAGCAGGGTATGTAGAAACTTGTCTCATTTAAGGAAATGAAGCTGTGGCTGTTAAAAATGGAATAAGCTCCAGCTTTTACTGGAGTGGACTGAAAAGACCTGCACGGGAATGTGGTCCTGCTGTGCTACCTTTGCTGCAACAGAGGAAGAGATTTTTTCCTGGCTCAGTTCTGGTTTTTTGGCTTGTCCTTGGGCTTGGCCCCAAGCGGGAGGCAGAGAAGGAGTTAGGGCACCACTGGAAATGGAGTAAAGAGGGAAGAAACGGGAGAAAAAACAAAGGAAAAGCAGCATTGGGGGCACACATCTGCACACAGCTGTCTTGAGTCTTTTTACATACACGATGCCAGAGGCGAAGAAAAATACTTTTGATAAATTGTGAATCCTTTTTGGCCACCTAAGAGAGCACTGAGGATAAGCTCTGACGTTTTCCTGTTTCCTTCTCACACCTGGCTGAGAGGTCTCTTGCAGCAATTCCCCGCTGAGCCCAGGGCTCCGTGCCACGATGGCTCTGTGCCACATAAGCCGCTATTGCGGGCACCCGGCCGGTCCCCTCGCACCGTCCCACGGTAGATACCAGCCTGGCACAGAGCTGCGGCCATGCAAGTGCTGGCCCCTACTCTTCAGGATGGCTGTCGTCTGTCCTTGTTCCCCACTATTCATCCCCTCCAAAAAAAAACCCGAATCTCCCACAAAATTTTAAGGCTGTTAATTTTTTTTATTCAACTTTTCAGTGCGGGCGTACAGGGCTTGCTGCAGCCAACCCAGCCAGCCCTGCACGAGCCTCCTCTGCTCCCTCGCAAAGGCATCGCTGGGCACAGACCCCACAGGGGACCACCAGCGTGCTGGCTGGCCATAAGGTGGGTGACACAGGCTCATCAGGATTATGCCTTCCTCGAAAAAGCTCTTTAAAACATCCTGCTGCATTCATCAGTTACACTGTTTCTAATGTTTCTTTTCTTCCCTCTCCTTTTTTCCCCCTTTTTATTTATATCTTCTTTCTCCCTCTTTTCTCCCCCTTCTTCTTTTTTTTTTATTTTTAACTGTAGATTTCAAAAGTGTTTGGTTCCAACACTGAGCTGCGTGAGGCATGACTCCGAGTGGCAGAAACGCTTATTAGGTGAAAAAAACCTGCGGGCTGTTGGTGTCATGCCTGCAGCAGATCTACAGATGGGGTTTCACTGCTTTTTAGCAGGTGTGCAGCTGAAACAAGGCTCTAATGTAAAATGCACAGCTGCAAGAAGTGAAATTGCGCTCAAAAAATCACCCATCTCTCCCAGGAGCCCTCAATGACTGGCAGCAAGAAGTGAGGTATGGATGCTTTATAACTGCAAAACTTTTCTTTCTTGCTGCCAAGAAAGGGTTAGGTGTCCCTGCGTTACAGCAGCAGGTTCCCCATCAGAGCATCTTCGTGCCTCTTCTGTAACTCCTGCGATGGAGTGTCAATAACCACTGACCAAAAAAAAAAAATATTCCCATTCCACAACTTCACAGTGAACCATGTAGAAGCAGCGCTAGAATCCCCAAAACTGCATTTTGACATTGAAGAACTACTAGTAGTGGAGTAAGGGAAACAAAACCAAACCCAAAACCTCAAATATAAGTGTGAGAGTTAGTTTCTATTCCTTGAAACAGGCTGGGTCATCGGGGTGTCAGATGAGGGAGGCAAAGGTCCCGTCACGGGAGGACACTACTTTTTTGTAAAGCAGCAGTATTTGCTGAAATGGATTGTGAGTCAGTCCCTGGACGTTTGATTCCCGTTTTTAGCCTGGATTTTATGCTCAGTTATGTACTTTGTCTGGAAGCATGTCTCAAAAACCCTTCTCCACTGCTGGGTGACTTGTGAGCCCCTGTAGGGTTACAGGACTTGTTTTCATCTGTTTGTCTTTTATGAAGATATTCACATAAATTGTCCTGAAATTGTTTGAGAGCAAAGCAATGGTAAGATGGACTTGAGAATGATCATTCTTCATTTGCTTACCTATTTTTGCAGGGAACCTGCAGATTTGCAGCCCTGTACTATGGTAAAATTCAGCAGAAGGCAGGGTAAAGGAGTTGTGGGGCGTGCTGCAGTTTGTCTGCAGATTTCCACTCCCACTGCAGTATGGCAGCTTCATAATAACTCTCCCCTTATGTATTTACCTATTTTATTGTGGCGTAATTTATTATTATTTTCTTCAGAAAATTTCATTTTTAGGGCACCTTAGAAAGAAATCCAGTTCGAACTTGCATGTGGGTCTTCCACAGAAAGCCTTGATGCATTAAAATAGAAAAAAAAAGAAATACAGCTTCTCCCTGCCAAAGTGGTGGATTCTGTTGCAATAAATTTGTGCCTCGAGGAGGAAGAAGTTGAAGAAGGAAGAAAAAAGGAAGAAAAACTAAGGCAGAATTAATAAAAAAAAAAATGTTTAAACAGTTTTGGAGGGAGGACAGGGCGTTCTGTACCAGATATTACCTGTTCACATGCAGCTTTGAACCTTTTCCAACATGCACATTTCAGAAACGATCATGCAGTTGTTTTAGACAGCTTTTAAAGCCACAAAAACCTCTCCTGATGCTCTTTAATTAGGTTTTTGCCTCACACTGCTTGAGTTTCTCGCAGACTGCTGTCCACAACAGAGTTAAGTTGGTGATAATAACATGTTTTTCTCATCTCAAAACACTGTCCACAACTTGTAGTGTTTTCCTTTGCAAACATGCTGGGGAGAGAGCTAAACCACAGATGTGAGGCAGAGTGTGGAGAGCTTGATCATCCCTTTAATTACGTGAAATCCCACAGCCAGTGAGGATTTTGTGCAGGAAAATGCAGTGCTGGTGACGAGCTCCCCTGTCTCTGCTCGAGTCCCGTCAGGGCTGTCACCTCCTTGCCTTTTCTGTGACAAATGGCAGCAGCTGACATTGAAGTCAACTGGAGTCAACGGAAGTCAACTGAAGTCAAGGCTGTATTTAAGTTCAGCTCCAAGCTTCTGTTGCACTGGCAATATCCAGGGTGTTCTTCAGCAGCAGCAGCACTGGAGAGGTTGCTGCAGCACCCACACGGATCGGAGTGCCCGTGGTCGGGCTCGTGCTGCTGATTCACAAACAACTCTGTGTGGCTGGAAGCTCAGAGGAAACTGCACCGAATGGTTTTGGTTTGCCATGTCTGTGGATTGTCTGTGGAGAAGCTGAGGAACCAAGAGGGTGGATAAAACAATGGAAAAAACAGGGCAGGGGTGGAGTCCCCGTCCCTGGAGGTGTTCAAAAAACATGAAGATGTGACACTTGGGGACATGGTTTAGTGGTCATGGCGGTGTTGGGTTTGCGGTTGAACTTGGTGAGCTTAGAGGTCTTTTCCAGCCTCAAAAATTTTATGATTCTGTAATGCTCTGTTGAATTCCACACCCTGTCTAAGATTATGGGCTCGTGTCTGCCACTTCAGAGGAAGGCATATGAAAAGGGGTTCAGGAGACTGTTAGTGGTGAGGTGATCATAGAATAATAGAAACAGAGAATCACAGAATCATAGAATTATAGAATCACAGAATCACAGAATGTTCAGGGCTGGAAGGGACCTCTGTAGATCACCCAGTCCAACCCCCTGCCAGAGCAGGGTCACCCAGAGCAGGTCACACAGGAACGCGTCCAGGCAGGTTTTGAAAGTCTAGAGCAGGAGACTCCACAACCTCCCTGGGCAGCCTGTTCCAGTGCTCTGTCACCCTGGCAGTAAAAAAGTTTTTCTCATATTTTTATGGAACCTCCTATGTTCCAGCTTGTACCGATTGCCCCTTGTCCTTTCAGTGGACGCTGCTGAAAAGAGCCTGGTTCCATCTTCCTGACATTCCCCCTTGACATATTTATAAACATTAATGATGTCACCCCTCAGCCTCCTCTTCTCCAAGCTAAAGAGAACCAGCTCCTTCAGCCTTTCCCCATAAGGGAGATGTTCCACTCCCTCCATCATCTCTGTGGCTGCGCTGGACTCTCCCCAGCAGTTCCCTGTCTCTCTTGAGCTGAGGGGCCCAGAACTGGACACAATGTTCCAGATGTGGCCTCACCAGGGCAAAGTAGAGGGGCAGGAGGACCTCTCTTGACCTACTTGCTACTCCCCTTCTAACACACCCCAGGATGCCACTGGCCTTCTTGGCCACGAGGGCACATTGCTGGCTCATGGGCATCCTGCTGTCCACTAGAACCCCCAGGTCCCTTTCCCCTGCGCTGCTCTCCAGCAGGTCGGTCCCCAACCTATACTGGCACATGGGGTTATTCTTTCCCAGGCGCAAAACTCTACACTTGCCCTTGTTGAACTGCATGAGATTTCTCCCCGCCCAGCCCTCCAAGCCTGTCCAGGTCTCTCTGAATGGCAGCACAGCCTGCTGGTGTGTCAACCACTCCTCCCAGTTTTGTGTCCTCAGCAAACTTGCCGACAGTGCTCTCTAATCCCTCAACCAGGTCATTGATGAATATATTTATTGAAAAGCACCAGCCCCAGCACTGACCCCTGAGGGACCCCACTAGACACAAGCCTCCAACTAGACTCTGCCCCATTGACCACAACTCTCTGACTTCTTTCATGAATAGTTTAAATATGAGATGTTTTTCTTCCTGCTGCTTTTTTAGCCCCATCCAAGTCTTCCTGCAGTCACTGGAGAGAGTGGAGACACTCCTGCAGAGGTTTCTGGATCAGAGTCTTCCTCTGCTCCAGGCAGGCTGTGTGCTTTGCTATCTGCGGAAGGGGGTCAAGGGCTTTTGGTGTTGTTTCTTGTCTTTGCATTCCTCCCAGTAAGTGTTTATAAATAGAAGCATTTCTCAAGGTTGCAATCTACTGCGAACAGCTGGTGGAAATTTTACAGGGGTGCAGCCGCTTGCGTTGCACCCTGCAGAAAGAGTCCTCATGATGGGGATGGGGATGGGGATGGGGATGGGGATGGGGATGGGGATGGGGATGGGGATGGGGATGAGGATGGGATTGGTTTGTGCAGGGGAGGAAGGATGAAAGTGGACCCGGCAAGCTCAGTCATAGCTCTGGGTGTAGCCCATCATCTGGTCACTCAACTTCAGTCCCAGCCCTGAGGAAACATCCTCATCTGCTGTGTTTTACCCATCTGTGAAGCATGGGTGTTGTTCTGCTCGTTAAATTAATGAGCCATTTGAGGCAAGGGGACACACACACACACACGGGCAGGTACAACTTTGTGGTCTCAGCTTTATGTGCTATAACACTACAAATACCAGCAGTCATGCAGAGCAAAACCCATCAGAGTGCAGCTTAGGCTGCAGCTGCACATTTTATCCTCTTTTCTTGGCAGATTTTTTTTAAGCAGAGTCTAGGTGTTTAACAGGAGAGCTCTGATTGTGTGGGCTGGGGGTTTTTTCCCTTCTTTTCAGGCTTTTCTTTCGCATGGAGGAAAGAAAACCACGTTCTGTGCTAAATAAACATTTAATAACAACAAGCTGGGGGTCTCCCACAGCAAGGGGAACTCATTGTCTGGGAATAATGACTGAACAGATTTTTTTTTTGATGGGAGGGTGATAACTTCCCCCAAGGCTGCTCCCCAACAATCATTTGTGCCCATGGGGCTGCAGGCTCTGGGGATGTGCGTGGGCAGCATGGATCCCACGGGCAGCCCCCCACTGCTCCAGCAGCATCTTCTTCATGTTCCTCAGTCAACACATAAAAAGATGTGAGGGCAGGGCAGGTTCTGCCTGCGTCCATGCACTGTGAACAAGCCAATGGTGCTGCAACAGATTTAACCCAGGAGTTTTGCTGTCCCTATCACTTGGCTGCTAAAATGTGCTTTGTTTCACAGGCTTCCCAACCTGTCTGGAAGTGTCAGCTGCTAGAAATTTGTTGAAGCACTTGCTCTCACAAGAGCTCCCCATCTAAGTGGTGTTGCTAAATTTGGACACATAATTGATAGGCATCTGAGTCGGCAGATTTATCTGATCTGGACCTCTGAACCTGCCGAGCAGGTGGCACCTCTGCTGAGTTTTCCTTGTAAAAATGAAATAGATCAGCAGATTTCCAGCCATAAAAAGAGACAAGGCATTATGTTACCACCAGTCTGCAGTTGCTGTTCGTTTCAGAGGGGACATTGCTTCGTTCTTTTCCCATAACCCTGTTATCTGACCTGTACGTTCTATGGTGTGGTTTGGTATTTTTCCCCATGAGTTCTCGTAGCCGACGCTGTAGGCATTGTATTTTAGTGGAAATTAATGGCATTTGCATTAGGTAGTTGACAGGGACATTTTAAAAGAAGGAGAGGCCAGAGAAGGAAGGTGAAATGTTTGAGGATGTTGCACTGCCGTGGTGGGTGGAAAGAGCTAGGAGCTTCCTCAAAGAGCTGTGAGCCAGAAACAGGCAAAACCACCTGTGGGTTTTACCAGGAAATTAATAAAAGAAATCTTTACGCCAGAGTAGAACCTGGTTAAAATGAAATATAGGCAGGGCTCAGCAATTATTTCATATTTCTTCCCTCTCAGGCAGAAATCTGCATAAGTTTTTATTCTTTAGTCAGTTGGACTGATCCCTCAGAGTAAATTATGCAGCTAACACTTGATTATGCTTGAGGAGGGGAAAAAACATATCTTGGAATTGTAGGTGCCTGATGTGAGACTCACCTCCAGCGCCTGCAAATACTGACAGTGCAGCAAAGCTGCCTGACTCACTAAACCCACAAAATAAACAATTAAAAGTGGGATTAATAAAAGTAATAACAAAAAAAGCATGTCATCATTCAGAAGAAATATCAGAGGGGAATCGAGTAAGCTGTGATGCTTCATTAAAACATAGGTATTGAGAAAACTCACATTTAGAAGTAATCAGATTAATTTTTCTGTTATTTCTGAAACACAAAAGCTGTATTTCACCTGCCTAAAACAGGCTCAATTAGCACCACAGCAGATTTTGAAACTCTTTTGAAAAAGACTAAAAAATTCTTCCAAAGGACAGAAGTGTTTTATCTTAGGCTAATTTGATATGATAACTAAAGAGTGCATGAAATGCAAACTGTTCCACTATTATATTTCGGGGGTTAGTTTTGACTTATCTTTTATTGTCTTTGCTGTTCCTAATTTTAAGGTCTCAAGATTGTTCTCACAAGCAATGAAATTATGTCTTTCTCTTAAATTTATGCCGTGGAGAGCTGCAAGGAAGTGAATAGGATTAAATACACATATTTGGAGCTCAAAGAGCTGCGATACCATGCACATCCATCCTACTCTAAAACCAAAAAGCGAACGTATTTCTTAATTAATTGCTTGATTGCTTGACGCAAGAGACAGCCCATCCAGAAAATAACCCCTTGCTCTCACTCTGCATTAGCACTGTGCTGTATTCCAGACCTACAGTTTATAACCTTTGGGAACGAGCGGTTTTTGCCAGCTCATGAGCGCTTGTGACTCTGCGCACAGAGGAGGCAGAAGAAATCAAATTAAATTTTTCTCCAAACCAGACACCATTGCAGAGGGACAGGAGGTGTGGGATTAAGCTCTCAGGGGTTCTGATGAAGGAAGACAAGGGTTACATCTTTGGTGATCAGATTAAATTTGGCCAAAACATTGTTTTGGGAAGGCAGAGGATGCAAACCATCCCTCCCTTGCTGGTGGTGGAAAGCACTGAGTTTCACACCTTGGAGCTGAACTCCTGTAGTATGCATCTCATTAAGGTTAAGGCTGGTAAAACACACAAGTCAGACACTGGGTTTGAGGGATTTTTTGGTTGTTTTTTTTTCCCCCAGTGCCAGATACAGATTATGCCTTAAAGATGAGACAGCATTTGTTGATGCCTCCCTGTGCCTATGTCAACCTTATGGGAGCCTGCAGGAGCTGGAGCTGCTGATGGGATTATTCCACGTTGGAGGATGGAGAAGGCTTCCCTCTGGACCAGGCAGGAGTAGGCTCCTCTCCACATCAGCTTGCCTGGACTGACCTCTGGGTGCATTTGCTTTCCTCGTCCAACAGTGCAGGGAATCTGTGAGTGCAGAGGAGAGCGACGAAGCTGGGGAAGGGTCTGGAGAATAAATGTTATGAAGAGCCATTGAAGGAGCTGTTGAATTTGAGGAAGAGGAGGCTGAGGGGACACCTCATCACTCTCTACAACTACCTGCAAGGATTATGTGGAGAGGTTGGTGCTGGTCTCTTCTCACGGGTAATTAGTGATAGAACAAGAGGGAATGGCTTCAAACTGCAACAGGGAAGGGTTACACTGGACATTAGGAAAAAAATTTTCTGAGCAAGAGTGGTCAGAGATTGGCACAGGCTGCCCAGGGAGGTGGTGGAATCCCCATCCCTGGAGGTGTTTATAGGTCACTGAGATGTGGAGTTGAGGGATAGGGTTTAGGGGTGATGTGATTCTCCCATCTCACACCTGTGTTGGGTCCTACACCTCTGCCAAGGAATCTGAGTCTCTGCCTGACCCTGCAGGTGGCCTCACAGGAGACCGTGCATCACCTGAAGGACTGATGCATGAGTTGGGAGGAAGGGCTGGAGAAGTTCGTGCTTGCATGTACCATCTCTGATATGGACTCAGACCACGTGCATCTCTGGGAATCAGGAGAAAAGTCTTCCACTACGTTCTGAGCCAGCATCCACCTACTTAATGCCATTCTATGAGCATAATCAAGAAATAAATATAATAAATAAATATAATAAATGTATAATAAATAAATTTAAAGCAGGACTGTTCACTATCTGGTCTGCAGTCTCTCTTTTAATGGATCTGTGAAATATGACTGAGACAGGCTGTTGTCAGTAGGTTTAACATGCTCTGCAAGGATCCATAGCACTAACAGAAAATTTTTAGGGACTTTCAGACTGGAAAGGGCTGAAAACTGTCATCCTAAGGCAATAGCAGTCAGAGCCAGCCACTCCAATGACTCCAATGCCTAATTGGAGCCCAATTAATTAGACTCTAATGCCTAACCCTCAAAAGACCAACATTACACCTGAAAACATTGTAATTTAATGTTTTCAGCATAATCATGCAGTAACTTCAGACTTGCTAGTACTGTATAAGTAACCCATAATTCCTCCTACTCATAAAAAGGTACTTCGTAGTAAGGCTAATAATAGTGTTTTAAAATTAATTCAGGATATGCAAAAAAGGCAATATTAAAACAGGCTCACAGTGATGGGAAGCCACCACTGCTAACTTGAAAAGCAACAATTCCTGTGCAGTCTACAAAGCAGCCAAGTTTTCACAGCAAATATCCTTTTACTCGGGATGGAGGGAGTGGTGGCACTTCACATGGAGCAGAGACTCGATTACTGTAGGTGATCTTAACCCCCCCTCAGACTTTGAGGAGCAGCAATGGCTTACCTTACCTGATAATTTAGCTTTATTAGTGTCTTTGGCTGAATGTTTTCTTAGAACAGTGCTGTGCAAAAAGTAAACTCAGAGAAGACAGGCATCACCAGGAAACCTAGCAAAGAATCAAACTTAGATTTCTTTCCTCTCCACTCTGACCTACTGTTGCAAAGAATGAATGAATTTCCAACAGATGTTGCAGATGACCTTGGGTTTAGGAAGACAAAGCAATTTCATAATGAACTAATGCTGAGAAGATCCTCCAGACAGATAAAAGTATCAGCAGTTTACTTTCAAGTGTGACTTCAGTAGAATTATACCACCTTATCAGCTAGGATTTATCTCACATTTGTATAGCAAACATGCAGCAGTGTTATGCACTCTCCATCATCCCACAAAGGAGTACTCAAAAGCTTATGGTAAAACATAGCACCACACCGGTATTTTGCTGTACATGCAGTTTGCCCATTACTCACCAACAATTATTTTATATGACATGCAAGCAATGTAACATATTTTGCCTAGACACGATGCGCCGTCGGTGGGGTGTACTTTAAGCAGAAGATTTCCTCAGAGACAATACCTTTATTACAGGAGGGAGGTACTTTCTAGCCCTGAGGTAGAAAATCATACAAACAAAAGACCAGTTTAAAGCAGACAGCTGCTTGGTAGATGAACTCTACTAATTCGTGCCCCTCCTATCATCTCGCACACATATGCCTGTATACAAGCAAAGTTACATGTCCTATAGAAATGCCTTGTTTGACCATGATATAATCATATCTCAGGCACTTTGAAATGCGTCAAAAGAAAAATATTTGGGTATGTGAGTGAGAGGAGGAAGTTTCTTTATTCTCCATCGTTCACATAAGTGCAAGCCAAGGTTCCTTCTTTGTTTTTCAAGTGATGCAATTGACACATAAGTGTAGGCAGAGGGAATCACTGTCTGATTCACCGTCTGGATGCAGGAGTGAATGAGTCAAGACTGGGTGGGAGATGGAGAAGGTCATCACCCAGCCTCTGAACTCAGTGCCTGACTCACAGCTCAGGCAGGGAGAGAAGAGCAAGGAAGGACAAAGGCAGAAATCCCTTCCAGCATCTTCCTCCCGCTCTTCTGCAAATGCTGTGGAAATGTGACCTATGGAAATCAGTCTGGACGAGCTCCAGGACCATCATGTTGTCCAAACCCCTTGGCACTCAGCTTCTTCAGAAGCGAGGCAATGGTTAAATCAGGTTGGAACGAGTGACATGGACTAATTCTGTTAAATGTGACTTGTCCTCAGCATAGATAGGTGCTATGTGAACAGTGGGAGAGATGTGATGTGTACACACCCTAACTTTAGACACAGCGTCGGTTTGGGTCACCCACTCTGCAGCTAGTTAGTAGGGAAAGGCAGGCTTTGAAGTGATCTGCTTTGGATCCCTTTACAGCGAGTTCATAGTTTACATGAGTCTACCCCCCCAAATTCAGAAACCTCATGTAGATGGCTGAGGAAATTCTACGATTCTATGAAATGCTCATGCATTGCTCTTCACCATCTGATCACCCTATATTTTCATTGTACCTGTGTTTTGGGGTTTCTTTAGCAAGGGGTACCTTGCAGCAGGAGATACTCAGATTTCTCCATCTTTTCTCTACAGGATCTCTACACTGGCACAAAATAAGTCAAGTCAAGCAGACTGTAGAGAATAGTTGAACCAGTGCGTCAGAAATTCTCACATCATGGGCTCAGTGGCCACGTGGAGGACATTGCAGGGCCACCACACCAGCTCTCTGGATTAGACTGGGAGCTTCAGTGCTCAGCTGAATGCTACCAACATTCCCATTCACTTCACGGGGATTAAGTAAGAAGCATGCAATCAGTTAGGTTGGAAAAAAACTTGTAAAATCAAGTCCAACAGTTATCTAACTCTAGCAGGCCCACTTCTGAAGGTATGTTATTTTCTCTCAGGTGGTTGAACAACAGATCTTACCTTGGGAGTAGCCAGGTCATCTCCTCTTCACAGAAAGTCATCGACATACAAACATGGAGTAATAGAGACTTGCCAAGTATCTCTAACCAACCCTTTTTTGCAGATGGTTTGATGTTACCCAAAGGCACAAGCACGTGGAGTCTGCAATAAAATGTCTTGCTGTGAGCACAACTTGTCCAGCCCAAGGTGCAGTTTTACCAATTCAGCTTTTTTTCCCAAAGTATTCTTTTCCGGAAACATGTAAGTTAAGGTCCCAACGGATAAAGTGTGCCAGGTGAGAGAGGTAATGCAAGGGTCCTCATGTACTTCTCCAAGATGACAGAAATTGCCACATGAAGTAAGAAACAGAAGAATTACAACTGGATGCCAGTTCTTGGTCAGTGGGTAGCACCACATCCTGGTTTCCATCCAAGGTTGTGATGGTTGTCCCTACAATCTCCCTTGGAAAGATTAACATCTTGTGCCCTAAATGGGGCAACAATTACTCACTCATCATGGTTAAGTTGCTCAGGAGGAATGAGGGGATCCTTTAGGAAGCTGTAATCCAACACCTTGTACCATCTTATTGCAATGTGTATATCTGCTGACAGAAGAAGGGCACACACTTCACCAGCTCACAACTCTAGGGGTGGCCCCAGGAAATCAACAACACAATAAGAGTTTTTTTCACCCTCCAGCAAAAAAACTGAACTTTTCCATGGTTCAAAGCACAGGACTGGAAATTGAGATTTTGTGGGATTAGCCTTAGTGCTGCTCTTGAATGGTTTTGCATGGTTGTTGCCCCATATATTAATCCCTCTGTGGCTAAATGTGCTAATCTTTACATAGTTTTGATACTTCAGGACTGAGTTATTTCATAGTTCCAATTTATAAAGCAGTAAAAACTGTTAACTTGAAAGATCAGGTAAAATTTTCAGTGAGAATACCTTAGCTTCTGTCACTTGAGGAACTGGTTCATACTCCAGTTTCTATTTATTACCTGTTCTCTGAAATATCAGAGACGGTTGATTACCAGCATCCAGAAGAGAAGGCTTAGAAGTAAACAAAGCGTGTCCATCTGAGAAAGAACTACAGGACAACAAAGAGCGTGCATTTTCCAGAATCTCATTATCTCAGCTGCCCAGTTAGGGAGCAAGACTTGCACACCATCATCCAGCACTTTAAAGGAGATTTAAAGGCTGCTTTAAAGTAGATGCAAAGAGGTTAAAAGCCTATTTATCAGCCTCAAAATGTCATCCCAGTTGTCTTTATATAACTCTGTCTGTTTCTATCTTTCTTTAACCCGTCTCCAAGATAGCTACTGCTCCCTGCGCATCACAAGGTAAACCTCTGCTCGCCAAAGTGGATAATTTTTTAGGAGGTTGACAGAATAGCCAGGGTACATGTAAACAAAGCTAATGTGCAATTTTTATTGGGTCAATTGAAATAAATTGTTCAGCTGTTATGACTGCTCAGTTTTTATTTGGTGAGCGTTAGAACAGCGAACTGCTCATAACAGGAAAAGGTTAAGACTGGTGGGAAATTAGCCAAGATTGCTTGCCTTTTCCAAAAACAACAGTGAAAATCTGATGAAACGTAGAATCACAGGATGGTTTGCGTTGGAAGGAAGCTTGAAGATCACCCAGTTCCACGCCTGTGCCCTGGGCAGGGACCTATCCCACCAGCCCAGGTTGCTCCAAGCCCCGTCCAACCCGACCTTGGGCGCTGCCAGGGAGGGGCTGCCACAGCTTCTCTGGGCAACCTCTGCCATGGCCTCACCTCCCTCACAGGGAAGAGTTTCTTCTTCCTAAATCCACCCTCGTTTAGTTTGAAACCATCAGCCTTTGTCCTACCACCACCCTCCCTGGTGAGGAGTCCCTCCCCATCTCTCCTGCAGCCCCTTCAAGCACGGGGAGGCTGCTCTGAGGTCTCCCCTTTGGGAGCCTTCTCTTCTCCAGGCTGAACAGCCCCAAATCTCCCAGCCTGTCCCCACAGGGGAGGTGTCCCAGCCCCTCTGATCATCTCTGTGGCCTCCTCTGGACCAGCTCTGACAGGTCTGTGTCCTTTTTACACCAACTTAGTGAGTGCGAGCCACGCTCTTCGGTGCGACATGGCCTTCTGTGTCCCCAGCCTGTCACAGGGACAGAGACAGGTACAGAAAAAGTAAAATTCTCAGAGAGTAAAGAGTATATGTTTTATGAATCAGTAGTCATTTTGATGCAGAGGGGAAAACAGCAGTATGTTATTTTCTTCTTTAAGCTATGTCGGTTATTAAATAACAAGGCAGAAGCAATACATTATATTGAACAGCCTACACTGAAGAAATAGAAAATGCTTAAAATAACATCTTGTAAGTAGCCCAAAAATAGAAAATTTGTGTCCAAATTATTTCATGAAGTCCTATGACCAATGAATGAGGGAAGTGAAATCACAGCACTTCTTGAAGGACTTCAAAGTTTAAAAAAAAAATAATGACTAATGCTACTATATCTGTCTCTGGCTTTCATCTGCACATCTTTCAAATTAAAAGGCGAGCGAAGAGAAAATGCTTTGCACTCCTATATTTACATCTGGCAGAGAAGGAACATCATGAAAAAGTCAAGTGCCTGCTCTCCTGCTTTCCTCATTATTCTGCCATCTCACATCACAACCCTGGAAGGCCCAATCTGCAACAAATTGTGCCCAAAGTCAGTCCATTGGCAGCACAGATTTTGAGTTTCCAAAAATACCCCACTGACATCTGTCTTGATGAAACCACATGGATTTTGGGCAGCGGCTGGTTGTGTTCCCTCCTTGTGATGTATTTAGACTTGATAAAATGCAGGTACAAACCAGTAAATGCAGCAATCTCCTCTTAAACGAACTGTGAAGCCTCCTCTGCACAGAAGAATACCTTGAGCCTTATCTTAATGGTTTTGAACATAACCCATCTTGTGCTGGCACACGAATGGCCTTCTCGCCCACACTCCTCCTTTACTCCTTGAAGTTAATTTGCTTTGGCAAGGATGTTATTCAACACAAGTGAGTTCAACATGGGCTTGGATGAACATCACCATTTCTGGTGGTCAGTCCCATTGACTGGGGTTGGCCTCACACCAGGAGAGCCAGGGTTCCCAGTCTCCTCTTCCTAAAAGTCACTGGAATACCTCTGTCCTTTGGTATAATTAAATGTGTGTTTTACCAGGGCAGAGGCTGACGTCCAACAGAAGCATTCCATGTAGAAAAGACCTGACTTGATGCTCCATGCTTAGCTCCCCCATCAAAGAAGATGCTCATTTAGGAAGTCTTCATGTCATCCAATTACTCCTTATCCTCAAAAGTGATGTGAGGGAACTGGATGTCCTCCTTCACCCAACAAAAAGAGGAGATCTCAGGTCTCCTGACACGACCATGCAAAAATACAGTTCGGTAACAGACTCGATGTTTGTGATGTGGTTGTTCTGTTTCTCACACAGTTGGATTAATTAAAATATATATTCAGCACTCTAATTTGAAATTGCTAGCACTGGAGAGAAGTACTGCACATGTTAGAATAAAAGTTGATGTGGCTTAAAAGTGAACTAAGTTAGATAAAACAAGAAATGTTTTAGTTCCTTGTGCCTTAGCAGGATTCAGAGTGAAAAAAGAAATTATGGACAAGTATATTTGTACATGGATCAAGTTGATATAAAATATTAAAGATATTAAAGCCAACAAGACAAAAGTGATTTTCTTCTCAGTGTCACTGGCAACTTCTCATACATCAGTTAACTAGCTACTTAAACTAACCTTGCCAAGGTCAAAATAACCATATATATTCTCTGATAGTATTTTAGGCAGGAGAATAAAGTTTTGCTTCTCATTTCTTCTTGCATGTAAGAGTGCCTCTTTGTCCTCCACATCTACTAAACAACAAGATTTGCAATTCTGTCACAGAGGAGCCTTCAGGGTGTGGAAAGGTGTTCCATCTTTGCCCTGCAGAATACTTTCCTAGATTCCCAGGAATCTGTAGTTTACACTTGAACCGAAGCTAAAGAAAGGCGGTTTTAAGATGTTTCATTCTTGAACCTGGATAAATCTTTGGGTATTTCTGAGAAATACACAGAGGCTGACTGGGTAACGTGAGTTAGTAAACAGTGTGAAGATAACAGATGCCATTTAGCCACTTAGATACGTGAAATTACACACTAGCGCTGTGTAAGGTTCAGCAGTCTGCAGACTGGAAGAGGTTGATCCAAGTTTCACATTTTGGTGGAAACAGATTTGATGATGAAGACAGCCCAAACTAGTAAATGCAAAATATCCAGATCGTAACTCTGCACCCTCCACCAAAGGAAAGCCCCTTGGACACGCATTTTCACATCTGAGAACTACCTCAAACTACTCTAGTAAAACCATATAACCAAGCATCTTGTAGTTTTCCTAGGAATAATGACTACAATTTGTAGCATCACACGATACATGTATTTTTTTACTTTGTATTGTTAAAATATAGGCTTTGATTTTATTTTGCATCACAGAAACTGTTTTCTGAAAACTGGGCATCGCTAGAGAGATCTTTCTCAGATGCAACACTGTAGTTGCGTAATACTAAATGCAAAACTTATTTCTGGAAAATTTCCCCTCACTTCAAGAAAGACATTGAGGGGCTGGAGCAGGTCCAGAGGAGAGCAATGAGGCTGGGGAAGGGACTGGAGGGAAAGTCCTGTGAGGTGAGGCTGAGGGAGCTGGAGGTGTTCAGCCTGGAGAGGAGGAGACTCAGAGGGGACTTTCTCACTCTCTACAACTCCCTGCAGGGAGGGTGTAGCCAGGTGGGGATCCGGCTCTTCTCCCAGGCAACAAGTGACGGGACAAGAGGGCACGGCCTGAAACTGCATCAGGGGAGGTTCAGGTTGGATCTCAGGCAGCCCTTCCTCATGGAGAGGGTGCTCAGGCACTGGGATGCACTGCCCAGGGAAGGGGGGAGTCACCGTCCCTGGGGGGCTTTAAGGAGAGGCTGGATGTGGCACTTAGGGCCGTGGTCTGGCCCATGTGGGGATGTGGGTCACAGGCTGGACTTGATGATCTCAGAGGGCTTTTCCAGCCTCAACAAGCTGGTGGGAGGGAAGGGTAGAGAAAGAGCCCTTCACTCATTTCCAGCATTTCTTCTTAAATCTCTTCATGCTTTTCCTCTAGAGGCAACAAGTACCCAGTTTATTTCTACACCAAAACAGCTTTTCCCCAGAGGGACAGATGTAGGAGAGGCTTTAACTGAGGATACATGGGGATGAACAGCTCTCCAGACCCATTGCCCACCTTCCACTCACATGTACTTCACCCATGTACTTGTCAGAAGGATTTCTCTGCATTTCTGTGGGTTTATGTGATGTGAAGAAAATACCTTTTCCTTTGGCAGTGGTCTGGATGTCCATATGCCACCCTCTGCTTCAGCCCATATAAACATTCTTCTGTGCTTTAGACCCCCTCTGTAGAACAGCAGCTCCAGGATTTATCTTTTTGTAGCCAAATTAATCCATGTGCTAGCCAGTACTGATCCTTGAAGAGGAACCACTTACAAGTAGAAGGAGACCAGGAAAGCAGACCTCTTCCATCCATGTCTGACAGCTACCTGGAAGACCACCTACACCTTGGTGGCTTAAAGATTCCTCAGAAGTCACTGCTAAAGGGCACTAAAGTCAACCACAGCACTCACATGGTGAGCAAAACGTGGCAAAAAAGGAGAATATTTCAGAAACAGGCATTCTGAGGAAAGCGTCACTGAGCTGGACTCAGTCTGAGCTTGTGGAAAAAAAGTTTCTTGCTTATGCCATAGGTATTTCCTAAAAATATACTTGACAGCTTGGGAATATTTAGGCTCTTCCTCCAGAGAATGCATGTCTGGCTTTGGTTCTTATAGATTCAGTAATGATAATGTAAATGTGTATTTAACCACCCAAAGAATTTGTTGAACACCTTTTCAACTGAAAGTTATTGACAACTTGATAAACAAATATTAGCACTTTTTTTTTTGTTAAAAAAAACCTAAACCAAATACAACTTTCCTCTGCAGTCAGCTTCTTTGTACAGACCCTTCCATGTGCAAACCCAATAAAGACAACAGTTTTGTTGTTTTCAGTTAGCAATTCTGTAAAAACTTGTTTTGTAGATTTGGAGCGAAAGTTATTGAAAACAGGAATACTGAAAATTGAAAAACGCTAATTCAAATTGGAGGGAAAAAACAGAACAGCATTGTTGGTACCCAAAAATGGGTCTGTGGACACGCTCAGACTCCCAGTGAAACAGTTGGCTCAGGTCAGAGCCACAGCTCACCATGTGCTCACCCATCACCATGGGCTGGAGGGCTCTGGGGTTTATGGAAACACCTGAAGAGGCATCACTCATGGGTGATGCTTCCTGTCCCAAATCAGCTGGTTTGAAAAGAATTTGGGTGCACAGGCGAGCTGCAGGTATTCTTTGGGCACCATCGCAGTTCTGCTGACCCTGCCTGTGCAAGTCCTCCTCTCCAAAAAGCCAGAAACTCCAGCAGGTAGATAAACATTATTCTGTATGTTTTCCAACAGATCATTTCCTAGAAGTAATCTTCTGCAGCAGAGGCCATGTGATAACATAGCACCTTGAACATCTCCAACAGAGGAAAATAACTGTGATAGCTCGAACACAAAATGATTTTTACAGTTTCCCTCCTGGCATGCATGAATCAAACCATTCAAAATGAATGAGATGTATCTTCAGGTAGAGCTGAAGGTGAATATGTTCTTCACACTTCTTTTAGGATTCTTGTATTTAGGGATGTTGACTGTTAATTATTTGGGGGAAGGGTTTAAGGGGATCATGGTCCTCGCTGCAGAGTTCCATGTATTTGGAAATAGCAGAAATTTTACTTAGTATCACAAGCTATTAGTGAGATACATAATAGCAACACTCCTATTCAAAAGCTGATAAATTGCTTTCCAGGCTGCGTGCCATGAGTGGCCACACGCATGCAAGTAAGTCCAGCCTGCAGCTCATCTCCAGAACTGTGCTGCCAGGTTCCAGGAAATCGCTCGGGCGTTGACAAGGCAACACAACTTGAGCAGGCAGAATATGCCGAGCTCTAAAAATTCTCCTTGACTTCAGTGAGATTTGAATGGGGCCATATCTCCGTCTTTTTCAGCCCTGTGCTCTGAAGTTGGCAGCGCTGAGAGTAATTCTGACCCCTTTTAACCACGCTGAATGACTGTGCCGCTTCGAAATTTTGCAATTACGAAGTTTCTGCGTCTTTCCGTTTGTGACGTTTTGCAGTCACATCCAGAATTCTGATGCCTACGTGTCTGCTGATATGCTGCCATCCATCAGAATCCAGCACATCAGAATTCTTTTCTGTGAGGGTGGTGAGGTTGCCCAGAGAAGCTGTGGGTGCCTCATCCCTGGCAGTGCCCAAGGCCAGGTTGGACGGGCTTGGAGCAACCTGGGCTGGTGGGAGTCCATGATTCACCCCATGATTCTATAGTGATGGCTGAGGAGGTGGTTGTCACCTGTGATTTTTATTGCCAAATGCATCTGTACAATATCTGCAGTCTCTTTTAAACTTCACTGGAGGGGTGGAGGTGGGTGTGAAGAAATCCTCACTGTTTTAAAAAGCTGCTCACCTAGTGGTAAGCGTGTTATAATTCAGTACTGCAAAGGATTAAGGAGATGCAGTTGGGTATCGAAAGCTGATGGAGGGAAAACCAGAGCCCATGGTGGGGGTTGTGGGGTCGTGGTGGGGGTTGTGGGGTGCTGGAGCACCATGCTTACACCCACAAGTGCCTTGGGGGAACATCTAAGTCCTGCAAAGATGTCCGTGGGATAAAACTCTCCCTTACACAGAGCCTCATCCATACACTGCTTCACATGTGTTTTGTGACATGAGGTGTCGTCTAATTCCACGTTATAACTACAGATTGAGGATACTCCATTGACAGGTTGCTTCACAGTATTACATGTTTTGGCTGGACACACCAACACTGTGCGCACACACCAACGTCACCCCTGGTGCTCGGCAAACCTCCTGCTCCCTTGATCACCTTGAGGCAAAAGCAAGCCAGGGGACTCAGAGGCCTTTCTTCTCTTCAGAGAAAGAATTATTCTCCAAGCCCTAACAATCTGTAACATTCCTTTTTTCCCTTCTTTTCAAAGTGTCTGAATAACAGCAATCCCACTTCTCCCTAAAGAGAACTGGATGCTTCCTGAGGACTTTGAGACAAGATTAGTGAGGGATGATAGGAGGTGACCAGCCCAACGCTTCGCTTTGTACCCACAGCTGTACTGGGAATCAGAGAACAACTCTGGGATTGGTCCTGGGGTGGATCAAGCTGCCTGGACTCTGTTGGGATAAATTCCTTATTCCTCCCCAAACACAAATACAAGATACTGATGCTGTGCACACAGTTCAAAATGTCTTCTTCATAACTACCGTTGTAATAACCACAAGGCACTGTCAGAATCCGGTGATGTCAGGCACTGATCCACTTGTTAGCATAGTTTTATGTACAGAAGTGTGCACCTTTGCACAAATTTGAGGGAATGCAATGAAAAGTACACCATTTTTCTGTGAGGATGAGTTTTCACAGGTTAGCTGAGTCAGGTGTAAGCACAAAAGATGGTTTACAAAATCCTAACACACAAGAATTTGTATATGCAAATACAATTATGCGAAGATGAACTTTTGATAGGTTTGTAAATTCCTCACGAATGTGTATTCACCTCAGTATAATTTTAACTCCCTGGGATAGCAACAATGTGCACAATATTTTTCACAGTATAAATATACTAATCTAAAATTTTTCTTTCCTTATTCATTTTCTTTTGCAACACATCATTGAAAACTCTATCCTGATTCCTGAATTTACTCATTTACACTTGTTGTCAAGTTTTATTAGAACATTTCCATTCTCCTCTGGATGCTTGCTTGGCATTAGTCTAGATTGTTGGCCAACAGAAAGGTAACACAATGGGTTTTAAATTTTTTTTGTTGCTTTTTTGCAGTTTTGGGGTTTTTTTTTTATGAGGACACTGCATATCTATGAATAGACTTGCATATAACTAACAGAAAGTGAAATCTAATGAAAACTGGAAAACAGTTTTGAGTTTGGAGTTGGTGTATTTCACTGACTCTTCAGTGAAACGTGCAGAGAAAAAAATTTTCTCATACACTCTATTCCACTCTGTTTTGTAAAGTGATAACAGAACAGAAAAATCTTCAAAGAAACATTAATAATCCTTCTTACCTGGCTTTAATTTGACAGATAATAATCTAAAGAAGTCACTGTGTGAGCACTGCTTAAGCATCTTGTGCAGTAGTTAAAGTAACTCCTAATTTGATAGAATTAATTTAGGGCTATTCCCAATAAAAATGAAAATTGTGCTGAGCAACTGAAAATTTCCCAAAATACTCAAAACTAGCATTTCAGTACACAACATGTTTTCCCCTAATAGTTTTGTTTCTTTATGTAGTCTAAAGAAACTATCTAATTTTCAAAGCTTTACCTAACCAGTGAATTGCTAACATCATTGCTTGTGTCATCTTGTGATTGTATTTGAGTCAGATTTCTTAAAAAAACTATAACTTTATTTTTTTTTTGTGGTACGTTTTACTCCTTTTACTCCAGATTATGTAGAAGTAGAATATACTGATATAATATCAAGGAGTCTGCAACTGAATGTAGCCAAAATGAAGACTCTGGTCATAATTTCTTGATATATGTAAAATGACAAGGAATTTTTTATAAAGTTATCATGCACTCAGAGAAAATGTTTGTAAAACATTTGGCTGGATGGGAATACATCAGGCCTGTTATAATTGGTTTGAAAGTTTAGAGTTCTGTTTCTTTTCTGTGCTTTGAGCTGAAAATTCTAAATGGGCCTAATTCTGACGTCCTTGTTGCAGCTGAACTCTACTGATTTTTTTTTTTTTTAAAGAATGTGCCCATTATCTCTCCCATAAAAGCAGATGTGCGTGGCTGCAACTGAGATGGGCTCAGCCATTTATTGAGGCATCGTTGCTTCTGACAGAAAACCCAAGATTTGAGCAACGGGGTAGAAACCCTTGACAAATCAGGTCTTCTGCGTTGAATTTTCAGAATTGTACCTGCATCTTTTTATCCTAATAAATTCTCACATATCTAGTACTTTCCTCCTTCTTGCAGTTTTTTTTTTCTTGTAGTAATGAGCTTCGTAGTTTATCTACTGATTGCTTTAAAATATGTTTACTTCTAGCCCTGTAAAACATTTTCTTTGCAATTTTTGTTGAAAAGAAAAAGAAAAGAAAAAGAAAAGACAAAAAGGATGAACTTATTTGCTTTTTCTTTGGCACTCCTTACATTTTTCCATCCCATATCCTCTCTGCCCAGTCTTCAGCCATTTCTAAAAAAAGTACCTTTTAGTATTATTTCCATGCTGAAATATGTAGCGTATTATGTGCTGAGTGTGTCTGAGGGCAAAGACAAAGAATGTTCTGCTTCTGCACTTACTGACTAAAAAATTCTCTTCCTGTCTATTTTACCTCAGCCTGGTGATTTGTTTCATTCCAAGTATGTCTACCACTATTTTTTTCAGCTACTCACTATTAAATTGAAGTTGGAGAAGCCCTGCTAGATCTTTCTTCTCAGAAAGTTACACTCCATTTTGGAAAAATGCTTGTGTTTTGTTTTCTTCCTGTGTCTGCAGCATTGTCAGATGAAGTGTTTCACCAAACCCAAACAAGGGAGTGTGGGAAAATGCTGGAAACACGTTTAGTGTCGTGCAAGAGAGTATTAATTTTGTACTTTGGAATTAACTCCAAAGTGGGAGGAGAGCTCATGCCCTTCGTGCACCATGCACGTTCATAATTCCATCGGCAGCTTTTTCACTTCCAGAAAAACCCAGATCTCTCCTGGCTGTTGGATCTCTCACAAGATACTTTTCTGGAGCTGTCATTGCTGTAGAGGGTAAGATCACAGAATCACAGAATGTTAGGGGTTGGAAGGCGTCTTGAAAGATGCACTCATGCAGCCCAGAGGCCAACCCAGTCCTGGGCTGCATCCAGAGGAGTGTGGCCAGCAGGTCAAGAGAGGGGATTCTCCCCCTTTGCTCTGCTCTAGTGAGACCCCACCTCAAATGCTACGTCCAGTTCCGGTGTCCCCACCATAAGAGGGACATAGATCTGTTGGAGCGAGTTCAGAAGAGGCCACAAAGATGATCCAGGGGCTGGAGCACTTCTGCTACAAGGACAGGCTGAGGGAGCTGGGGTTGTTCATCCTGGGGAAGAGAAGACTCCAGGGAGACTTTACCACTGCCTTCCAATACCTGAAGGGAACCTACAGGGAAGCTGGGGAGGGACTTTTCACAAGAGTGTCAAGTGATAGGAGAAATGGATTTAAACTAAAGAAGAATAGGTTTAGACTGGATCTTAGGGAGAAATTGTTCAGTGTGTGGGTGACAAGACTGTGGAACAGACTGCCCAGAGAGGCTGTGGCTGCGCCTTCCCTGGAGATGTCCAAGGCCAGGTTGGATGAGGCCTGGAGCAACCTGGGCTGGTTAAGGGCATCCCTGCCCATGGCAGGGCGTTGGGTTAGATGATCTCTGAGTTCCCCTCCAACCCAAGACATTCTAGGACTCTGTGATTCTATGTGGTAACTATGTGGACAATGTGCATTATTAACTCCTGACGAGATGATTTCAAATTATATTCAAATGCCGTTGTTGTCAAGGCTTTCTTGATCCTAAGGTGATGTGAGATGTGTGGGAGTGACAGCCATGCCTTCATGACGTATGAAGTGATCATCTGGTCTCACTGGGACCAAAGTGAAGTGTTTTGGATGGCAAATGCAAGGATGAAAGACTTTTCACAAAATCAGTGAGGATGGTCAGAGGTTTGGAAAACACACAGCTTTCCTATGCTTGTCTTCAGAACACCAGCAGGCCCAGGAGAAACATCCTGCTGGGAAGCCAATTTTGGGAGAAATCTCTACCTTCCCTTAAGCATGCTTGCCATTGTTTCTCTGGTACACAAGGTGTTCTACTGAAAAAAAATACTCATTTAACTGTTAAAAGACAGATATATCATTGTATAATTCATTACCTTCGCTGTTCATGTGAATAACACCTGTTGAAGAGATAGCCTGATATCGAATTTTAAGTTTTGGTTCCATGAAGGATCAGTTGTTGATTTGCAACAGGACCCAGGAAATAATTGATTTTAATGCCTTGGTATTAAATTGGTGCTAAAGTGCCCTTAGCCTGCTAAGTACTAATCTCATGCAGATGTTATACAATAAGAAAGAACAAAAATCCTAAGATTTTCTTCAAAGAGCATTAGAAGGTGGCAAAGATTTTTTTTAAGAAGTTTCACCACTTTCAAGTAACTCACGCCTTTGTTCATTAAAAACTCTTTTCTCCCAATGGTCCTGAGAAATCCAATGACTGAAGAGGGAATAAAAATCAACTCTTAAATCGTTAAAACAAGTTGTCATTTACATCACCTTTCTATTGGCTTGAGCTGCCTCAAACTGCGCCATAATTTCTGAAGAGATGTTCTGGGTATTTATTGGGAGAAAAAAAAACAGATTGTTAAACACTTTCTAAGATTAATACTTCAATACAATCTCCAGTTGTTAATTTCAAAGTAGAGTGCTAATAATAAGCAAAAAAAGTCAATTGGAAAAGTAAATTTTGGCACAAATATCTTTATTAAGTAGACAAGACAAACGAGTTTAAATAAAGGTACATCAGTATTCTCACAAACTTGCCTCTCAGGAGCTTTTCATCAGTTTGTAGTCACTGATCTGCTCATGTCATCCAGCAGCTGCTTCCCACTGACTCTTGCTAAACAAATATGTCACTGTCCCACATGTGGTGTGTGAGTACCTGGCTCATGCTGAGATCCTTGGCCGAGAGGGTCACTCATTTGTGCAATATGTTCTAAAAATATTTACCCATCTCTCTCTCTTTTTCAATAAATTGGTGCAAAAAAAATAAGTACCAGAGATGACCGAAGCAGCTAGAAATCTGACCAGTGAGAGCTGCAGTTTCAAATAAACATCAGGTAAAAAATCAGCTGTGAAACATGAGAAAGCCAAGCTGCAGACTGACCATACTGTACAGGATTTTCTGATATACCGGATTTTCTACGTTTGGAAAAGGTGCGATGCATCTACAACTGTCTGATGTGAAGCAGTAGAGGCTCTGGGAATGCTTCACAGGATCAGAATGGTCTGGATTGGCAGGGACCTCAAAGCCCACCCAGATCCACGCCCGTGCCCTGGGCAGGGACACCTCCCACCAGCCCAGGTTGCTCCAAGCCCCATCCAACCCGGCCTTGGGCACTGCCAGGGAGGGGCTGCCACAGCTGCTCTGGGCAACCTCTGCCAGGATCTCACTTCCCTCACAGGGAAGGTTTTCTTCCTAATATTTAACCTAAATCTCCCCTCTTTCAGATTGAAACCCTTACCCCTCATCCTATCACGACAATACCTGATTGAGTCCCTCCTCATCTCTCCTGTAGCACCTCAGGCACAGGGAGGCCACTCTGAGGTCTCTTCTTTATATCATAGAATTTTATCACAGAAGGGTTTGAGTTGGAAGGGACCTCAAAGATATCCAGTTCCAACCCCCTGCCATGGCAGGGACATCTCCCACTAGATCGGGTTGCTCAAGGCTCCATCCAGCCTGGCCTTGGACACCTCCAGGGATGGAGCATCCATGACATGTGCCAGTGCTTCACCACCTTCAGAGTAGAGAACTTCTTCCTTATATCCAGTCTAAACGTATGCTCTTGCAGCTTCCACCCATTACCCCTTGTCCTATCCCTACAGGCCCTTGTCAAAAGTCCCTTCCCAGCTTTCTTGTAGCCCCTTCAGGTACTGGAAGGTGCTACGAGGTCTCCCTGGAGCCTTCTCTTCTCCAGGCCGAACAAACCATATCCTCTCAGCCTGTCCTTGTAGTGCTCCAGCCCTCTGACAATCTCGGTCGCCTTCCTCCAGACTCGCTCCAACAGCCCCACGTCTTTCTTGTGTTGGGGGCTCCAGAGCTGGATGCACTATTCCAGATGGGGTCTCATAAGGGCAGGATAGAGGGGCAGAATCACCTCCCTCACCTTTAGGAGCCTTTCTCTTCTCCATGTGAACAACCCCAACTCCCCCAGCCTGTCCCCACAGGGGAGTTGTCCCAGCCCCTGAGCATCTCTGTGGCCTTCTCTGAACCTGCTCCAACAGGTCCGTGTCCTTCTTCCAGAAGCTGCAGCACCCACAAAGAGCAAAGTCATTCACAAACCTGACTCTCTGGGCTGGATGGGGAGAGGAGAGGGCATTCCCCTGTGTGTCCTGGCCATTTATATCTTAATATGTTCTGCATATCAGATGCAGATATTTTTGTTCAACTGGGAGTTTACTTCAAGGTTTCTCATGTTACTGTTTCATCTTCTTTATGGCTTATAACAAAGTCCCGTCTGTGTCATCTTAGAATCATAGAGTCATTTTGGGTGGAAGAGACTTCTAAAATCATTAATCTTAAGCCAATGTTTGAGATTACCTGTCCCCACCATACTCTCTAACTTGGGCCGTACAGAGAAGAAATAGAGCAGCTCAGAAGTTCTGGATCCATAAGAGCAGTGTTTGTTCATCACGTGGGGAAGAAATTGTACATGTACTGAAGGATATCATCCTTTGTTTTGTGTGTAATGGGAAAAAAAAGGCAGCTAAAAATGAGTGCTGCAGCAACTGATATTTCATACCAGGAAGAGGACGAGCACATGGCTCAGTTTGGGAGAGGTTAGTGTGATTGGTTTGGTTAACAGAAGTCCTGACAAAGGCTAAAACATGCAAAAACGTGTCATTCTTGAATAGCAAGACTGATGTTTAATGCTGATCTGAATTTAGTGAAATTTAATCTCGCTTTGGGACTAGCACGTAGCCTTAAGTGACCCAACAGCTTTAAAAGCTCTGACATTGGAATAAATCGTTTCAGGTTTAACATAATGGTTTGTTTTTTTTCATTTTATTATCTTATTTTTCCCAGCCCTTGTGGTTGAGGCATTCGGCAGAGAAGATGCTGCCTTTCAGAAGCATATGGTCAGCACTTGGCATGTGCTGCATAGCTTAGGAAGTTTTCGTCTAGAAATGCTCAACAAGAGCAATCATCTGCAGGCTACCTGCTTTATATGTGGCTTCACGAAAACAGAGAGCAACGCACACAACTAACAGAAAGAGCAAATGATGTTCACTAACCTCAGCTGCCGCCAAACACACCTTGCTTTTAGTAAAGGGAAACATATTCAAACAGAAAGATGTTGAGCAATCAGGGAGCAAAGTTAAATGCTTGGCAGCTTTTACTTAAAGAATGTTTGCCTTAATAATCAAGCAGTTAGTCTGATTTAACAGCTGTCCGTAGCAAAACACCACAGCTGCAGCTGTTAACAGAGAAGCCGAGGTACACGGTGACACAGTAATGGTAGCTTTACTGGGGAGCAAAAAAAAAAAAAAGGAAAATCCAGTGCTGCTACAGAAATTAAATACTGGCTCCTTCAAACAGGAGATTTCCAAGTGTATCTGAGTGACAGCCTGAATTCCATCCAGCAGGTGCCACCTTCCTGCCATGAGGGACAGGGTCTCATCCCAGAAGGTTTCATGCACCCACAGTTGGTGGGAGAAGCCTCAGGCGCAGAGCATCCATGCAAGGACGAAGTTCCCAAAATGGAGAACCTGAGGCTCTGTTCACTGAAGACAAGTACTTATTTTCCTTTGCAAATCTGCCTGCAACCGTTTATTTCTGGGAGGTAATCCTATAAAAATCACGTAAGCAGCTCCCTGCGCCAATAGGATTGTTTTTGCTCTGCTATCCGGAGGCACTGCTGTGATGCCACGAAGCAGCTGCAAAAGAGGTGGGAACGAGGTGCACATGGCAGAGGTGCACACTGCTGATAACACGGGAAGCTGGAAAAAGGTCAAAAGAGTATCTTTGTGAAGCCACTGTGTGCATTATGATTCTGGTTATATCGAGCTGGTTGTGGTTGTAAAAGGAGAAGGCTCCTCTTATCTTGGGTAAGCTGTTCTACATCTGATAAATATGTATTATGGGTGGGAGCCAAGGTCTGCAAGAGGGCAAGTTTGGGTTCACAGAATCACAGAATGTTAGAGGTTGGAAGGGACCTTAAAGATCATCTAGTCCAACCCCCCTGCCAGAGCAGGATCACCTACAGTAGAGCGCACAGGAACGCGTCCAGGCGGGTTTTGAATGTCTCAAGAGAAGGAGATTCCACAACCTCCCTGGGCAGCCTGTACCAGTGCTCGGTCACCCTCACAGTAAAAAAGTTTTTCCTCATATTTTTCTGGAACCTCCTGTGTTCCAGCTTCCACCCATTGCCCCTTGTCTTGTCAGTGGACGGGTTACTACTTCTTTTTTTTTTCAAGTTTTTACTGAAACTATCAGATCAGAGCAGTAGAGGTTTTTAGACACACCATTGACAAAGAGATCATTTCCAGAGAGCTGTCCTTACCAATAAGTATTTAAAAATACCTACCTGGCAAGTAATAGGAAAAACCTTAAGTGGCAAGTGAACGGCATCCATACTCACATCAGAAGACCAAGTGGGTCAGTTCCCAGGCCGTGATGCTGGCTGGAGCAGAGCAGCAGGGATCAGACCTGCCGGGATGCTCCGGACTGAAGCCGTGGAACTGGAGCCATGGTTATAGCCAGAACCGTAGTTTTAATTGGTATGTAAAAGACTCAATATGCTGGGGCAAACAGAATCAGTGGGACAATGGGACAATGGAGGTGTGAGATAGGTATTCCACAAGGGGAGCTTTTCCGGGAACCTTTTCCTCAAGGACAGGATGCCCTTATCTTCAAAGATGGAACGAGATATGCAGAACCAGCCTAGGAGTTAACTGAATGGAGCTCATCAACAGGACACCTCGATGAGGACTACAATGACTACCACCTGATGACCACCGAAAGACTATTATGCATGCGGGAGTGGGCAGCAACATGTTAATGAGTTCTCAGAAATTGCATGAATATGTATGTCTAAACTGTATAAAAGCTGTATGTTTGGCCTTTCTCGGGGCGCACGCTAGACGGAGCTATCCTCTGTGTGCCCTGCGCAGCAATAAAGAATACCTGCTTAATAGACATCAAGGCTATTAAGTTCTGATTTCAGCTTTTCACGGCATCGGGACCCACCTGGGAGCTTGAGCAGCTTCACGGCATCAGCCACGGAGCTCCAGCACATGTGAATATTCAAAGAACTGGTACAGGCTAAAACGGACCCTTTCACTGCATTTTCTTCTGCTTGACCAGCCCCTTAGCCTGGTAGATTTCATGGTCGGAGGCAGGAGAGAGGGCAGGATTATGTGTTTTGATGGAAATGCTGGCAGATGTCGATTTTAAATGTGCAGGTCAGGGTGACCTGAGCCACAGATGAGGCTTTGCTGAGCTACCATGGAAGCAGGAATTCTCTGTTTACAGTTTTTTCTCTTTTTCTGCCAAGTTACAGCCCCAGGAGACGCATCTGAGATCTCCCAGGGACATTGCAGTAGGCAGCATCTTGCAATTCAAAGCAGAACCTGTCCCTGGGTTTCCCGCTCTCGCTCCTTTGTTATTCTGCTGCATCAGTTTAACACAAACACACGCGTCAGACATGGAAAAGTACTTTCCCTCAGCTCTCCCAGCTGCAGCTTTCTCCTCTTTGCCACCAATTCACTTTGAGCTTGTTTTCTGGTGCTGGTTGTGTACCTCCCATGAACCACCACTGAAGAACTCTGGCATCATGGGATGCCAGCCCTTTTCAATAAATACTTTTAAAAATGAGCTAGGCTCATAAATGTTGGTACCTGAGGGATCAGCACAGCTCAGACTGATGGTGGGATGCAGGCACCTTTCACGTGTGATCGCCACCTCAGAAGCAAATGCCTCCCTGCAAACCTGAATGAGATGATCCGCATTTACTCACAAATATCAACTCAATTTGACTGATACAGCCATACAAAGCAGCTGGAGCATCACTAAGAGTGTGAAACGCCGTTCTAGGTGCTGCACTCCTAATCTTGTTTCAAAGCTTGCACAAGCAAACCTCCATTTGCCTGCTGCATTGGAATAGAAGAGCACAGGCAGCTTCACCCACCTTCAGCTATGGCCAGTACGCACTCTCTGTTAATAGAGGGATGCCCAGGAATTAAAAGGTCACTTTTCTGGGTGGGTTATTATGTTTTGCTTCAATGCTGGGTTTGTCAAGGTGAATCCAACCCATGACATCCCCCCCTCCAGTGGTACCTGACACAGGGCTGAGGGGTCACCCTGGACATGCTGCAGGGTGGGGGAGACCCCTAGATGCTCCAATGTGGCGACACTCACCAAGAATCACTGATGCTAGAGAACCTGCTTGTTTCAAGTGGGAAACCATTCATATTATTAAACGAGCTCTTTAAAGCCACCCTCGCTACTGAAGAGAGACGAGCCCTGGTACCTCCTCGCCAATCTCGTGCCACGGCGTGGGCAATGCTTGCCGAGCCGTTTTGCATGCACAGAGTGACACGAGACCCAGTTCTTCCCTCTGGCAATTTTTTCTGTAGCTGATTCCCTAGTGAACAACCCACAGGGAAGAGACAACGAGGCAGCATGATGATGGTACAATATTCGATGTTTTGCTTCTGGAAGGCAGCTAGGCGAAAATGGAGATAAAAAAACAAACCAAAGCAAAATAAAAATAAAAGAATACATGGAGGCAGAGTCCTGTGTGGTTAACGAGCACATTAGAAGTGAGGAGAGCTGCATAAAACATGACTCAGCAAACCTTGCGGGCCGCAGTGTGACTCAGCAGCCCCCACCCAGCACAGCCCTCCTGCCTCAGGTTCCTACCCCAATAAACATCCCTGTCCTGGGTTTCCCACCCTGGTCTCAGCAGATCTTTTGTTGTCACCAGCTTTTGTGACCGGTACGGTTTCACTGGCATCAGACTTATTTCCCATCCCAGTGTTTCAGCTCTCCTGTACGCGGATTTTTCGGTGCTGATGCAGGCAGACTGATTTCTGACAATGCTTTCTGCCGCCTCCACCTGATAACAGGTGCTCAGAAAGCATCACTCCTTTCACATGAAGTCAAATAATTTTTCTTTTTTTTTTTTTTTTTTTTCCCTTTGTGGTCTGCACCATGTAAGAAAAGCATCTCTAAATGTCTTAGAGCAATTTCTCACCACTGCAAAAAGAGCTCCAGAAATAGGATGCTGGAAAGCTGGAGGTGTCAACCCCCCTGCAGACATTGGTGGGGGGGAAATTTAAAAAGGGGGAAAAAAAAAAAAAAAAAGGCAAAAAAAAAGAAAAAGAAAGCAAGCATCAGGTATACAGCTAACCTCTTTTCTAAATACAAGCTAAAGGTCTCTCTGTTGAAGGGCAGCGTTGTGATCTGCTTGCGGTGTGATGGGAAGGTGGGGACCTGGATGCCTGGATATTTGAGTTCTTTCTCCATCTTCTTGCTCAGGTGCTGAGAGACTTCAGCAAAGTCTTTTTTTTTCATCTGTTACTTGCCCGCGATTAATGCTTGGAACATGGTCTTTCTTGATACATTGTAGTTTGCTCTCGGGATAAAAGGACCAAAAGGGTTATTTCTATTTATAAGAGACCTTATAAAATGAAGACTGTCATCAGCTGTGCCAATTTTATCCCTAAGCTCATAATATTTTATTATTTTTTTCTGGAAGAATGTGATTAGATTAAAAATTAGGCTTCTTCTCAGCGCACAAACCTGCTGACTTGGGGCTTTGCAAACTTCTTTCATTTCTGGCACGGGACTGGCGCGGAGAGCAGTTCTAGCATCTTGGCAAAGTAGCAGCATGGAGAAACTACTTTTTTGAATCAAAGAGTAAAAATGTTCAATTTATTTTTGTTATTCTTATTCTGTTACTCTATTTTTGTGGGATTTTTTTCCCCCTCATTTTAGTGGTATCTTCTGGCAGTACATATATATTTAGTATATTTTATCTATGTATTACATACTTATGTACTTATCTATAAATATATATTTACATTATAAATATATATTATTTATATTCATAAATATAAAAATATTTTATGAATATATATTTATATTTTATCTTTATATACTATAAATATATATCATATTTTCATGTGTTATATATGTTATATTTCATTATATATATTGATATAGGATATAGGATATAGGATATAGTATACTATGCTATATATATAATATATACTATATACTATATACTATATCCTATATACAATATCCTATATACTATACGTTATACATTATACGTTATATATTATATATAATATATATTATACATTATATGTTATATATTTCTATGTATGTATTATGTACATGTTATATGCAAGTGTTGTATTATATTATTTAAATTATGTATATTATATCTATAATGTATGTAATATATAATGTATATGATATATACTTATGTGGTTTGATATATTTTACATAATTACATATTTTATTATATTTTGTATATTACTATATATTATACAGACAATATATAAAATGTACAAAATATATAAAACATATTATATATATTTGTTTATTTCCCCACTGTATTTAATACCGATTCACAATGTTTTCATCTCCTACCTCCCATTCATAAGTACCTTGCATGCGGTGGCACGCAGGTGCTCTTCCGAAGAGTGCTACAAAATAGTGATGCGATTTGAAAACCTTCAAAAGGACGGAGAAAGGCACACGGAAGCTGCCTTAATAGCTCGTTCAGCGGGTTGGACGGTCGTTACCCAGTCGTTTGGGGAACTGTTTGTCACGTACAGCATCCGTCAGGATTTCGTGCAATAGTTTCTTACGCCACTTCTGCTTTCACGTGGGAGTGTGGGGAACTCAAACCAGCGGCTTCCCCAGCAGGGGTGACAGGTTGCTGCCTGCGTGAGTGACAGCCAGCTGCTTCTGCAGATTTAATTTTGGCGAGACAAGAAGAGCTGGAAATCAGTGGCCGTTCCGTACTTTGGACAGTTGGAGTGCAAGGCTCACATCCACTCTGTTTTCTTCTGGCAGCAAATCAAAACCATTCTGAGGGGAAAAAACAAGTAATTGGGCTAACTGGGACAGTGCCCTTCTCTTTATTAAGGGAACCCACTTTCCTTTCCTTTCCTTTCCTTTCCTTTCCTTTCCTTTCCTTTCCTTTCCTTTCCTTTCCTTTCCTTTCCTTTCCTTTCCTTTCTTTCCTTTCCTTTCCTTTCCTTTCCTTTCCTTTCCTTTCCTTTCCTTTCCTTTCCTTTCCTTTCCTTTCCTTTCCTTTCCTTTCCTTTCCTTTCCTTTCCTTTCCTTTCCTTTCCTTTCCTTTCCTTTCCTTTCCTTTCCTTTCCTTTCCTTTCCTTTCCTTTCCTTTCCTTTCCTTCTTTTCTTTTTTCTTTTTTCTTTTCTCCCCTCCCCTCCCCTCCCCTCCCCTCCCCTCCCCTCCCCTCCCCTCCCCTCCCCTCCCCCCCCCTCCTTGTCTTCCCTTCCTCGTTAGAAATACAGGCTCCTCTAGGCTACAATTTTCTGTCTTCCCCCCACAATGGCAGTGGTGCAAGAGGTAAGAGAGTCAGAAGGCAGCAACTTAGAACAGGAAAGGATTTTTAGTTACCAGTTCAACTCTGTATCTCATTTCCTTTCCTGAAATATCTGTTCAAAACATGCACTGACAAGTGGTTTTGCACAGAGGATTCCTTTGCCAGAGACACAATTCTGCTGTCTCCTGCTGAACTGCTGGTCATAATTACCCCTTAACCTTCCCTAATGGTGTTGGAAATAAGAGGGGCTCGAGCTTCTAGTTTTAAGTACTTCTGTGTTGAAAAGGTAAAAGCTAAAATATCAAACAACTCCAGTCATGTAATCAGTATTTTTCTTTAATCAGATTATTTAAAAAAAAAATCAGAAGAAAGAAAGGAGGAAAAACAGCACTTTCTTTAAACAGTTTTCCCTTAAAAGGTGTACTCATGGGAGATATCCAATTCCTCAGCAAGGAATCTTGCAAAGAAACAAATCTGTTCCTGTGCAGTTGCATTTCCCGAGCTTGCAATAGACGCACTGGAGCTGTGTTTGTGGGAAAGATGTTGTTAGAATCCAATTTGCATGGATGGCTCTAGTACTCTACAAATGGTACATTTCCAACCCGTTCCCACCTGAAATGATTAAATCTGCCAACAGTGGCAGGGCAAGATGCTCATCTAGTCATAAGACCAGGACCGAAATAATTTCTAATATCTCGCATGTCCGCTTATGTCCGTCCCACACACCGAAAACGTACGTTCATTTATGGGAAGAGTAAAGGCAGAAGACAAAAATGATCTGTGTGAAAACGGCACATGCGGCTCCAAAACATTTTCTGACGTTCTGATTCTGACACTTTGATGGGTTAAAGACAAATAATGCTTTCGTCATCCCCCTCCAGGACTGCTGAGCCCACCCTGGGGCAGCAGCCCCAGCACTCCCAGGTCCCTGCCCTCTGACAAGCACCAGCCTGCTTCATTCCTGAGGCAGATGTTGCTGCCTGGAAAACACTGTCAGCTTTGTTTTTTTTAAGGAAGCGGGTACCAACCCTTGGACAGAAATTTGCAAGAGATAATTTTGCGGGGTAATGGAGGTAATTGATGCCTGTTCTGGGACCATTAAGCCCTTTTCATTTGCTACACTATGGGCACGACTTCAACTCCTCTTCAGACGTGCAAAGCCTATTCAGTGACACACCGAGTCAGTAATTGCCTTTAAAGTTTCATTAAAAACAGATGCCTTGATATTAGTCACACTCTGATCAAGGTGCCGCTAGACATTCTGAGCATGAACTGATAGCACAGCTAACGAGGTGCAAAACAGCTGCTAATGTTGGGATCACGTTCTCCTCTGTGCAGTTGCAATTAATATTGATACATGTAAAGTGCCTCGTGGAAATGCGTCCTCTCGGCCGGGTAATCAGAATACTGATGGGGAGGAAGGGAGGGATGGGTCCAAACGTGAACCACTGCCACTGAGCTCATTTTCTTCTTTCCTGCTTCTAATACGCGGTGATGAGGCGGGCGTCTGCCAGAGGCACATTCATGTGTGCACACTGCTTAAGGTCTGCAAAATATTTTAGGTTAAGCAATATTCTACACCAAGTTATGATGAGGATGGAAGACCTGGCGTAAGCTGTCCTGTGCTTTCTGTATTTTCTGTAACGGGGTTTGCCCAATTAAGTACTCTGAGCAACACATTTCCAGTAGTCTAACGGCTTCCACTGGACACAGGATGGTGTCACGTCCCACCCAGGAGAGAGGGACAAGTGACTTTCAAATTCGTAATACACCACCGGCGTGGACAACGGTGAGACAAGTCTCAAGGCCCATACACAAACATTTATTAATTTATCACAGCATATAAATCGGACTCACGACAATAGACTAAAATTTAAAAGCACGATAGGGCAGAGAGCATAACGAAAAATCCAGGAAAAGGCTAAACAGAGCAAACGAACTTCAAACAACTTAATAATACTAACAAGGAATAATAAAGGCTATCTAAACACAATATCAAGTCAGGCAATATCACACTTAACCATCACAAGAAAGAAATTTAGGCATAAACCTATATAAACAGTATGATAGACCTTGCATTACTTAGTGAGGAAAAAGAGAGAGAGACTTAATGATAACAAGGAAAAAAGACATAACAACTTCTAATAGGCAGCATTGTACTTCTAATGACAAGACAGAAAGTAAGTATAAACTAAACAAGTAGTGTGATAGGCCTTGTATTACTTAGTGAGAGAGGAGAAAAGGAAAGGAGGGGGTGGGGATAGAGAAAGAGAGAGAGATGGGGAGGAGCGGGGGGGTGGGGGAAACAGGGAGAAACAGAGATCACCGCTCCTGATTCTTGCTGTTTGCTGCCAACGAGGGTTCAGGGATGATGCCGTCACCTTTTCTTCTTCTCCTGCGCTTTTCTTCTTGATATTTTCATCTCGGGCTACATGCTTCTTCCGTCTGCTTTCTTCTTGTAGTTCTATCTTCTAGTTCTCTCTTGTAGTTCCATCTTGTAGTTCCCAACTCTGGTTTTCCTCGCCTCAATTTATACACCATTTTCTATGAGCAGACATGCAGAGAACCAGGTAGGGGGATCAAGGCACTTAATTGTTTCCAGTAATTCTCATCAACATGTGTGAATGTCCCATCTCCTTGACAGATGTGTGAATGCCCCATCTGCTTGTAAGATATGATAGAGATTAGGCCATCCTGCCTCCGCAAGATTTCCTAATTTCTACACATGTTTGTCACCAGGGCTGTCTGAGGCATTTGTAGCCTTATCAGATCGCCCCTCTACAACATTGCATGGGACCAAAAACTGGTTTTCTTTTCTGACCGTGACAAGAAATGTTTAAGGCAAAATCCATGAATCAGTCCGCTACAGATGGTTTTATGCAAGAACTTATGGCCTTAACCTGTTTGTCACAGCCTCATTTCACACTAATATATTCCTATGTGGCTAGTTAATGCAGTTGGTAATCAATCATGTTACATGCAAGCAAGATGAGCATCATATCAGATACTGCAAAGGATGAGCAGGGAGGCCCATGGAACACACCTTGGTACAGGTGAGGTCTAAATACGTGTCTATACTTGAAAAAAACACACAACCACTATTACTGGATGATTTCTGCTGCTGCTACTGCTTTCCTTCCTTTTTATCCAATCTGCTTTGCAATGGGTTTAAGCTAGACTGGAAAAAATCCAAAGTCCAGGCACGCTGATGGATACTGTAAAACAGAATTTCTCGGGGTATTGGCCACGCTGGAATAGTTACTCTAGGATTATATTCCGTTATATGCCTCAGGATTATATTCCATTTACCAAGTAGCAGAAACATTTGCACACCTGATTTTGGAGAAGAGACATACACTGGAAATCATTGATCTGGTTTATCTAAGGATGGCTCAATTGCAGGCATATCTGAAGAGAGCATGTGGCTGGGATAATTCAGGAATGAAGCACTTACGGGCAGCAGAGACAAGCTGCTAGAGAATGAGCATGCAAGTGTGAGCCTCCTCTCCACCCCCTCAATTATTTAATGTCAGATTTTTCAATTTTAGATTTTTCATTTTAGATTTTTCAATTTTAGATTTTTTTAAATTTAGATTTTTTTAAGTTTACGTTTTTTAATTTTACAATTTTTAAGTTTAGATTTTTTAATATTAGATTTTTAGTGGGGACAACAAACTAGTGTTTCTAAAGTTGTTTGGTGAACTGTAGAGGTAGCACATGTGAAGCATCACTGATGTCAACTTAAAAGAGTGTCTGTCTTATTTTACGTGATCTTCCCAGAACGTAGTGTTACGTCAAGTGTCATGTAACGTGTGGCCCCAGAGACAAGATCTAATTTGGTTTCAGAAGAAAAACCGTTTTAGTGTGGGCTCGAGGCCTGTGGAAACAAGCGGATATATCAAACGTTGTGCCTAGTTCTTGCATGATGTTCTAGAAACAGGATTCAGGACAGCGTATTTGGAGATGTTCTTATAGAAAATCCCTCCAATGGTAGCTCTCTAGAAGTAGCTGGTAGCCCACCAATTTCTTCAGATCTCTTCTACTTGCCTTTTCTTGATGGAAATACTCTACACAAGGCTGTTAGTCAGTGGCCTGTGCTGTGTTTGTCTTCACATTGCTTTCCATGGAGGTATGAGTTTCAGGGCTGCCGAGGAAGACCCTTGTCCACATGTCCTTGCCCACACCAGCCAGCACAAAATCACCTGGCTGATGGGACTCTCATCTTTTTAATTCAATATGTTGATGGCATGAAAGGAAAACAGAGACACAATTTAAATGAAAACTACTTTTTTTTTTTTTTTTCATTTAGAAAACCCTCATGTTCAGCTGGCCGGTGAAGTTTTGTGAACACACAAAGTCAAACCTTTGCATGGCTTGTTGGTTCTCCATTTCAGACTCAGAGACCTCGATGGTGCAAGAGGCATCCAGGCTGGTCTGAACCCCAAGCAGACCTGGAATTTCAGCACGAGTCTTCCTGAACGGTGGGTTGTGGGGTCTCTGTTGGAGACTGAGCAACCCTCATGGTCCAACTGGCAGAGGACGTGTCCTCAATGCCTGGCATGAAGAGATTTTCATTTTCACCTCTCCAGGGCTGTGCCTGCCCCCTCTGCTCTCCGCTTGTGTTCATAATCAAAATTTCCCCTGTTTTGTCGATAACCCCTTTAAACCTCATGGTGCAATACACATAATTTTTGCATCTTGGTGCCAAAACACGGGCAGCAGCAGGTATCTTCTTCCCATCATTTTTTTCTTTCCCCCTTATGAAATGACCCCCCCTGCTGCTGCATGGGAAGCTCACCAGAAAAGCTGCCTGATGGTAAATGTTATTTATGATCGTGGACAGAAGAAAAAACCCCTATCCTCAGGAAGTCAGCCTTCATTTCAGTTTTTGAAAATACAAATGTAACACAATCTCTATAGGTTCAGCTTCTGCATTTCCTTGCACAGCTCCTTGTGCAGGTGACTTCTGTGAGAAGGTGCACAGAGAATAAGTCGTATCTGCAGTTAGAAATTGTTGTATGAACTCATGGCTACAAGTGTAATTTCTGGTGAATGGTGTGGGCCTGGGATGAAAGAATTTCATGTTCTGAGTCTTGGATGTTCCCCCTGAAGCACGCCTGAACAAACAGGGCAGAGATGGATGAGAAATTCCTGCTCTGGGAGGAAACTGCTTTAAACTAGTTCGATGGAGAAATGTATGCAATTTCCCACTTATCGTTACCTTTAAAAAAAAATTGCAGTTGTGGTTTTTATTATCCAAAATTTTATTTTTATTGCTTCAAAATTTTGCAATTCAGTGCAAAACTGAGTGCAAAATTCACTGCATTTCAGTTCCAAACATGTCAAAACATTTTGAAATCGGACCGAGTCGACCCTTGACACTACAGTGATTCCCGAGAGGCATGACTCATGTGAGGCTCTGCCTCACCTCTTCTTGCAGAAATCTTTTATGTGCTGTGCGAGAAGTAATTAACCTGAGAATTAGTTCAGTAGGAAGAAACAGAGCTGGTGCTGATGTGAATACTGCAGCTCTTGGTAGTGAAGCAGAGGTAAAGGCAAACTAATAGTGGTTTGATAGAAATCACGCATCTCAGCTCAATTGATTATCCTACCAAACGGAAGTAAATATTATTATTTCTGTATTATACTAAATCCTTCCACTGAAGTCAAGAGGAATGTGCAAGTTAAAATGCAGAATCTCCATAGGGTGTTAATGTCAAGTGTCATTCAGCGTCTGTCAGAAGTCAATCACGCAAATTTGGAAGAAAGATGAAAGTCCAGTTTTTGACAGAATTAACATTAGCAAGGTGTAGGAGGTGAACAAAAAGTACTTTAAGAAATAAGAAATCTTTTACACTTGTATGACACAAGGAATTATATGAAATCAGTAAGTTTTCTGTGAAAACAAAAATGTTGCATTATATTCCCAATTCACTGTTCACATCTCTACAGTCTCTTGGAGGCATTGTGATGAGCATTAAAGTATTTGAGCCTTTTAATTTAACAGTTATTTAAAGATATCCTTTCTTTATCTTGCTCAGCAATCACTGGAGCTAAATGGAGGCTGGAAACATTTTCACACAGGACATGGAGTTAGAAGATCTTGTTTGGGGTTTGAAGTTCTTTTTTGTTGCTGTTTTGTTTTGTTTCTTTCATGATATCTCAGCTTTCAGCCTCTTAGTTCCAGTTTTTCTCATCACTCGCTGTTCTTCAAGACAGAAAATCTGAACTTCCAAACATACGCAGGAAAAATATTCTCCATGTGCTCCGTATTTATGCCTTAAGCCCCACATTGCTCAACTCAGCTTTAGAAAAACATTGAAATAGACTATTCTTAGGAGATGTCCTTGAAGGTCCTTTCCTGAAAAACAATTCTTCTCGGATTTTCTATGCTTTTTCTTTAAACTTTTGAGTAAAAACAACGTGGGGAGAAGAGGAAGGAGATGAAAATATCTCCAGAACAGATTATTCTGTCCCCAAAATATTTACATAAAATGCCAGGAAAAGAAAACCACAAAGAAAAAATCTGTGTCATTTGATTATAAGCTATTTCCTAGCCTTGCTGGAGAGAACCCGAATGCCCACAAAAACAAAAGTATGTAAAATCTCTTTTTCTTATGCTGATTATTCAGGCTAGTGGATGGTTACTGTAGCCCACAATCCTTAATGAATCTCTTAACAGAGAAAGGAATCAAGCAGAACAAAAGAAAAGATTTACCTGTTTTAGGTGCTCCAAATACAAGGATGCTGCTTTTCATCAAGACCTCACAGAATCAGCCTGAGCTGAACTCCAGCTTTTCTGAGGGAAAATGTAGGTGTCTCCTTCTCTGATTATAAAACAACAACAACAAAAACCCACTGCAAACCCAAAGAATTTTTCGGGATTCCTTGATGTAAGAACACCAGCTGGGTAATTCACTTGGAGGCATATTTTTTTCTGAACGAGGAGTGAGGAGATGTCAGTGGAGGCTATGCCGGTAGGTGTGGAGGGCTGTGCTACCACCGTGTACCCACCAGTTTTGGAAACACGAATGCCCACATTTACAGGTAACGGGGAAGAAATAATGCACCAGTAAGGCACCATGCCCAAATTGTAAAACCCAGAAAAATCATCTTAGAAGAAGCGTCACTCATCTCACTACCCTTGCAAAGGTGGCTTCCACAGAGATGACATTGGAGGTGAATGTCCCTCCCTCAGGAGGTGAAGGCTTGAGAGAAGTGACTTTGTATTAGGGCTGAGAGAAATGGAGGCTCTGTGGCCAGAACACGTTACACATCCAGCATGTTTACATCACTTACTCTTTTGCTGACTCAACTTCTCTGCCTACACATCAAGATATTTCTTATTGCACCCTGTATATTTGAAGTTGGACTAGATGATCATTGTACATCCCTTCCAATTGAAATTCTATTCTATTCTATTCTATTCTATTCTATTCTATTCTATTCTATTCTATTCCATTCCATTCCATTCCATTCCATTCCATTCCATTCCATGTTGCCTAACTGAGATGAAATTCCTCTATTTCTCAAGCATTCAGACACTTTGGTGAGACGCACCATTTCAAAGATATATGGGCTGGGATGACGAAGTTCTGCACAGCTTCCAATCCTTATTTATCTCTGGTTTGATTTATATTCCAATGAGAAAAGGCACAAAAAGCTTCCTTCATCACAGGAGCCTCTAGGGGAATGCACCACTGCAGCACCCTGGCACCTTTCCTCGGGGTGTACTCAGCATCCTTTCGTGTCCTAGGGCAGAAAAAGTATGCACTTTTAACTTTTTATTTTTTTAGTATGAAGCGGTGCAAGATATTTCTTTGGACTGTTTACACAGCAAGAAATTTAGTAATACTTGAAGGATTTATTACTGCACAAAGGGATAGAAAAAGTGAGACCTGAGACCCACCCAGCGGCGATGTGTCCGATTTAATGTGTTCCTGCTCACTTTGTGCACCAGCAGCGGGAATTGTCATCAGCTGAACGCAGTGCATCACCAAGGACCAAGAACTTGGGGAGGTCCCTCAGGTATAAACAGCATTGAAAAAACACTTCTGGTGGGTATGAGAAGCCAGCACAAGCGTCACCTAACAACCACAATGAACAGAACATCTGCACGAGTGTGGTCTTTCAGGCTATCGCCTTGGGAACAGCCCCACTAAACCCTTCGGGCACTCTCACACAGAGAGGTAGAGCTACACAACGTGTCACTAGGAGGCAAATATGTGAAGACCCATTTGCAGAATTAAATATTTCCCCCTTATGCTCTTCCATGGAGCTTTTCATTAGAAATGGTAGTTATAGTAATAAAGATTTGTAACCAGAGAGAGAGACAGTAGTTTTTCACGCACTTGGGGAAACTGAGGCACTAAGAGTTGAACAAAATATTTATTTCATGGGACCACCTCATTAACAAGTTCAGCATAGGGTGATGATTCGGCCAGTGTGGTGAGCAAAGTCTTGGGGAAAAGCAAGAAGCAGAAATTGGAGTGCCATCTGCATACCTCACGATTCAGTCCCAGCCTGGTCTCTGTAAAAGAACCATCCTGGGTTTGAGGAGGAAACCCTCATCCCAAGGGCCTTTCTGAAATAGCATCGAAATCTCAGAGATGGTCCAGCCTGACTCATCTCATACTCTGATGGAGGAATTCAGACCCAAGAGCACACTATGTGAAGCCAAATTGTAAACAAGCAATTTCACATTTAGAGAGAGAACTAGTGGCACCACTTGCTCAAAGTACTTTATGAAATTTCAGCAGCTCCAATGGCTGTTGTAAGATCTTAGCCTTAGTAAAACGCATTAATCCAGGATGTGACTCACCTTCCTAAACATCATCTAAAGCTTAAATGAACCAAGAATTTTGAAGTGTGGAAGCTCATCCAAAACTTCTTTACTAACTTGTCTGATATCATCTTAACTCCAGCTTCCTCTGCACTGGAAAGAACATTAAAGTTAGCAAGATAGCTTCACCTGTTGCAAGTTTAGTGCTGCTGAGCCAAACTGTGCCCAGCATCTCCATAAAATCAAGTTTCCACACCACAGGAAGAAATCTGGGCAAGCATGTGTGTTGATCATTATTGACTGGTGCCTCCTCTCTTATGACAACAACTGATAACACAGACCACGCAGAGACACTCACGGGAAAGATGGATGATGTGCACATCACCCTATAGGTGTGGGTGGTTCACTTCTCGTTAAATCCTGACAGAAACTCTCTCTCTGAGTGCTGCTCGCTTCATCTTGGGACAGCATCGTGCTCACAGTCTTCATCCCTGTTTACGACCAAGAACATCCACAAACGCTGAACTGGTCAGTGACGAAAGTCATGGGCTGTCCTACCAGAATCGTTGTCATCCCTTAAGGGCACCACCTGCCTTCTGGTTAGGTCTAGCTCTGTAATCTTGATACAGGGAGATCACCGAGATTTTGCATGACTGCTGAGAAATTAATGCTGATGGAGTTAATTAGCCAATATGATAACCTGATTTTTTTTTTCTCATGTCCTTCGATTTTATTTTTCTGGAGAGTTGAGCAGGGAGTAATTCTATGAAACTGAACAAGAGCAAGTGTAGAGTTTTGCACCTGGGAAAGAATAACCCCATGTGTCAGTATAGGTTGGGGACCAACCTGCTGGAGAGCAGCGCAGGGGAAAGGGACCTGGGGGTTCTAGTGGACAGCAGGATGCCCATGAGCCAGCACTGTGCCCTCGTGGCCAAGAAGGCCAATGGCATCCTGGGGTGTGTTAGAAGGGGAGTAGCAAGTAGGTCAAGAGAGGTCCTCCTGCCCCTCTACTCTGCCCTGGTGAGGCCACATCTGGAATATTGTGTCCAGTTCTGGGCCCCTCAGTTCAAGAGAGACAGGGAACTGCTGGAGAGAGTCCAGTGCAGCCACAGAGATGATGGAGGGAGTGGAACGTCTCCCTTATGGGGAAAGGCTGAAGGAGCTGGGTCTCTTTAGCTTGGAGAAGAGGAGGCTGAGGGGTGACCTCATAAATGTTTATAAATATGTCAAGGGGGAGTGTCAGGAGGATGGAGCCAGGCTCTTCTCAGGGATGTCCAATGACAGGACAAGGGGCAACGGATACAAGCTGGAGCACAGGAGGTTCCACCTCGACATGAGGAGAAACTTTTTCCCTGTGAGGGTACTGGAGCCCTGGCACAGGCCGCCCAGGGAAGAAGAAACTTCTTCTCAGTGAGGGTGACGGAACACTGGAACGGGCTGCCCAGGGAGGTTGTAGAGTCTCCTTTTCTGGAGACTTTCAAACCCCACCTGGAAGCGTTCCTGTGTGACCTGCTCTGGGTGACCCTGCTCTGACAGGGGGGCTGGACTAGACGATCTTTTGAGGTCCCTTCCAACCCCTGACATTCTGTGTTCTGTGATAAGGAAGGAGAAAATGAGGCTGAAAGTTAAGATTTTAGCAAGCAGCAGCACTCATTGACTAACACACACAAAAACATCTGTTGACCAACACGAGACATCTCTAAACTGAATTTCAACTTCTGTGGCAGCACATACATTTGAGAAATGACCTACGAATATCGACAAACATGAGCTGAGTACTAAAAGGTACTCTCATTTTTTACAGAGGCTGAAAACAGAGGGGCAGCGGTTCCCAGTTTGGTAAAGTCCATCAAGGAAATCCCTGCCCAAGATGGGAATGGGATCCACTTGTGTCTCCATCTGCATGTTTGAGGTTTGGTCTGCGGTGGGCAGGACCCGTACTGGGCTGTGTCAGGACAACACATCGTGCTTTGACAAATACAAAGATTTGTGGTTTTTGGACATTGTAGGACACTGGGATCCGACCTGAGAGCCGAGGGTCCAGCATCCCTTCTTCTTCTGTCATACACCCAGTTTTATTCCTCAATTTGTGGTGAGTTATGTCTGAGATGAAGCTCCAAGTTTGTTCAGCCTTTGGGTTTATGAGGTTGATTTTTGAATCAGCAGCTGGCTCCTCTGCCCGGGAGACAACTTGCCCTTTAATGCCCGTGCACAGATCAGCTGTAGATGGGTGATTCTGCTTAATAATCATAGAATCACAGAATCAATCATAGAATCATTCAGGTTGGAAAAGACCCTTGGGATCATCGAGTCCAACCACCAACCCTACTCTAAAAATCTCATCCCTCAACCATCTCCCCCAACACCACATCTAAACATGTTTATGCCACACCTAAGCATGTTTACACACAGCTTTTTTACTGTTTTAGCAACAAACTTTGGATGCCATGAATCACTTATGTGTTACTGTTCCACAAGACCACCTGGGTGGGGGAAAGCAATGTAGTTTCTTTGCAGTTTTGAAGCTACTGAAGATTACTTTGGAAGGAGGTATTCAAAGCTGGGTTGACTTTTCAATCCTCTTCCTGGGGACATGAGAATATTTCTGTACTTTTTTTTTTTTTTGACTGCCTTTAGGGAACTTCATCTTTAAAGAGCCCAGTGAGGAGGATTCCTGCTGACAGCTTTTTATTTTTGTTGAGTAGACTTAATTTCCTGCCCTTCTCTCCCTTTGCTGCCTGAGGGGAGGACTGGTGGTGCTTTGTGGCAGCAGTAACAAAGAGAGACATGAAAGCTAATTTTGCTAGTTCTCAGAGTTGGTCAAAGAAGGTGTTTTAAATAGGCTAGATAGACTAAATAAGCTAATGATTGGATTAGGTTTGCAAATATAAATTACAGGATTTCTGGCTTCACTTTCCCACTGTCCCTATCAAATTGCTTTCTGTGGGGACTCGGTGCCAGATGGCTCCTCATGTGTGTCAGATGCCCAGGCAGAAAATTCATTTCAGGGTCACTTCTTTGTTTTGTTTCCCTGAAGACCCTATTGATTCCTGCTCCACAGGGAGAAGGATTTTATTGAGCTCTTGGGAAAGGGAATGCTGTTTAGATGAGGCTGCTGAAAGATCAAATCCCTGAAGAGCAGGCAACAAACTCAGCTAAACCAGACGTGCGACGTGCAAGAGTTGTAGTGGAGGGGAACTATTCCGATTCACGTTCCTTTAAATTGGTTTAATGTTAAGAAAGCTCAGTTAAAAGCTCAGATCGAAAATTTGATCCTAATTTGTGTCAATGTTCTTTTGACATTGCCAGAAAAGGTTTAGAAGGGTTGTGAGGCTTCATAGTGGTGTTAAAATTGAAGTTGACTTAGTTAAACCAGCTTAAACTTCTCTGTGAATATTTACATGTGCTGGCTGAAACAGGCCAGAGGACTTTGGCTTGTGCAAGTAATGATGCAAACTAAGCTGATATAGCAGGTTCACACTGCATAAACAGCATTCACTGAGGGATTTGTACGGCTCAACTAAATCATCTAAAATTAACAAGCTGTGTTTATAGGTCAAACATTAGCAAAAATGAAAATCTGGGTATAAAAACTATTGTGTTGAGCTCTCTAGAAGTAAAAAGAAGCCTAAAATCACCTAAGGCAGTGATCTGCAGGTATTGGCAGTCCGGTGCTCAGCGACTAAACCTGAGCAGGGACCTGGTGCTTGTCCCTCCTGTGCTGTGGTGGCCTCAGCTCTTCATTGTCTTGGTAGCATCTTCCTCCTGCGAGGGAGAACCCACGTGCAAGGTCCTGCCAGGGGCACTCCTCGCTGCAAGATCATTAGATTGGGACCCCAGAACCCACAAGCAGCCCAGAGCTGAGAGACTCAGACCCAGCTGCAGAAAATTAAAGGATCCTGGAGTCATTTCATGCAATGAATCTCTTTTTTTTTCTGCACGTCCCCTGCCGGGTTCAGTGTTGTCTGGGGCAGGCTGCAGTTCGGTCTACCTGCTCCGGTGTCACAGCACGGGGTTAGAGCTGGATGACAGGCTGGAAACAATCCTTTGGATTTTGCTTTTGTACCAAACTGTATTTACACCTGCTAAGTATGCTGAAGTCAGGAGAATCTCCAGATGACCACCTGTGTTACCAGTTCCGAAAGGCCCAGTCAAATACCTTCTAATTGCCTCTTACTTTATTTTAATGGTTTTGAGTGTTTTGTTGTTTTTTTTCTTACAAAAGGAGATGCAGGTTAACTCATGAAAACCAATTGTATTTATATTTGCCACTGGGATATGATTATTATTAAAGAATGTAGTGTTAAAGATCATTTCAGAAAAAACACATCTATATATATCTATATCATCTATATCTATAGCTATAGCTATATCATCTCTCTCTCATCTATCTATCTATCTATATCTATCTATCTCTATTCCTATTCCTGTTCCTATTTCTACGCCTACACTTATACCTGATATGGATATACCTGATATATAGATATCTACATACAGATTCATAGATATATCTAGATATCCATATATGTATGTGAGTAAGAGAAAGAACATTAGCAGTTTAGTCTTTGTATTACGCTAGTATTCACTCTGTCAACTGCCTTGCTATTGCATTAATTTCACTTTAGGTTTAAGTATTAGAAGGATAAAGGAGTTCACTGAATTTTCTCTACCAATTATTTATTTATCTGCTGCTGTTTTTTAAAAACTAGCACTTTTGCTTAAATTAGTGACTTTAAAATAAAAAATGTTAGCAACATCCTTTCTGATAGGCTAAATGATTTATCCTTGTGCGATGATGCAGTTAGGCATGATACCACATTGGGAACAACAACGCATCAAGGATGCAGGAGCTGTGTCTACAGAAGGGATATTAAAAACCAGAATCCTGCTGTCAGCACCTTTAGAAGCCCCAATACCGGCAGGATGCTGTGGCACCATTTTAAGCACTGTTTAATTAGGCTTTAATTAGGAGGATTCAATCCACTCGATGCTTCCAGCCTGCCTGCTATCGCTCTGCCTCCTCGTGTTAATGCTGAAAGAACCGAAATGCTTTGAGCCGTGGGATGCAGGCACAGGGATGAAGTTGGGTTGCTCCCTGCTCTCCTCTTCTCTCCTCTCCCTCCCAAAGCGCCTCTGCTCTGACCAGCAAAATCCCCTGAGAAATTCATTATATTTAGGAATTCTTACCCATGCATACGGAGCTCTGCTGATATTTGTGCAGTGGTTGCATCACTCCTTACAGGCAGCGTGTGGCGCGACGCCCCTCCCAGGGCCAGCATTTTGTGCTGCCAGAGCAGACCAGCAATAGCACTGGCTGTGCTACAGACCTACCAAATTGATTGCAAGGCAAAAATCCTCCAGAAAATTAGCCAGAGAGCACACAGCTGCTCATCATGCAGGGTTTTTAGTTATAAAAGTGTAGTTTTTAAAAACAGCGGTTGCAAGGCCACTAACTTTTAAAAGACTGAGGTATCCATGGTCAAGTGCTGGGCACCGATGAAGTCACCATGTATTTGGATTTTTATCTGTAGATGGAAGGGTGTGTTCTTCTTACACCTCAGCTCCTAAAAGAGACACTGTCTGGATTTGACCAAATGGGACACGACCTGCTCTCGGTGCAGTGTTTGACCCAGTTAGAGTCCAGCTTCTTGAGGGTTTGGGGGTTTGTTTTGTTGGTTTTGTTTTCATAGCCAGTTTCAGAAAAGTTTTTGGCACAGTCTTGGAGTAAAGCAATCAAATTAGGTAAATTAAATTGGATTGGGAAACCTGGAATAAGAGGCACAGCATGAGATGCAGAGGCTACAACTCAGCAGCCTCATTTCGCCAGCAACCAGTCACTTCCCAAAGTGCACTTCAGATAGTTCTGAGGGCATGAGTGAGTTGAGGTGTAAAAAAATGCAGGTGATGAGATGTAGGTGGGACGCGAGTGGGATGCAAGTGGGATGCGGCTGGGATGCGTGTGGGATGTGAGTGAGATGTGGGTGGGATGTAGGTGGGCTGTGGGTAGGATGCGTGTGGGATGCGGGTGGGATGCAGGTGAGATATGGGTGGGATGCATGTGGGATGCACATGGGATGCATGTGGGATGCGCGTGGGATGTGGGCAGGATGTGGGGAGGATGCAGCCAAGCTCCCAGCACTGTTGGAGGAGCAGAGCCGGAGGGTTCATGGATGAGGGGGATCCTGCCCTGCTCCAGCCCTTGTCCTGCAGGCCCCTCCCAGCGCTTTGCCTCCAAGCCTTCTCCCCTCAGAAGTTGTTGTTGTGCTTTTAGAGACCCGTCAAGAGTACACCACATTAAGAAGTGAGGATTTCTGTGTCTCTTATGCCAGATTTTGTAAAGTAGCTGTGAAAAAAACCAAACCAAACCAAAACAACCCCAAGAAATAAGAATTCAGGGGCTACAAAACTATGATTGTGCTCCTCTATGTTTTTCCCTGCTCCTCAAGAAAACAGTTATGCACTGCCTCTGCGTCTGTAGCAGAGAGGCACTTGAGTGAAGGACTTTTCTTCTGGATCAATCAGTATAAGAGTAAGACGAGGCCATGTGAAAGCTCCTTAAGAACAGAGAGGAGCTCCAGCAGTTGAGTGCATGGCTCTCCGCTACCCATGGATGCCATGCCATAAAAATGACCCCAAAAGGCGAAGAAGCGAGGAGAATATTTGCTGCCTGTAGCAAACCAGCCTGTAGAGACCTGCTCATGCAGCAGGATGGATCTACCAAAGCAGAAACCCACGTGTGTTAAACCTCTAACTAAAAACCCAGTGAAAGGCTCAGCTCAAATTACTTTTTCTTTGTGGGTAAGAGTTTTTCTGCAAAGTAACCCTAAACACACAATACATTGCATAGTCCTTGAGGTTGCTTCATGTTAAGAAAACAAGCGGTTTCATGAGTACCAGAACTATCAAGGCCAGGTTCCCTGAAGATTTGTGTCTCATGTATGATTGACTTTGATGTCAAAAGGAAGCAAGAGCTCTGTTTCAAATTTGCCCTATTACTAGGGAGTTTATAACATTTATTTTCTTGCATGAATTTTCCAGAGTAGTAGAAAATACCATTTGATATTATATCTTCTACAGTAATTGCAGCTCTGGGAGGCTTTTCTGCTTGTCTGTCTCCATGTACCCTGTAGGAACGTTGCAACATCTACACTTTTCTAGTTGAAACTGGCTAAGGAAGCTGGATACCTCATTGGGATCTTGACACGTATGATCGCTCTGTGTCTGTACAAAAGCTTTGGTTCCTGCTGGACAGTTCAGCACCTGCAGCTTTCAGTATCAGCCTTTTCTGCATTCTGATGCTCTCTCCCAAAAACTTCTTCACATATGTGCCTGTTGCCTGACCGATGGGGTGACCTTCCAGTAGAACAGGCTGAGCATTTCTCTGTTAGTTGCTGGAGAATGGGAGAAGAGAAGGCAACCTGCAGGTTGACTTCTCGAGTTCTGCCTTGCCAGGCTTAGGTTTTCCTTTCCTAGGGTCACTGACTTTATTTGGATTGATTAACAATGGATTAATGCACTCATCCAACTTAAAGCTGAAGGAGACTGAGAACATCTAGTCTAACTTCCAGGTTGATCCATTTCATTCAGTTATTTCTCTGCTGAGAGAAAGAATTACATTCCTACTGACCTACCTATGTTCCAAAAAAAGTCATCCTGTCTTTAATTGTGGTCATCAGGGGAATACTCCATTTTCTGGTTATTTTACTTCAGTGACTCTTTGCCTCTCTGTTTATCCAGATGTGACATAGAGCTTCATGTCATCTTTCTACTCTGAGTCCTTCAGGATGTGTGTTGTCCCACCCCATCAGTACTTTTTAATTATTATCAAATTACTTCTTAAATCTTCACTTGTGTCAATCTTTAATGCATTGAGCAGTACTCAGACAGGCTACTTGGCTGCCAGAGCAAACATATTACCTCTTTCCCTAAAGCTCTGGCCGACGTTTGGGATTCAGGCAGAGACCCTCACCTGCCTGTGGCTTCCTGAAGATCTTATCCCTTCCAGACTTTCATGTCTGCACGCAAAACCAACAGCTTCTGAACCTGACATATGTCACCTATAGGAGAAAAAAAACATTTCTCAACCATGTTGTTTTTGTAATTCCCTGGTCTGTAAGTCCAACATTGTCACTTTACTGCGTTGTGCTCTGGTGGGTCCAACCATAACACCTAAACCCTTCCCATCTGCTGTTGGCACGCTGAGGGCAGCATCTCCCCAGCATGGCATCCTGGCTCAGGATTTCATATTTTATAAAATTCACTGTTTTACTGGGTTTAATGATTTCATTTTCTTTCACTGTCCAGAAAAATTTTAGTTACCGATCATTGGTTAATTTCTGCTCTGCTCTTCCGAGCATTCCTGATGCTGATGCTTTCATAGGACCAAGGCCAAATAAAGCTGCTCAGGGTGCTCAGCACATTGCAGGGAGGGAGCCTTGGCTGGGGTGAGACCAGGGGACGGGCAGCCTGAGGGATGTCCTCCTGCCAGGACGGGCTTCTGGCCAGGCCCTGGTTGTCCCATCTTTGTGAAAAAAAAACAAAGCACCCGTCGTTACCAACTCAGCTGGAAATGAGAGTTCTTACAAACCAAGAGTTCAGCTATGGGCCAAACAACAGAAAATCATGTGGACTCCAGTGAGGTGAGAGCCATTGTCATAATATGTTCCTTTTTTAACTGATAATTCCAATTCCATTTGAGCTTTCAAAGCAACCAATTGACTTTAGACACTTGTCTAAATAAAGCTAGTAACACCTGAAATCTTGCTCTACTGCCTGGATTTTCATCTCCTTTGAGATTTAGAGGCAAAGTCCTGCCACTTTGGGCATTGCCCATTGCCTTCTGCCAGCTGTGGAGTGCAAAACCACATCTGTATCACAGAGGAACAACATGGACTGGTTTTAACAAAATTACTGTCTCTTTTTGTTCTGTGCCAAAGTCAGGACAGAGATGGAGCATGAAGATCCCAAGTGAAGCCTTTTTTGATAGTGTTCCTCCCGAGCTGTCAGTTGGAGGCAGCGTTGAGGGGTGGGAGAAGAGGAAGGTCTGCCGAAGAGAAACCAACATGTCATTTTCCATTGAACTTAGATAAAACCTGGTCAGACAGAAGTCTCTTCTTTAAGGATGTTCTAGAAGTAACTGCCGATAGTTTGAGTCAAGTCCTCGATTACTCCTATATAAAGAAAACAAAGAAGGAATGGCTCCCAGGATCATAGAATTGTAGAATCACAGGATGGTTTGGGTTGGAAGGGACCTTAGAGCCCAACCAGTTGCACCACCATGCCCTGAGCAGGGACCCCTCCCAGCAAAGCAGGTTGCTTCAAGCCCCATCCAACCCAGCCTTGGGCACTGCCAGGGAGGGGCTGCCACAGCTGCTCTGGGCAACCTCTGCCAGGATCTCACCACCCTCATAATACAACATTTCTTCTTCATATCTAACCTAAATCTATCCTCTTTCAGTTTGACGCCCTTACCCCCTGCCCTACTGCCACCCTCCCTGGTGATGAGTCCCTCCTCATCTCTCCTGCAGCCCCTTCAGGCCCGGGGAGGCTGCACTGAGGTCTCCCCTTTGGGAGCCTTCTCTCCTCCAGGCTGAAGAGCCCCAACTCTCCCAGCCTGTCCCCACGGGGGAGGTGTCCCAGCCCCTCTGATGATCTCTGTCGCATCCTTTGGACGTGCGTCGACAGGTCTGTGTCCTTTTTGGGTTGGAGAACCCAGAACTGGACACAAAACTACAGGTAGGGTCTCACCGTACCCTCCAGCGGATTCTTTCCGTGGATGTGGTCCTCCCTACACACAGATCTGGAGGCATCTCCTCTTCTTCTGGCCAAGGCATAGACGTTTGGCACATGCTATATGAGAGGGCGAGGGAGTGGGAGGGCACAGGGGACACACATAGGGGTGGGAAGGTTTCCCAGGTATGGACAGTGGTCCACCCCAAAGACCACCCCTGCAGTTGATGGCTTTACCTTCTCCAGCATACTTCTGCAACAATGCAAAATGCAAAAAGTGCCACAAAGATGACCCAGAGGCTGGAGCACCTCTGCTACGAGGACAGGCTGCGGGAGCTGGGATTGTTCACTCTAGAGGAGAGAAGACTCCAGGGGGATCTAATAGCTGCCTTCCAGTACCTGAAGGGATCCTACAGGAACGCTGGGGAGGGACTTTTTACAAGAACGTCGACTGATAGGACAAGGGGAAATTGATTTAAATTGGAGGAGAATAGATTTAGATATGAGGAAGAAATTTTTCAGTGCGAGGGTGGCAAGACTGTGGAACAGATTGCCCAGACAGGCTGAGACTGCCCCCTCGCTGGAGATGTCCAAGGCCAGGTTGGATGAGGCCTTGAGCACCCTGGGCTGGTTAAAGGCATCCCTGCCCATGGCAGGGCATTGGATTAGATGATCTCTGAGGTCCCTTCCAACCTAAGACATTCTACAATTCTATGAAAATCAGTTTCAGTGATGAAAGTCCCGGCTGCACATGCAGCTTTTTCTGTGCTTTTGAAGAAGTCACGTGCCCACAGGGAGCTGTAGTCTCTCAGGAGGAAGAAGTGCAGCTTTACACAACAAGTTTCTCTGCAGCCGAAGGTTCCTCTGCACAAACGGGGACAAGCGTGGAGGTACTTCAGGAGCACGGTGCCCTCTAGAGCATTTGGGCTGAAATAGGTGTTCATTTCAGATCTGGAGTCACAAGCACTCTAATGACCGAAGGTAAGAAGTAATTTACCTGTTGGAAACTGTTTTGGTTTGGCCTGGCCAGATTTCAGCGGCGGGGGGGGAGCTGCAGGGTGGCTTCTGTAAGAAGCTGCTAGAAGCTCCCCAAGATTGATAGAGCCAATGCCAGCTGGCTACAAAGAGGGACCCGCCGCTGGCCAAGGCTGAGCCTATCAGTAAGGTGATAGCAGAGGAACGCCTCTGTGAAAAACATATTTAAGAACGGGAAAAAGAACTGCGCCATAACAGCTGGCACAGAGATGGAGGAGTGAGAATCTGTGCAGACACCAAAGTCAGTGAAGAAGGAGGGGGGGGAGGATGAGCTCCAGGCGCCGGAGCAGAAGGAGTCCCCCGGGTCTGTGGTGAAGACCATGGTGAAGCGGGTTGTCCCCCTGCAGCCCATGGGCGAGGTGCAGAAGTCCACCGTGAGGATCACTGCATAGATGTCCACCGAGGACTCCACGCCGTGTGGGTGGATGCCTGAAAGGGGACTGTAGCCCGTGGGAAGCCCCCATCAGAGCAAGTTGCTGCCGGAACCTGTAGCCCGTGGAAGAGGGAATGCCCACGCTGGAGCAGGTTGGCCGGTGGGACTTTTGGGACGTTGTGGGTGGCTCACGCTGGAGCAGTTTCCCCCGAAGGACTGCACCTCAGACTCATGAGGGGTGGGCTGCCCCTCGTGAGCTGTCTCGCGTTGGGCAGTTTGTGATGAATTGCCCTTCGTGGGACGACTCACGTGGAGAAGAGAGCGTGAAGCTTGTCTCCCGTGAGAGGGACCCCACAATGGCCCTGGGGAAGAGTGAAGAGTCCTCCCCCAGAGTGAAGAAGCGGTGGAACCAACGTCGGATGAACTGACCGTAGCCCCCATTCCCTGTCCCCCTGCGCCGCTCGGGGGGAGGAGGTGGAGCAACCGGGATTGATGTTAAGCCCGGGAAGAAGGGAGGGATGGGGGGAAGGTGTTCTGTTTAAGATCTGTTTGTTTTTTCTTACTTCTCACTACTCCTCTCTGATTAGTTCTTTTAATAAATGTACCTAATTTCCCCAAAACTGAGTCTGTTTTGCCCGGGACGGTAAATGAGGGTGATCTCCCTGTCCTTATCTCAAACCCTGAGCCCTTGGAGATATTTTCTCCCCCTGTTCAGTAGTGAAGGGGGGAGTGAGTGAGCGGCTGTGTGGGTACCTGGCGGCCGGCCAGGGTCAACCCACGACAGAAACATACCTGAGGCTTCCGAGCATCAGTCACATCGTGCTGAGGCACGTTTTGGAGCCTGCACGTTGGCACCAGGTTTTGTATCAGCAGAGCTGATGGTATCTGCTCTCAGGTGCTTTTATTTTCACTCTCAGGTAGAGTCCACGAGGCTGGATTGCAGCCAGCCCATGAAATCCCAACAGATAGGACAGAGGCTTGTCACCTCCCTGCAGGCTGACCCAGCTTGCCCGCCACCTCCTGGAGCAGAGAAAGTGGCTGTGAAGGGTTTGCCCCTCCCCAGAGGGGATCATCAGGAGCATCCTGGAAAGGGTCCAGCTGGCTGCTCAGCAAAGGGCTTTATTTAGCACTTGGTCTGCAGCCACACACACCTGTCTGACGTGGCAGAACCGAAGCGGTGTTTTCAGAGGGCACATAGGCTTTGGTGTGTGAGCTTTGCTCCAGCATCTTCTCCAGACTCTGTGGTCTCAAAGGCCTTTGCACCTGGGAACCTTCAGCCAGATGCTGGTGATTAGATCTGCCTACACATTTGCCATGAAGCCATTTTTTTTCATTTAAAACCTTCAGCTTCTGCATCCTTGTCAGTGCTGTTGAAGGGTGTTTGGTTTGTTTTTTTCTGGACGTAGTTTAGTATGGATCTGTTTAAGTTCCATAAAGGAACTACAATCATTTCAGCCAGACTGTGCTTTAACAATAGGTACTCATCTTGAGATATTCGCTGCTCAGAGGATTAAACTACAAATTTTTCCAGTGCAGGGTATCTTCACTGTGGCCATAATGCCCCCAAGTCAATGTTACTCACCACTAGCTTTGTGTTTCTGTCTTGAATATCAACTCAGCTATTTACATCTCTTTTCATGAAAAGATCTCTTGTTCCTACTGAATTCTGTTGTCACGCTTACATGCTTCCTGGCACAAACACTGCTCATAAGTGTGTTCTCTTTGCAAGTGTTCTCCCCTCGCCCCAAGGAGCCCTGACAACATGAGCATCCTCCTCTGCCTCTTGAAGGCTCAGGGCAACATCTCTTAAAGATGACAAATACAGGTGCATTAAAGCAATCCTGCTTCATGACAGAGCAGAAAGAATTTACAGACAAACCTCCAGGATCTGGAGGTATGTCTACGAGTAACTCCGACGTAGACATTTAAGATTGATTCAACAACACCTGTGCTGCATTTGTCAGTGTTTTGGTTTGGCCTGGCTGGATTTTGGCGGTGGGGGAGGAGCTGCAGGGTGGCTTCTACAAGAAGCTGCTAGAAGCTCCCTAAGTTTGATAGAGCCAATGCCAGTCGGCTCTAAAGAGGGACCCGCCGCTGGCCAAGGCTGAACCTATCAGCAAAGTGATAGCAGAGGAACCCTCTGTGAAAAACATATTTAAGAACGGGGAAAAGAACTGCGCCGTAACAGCTGGCACAGAGATGGAGGAGTGAGAATCTGTGCAGACACCAAGGTCAGTGAAGAAGGAGGGGGAGGGGAGGATGAGCTCCAGGCGCCGGAACAAAGAGAGCCCCTGGGTCTGTGGTGAAGACCATGGTGAAGCGGGTTGTCCCCCTGCAGCCCATGGGCGAGGAGCAGATGTCCACCGTGAGGATCACCGCGTAGATGTCCACCGTGTAGGGGACCCCACACTGTGTGGGTGGATGCCTGAAGGGGGCTGTAGCCTGGGGGAAGCAGCATCAGAGCACGTCACTGCCAGAACCTGTAGCCCGTGGCAGAGAGGAATGCCCACGCTGGAGCAGGGTGGCCGGTGGGACTTTTGGGGCTTTGCGGGTGGTTCACGCTGGAGCAGTTTCCCCTGAAGGACTGCGCCTCAGACTCACGAAGGGTGGGCTGCCCCTCGTGAGGTGTCTCACGTTGGGCAGTTTGTGATGAATTGCCCTTTGTGGGACAACTCATGTGGAGAAGAGAGCGTGAAGCTTGTCTCCCGTGAGAGGGACCCCACAATGGCCCTGGGGAAGAGTGAAGAGTCCTCCCCCGGAGTGAAGAAGCGGTGAAACCAACGTCGGATGAACTGACCGCAGCCCCCATTCCCTGTCCCCCTGCGCCCCTCGGGGGGAGGAGGTGGAGAAACCGGGATTGATGTTGAGCCCGGGAAGAAGGGAGGGATGGGGGGAAGGTGTTCTGTTTGTTAAGATCTGCTTGCTCTTTCTCACTTCTCACTACTCCTCTCTGATTAGTTCTTTTAAAAAATGTACCTAATTTCCCCAAAACTGAGTCTGTTTTGCCCGGGACGGTAAATGAGAGTGATCTCCCTGTCTTTTTCTCAAACCCTGGGCCCTTGGAAATATTTTCTCCCCCGTCTGTCAGTGAAGGCAGAGTGAGAGAGTGGCTGTGTGGGTACCTGGCGGCTGGCAAGGGTCTAACCACGACATTAAAAAGTAATAGGAAACAAGATCACTAACAAGCGTGTCCACGTCTCTGTCAGCCTCGTTCAGCTCTGTGCACCCAGGGATTTGGTGGACATCAGCATCCTTGGCCAGTGGCTGCTCTTGGGGCCAGCTTCCACGAGGTGGAGCTCCAAACGTTACCATGAGCCCTGTAAGGACGCTGCATCTTGCTCGGTTTTGGTTGGTTGCTTTTTTTTCCTCTTCCCCTCCCGCAGAAGCGTAGAGCTGTGGGTATGCAATCCGTGCTGTTATTAAATGAGTCGTTGTTTCACAAGCGAGCTTGAGGGGATTTTTTTCCATCTGATTTTACCTAATACCAGTTTGCTTTCTTGTTTGGTCACAGGACCTCTGAGATGAGGAATACAAAACAAGTGTCTTCCTAGGAAATGGAGGACGGTTGTGAGCAAACAGCGTGAGGCCAGCTTCACTTCAGGCGGAGATTCAACTTCAACTTGAGGCAGAGATTATCGGTACATTCAGATGGTGGATAATGACAGTTAATGGTGGTTGACACAGGCAGAACTGTGCTCAAGAATTTCAAGTGTTTTGCTGAAAATTTTTAAGTAGATCCACCCAGGCAATTTCTGTAATTGTGGCAGGAATGTAAGAGTCTTTCAGGCAGCCCTGGCACAAACAGGTCACGGTAACTTTAGAAGATCAGAAACAAAATGAGTAACTAGGGTAATCTTACCCACCTTTGCAAGGGACAGTTTGTCCAGGAGATTTTTGCTGGCTTGTTTCATAATGTTGAGAGTAGCAGGACTGATGTCACCTGAAACAAACCAGAAAGTTATCTTTCTTGTATCTGCAAATTACTGAGAAGTTTCAGCGTTTCCCTGGGCAACTCTACTTGTGCTCTCTCTCCTGTTCCAACCTCTGAGACTCAGCCCCGTGAGCAGAAGGCAGAGGTCTGGTCCTGCTTCAAACAGGCTCTACCCTAAAAATTGGTGTTTTAGTAGCATTTCTCATTTGGTCAGACACCACTGAGCCAAGATGCTTGACTCTCAGCACGTTGCTTTTCCCGGTAGCTATAATCAACACAATAATAAAAGCAAGCTTGACTGGAGCTTGTTTGAGTATCTGGTGGGCAACCACCATCATGCTCCTGCTCGACCACCTGTCACACGCCCACACTAGAACCACGGGATGTGAAAGAAGCCCCTTGCAGGTTGCTGGGCTGCGGATACAGGGATGCGCAGCATCAGCCCAGCACCGTGGGGTGCTCGCAGGGATCCATTCGACCCCAGGACACAGCAGGAGCAAGACCGCTGCTTCTTGCAACACCACAGTGTGCCGGTGTACATCCCACCAGATGTGCCTAAGTTCCTCTGTTGTGGTTTGGACAGAGATGACAGTTTTCCTCTTGCTCTTTGATAAAAAACTGCTTCATAGAATTATAGAATCATAGAATGGTTTGGGTTGCAAGGGACCTCAAAGCCCATCCAGTTCCAACCCCCCTGCCATGGCAGGGACATCTCCCACTAGATCAAGATGCTCAAGGCTCCATCCAACCTGGCCTTGGACACCTCCAGGGATGGAGCATCCACAGGCTCCCTGGGCAACCTGTTCTAGTGCCTCACCACCCTTCAGTTTCAGCTGGAACAGCTGCTGTGTTTCCATCACCTGGGTTTGACCCCTGTTACAGGAGCAGTGACGCACCGCAGGACAGCGGTGCCCATCAGGGCTCATCAATTAGGTTACTAATTTGCTTCCATTTTCAACCACTGGAAAACATGAAAATGTATTTCAGCCTATGCAGGAAGGCACGTTTCTCCATCTGTACAAGGCTTGCTACCTCTCGTGCCCTGGCTTCTCATCCTACCTTATCTCCTCTGCACCTCAGCTGGTGTTTCAGCTCTCACTTCAAGTCCTGCTGCATGGTCCAGACCTCCTCCCTGGCCACTATTTCACCTTGACCCCCGTCACTCTTCATGGTAGATCTTTGAACATCTGTTGTGCCCAGTCCCAGGTGCTTTGCCTTGTGTCAGGGTTGGTTTCTGGCCAGGGGAACTGGATGGCTCCTGCTGAGCCCTTCCAGCTGAGCTGGTCACTCAGAGACCCGATTTGCTCACTGCTGGAGCCTGGCTTTTAGTGCACTGAGGTCCCACCAGATCCTGGCTGGACATGCTCACCAGGAGATGTTCAGGTGTCTCTGCAGTGAAATCTCACCTGTACAGGTGCAGGACAAGGTCGAGCATTTTGGGAAACCCACAATTGGAGACTTGTGCCTCTGACCTCCCAGCACTGCTCGGAGTATGGCTACAAACCGAGGGAAAGAGCTGAAAAAACCTCCACTGAAATCCAAAATAAAATCACGGTCATAAGAGATACTCATGTCTCTCACATTTGTGCTTTTATCCTACAACTTGTAAGGTACGTGTCTCAGGATTGAGAGAGATGAAATATTTTCTGAATAAGGCATTACACGATGTGTGTACACTTGAAAAAAATGTTCCCTGAATTTCAACCGGTGTGTTCAGTGACATTTAAGTGATGGTGCTGGAAAGATTCCTCTGCCTGCCCTGTCCGAGCCCGATGGCATCTTGAGGGAAGGCTGCCGGTTTTAGCAAGCAAAACAGGTCCTTTCCTCACTCGCCTCAGGCGAGTTTCAGCCCTGGCTCTTCAGGGCATTCAACCCCGACTTGCGTTTTGTGAGGAGGATTCGCTTCTAGTCTGGGAGCTTCTCAGTGCCACGTCCCAGAGTTTCTGACTGGGATCGGGCACATCCCTCCCAGGCCAGGATTAAGCGGCTTTGCTTCTCGGCAGCAGAATTTAAGGCTAAAGGCTCTCCGCAGCCTTCTGCTTGGTGTAACCATCCCAAGACACCTGATTTCTCTGCCCTGATTGATTCTCCTCCCATCTCTAATTTGACGCTGTGCACTTTGCCTTGGGAGCTGACTGGCGCAGAGTAATATGCTGAGCATTTCAACACGTGAATTCCTAGGATCCAGCCCTAATTTGTCCGATTAATAACTACCTTGTTTTCAGGAGAATTTCTCCTCCTGCAAGCTGACTAACCAAGAACAAAACAAATCATTATTTTTTCCGAGACAGTTCAGATGGCACAGACTTTTGGAAGAACATGATTTTTTTTTTCTAGCGTGTTTTATTTTTATTTTTTGTAAGGATATATTCAGTATGGTAATCAGGGCATGTCATTGCTGAGCTCCAGCATAAAGGTGAGCTGCCACAAACTTAACTATTAAGTTTCAAATTCTGAATCACTGGGTCTTGCTGTGGAAACAGTATCCCATCTATTTTGTATGCAAGGGCTGCTATCAATTTTCTGTTGGTTTGTTCCTTGTAGTTTGCAGTTGTGCTTAACAGCAGTGCCTTGTACTTCACTGCATGTAGGCAAAACTTCTCTGACTTTCTATTTTCCCCTACTTTTGAACACGGTTTTGATATACTAAGATTGAGGAGATAATCTAGGGATAGTTGAAGAGATTACCTGTTTAGGAAGGACAGACAGCAGGGAAAAGATAAAAATTTTTAGTACTGTCTTCATATCTACCATATTAGTCATCAAAGCACAAGTTTTGATCCAATAAAAGTACGTTTACACATGTAGAGAAAAAATATTTTGGATTCTGAAAATCCTGCTCAGAGGGTAAGCGCACTCTGTATGAGACATATACACACAGCAGTTCCTTCATAGCCCATTACCCAACCGAAAATTTCCTTTCTTTCATGGAAATAGGGTTTCATTATAACTGTGGTCTGGGTAGCTAAAGTGTTTGTAAGTTTGGCACAATCACAGCCAAGTTGTTGCAAATAAATACAGACCTGTGGTTTTGATTCACATGTAATTCATTTCCACACTTTCTCACACAGTAAGGCAGAAAGAAAAAAAAAGAATAAAAAAAAAGAAAACTTGCAAATTTTATATCAATTTTAGTATTATGTGGAGGGAGCTCCCTTAGGAATGGGGCACCAGAGCCCAAGGTGAAGGGAGAAATGCTTTGGCTGGTAGGAGAGCTGTTGGCCACAGAGAAATACGGGTGGATTGAATAAATCACAGTATTTATGCACCTGATGCAGCTAACGAGGAGGCAACAGCGACCCTCATTTCAAGATTGTGCTCTAATGAAAAACAACACATGTGGTCCCCAACAGCCGAAGGAAATCGCACAGCGATACACAGCGATCCCTCCCAATGGTCACAGGGTGATGTGAAATTAAAAAACGCTTTTGCAGTTTTTCACAGTAATACTGTTTTTTCTTCCATTTAGCTATCGGCAAAATCAAGACTGCTATTGAACTTGCCATGCTGTAATTACCACGTCGATAGATAAGGTGATTCAGCAAGTAAAGAGCAAGAGGTTTCCGTGCTTTTAGTACTTTATCATTGACTGTTTCAAGCTTTTATCAAGCAGTGGTAATCAACCTTTATTTGCTTAATAAATTCTTATCCCAGAGTGTTGATTTTATCAAAATTACCTTCTCAGTAAAGGGTATAATTTTCTGGTGGTAAAATGAAGGATGTTCTCAATACTGGTAATTGTCCAATTATTTTGTACAATTTTTATGTTTTAACAAGCTTGGTGGGTTTCAAAGCAGCCTGTAAGCTCTGCATGGTTTGTAAGCATGCTAAATAGGAAGGCACCTGGCAGCATTTTAATTGTCACCGTCTTCTTGTTAACTGAGGAGCTAAGACCTGAGTGCGTTGACTTTTTATTTTGTTTTGTTGCCAAGTGTGAAAAAGACATCGCATTTTCACACACTGCAGCACAAACCAAGCATTATTCAATTCGCTTTCCACTCCAAAAGGCATGTTATTTATTAAAGCTTACCGAAGCACAAAATGAAACCTGGGGAAAAACAGCTCCGTGCTGTTCAGTGAGGACTGACGCCGGCAAAAATACGATGATACTGGGTGCAAAGTTAAAACTGCATGCATGATACCTCTTATATACTGCATATATAAGCATATATGTACATGTATATATATATACTGATACATGTGTATCCACAAACGTATTTTCTGGTGATGGAGACACCTCTTGCTGCGAGTTCTGGTGACCTTCTGGAGTGGGAGGAAGAAGACAGGTTGTCTGCAGTGTGGTCACTCCCATCACATGAGCAACAAAAGGAAGGGCAACGGCTGGTCATGACAAGCTGCAATGCACGAAGCAACACGTAACACCAGCAGCACCGGTGGATGCTTCATGAAACCCAAGCTGTGAGCCCTGGGATGTCGCCAAACAAAACCTTCCTGCATTTCATAGAATCACAGAATCATAGAAAACAGTTTTGACTGGAAGACACCTTCAAAATCGTCGAGTCCAACCTTTTCCTAGCCCTGTGAACACCACTAACCTATGTCCTTCAAAGCAACATCCACCTGTCTCTTAAACACCTCCAGGGACAGTGACTCAACCCCCTTCCTGGGCAGCCCGTTCCAATGGCGGACAAGGAAATATTAGGAAATTCTTCCCAATATCCAACCTGGACCTCCCCTGGCACAACCCAAGGCCATTTCCCCTCGTCTTATCATTATTTATCACTATTTATTTGCTTGTCTATGGTTGCGTTTCTACCCTTTCTCCATCCCCACCTCAAGGTTTTTTGCACATCTACTTGGAACAGTGATCAACACGTGTAAGGTTTGCACACTGAAAAACAAACAGTGGCGCAAAACCCATGTCATCCTCTACTCCTGTGCCTCTGTGAAAATATTACGTCTGCAGTAGGTTGTGCTTAAGAAACAGTACACCCTACCAGATAATCACACCAAATTATCTGGTATCCAGTCCTCCCAGTGCTGGAAGGACTAGTTGAATCTTAAAGCAGAAGTGAAGCGCAGATGACACAAGGTACTTCACACCGTCGGCAATTTGGACAGCCAAACCCCCCTGAGCAGCGAGAAACAAGTATTGCCTGACAGTATTATTGATTTTCTTATTTTGAAAGAATCACCAGACAAGCACTAGAGGGCAAAGTTGAAGGAGAGCAAAAAAACAACCAGATTTGGACTGCAGTGAAACACTTGACATGGTAATGAAATTTCCTCCTGATAAGTGAACGTAAATTTGGCTTGGAAGAAACACTCTCATTTCAAAGTTGGCTGAAAGACTGTAAACAGAATGATAAGTGACAATATAGCAAACAGGGGAGGCTTTGTTTAATATGATGGCAAAGGGATAGGTGTCAGGGCTCGTTCTGTTTAACATCCTTATTAATGATCCAGAAGAAGAAACAAGAAGCATGTAATAAGATTTGAGACTTGGGAGGATTAGTTAGCACTTGCGAGAGCTGCAAATTAATGCAAAGCAACAGACACCAGAATCACAGGCAGAGAGCAACAAAGCATGCGTGGGGAGAAACAAAATTCAATAAAGAGAAACCTGAGGAAATTGCAGCCAGAGGAAACGTCACCTCGGCAGGAGGAAAGCTAGGATGCAGTGACACAGGAGAGAGGATGAGTTATCGTGCAGCAGGATGTGCCGCGACGGAGCCTGGGACATCTTGGCACCACCCTGGAGATCACCATCACGTTCGGCTGCTCCGACCTACACATGTCTGCCACTACCAGGCTTCAGGAAAGAGAAATAAAAGCGGTGGCGAAAGACCCAGGTAACTTGATCTCCAGGAAAAGCCTGCACTTGAGGAGGTGTGGGACAGCAAAATGCAGCTCAGAGCATGGAAACCACAGGTTCAACTGTAAAGAAAGGAAGATGCAACTCTTTCCGAAATATTTAGGTCATAGCGTATAAGGAAATTCCCACATGTGAGAATACAAGAGCAATCTAAGTAAATCATAATGAAGGCAAAAGCCTATAAAATCTTATATAGTTAGCAAGATGCCAAAGATGCCACATTAATACTTACTTGAAAAAAAAATAAAAACAGCCTTACACAAATAAGGCTTCCGATTTATCTGAACTCAGAAAGGCAGAGCAATAGCATGGGAAGATTATTTCTAAGCAGCTATAGGTGGTTACAGACACTGGCCATAGAGCTCTGGAAACACTGGTCACATAGCTCAAGCACTGCAGGAGGCACCATGCATGCCTTCGGGTGCTCAGGGGCAGACTGCAGCCCCCCCACCACACTAGAAGCGCAGCTTCTGATGAGCCAGCACTTGCTGAATCCTCCGCAAAACATAAATCTTCTAGAAAACCTGCAAAGGTGCAGTTCCTTGTAACACGGGTGCTGTTCTTTAGCTGGTCTGCCACCACCTTTGGCAGGGCCAGACCTTATTTATTCACAGATCAGGGCATCCCTCCGTGCAGCCTCGTGCAAGAGCGCTAGATGTGAATGCCACAACCACAGGTGTGGAGTCTGTCACTCCAAACTGTAAAGAGCAGGTAACGAGACAGAGTTGAGGAGTCGTGATTATTGTGATTACTGCCAGACTGTCTGGATCTGTGTGCACAGAGAAGCCTCCACCAGAGCATCCTGCTGTTACCTGACATCCGTTCCCTTCTTCCCCCTTTGACTTACCATGTTCTGCTCTGACTCTGATCTCCTCGGAGTGGGGACTGTCCTCCACAGCCTCTCTGCTAACTGTCTCACACAGCACAGCTTCTTCTCTGGGGAGACCTTGTTGTGGCCTTCCAGTATCTCAAGGGGGCTACAAGAAAGCTGGGGAGGGGCTTTTTAGGATGTCGGGTAGTGATAGGACTAGAAGGAGTGGATTAAAGCCAGAGATGGGTCGGTTCAGATTGGACGTTGGGAAGAAGTTCTTCCTCATGAGGGTGGTGAGACCCTGGCACAGGTTGCCCAGAGAGGGGGTGGAAGCCCCATCCCTGGAAGTTTTTAAGGCCAGGCTGGATGGGGCTCTGGGCAGCCTGATCTAGTGGGGGATGTCCCTGCCCATGGCAGGGGGGTTGGAACTGGATGATCTTTAAGGTCCTTTCCAACCCTGACAATTCTATGATTCTATGAATCTATGATTCTATGATTCTTGGTCGTGCTGTGTTTATCTTGGTGAAGCCAAGGTATTACTGGGCAGAGAAAAGCACTGCTGTGGATTCACATATTGCCTGAACCTAAAAATATCATAAATGACATTTTAATCTGGCTGAGGGCCTTCCGAGCAACCGATTTGTCAGCGGTAGTAGCTAGGGCATGCCAAGAATAACCCTGAATCGGAAGGTTTTTGAGCAGCAGTCACACAGATGGCACAGCAAGCTACCAAACACGCGATGTGTCTGAAGATGACTCAGCCTTCCCCTCTTTCAGGGTAAACAAAAGGTGATCTTGCCTCTCCTGCATTACTTTTCCAGTTAGCTGAAGTGCTAGTGCTCGTCTTTCTCCTGACCATCTGCAGACTGGAAAAAAATTAAAACCTGGGACAGCTGGTGGAACAAGGAAGCTGTGGCACTCGGCTCTCCGGTTGCGGTCTACAAATGAGTGTGAAACATAGTCACTGAAGGAAAACCAATGTTACCCAAGAGCGGATTAGTGATGCTGATCTTTGTAAGGTTTATATTGGTTTATAGAGACACATGCATGCTTGTATGTGTGTATTATCAGTAATTCTAGAGGAGAATAACTATTATCTGCAGGCTGGGTAGTTCTGTTCCACGCCTCACAGCTCTCGGCTAATTTACGGTTCTCTAGTCCTGAGGATGCCCTTATTTCAGGTTGGTTGCAGTCCAGAATCTGCTTTGGTACTGCAAGGGAACCAATGAATCCCCACATGTTGCGGGACCCGCAAAGCTGGCACACAATGCACAGGTCATATTGATGTTAATGAGAATTAAATGTGTGACGTTCCATGTTTTCGCATTAATTTCACGGCAACAGAAATGCCCTGAAATCCAAACCACAATGTTTCTGTTCAAATGCAGAAGAAACAAGAAATGTTTAGACTGCTAAAATGTCTTGGTGAAAAGATACACAAAGAAAACGATTGCTTTTTCTGGTATAATTTATTCTGTTTGGAGAATCCATGCAAACTACGCTGGCAGCATCAGTGTTTCATTGATAGTAAGTGGACCTGGACAACAACTACCAGAAAGCGCTGCCCAGCAGAGGTGAAATCCTGGCTGTTTGTGGGCAGAGTGGAGATCAGCAGAAAGAAATGACCTTTTATTTTGGCAGGAGACTCTAGGCCAGGCAGGACTGGACTGGACCTAGGTGAAAGAGCAGCTTGCTTCTATCAACACTGCGGGAGCTTGCTCCAGGTTTCTCAGGTTGCTGAAGTCTTCCTAGCCTGAGGAAGGAAAAAAAAAAAGGCATTTTTTTGGTAGGTACATTGTGTGATCAGTTCCACACAGGTAGCCTCTAATGGAAAATCACCTTCAACCATTCTCTGAGAGTCAAGGGCAAGGAGGATGCCTCCCTGAAGCACAAAGATGGCTCTTTTTAAAATGCATAAAACCTACAAGATTGTTAATTCTTCTTTGTGATCCAGTTCTTTGAACAGATCGAGTGGCATCGGCACCACCTGAGGAAAATGAAGAGCACAACCAGATTGGCTCCAGGAGAGGACAAACTGATCAAGCCCTGTGAGGAGACAGGGTGACCGAGATATTGGCCTTTTTTTTTTTATGTGCAAGGTGCAGTGCAGCAAATTAAATCCCTTCCTCCTTCTGCTGTTATTTCCACCCACACAAAGAAACTAATTGTATGACACTGCACACTGCAGATGCAGACAAAGAGAAGACGTTTGCAGGCTGAGCCTCATCTTAGCACTAAGAGGTGTGCAGTCCCCTCCAGCCCCATGCTCAAATCTGTTCAGGAATACTTTTTTCCAGAGAGATGCAACTTGGGCTGGGGTTTAAAGAAATCCTAAGGGGTTTAGGTCCTCAGCTGCCACTGAAAAGTGAAGGAAGTTGAGAACCTATTTCCTTGTGTTTTGTTTTACATACTCAGCAATTAATATCTGGACATACTGGGCTTTGGACTTTAGAATCCCATTAAGAAAGGGAGACATGAAAGATCAAGAAGGCAATGAAATTTGTTACAAAACAAACCATATCTGATTCATCAGCATGAGCAGCAGAAAGACCCTTAAAATGTGTCCTTTGAAGCCAGGGCAACACAGCAGAAGTGCTTGAATAATGAGAATGGAAAAGCACAAAATTCGCTCTTTCCTATCTGGGTCTGTTTCCAATCTTTTCCTTTTCTCTTCCTTTCCACTGCTACCAGATAACACCTGACACGAGTTATTTTCATCTAGTTTCATTTCTCAGGTGCATGAGAACATTTGTAGCGAGCCTGTAAGGACAGTGGAGTTAGTGAAGATTTTATGAAAGTAAGTAACAGTGCATCTGTCTTCAGGCTGTTCTTCAGCCCCAGCACATTTGCACAGCACCTCACTGTGAAACTAAATTAATTACTACAATAGCGTTCGCAAAAACTAAGCGGAACTCTTAAGACCATACCCCTCACTTGGAGGGTGCAGAGGTACCCTGTAGAAGCAATCCTTTCGGGCTCAGCCAAGTGCTCAGCCAGGCACACATGCTTATGTTGGAGATTAAAACAGTTTACTTGTAGAATATCTATAATGGCTTAAACTGGACAGGAGAGCGACTTAAGCAAGCAGGTGAGATCAGGCAGACATTTTAATGGATTTACTTTGCCTGCAGCATGTGCTTAAATGTCTTGCTACACTGAACTCCTGCTGTTTTCTGAGCTGTTTTACTTCATACCTGGGGAGTCATTGTGGCTGACACTCCAGCAGGCTGTGCTGCCATTCAGAGAGACCTGGACAGGCTGGAGGGCTGGGCGGGGAGAAATTTTATGCGATTCAACAAGAGCAAGTGTGGAGTTTTGCACTTCGGAAAGAACAACCCCATGTGCCAGTATAGGTTGGGGACTGACCTGCTGGAGAGAGCACAGGGGAAAGGGACCTGGGGGTGCTGGTGCACAGCAGGATGACCATGAGCCAGCAATGTGCCCTCGTGGCCAAGAAGGCCAATGGCATCCTGGGGTGTGTTAGAAGGGGAGTAGCAAGTAGGTCGAGAGGCCCCTGCTCTGCCCTGGTGAGGCCACATCTGGAATATTGTGTCCAGTTCTGGGCCCCTCAGTTCAAGAGAGACAGGGAACTGCTGGAGAGAGTCCAGCACAGAGATGATGGAGGGAGTGGAACATCTCCCTTATGAGGAAAGGCTGAAGGAGCTGGGTCTCTTTAGCTTGGAGAAGAGGAGGCTGAGGGGTGACCTCATTCATGTTTATAAATATGTCAAGGGGGAGTGTCAGGAGGATGGAGCCAGGCTCTTCTCAGGGATGTCCACTGACAGGACAAGGGGCAATGGGTGGAAGCTGGAACACAGGAGGTTCCATAAAAATATGAGAAAAAACTTTTTCACTGTGAGGGTGACAGAGCCCTGGCACAGGCTGCCCAGGGAGGGTGTGGAATCTCCTTCTCTGGAGACATTCAAAACCCGCCTGGACACGTTCCTGTGCGCTCTGCTGTAGGTAATCCTCCTCTGGAAGGGAGGTTGGACTAGATGATCTTTTGAGGTCCCTTCCAACCTCTAACATTCTGTGATTCTGTGATTCACGCATCGAGAGCAGCCTTGGGCTGAAATGGGAGATCCTGTAAACTTTCTGGAGAGCCCCATGGTGTGAAAGCGTGCCTAACAGCTCCAGCCCAGCTTCCCTGGGAGCGAGAGTGGCAGAGGTGAGGACAATGCCTCTGCTTCCTAACTCCAGACATCAAAACTCAGCGTCTGAATCAGGCACATGATTTTGAAGCGAGCTGCTACCAGCTCTGAGACATCCTCCTCCAGCCTGTGATTCGAAGCAGCCTCTGCAACCCATAGATGCTCTAAAGGGCACTACTTCTATTAATGCAAAGAAATGTTCAGAGTACTGTCAATATTCTTTCCCAAAAAGTTTCAGATCCAATGCTCAAAGCCATGAAGGACTCTTGACTGCAATGTTTTCATGGAAGACCCAAGATACAGCACTTACAGTGCCTGACACAATACCTACCTGTAGCCTTATGAAGCCAGTATTATTTAACTTAACTGGTCAAAGCTCCCTACAGTTATGGCTATTTTTTGCATAATAAGATTAGGGTTATTTTTCCACTAGAGCAACCTCGGAAACACAGAATTCTTTGGCAAAATGTACCTCAGCTGTCAGAAGGATTATCAAATGAACAAATCTCCCTTCCTCCTCTGCCACCCTCCAGAACGACTTGTGCTATCAGCACTACTGAAAAAATCTGAGCTGAAGCTTAGCTTTAAATTCTATTCTAGCAAATTAATGCGAACTGTCCCTGGCCATCCTGCCATCATGGAGACCTCAGATGGAGCCATGTAAGCATGCGGATACATCTTTTCCTTGTAAAGATATAAATAATGAATTGCATTGGCCTCAGACAGCCCGATGTATCCCTGGCTAGGTGGTGTTGTTACTCACCACACTAAAGCAGGGCAACTGAAAATGCCATAAACGAGGACAAAGTAACGTCTGCAAATTTTTTTCCCTAAATCCACAGTTTTTGATGCGTCCCTCGCAAACCGCGAGTTAGCACTAAAGATCACTGAGGAGAATTACAGAATCACAGGATTGTTGAGGCTGGAAAAGACCTGAGGGTTCTGTGTAGCTCAAACCAGGACAGGAGGTAACCGAGCTACCTCTTGAAGAGTGGCACCCAAGGGTTGCCTCAACGTTGGGGATGTTTGTGATGCTCTGCATCACGCCGTCGCTACGCTGAATCATGGGACTAATTGGCGAGGTCTATCAGTGGCAGCATATGGCTCTCCTCTCTGCCCAGCCTTTACGGACCCGTTTCATGTGAGCGTCTCGTGCACCAGTGTGCAGCAAATCCGCACGTCCTCGGTTCTAAGTGCACTTCCTTATCGGAAATATACAGCACCGCATTATGCCACGTGTTCGTGATTTGAAACCAAGGCTGATAAAGCCAACGTAGTCAAACCGGGCTGATTCGTTTGTTCTCGGGAAAGAATATGGCATCAGAAAGAAGGGGATACACGCCCAGCTACAGCTGATCGGAGGTAGTCAAAGAGCTGAAATGATACAGCCATTAAGATATATTTTCCTGATAACTACCCATATTCACATACTATTATCTATTTATTTTTCTCCGGCATATTAGTGGAACTTGGGACACATATGACGTATTTTTTTCCGCTGTGTGTCTGGAAGCAAAATTCCTCGTTCTTTGTGGTTACATTATACTCATAGATTGCAATAAGAGAAGCAATATTTTTAATTAGTGTTTGTGTCATTAAGTAAAAAAATATTTGCAGAAATTATCTGTATCGGTGCCTAGTAGGGCTGGAGTTTGAGCCTTTTCAGTCTGCAGTCAGAAATATTAGCTAGCCAAGTGATTAATTCAGAGCAAAATAAACCTTTCTAGAGCCATCCCTTTGTAAAATGCTGTTGTGAATGGCATGGTTCCTAGGAGCTCTGGAAATGGACTTTCTGAAAGGAAAGATCTGATCAAATAGAAAGGTTTTAGGCTGGACAGATACTCTCTATCTGCATAAACACAAAACTGGGGTTGCATCATAATGAGCTTTTTTCTTTTTTTCCCCTGTATTTTTTTAAATTATTTTCAGAGCTGAACCAATTCAAGACCCAGTTTTCCTCAGGTTTTTAATGTTTGGAAAATTGCAGCGGCAGGGGTTGGCTTGCTGCAGCAGGAGGGAGTCAAGTGTGGCTGACACCTCCGTGGCATGACCTGGGCTAAAACACCCAAGAGCTCCTAAGTCACCTTCAGGTGTTCCTCCTTCCCGTGACTCTGCTTCTGTCATCAACAGACTAAACTCGCTCCTCATTTCCAACACTAAGATAATTCCAGTATTTCTTAAAGACCTTTTTTCTCTCTTAAAATAATTTTCATTTTACTGACAATGCTCACGATTGTTTTCAGATCGAAGTGGTATTTGGGAGAGGTAAGGAAGAGGACACTTCTTTTGAAACTAAATTTCAAAATTTGAAGCTACAGGATACGACTGACCAGAAACTTTACTTGGGTATCCCAAACCAGGTAAATCTGGAAAGTTCAACTGCAGCCTGGCATTTAAAAAGCAAGCCTTCTTGAGAGAAAATCCACTGTTGACTGTGGAAGCTCATTAATATTGCTTGAATGTAGACTTGAGATTTTTTTCCTTTTTCAGAAATGTATTTTCTATGCACATTTACTGAAAGTACTTCTGCTATGGAAATGTAGCTTACTGAAAGCACAAAAAAAACCATTTCAATTATCCTCACAGCATTTGACAAAGCTCGTTTTGTTAATTGAGCAGTAGTTAGCTGAGAAGCAAACTAAATCTAAGTACCCAAGAAGCCAGCGCTTTGGTAGCGGACTCGTTCATCTTGGCACAGCGTGAGCTCAAACTTGACGTGTGGCTGCGTGGTCCCCATGGAGCACAGAAAAGCAAACAGCTACCCCCAAAAAGCTGCCCTCCACACCTATTTCCAGCAGGTAAGTGTATATAAGGGCATGTTTCTCTACATGCTTGAAGTCTGGTCGGGGGGAGACACAAGAAACAACATTTTAACTGCTGCTGCTCCAGACCTGTGTATTTCATTTGCTCCCCTGACCTAGCTGGCTGCATTATTTCATCGTGGTGCTGTGATACTTTAGCCCAAGGATTTGAGACATGCTGAATGCAGGTGTTCGCTTATCTCTTGTGCAGACACTGAGGATGGAGATCAACAAGGGCTGCACGGTGAGAACCAGCCGAAGGAGGGACTCTGGTGGCTCCAGGACAGCCCTGCTTTGGCTAAAGGAGACTAATGGAGACTAATGATGTGAACATCATCTTGCAAACAGACAAGCTGCTTCAAAACAAAATTCTGAAGGCCACAAGGCCCAGAGTGGAAATTCTTGCCTTAACATCCCTATATGACCCTAGTGACCCACTCTGTGCTCAAATCAGGCTGAATGCCACCCTGGGGTGGGGGTGAGTGAGCACATAAGGAGCACGGATGGAGTGTGTGGATGGAGGGAGAGAACAAACCCAGCAGAGGCAGCCGAGGGGCTGTGCTCCTTCTCCTTCACCCGGGACAGGGACGCCTTCTTGGTAAGAACTGCGCTTCCACCTTCTGGTGAGAAATACCCAGGGTAGCACTTTGCTGGCATTACTATTATATATCGGCGCTACTGCAGAGACTGAATTTACCAACGGCAACTCTGAATCTTGTATGTGTTGCTTTAATACATCACCTGTTCTTTGTTACCCTGCACATTGTCTCAGTGCAAGTCCCTAACGGGGCTCTGAAACAGGCAAGTGCTTAGCTGGGGTACGTGCCTCTCACAGCCACAGACCTTTCACACGACAGGCAATTTCAACGCACACATCTGCCCGTGAAACAGGCAGAATTTTGTAATTCAGAGCCACTGGGTCTGATCTGCAGACAGTGCTGCTGTCACAACGTCCACAGTAAATCTTATTTTGGCAGCAGTTGTGAAAAGCAAGCGCTGCTGCATTCCTGGCGAAAAAATGCTCCACAAATCTTCATTTTCAACCAATTACCCATTTTCCCCACCCAGCCCCTGGTTATTTCCTCAAGCCGTTATTTTTTAATTCTGAACTATATTCCCCGGTTCTTTTAAGTGAACAGCTTGACTTTATCTCACTGTTTTCTTCACAAATGTTAAGACCACACACTGAGCTCTGCTAACACACTGTATTATGCTACTAGTAGACAAATTTTAACATCACATCACATACATGTTGCAGTTGCTGTTGGAACATGCCTTTTAAAAAATACCTTTATTGGATGAAATTGTCTCTTTCCCAAGAAAAATCTGGTTCTTCAGTATAATTTATTATGCCTTTTAAAATTCTGTCTGTTCAATAAAATCTTTGCTATATTATAAATACCTGTAACGAAAATATAATTTAAAATTCTGAGAGAAAACATTTTTTTTTCTTTCAACATTTTTCACAAAACCCACACAGGCACTAAGGAAAGACTAACAATAAAAATAATTTATGCCTGTACACTCTACTCTGGGTTGGAAACATTCAAAAGAGAGATTTTAAACTTGTCATCTGATGGAACTTTGGCTACAACATGGGAACTGATCTTAAAACAAAGGAAGATACTACATTTTCCACCCATTTAATCTGAAAATTTCTTTCAAAGGTTGATTGAGTGTTGCTAGTACTTTCCTCGCTGGGACATACCTGAACGAGAACTGGCTAAAATCACTGTTATCTGAGGGGAAACAGCCTCTGAGCTTCACTGCACTGGACTAAAAGCAGTCCTGCCCCACCAGATAGGAACATTTATCGTGGAGATTAACTCCCAGTTCTGAAAATTAAACAACAGTGGAAATAAGTGAGTGCTCTCGTTCTGCAACAGCAGCAATTTTACATTCTGCTTGTTCAGGAGTTATGTATTGCCAGAAGGTTTTTCTGTTGAAAGGACTGCACAAGAAAGGTTTCTGGTTTGGACCACTTAAGGGGATTTTTTTTTAATCACGTCTTATTCTAAGCAAAATTCTTAGTAGAGAGGGGATGATTCAGTACAAGAGACATTCAATGGTGTAGTTGTTATCACTGAGGAATGGGCCAAATATATGGTAGAATTCTTCCAATAAACTAAGCTTAATCTATTTAAAGCTGGCAAAGAAGCAGACTAAGCCCAAGATAGGCATGGAACCGTCACAAAGAACAAATAAGCAGAGATTTTTAAATCTTAAGTTTGGTAAGAATTTTTAACATTGTCTTTAGAGCAGTCCCTTCTTCCATCAAAAAAGACTAAAGCACTGTTAGAGTAAAAAGATTTAGCTTTAGATTAGAGAACTTAGTGAAGTTTGAAAAATCTCTGTCTGGACTGATGAATTACGAGGAAAATACTTAATTCCTGTCTTAGGGACACTTGCATAATTTTAAAGGATAGACATTTAAGAAGAATTAAATATTTCTAGAGTGACTGGAAAACACATTTCAATAGTAGACAAGAGAGAAAGAAAAATAAAAACCAGTCAGCACATGTTTGGATTATCTTCAGCATTGCAATGAGATAAATATCCCCTGGGAATCTTCATTCCCGTGTTGTATATCCCCTTCAATTTCTGAGCTTTTTTTTTTTTTTTAAATAACAGAAAGCAAAACAATATGTCAATCTTCACTAACTTTAACGATGTGTGGAAAACCCTTTGTCTAGTATACTGCTAATGTTAGGTTGCTGCTCACCCCTGCTGCTTTCTGTCAGCTGCCTGCCTTTCCTCCTCTTCCACCCTCTCCTTCCTCCACATTTCATGTACTCCTACCCTCCATGTCTTAGTGCCTTCTCAGGGTATTATTTAATCTCACACCTCTCCCCATCTGTTTTGCGTTAACTGGCTAGATATTTGGGAAAAGTGACAATCTACCACAGACATGCCAAGATTCAGTCTTTAAGATGACTTTGCCAGTGGTGTTACCCTTTCTGTCCCACTTTGGCCACAGTTCAAAGAAAGGACAAAGTGATCCTGACTACTGCAAGTGCAGGCATCCCAGAAGGCATTTATATTACTTAACTACAGAAAATGTGAGGCTCCATAGGCAGAAGGTTGGTCCCCAAAGCTTGTGTGGTTGATGCGGATCGATCAGTACCCCATCAGGCAATGCAGATCCACTGCAGAGACTAGCCAAGCACTCTGCAGAGCCATTTATGTCTTCACTAAGGACATACAGCCTAGAAAGAGTAGGTTCATAATTCAGGCACTTTACTTTGTTTAAGTTAGGTGGCGAGAATGCCACCCCAGGGTCTGGGATGTCCCACTTGTGTCACTGTATGTCCACCTGCAGTCCAAACCCCAGATAAGCCCATTAGGGTTCACTGATGCTCCAATCCAACTCCATCCTCCCAGCTGCTCCTTTATGGGAGAACAGAAGGGTGAGGGAGCATCCCCGTTTGGAGAAGGAACAAAAATACCTACGACGGAAGCAGTGCCGGCTGCAAGTGTTAAATCTGGAATGAATGCCAAGTGTAAGAAAGATTGGAATGTTCATTACAAATCCAGGGATGCCAGCACCTCCTCATAGGTTTGACGGTTTGGTTCAGAACTGCTTGGTTTGAATCCTACTGCTTGCTAAGTGAATAGCGTGGAAGAGTAAGTTACATGAAAATTGTTTAAAATAGAGCATTGGGGTTTTCAGGGGAACAGTATTGCATTTCATGCCTGAGGGGGCAAATCTACTCTGGTGACAATGACGAAAGGCTCTGAACAAAAGCTATTACTAAAGAGCATCAGTTGACTGCCTTATCCTCCCAACCCATTTTTTCCCCTTTCCTGATATTTGTATTAAATATGAAGCAATCAAAGCAGCAATCACACAACTAGAGCATACAACAGACTTCTGAAAAGAAACTACAGGTGGGGTGGGGAGAATGAACATTTCCAACTCAGTGCCACACTCTATAGTTTAGTTTCCTTCATTTATAATATCAACCAAGGCTTGCAGCAGTCTATCATCTCTATGCTTGTATGGTTTGGCATTGTAAAAAAGATCAACGTAGTCACTGTACAGACTTTCTTCTGAGTCTCTCAACTGGGAGGGCTTGTTTAATTTTTCAAGGGCTCGGTAGAAGTGTTCATATGGAATGTTTAACTTCTCACTCGCAGTCTTCTTTGGCAGCCGCTTCGGAGCCATCTGCCTGCTAAAAGCGCTTTGCAGTAAATGCAGCATAGCCTCTGATGGGATCTTATCTTCTGCTTTGTCACTGCTACCGCTGGTATCTTCAGTGACTTTGGGTTTTTCACTCAGGTTCTCCTGCGTGGTATGGTCCTAGAATACAGATTAGCAAAAAAAGGGTTAGGAGTCAATGAAAAACTGACTGGATTAAGATTTGCTCTGATTAGCGACTTCCATCTAAGTGTGTGTAGATGCTGCTTTTTCATTCAGGAGCCACTTAGCACCTAGAAAAAACCTAGACCATTACACAGAAAAATAGACCATGAAAGGAACTGTACTGTATATAATACCAAAAATACTAAACTCCCCGCCAACGCAGGAAGTTTAAAACTCAGACTCCACACTGGCAGGACACAACACGCCATTTTATAGCAGGATTTGTCCCAATGTAAGAGATACTTCTGGTTGTACTATGGGAGACAGCTCCTCAGCAGTGTCAATGGTGGCAGTACACACAGTGGCAATGGCAGCTCTGATTTTGGCACATACCCTTGTGAAAAGGACTGAATCAGTGCTTTCACACAACCTTCTCTGTCGATGCTCTCACCTTAGAGAAGACAGTAAAGTATGGCTAACAGGTGGCCATGACATGTATCTTGGAAACCTTGGAAAACTAATGCCAGGTACAGATGTGCAGAGAAGTCAGTGACAGGCATGATCTCATTGCACCAGTGTCTGCCTCCTGTACTGACATGGTATCCTCTGGCTGCACAAGCTTCCTCATTTACACTAGGATTGTCTTTCTAACAGAACGCTCACTTTATCTTCATCTCTTTTCGTCTTCTCCCACAATACCTCCTGCTCTTCCAATTGATTTTCTTGCACGTGGCTGCCACACCTCTAGACAGCCATCTAATATAGGTAAAGACCATCACCTGTCTCCGTCAACCTTCTTCTTCATTACCTGGCTCAGGAAGGTTAATCTCTTTATATTTTTGGGCGCACTAATTGCTTAATGGGGAGACAAACAGATGTGATGTGAGTAATAAAACATTCTGAAGAAGTCGACACGATCAAGCACAGTGGAAATGTACAAAACCTACCATCCTCTGCACCCAGAAATCCACTGTCACTCTCCGAAGCCTGGAGCATGTTTAGAGCACTCTACCCGAAAAATAAAGAAGGGGTGACAAAGGAGCCAGCAGCCACAGACCCACTTAACCAAACCCTCTGAATCAGTGAGTCCCTGACTTTTGTCATGTCTTTTGTTACCAAGTTCCTTCCAAACTCCCAGGAAACACTCCAGCAGGCAGAGCTCCTTTTGGATGTGACACTTGCTCTCACTAGAATTACACCAATTTAGTGTGTCTGTCAGAAGTCTATTCTTCCCTGCTCGTACCACTCAACTGCATTAGCTATTGAATTCACTGCTCCAGTAGCAGTATCCTCTTACCACCCTAAAACCCTTTGATGTTGTCATACGAAAACTTAAAAAACACCAGTTGTTGACATGGACTAAATGACAATACACACTTTGGAAGGGAGCAGGGGCTAGAAGAAATGAATACAGAACGAGTACATGTCCTCTTGGTAGGAAAAAATACAATTTTCTTATAAATGGAAAAATACACACGAAGAAAATTGATGTAGCACTACCTCTACAAAGTCTGTCATCTTCTCCACTCCCCTTCTGTCATTCTGCACAGCATTGTAGGATGTGTATACACGTGGCTGTTTCATATGTTCAGGCTGGGTAGCAGTGCCGTGCAAAATCAATTTCCAATTTACAATCCTTCCTTCATTTTGTATTCTCCTGGACTAAAAGACAAACATGGCATCAGGACATAAGAAGAGGAAACAGGACAATTGACTGTGAATTAACAGAAGTGAGTAAAATAAATTATAAATTTAGATGATTTATAAGCACCAAAAGACTGATGTATTAAAGGCAAGACAGTGTAACTTAACACAGTGGCTGATGCAACATAATTATTAATTAATCATGTAAATATAAAAGGAATTTTGACCTAACATAGAATGCTAAAAATTATGAAAGCAGTATTTTGTGCTATTAGTATTTGTTAGCCAATTCCTTGGCAATCTCCTCACTAAAGGTACTGCTGAAATAGTAACTTCAAATAATACTCTGTAGTGGTGCACAATAGCAATCTGAAATACAGCATGTTGAAGGGAGCAGCAAATGCTTTGACCATTAGTTTTGGTGGCAATATTTAAATGGTAGAAAATGGAAGATACAGGTACAGAGAACACTAGAACTTTATTTTATCAAGGGTTTTTTTTCTCAGTCATTTAGTGACTTTAAATACATGCCAAAGCTCTTTTTTTTCTAACGGGACTCTGCCAAGATTTATACACACAACTTACACGACAACTAAATTATGAGTAACTCTTCATGGGAATCTGTGATTTCAGCTAAGGTTGGTAATATGAAAACTTATTTCATGAATCACAAAACCCTATGAGCTGAGGAAAGAGTTCATTACCTCTTGAGGACAAAAAGCTTGGTTTACTGTATGTTTCAGGAACCTCTCAGTTGAAAGCGGAAAATTAATGATAATTACGAACAAAATGCTGCTCTGCAACCTCATTCCAAAAAATGCATTATATTAATTACAAAGAGCAGGATATCTGTAACCATGGGGTTATCTGTAAGCCTTCAGTATTAACACTACACTGTTGATAATAATATTTACTTCTGCTGCCTTGTCCATCTGCTTAGTACTTGGCATTATCCTCCTGTTTATACTTTGAGGCCAATAGGGGCTGGAGGCTCGGTGTCTGATAGCAAGCATTCAGTTTCTGTCAGGATCTGACCCTTAATGACAAGCTTATTAACAGACAATTTCAGCAAAATTCTCCAGAGATGAGTGAGCTTGATCACTCTCTCTTTGAAGAGAATGATTTTTCAGTTGTCTATCAAGCAGCTTTAGTCTGGTGTCTCGCTGTTGTAATCCATATCCCCAGGTGGTTTTAGTAAACTTATTTATTTCATATCTGCAGACTTCTTGCCTTTAATCCTTAGATGTTGTTCAGCAGTAATTACTCTAAGAAAGAAGTTAAGGGAAGGTATATATCACACTAGCTCTCTGAGGTTACCAGAAACTCATTAATTCAAAAGGTTTTAAGTTAATGAAAATTATGCGCATGCACTGAGAGAAGACTAGATCTACCCTGTATTCTTTTCTGGAGAAACGCCTAATTTGCACTTAATCATATGTTAATTCAATTATATATTTCACTCCTTGAATCACAGAGAATTACATTAAGTGATTTCTTTCAGTGACATAATGAACGAAAAACACAGGCGTGAAATTTCTTTGACAGGTACATGTCAGCGAAATGAGGATGGTGCTGTGGATTTATGCAAAGAACAAGAAAATCTGACCCCGTCTTTTTTTGTTTTGTTTTGTTAATCTTTAATCCCGATGGATACATAGTTCAAATAAACTCTTGTACTTTGCTTAATGAGAAGAGTCACTACTCAGCATGCTTGGTAGTGGTTAGTGATCATTTTATCTGTGTTAGTGTCCAAGCATACTTAGTTAACATACAGTCATACTTACCACATCGGTGATTCTCAAAACCCAGGTGCCTGCTGGATCCTCTCCCCATGTGTGGACAGACATGAAGTCCCAGTTCTTAAAGCCGTTGGGAGATTTATCTCTCTCTCTCTCAGCCAGTAATACCGTGCTGGTCCCTGTGTTAGTGCAAGAGCAACAGCAGTGACTGTTCAAACACGTCTGCTTTTACTTTTCACATTGCTCAGCGTGCACCCTGTCCAGTGTGCAGGGATCCTGGAAAACCACTATTTAACAGTGACTTGTAGAATGGGAAACACGCTATTTCTGGTCAATGGTTCCTTTAGTTATTTTCACAGCAGTATTTAAGAGCATAAAAAACTATCACGCTGGGTTGTGCCTTTAAAAGGTGCATCTTGCTTAACGTTCAATCTGTAATGCAAAAAAACAGTGGATGCACACACAGAAGTGCAAGAAGCTGGGGTCAGACACAACCAGTCTTTTCCACTGATGAAAAGTTCTGGAAACCTCAGAGACAGAACTTTTGAAGGCAAACCAGCTCACACAGTACTGTGAAACCAAAGCCTTATTCTGAATTCATCACCGTATTTAATTCTATTTTAGTGAGTGGATGTAAATGATTACAGCCTGGAACTCCAACAGACTGAAAAGCATTTGCATTTGCCTTGTTATTGTTATTACAAAATGCTGAAGTTCACAAAGTATTTCTGCAGCAGAAGAGATTCGGCTGCCCGGCAGGAAAGGACAGAGCACGGGAGCTGTATTTACATAGTAAGGAGCACAGAAGCCCCAGGGATCCTGATCACAAACTATAAATGCATTTAAAGGTAACACCATAAATACAGAAAAGGAATGACACACACTTAGTAGCACTGTTTTGCACAGAGGTGGAAAACCAGCAAGAACCAAGGGAACAACAGTTCAACCATGAAGGTGATACTACACTGTAAGGGAGTCCACAGCACTTGGCTACAGACACCTCAGTTCATTACCCCACAGAAATCCATACGAGGATGAGTAACATCTTTCTGCCACCAGTCATTCAAACAGAGACGTTTTTCTAAGGTAAAGCCATGCTTCCTACATATTAGAAGCAGAACAGTGTCTTAGGAGAGAAATTGCTCCACAAAAGTAGAACGAGAGCTGCTGTTGCTGTCATCTCCAGGATTCACTTAGAGACAAGCCTGTGTGTTTACACCCAAACTAAAACCTATGTAAAATGGAGTTAAGTTTGAAAATACCAGGAGTCAAGGCTAAAACACCTCAGCGCAACACTGCTCTCTGAAGACAAAAGACAAACTCAGAAAAGGAAGATTTGTTAGGTTTAACAATAATCTCAGACAAGGTAGAGTTTGAAAATACATGGCACATAACGTATCTTAACCCTGCTATCCATTGAGGTTCCACAATAACAATATGAACAATGCTCTAGTGGCCTATTATCTGTGAATTACTAGATTAGCCTTTAATATGAACAAATTAGATCAGCCTCATGTTTAAATTCATACCTGAAACCTTGTCTTTTTTTTTTTTTCTAACAGCACCAGTTGATCTAAGAGCTTTTACTCTCTACAAAGTTGCTATACTCACTCTTTTTTGTCTCCTTATGGTGTTACTTCAGGGCATTGTCAAGATACCTGCCACGTTTAGTACGGTTGCACTAAGATGCCTAACAGAGACACCGTGTTTTTAAATACACCAATGGGGAGAACACAGTCACACAAAATCCAGGGAGTCAGATTTCTTCATTTTATATTAGTTTGTCAAATCACAGTAACGCTGATGAGCAATAATTTATCGTCTGCCTGGAACTCTCAGTTATAGGTCCTGTTGCCAGAATGAAAACATACTAGAAACGGTGCCTTCATTTCCTGAAGTACAATTTTCAAGCCTCTTCTCACAAAAACAACCCAGAACACATGAAGTCTGCAAAGGGTTTTCAGAGAACCACTTCTGCAGTTCGCAGGATGTTTTGTCCCCACGCTCACCTTGTTGGAGGTGACTGGATTTGTGGAGTGATATATCTATCTCTTTTTAAACCACTGGAAAACACAGATGTGATTTTTAGTGAAATAAATACTACACACTACAGCAAGACAAACAAAGCATGCCTTTGCCTCCTGTACCTGAAGGAGACACCAGAGTGACATGAAGATCACCTCTACGGGAATACTCAATCGTTGCCTCAAGCTGCACGTGTTCCAGAGATGCAATGGAGTTTTCTTGACCCTCACAGGCTTGTGTAGGAATTTCAATGATGACCTCCTCATTTGCTCTTAATAATCTGGCAAAATTACAGGATTTCTTTCATTAGTCACAGAAATATTTGATTCTGGAGCATTATGTGAAGTGCAAATGACACATGTTGCCACCCGTTTCAGAATGACGAGAAAGGAAGAAGTAAAGAAAAATTTCACACCACTTATTTTTTTGAATGCTTCAGTCAAAACCACTGAAAGTTCTGGACACATCAAGTACTGAAGTGGACCAGGTGACAAACATTGCATAAGACAGACTTCTACAACACACCCTGGAAGCAAGTTTGATAATTAAAGGTTTCTGTCAACACTTCATTGTCCCCCACAGACTACAAAAACACAGTCTTCACAGGCAGCGCCATCGCACAACTGTATCAGACTTATCATGGAGTTAAAACATTACAGCAGGAACAGACATTTTAAGCCTTTGTAGTCAATGCCATCTCAAGGGAAAAATGGTAACATCTTCTGTACACTCTCTGTACAGAGAGTTACTGTGTACAGTTTTCTCTGCACATTTCATTACTTCTAATGAGAATGGAATATATAAATCTCCGCATAAATAATTCTAAACTCAGAATTGTGAGATGTTTCTTTTTAATGTAACATAGAGGACTGCAATAAAAATACATAAAGAGCCAGTACTACATACATCAGTACTCGCTTAACACACTGTGGAAAGGAGAAAGATCAAAAAAGCAAACTGATAGTAAATGAGCATAAATAATAAGGTTACCAAGCAGTGGCACTCCAAAACACTGTAATATGTTTCTACAGACAGGTTTTTGCTGCACTCACACAGTATAATTTCAATCTTTGGAATAGCTTTATTTTTTCTAGACACACGTGTAAAGAGTGGAGACAAAAATATCCTTACTGGTCAGCCAGCTTACCAACAAATTATAATTGATATGTGTGTTGAGCTCTGTTTACCCTCACTATGCTGGAAGCACTTGTGAATGTGGCTGCTAAGTCTTTTCGGTGAGCCTTTGAGGCACTTGCGTTTCATAAGAGAAGTGTTATGGCTGTGATTAAAGCTCAGTATATCACCTTGATTTCAACATATACTATGCCTGTCACAGAATAAGAGTTGCCAAGACCGACTACAGATTTTAGAAAAATAATCCCTGGGAGACTTTAGTATCTTTTTATTCATCTTCTGATAGCAGTCTAAACATTCCTCTCTTCTCTGATCAGGTTCAGTCTCACAGTATCACCCATCCAAATGCTGCACAAGCAGACGTAATAATCTTCTTGTTAAGATTTCATGCTAGTAATTTCTGTCAGTCTTTTGCTAAAGACAAACCAAACAAACAATCGCTCTTTGCCTGCCCCTGAGGAATCCAGTAAGGCAAAACAAAATGAATCAAAAGATATCTCTCAGTCTGGTTCAGAGCAATCTGTGCAGAATGCTACTCTTCAGGTTTTACTGAGATAGACAGAAGCTTAGCTGCTGCTAGTGCAAATTCTTACCTTGGTTCAAAGCTTTTGTCTTTGACAATACACTCCCTCTTTTCTGGTACACCCTTCCATCTTTTGGGATCAGCTAAATCTACCAATGCATTGGCATTGAGAAGTCCAAACCCAAATCGGCTGTTGACCATCAGTCCTGCTCCATTCTTTTTCCACCCCGGGTTTCCAGCCAGGGGATCATATTCCGATGTCCACACTACCAAGTGCTGCATATCTCTCCATGTTAGATCTGGGCTGTTGAGAAAAAGTTCCTGATTAATTGTTTCGGGGCCATCTATCATTTTTTCTCTCAATAATTAGTCTGCAACAAAACATGCTTTGAATGTATATGGTATCCCATTATTTTAAAATATACAGTGTGTTGCATGCACACCCTCACAATACTCCTCCAGGCAGACAAGATTTCTGTGTAAATGAAGAATGAGCATCTAGCAAGATTAGAGTCTAATTCTTAAAAAATATTCAGCATTTAAAGTTAACCAGCAAAACTAGTATTTCCCACCTGTCTTTATGGGATCTGGACTTTGAAAAATCACTGGGTATCTGACTGTATCTGTGACTAGCTCTATCCTTTAAAACGAGGCCCTAAGTATCTTGGTTTATGCCATCAAACGAATATGCAGTAGAAAACAAAGCTGAACCTACGCTATTCAAGTACTAAGCCTACACCCTAATGTCTGAAGTGCTTCCCATGAAAGAGCCTTGTCCTGTCCTGTTATTTCTTACCCTAAGACATACACTGACTGCCAGCCCTACAGAGTCTGAACCTTCCTGCTCCCCGACTGCTCAGACAGTCAAGTTCAGATACCCTCTTTTTTTTATGCCTCATCATTGGCAGAAAATGTTCTGTAAATTAACTAAAGACTTAATCCAAAACCTATTCTCTTCAAACTGCATTCTCCTGACACACATGCAGCCTCACTGCTTTTAAGTGCAATTGTCCAGAACTCAGTAAACAATTGTTGTCAGTGCACAAAACGGACTATGATTCCTCTGTCACCATGTTTTACCTACACTGGTTGTGCTTTGCGAGGAAGGTGTCGAGGCAAGTAGCTGCTTATTTTTGTCATCAGGCTGAGCAAGTCTGACTAACAAAAAGTGGAGCTGCACGATGAGATGGTGCCATTTCAAAGAGACAACATTTAGGGGAAGATGGTGGGGTAGCTGAGAGAGAGGAGTTTCAAAGGTAATTGTGTGACATCTTACTTTGCTTCCAGAGCTAGAGCGAAAATTCCTGCTGCCAGTGGTGCAGATGCAGAGGTCCCAGTGTGAGTCTCTGTACATTCATTGTGAAGATCAGCACTCGTCTGACAGAAACCCCCCGCCAAAAAAAAGATTGCATGAATAAACAGTTGTAAATACAGTCATATCAATGCTCGCAAACATAATCATGTATCCTTTACTTGGTGTGTATTAATACATTCCTCACCAGCAGAAAAAGTGATGGATGTTTTAATCCATTCATGTTTCAATCCACACTTTTCACTGCAATCGTAATTTTTGTATCAAAAAGCTTTATGTTGGAACAAAATACTCCCACACCGAATATCTTATTTTATTCTAAGGTTTCACAAAAAGTGTTTCAGGCTTACTGGTGAATCATAAAAACAGATCATTGTGTTGGGCCTAGAACATTTAAAATTACTGCTTGCTAGAAAATTACTCATAGGATTAGTATTGGTGTTCTGCTCCCTCTTCAGCAGAAGAACTATAATTTGCAATGAAACATGCTTTATTTGGAAATTAAATACCAAACTCATCTGCCCATGTATCTACATCCTGGCTATGAAGAGAAGCCACTTAGGAAAGACTGAACTCTTGGCTCACTTGGAATGACATTATTTTAATCCCCATCAGTGTAGTTTATTGTAAAATTAGCATCCACCACGGCTGAACAGAAATTACAGGTACTTTGACATTATTTTATCAGAGCAATTTTCTTCAGTACAGGTTATTTCTTGCACAGCTAATGAAGGCACACAGACTGATATGCCTGCTTGTCGAGTACCTTTTACAGGTTTGGAAGCACTATTGTTGCTGTCATAAGTGGGAACTCAGGAGCTGACAATCTTACAAAAGCTAATGGCAAGGTATACCAGAGGTACTGACTCATACAGTACAACTAACTTCACAGGTTCTTTTTCCTTCTACTCTAAACTTCTCTTCATCTGCCCTTTCTGAAGAATGAGACCACATCAAACCTCATGCAGAGACCTCTGTCATACACAAACAGAAGACAAATCGAGCATGCTGATTTAATTGCACTGACACAACGATTTTGTTTAGCTGTTGCTTCACAGTGGAAGAGGTTTCACGAATACAACCACTTTCTGGTTTAGAAATCCCTCGCTGTTTCAAGGCAAAAGCACTAAGCATGTAACACATAACATAAAGCAGGCACTTGAAAGCAAGCACTCAAGAGCTCTCATTCGTTATTTGCATACATAACACATTTCGATGTTTTTTCTGAATCTGGTAAAAACAACCTACAATTCTTTGGTCAGTATAATCCCCACTGCTGTATGCTGTGGCCAGAGTTGAAGAGCACTTCTCTGCATACCAGGGAGAAAGGCCTTGCTGAGAAGCACTGCTAATGGAGATAGTGTAGATACTATCGGTGTAACCGTCACAGTCACAGTTGTCACCCTGACGGCCTCCATTCCCAGAAGCCCAAACAAAAATGGAGCCTTTCCCATTTCGGCCCTAGAGAAAACGGAAATAAGTGGTTATCAAAGAGATTTCAGTCTCTGTAATGGATTCCTAACAACTCCTCCCCCCCAAAAAAGCCTAGTATAGTAAACATTTTCAGGTAGAAAAGGACTGTAGAAGACAGAGACAGAAGGAACCAGCTAACTGAGGTATTCTACTTCACACCCTACAGTACATCTCTTAGTTTGACTGGTCTAGGTTTAGTTTTCCAGGTACAGCAACTGTCCTCGCAATAGGTTTTTGAGTTAAAAACGGAGTCTGTGCTCAGCAGGTAAGTTTTCCCACACACTCAGGCTTTGGTCCTGCACATATTTTTAAAGAAATGGCATGTTTATCAGGGGTTATTTCACTTGCCTTTCCTGTAATCACAGAGGTAAGCAGTAGGAAGGATGTACATGGTACAACTTTTACACCGATTTGTTCCATGGTTGGCATTCGCTTGCTGACACACAGTGAGCCAGCAAGCACATCTGACTGAAAAACCTTCCTCTCTTACGCTTCTGTGGGCCAGCACCACCAGCTTCCAGACATAACCACGTTCATGCCCTGCTCTGGTCTCCAGCATGTAATGAGGTAGCTGACAGCATGTAAACAATCACAGAGGAAACCCATATCACCCTGTCCAATCCTAAAACGTGCTAGTCCTTTAGAGGCAGAAAAATCTGTTTTGTGCGCAGAGGAAAAGTTCATATGTTGTTCATTATTAATATACAGACATTCACTGCAAACAACAGTTGAAATACAGATTTTTGTCGTCCCACTAAGACAAGGTTTGAGGTGATTCATGCAAATGTGCAGACATTTGCAGTGTTTAAAACCACCAAAAATAAAGAAAAGTAAGTGTACTTCTTGCGATACAACTGTTAAAGTGGAAAGGACAAGCCACATCAACTACAGAAAATAAGACAGTATCTTCCTTTGAGAATAAAAGCTGCAGACCACAAAAGCACCAGCACATGTAAACACCTGCTTTGATTTCGCTTACAGTGTTACTAAGGCCCCTCAGACACTTAAGGCCAAGCATCTAAGGCTAAGATAAGCTTAAGTGGTTTACCAGGCCAGCAATGAAGGCACCAGGGATGAAAGTCGTTGGCAACACCACCTCTGGCTGACTTTAAGCAAAATGGAGACCACTGGATCCTTGTAAAATGAAGCTTGCCAGATGAATAGCTAAATTTTATCCCCTTGAGAAATAAGACAAGTTTTAAAAAAAAGATACACTCTTCACCAAAGAACCTGTTCCTTTAGAGTAAGACCACTGAACACTGGTTCGTTAATAATTGCCTATAACTGTCCCTCCTCTCTTGCTGCCTACCTATGGACTTGGATTTCTGTTTATCACCAACCCACTCGTATCGGTCTCCATTCTTCCCTCAGAGTATGTTTGTCAGATGTCAGACTCTTCTCTCCGGTCTGCTAATGTTAACTGCCATTTTTCAAAAATCCCTTCTCTTTGATTCTGTCCTTCAAGCTTGCTTCCATTTCTCTCTCATCTCTGATGTAGTCATCCTCTTTCTATTAGTACCTGTCCTTCTTTAGATATCTTTTCACCCCACTGGCAAGAGCAAGAGCAGTTTATTAATATAACCCTGGTAACTTTTACGTTGCACCCTACTTATCATCCAACCAGATCTAAAGAGAACAACACAAAAATGAACTGTAAAAGCATTGTTTAGAATACTCCTCATCATGCATTTTTATTATCTTCATTTTAATTGGATCATGATATGCTCAAATTTATAAACCAATGCAATTAATACAATAGAAGCCCATCCACAGGGTGCTACAATGCATCACTATTTCATACAGCAAAATATTCACAAAGCAGAAATTTTGTATTAAATTTTATAGCCTTTCAGTGCAGAAATCCAATTACTGTTCAGTGCAAAACAAACAGCAGTGAAGGGTGGGGGTAGGGCTAGACAAAGCCAGCGAAAGTAAGGTTGGAAAAAGCAAGATCGTCTGGAGGACAGCAGCTTAAAACCAGCTTAGAAAGCCCTGGTGTTGCTTTTTCAGAAGTCCTTCTCTGGATCGTAATTTCTCTGATCTGTACTACTAAAATCCACCTCTTCCTTTTCAAACGTGTTTGAGCCAAGAGAGCACAAACCATTTTCATTTATTCCCTGGTAACAACCACTTAAAAATTCTGTTCTCTGCCACATTTCATTGTACCTTTCTCTTAAGCATACCTGTTTTATCCCATACTCAAAAGCCTTCTGTGCCAGTCTCCCGGGTCCCTCCACAGTTTTACCGTCATCATTAGGGCCCCAGCTTGCACTGTAAATATCCACGTGTTCTGGATTGAAACCGATTGAACTGGCTTCAATAGCATCGGTGACAATTCCATCCAGCATGCGTATACCTTAGCAGAAAAAAAAAAAAAAAAAAAAAGGAAGCAGACTGGATTCACTTTCTGTTCCCTCGTCTTTGTCTTCATTAACTACTTGTAAAATTTCCAGCAAAACTAAATCCACAACCATTGCAACCACAGCCCACCGTTGCCCAGGTAAGTAGCACCAAGGACAGCTCATGCCAGTGTTTGGCAGTACACTCGCCCTTTCTTTGCAGAGCTCAGGGCTCTCTGGAAACTTTAAAAAAAAACCCTCTTAAAACTTTGGTTGCTTACTGCTTTCTCTCTTTCTACAGAGAGTCAGGAAGCTGATGTTTTGCTCACTGTTCCTGCTTTTCTTCATTGTTGAGCTCTTTCTGGACTTTCTTCCTCTCTGTTAAACCTGTAACAAAGCCTTCTCAAACTGCTAACGTCACTAAAATTAAACAGGTTATGTCAATACTACTTTTAAGAGTTCTAAGAGTTGTAGTTCAAAGATGTACTTCTGAACGTTCTGACTACAATGCTTTGTCCTCACAGTCATTAAGGCTTTGCTTCTTTGTACACTGCTATTCAATCTTTACCACAAAAAAAAATTAATCTCCTTTTTACTGCGTTTTTTCTGCTGCAAGCAATCCAGAGATGCTAGAGATAATTAACATTTTATTAGGAACTGCATGATCTAATCTTCTTCAGAGCAAGTCTGATCTCAGTGGTACTTAAAATTCAGTGGCAGGCAGCAGTTCATCCGCACTGGATCTCTCGCTTTGCAAATCTTTAGCTCTGCAGTAGGGCTGCTACCACTGTCCAGTGCTGGAGGAGGATAGAAATAGCAGAAGTCTGGCAAAATTCCCACTACGGCTGCCCCAGCAACAGTAGCAACGTATGAGCCACAGCAGTCAGGATTCAGCCTCTGTTTTCAAGCAATAAAAACGTCTGGGTTCTCTTGAACTTGGCAAGTTAGTACTACAGCAGCTGCACCATTACTGGCAGCTGGTGAATTATGAGTGCTCATTTTCTACTCTGTTCCACAAAACGAGGATTTTTCCGAAGCACGGTGAGCAAAATGTGGTCATTCTATCTAACAAAAAAAAAGAAAAAATAAACACCTCATCCTTGCAGCTCACTGTCTTGTTCCTTGTTTTTGTACTGTCAAGCAGGAAAAAAAAAGGACTGTAAGCATAATTCTTTTCCCCAACGGCTGGACTCTAAGACTCATAATACTTCTGAGATAAAGCTGGGCTTTATTATTTCACACAAATTAGTGGCAAAAACAGACAAAGGAGTTAATCCGCTCAACCACTGCTACTCTACTATCACTCACAAGGCTGGGAAAACAATCAAGTTTTATCCTATGCCTCAGGTACAAAAAACACCACTTATGCTGGATAGGTTTAAAGTCGTAACATTTTGAATACTCATTTTTCAATTGGCTCAGAATTGTGAGATTCTCTCAGACCCACACGCTGTGAGCAAAGATCTGCGTGTGTGGAGATGCATGCAAGCTCTGGATGCGAGCTTGCAACATACACCGAGATACGGGCAGTGCAGAGAGTCGTGTGCAGATATTTTCCATAGAGGAAGAGAAAGCCAACTCTGAAGATAAATAATGCAATAAGAAAACAAGAACACCAACAACTCACTGATGAAAACAGTTCAAGAGAAAACCGCTGTCTTGTCTTTGTGATCGCCAAAAATCCTGCTTGTTTAAGTCAGCTCAGGGATTTGATGACTGCAGTGATATTTCCCTAAGCAGATTCCAATTATGTTCTCTTGCATTAATGTGTCCTTATTCCTGCACATGCTTGCTCCCATTGTCAGTCCCACAAAATCAAAAGCAGGCAAAGCCCAAGGTAGTTTAGACACATACATGTATCTGCCTGGCAGAAGGCTATTTTTAGCCACACACCACTGTGCGGGAACTCTCAGCCCAGTCCTTTGTAAAATGGAGCTTCTTAATCATTTGATTTCCATGGCAGCACCAGAGAAATATCGTAGCACGGTGCTGTTGTTGGGTGTGCATAAAAATGTACACACCCTGCTTTACTCCAAAGGCGATCCAAACACACACACTTCTTAGCTCTGTACAGAAAAAGAGGGCAATGTTGAAGGACCCTGAAAGGAGTCGCTTTGAAAACTGGCATTAAGGAGTAATATTTTTCACACAGGCCACAGAAGAGCCTATGGGATTCACAGCCACAAAACACTGAAGACCTTCATCACGGTTTCAGAACAGGGCCAGGCACTGATGTGACTAGGGAGAGCACTCAGGTTTATTAAAGTCAGTATTTTCATGGAAAACGAAAGATTTTGAATGGAGTGTTTTGGTTTACCCCTCAAGGCAAAGTTAAACCAACCTCTGATGCTGAAGGTTAGAGAACAAGGTATTCCAAATGCTAGGCTTTTTTTTCCCTAAAGCAGCTACTGCTGATTGTCAAAGAAAAGGCATTGGCTGTGGGCCACTGGGCTTATCCAGTATGGCAATTGCTACAAGCAAACAGCCACTTAAAGAATTCATCCTGAACTAATGTCAGACAGAAGCGTGTAATGTGTCATTTCATGGATTTAAAAAAAAAAAAAATAGAAGGAAGAAAAAATGCCTGTGAAGAAATGAATCCTGCACAGCTTGGAACATCAAAAAAGCTTTCCAATGTTTAGCCACTTCAAATTTACCTGAATCATTTGAAGACTTTTCCTATCTTCCACTGCTCTTTGAATATATTTTTGTTTCACCCCTATCTTAATCAGGCTGGTCATATAGAACAGCTAACAATTTCTTCCAACTTTTCCACTCTTTCTTCCCCCACAGCACAGGGATACGCAGCTTTCTGGGTTACTTGGATTGCTGGACTGCTTTTCCTCCTGTTACTTTGCTTCTTCTAGACAAATTACCCCACACAGATCTGTAGTTTGCATTTGCAAATGAATGCAGAGCATATGCAAATAACTGTGGAAGAATCTTCTCTGTAGATGCAAGCGCCCTAAAATATGGGCACAGCAGGAGTTCAGACATCTTTGCAGCTTCATCCATCTCTCCTCGCTTTGAAAATTTGGCGTCTTCATCTTAAGAGTGAGATATTTTATTTAAACAGAGTATGACAGCGTAATGCATTACGGCACAGGCAGACTGCAAAGCTGACATCTATGACAGCTCAGTAGAGTAAATGTGAATCTACAAGCATAAGACTGAAATGGTGGGAACAGCAGTTATGGGTGTCAATTGCCACTCACCGCCCCTTTGTTTAAAAGCAAGAAAGGGAGTAACAGCAGAACTAGGACTATACAAGTAGCTTCCTCTGAGCTAAATGACCATTTGCAAGTGATACTTTGATCATGACTATTTTCATAAACCTCTGACGGATTAAACTTTTAGTCACAGCTTCAAAAAAAAAAAGGCAATATTGATTGATGGGCAAGCAAGATTCTAATTTTCAAAATTAACTTACGATGACAGTGGAGAAGTAAACTGTTGAAACAAGAACCACAGCAGTTTGAATATTTTGACTGACACGACCTTTCAAATGTAATTGTGTAGGTGGAAACAATAAGCTGCAAGCAAGGGTCAGTATAAATTTGGATATTCTTACTTTCACTCTCTTCCTTTCAGGACAAGCAAATATAAGTGAGTTTGTCATTCCTTAAAAGATATAGTCTTATCTCTGGGTACAATATAAGTTGTTGCTATTCTTATTCTCTTATTCTTACTCTTACTCTTATTATCACCATTATCATCACTAACATTCAATTGATAACCAAATTCCAGAGAGTATGTCGACACACAAGACATGCTGTCCTCTAGATGTAACAATGTGCACTATGGCCAGACAGGATTTTGTAGTCTACTGCTGCAAGATGGATGTTTTCTGAGAAGGACTAAACATTCGTATTTCAAATTAACGGCAGCTGAGAACACTGAGGACTTCACAGGATCTGTCTGGTTAGCATCCATATCACATATCTAATTATTTTTGTTTTCTCACCTCCAACTTTGGAATTGTAGGCTACTCCAACACCACATTTTCTGTTGTTGGCTTGCATGGCAATTTCTCCTGCACACCGTGTCCCGTGCCTGAATAAATATAGCAAGAATAAACAACACCGCATAACACCTTTGTGTAAGGTACAGGAAGAATCATCACTGACCTTCTTGATTTGGTGAACGTCTTTCTTTAAATTAATGCAATGCAGCTATTGTACCTACTTGATGATCAAAGGATCACAGTGATGAGATGATAAATACTTAACTTAAGCCACACTGAAGTCTGTAGACGTATTATATATCAGTATTTTAATCAAGTGCAAAAGTAGCCTAAGATTATGGGGCTAAGAAGGTGCTGAACTTCTTCAGACAGGAATATAAGTATTCTTTTAATCACACACTTACATACTCTTCCTAATGACTGCATTTATTAAGGGTTTAAGAAAGTGAGTCTTTAAAGCATCCTCACCTCTGCTAAATTTTTCTTGTAATCACCCACCTCCTATGCAATTCTTTTTTTGCCACAGGTGATTCTTATTCCGCAATACAGAAAACCTCTAGAAAAGTGTAATTGTAAAAGAGTTGTATTCAAATAACACTACAGATTGTTATTCAATGAAGTGTTCGAATGCTTCTGGGCTGAATTCCATTTACTTATTAATAAAGATCAGAGGTAATACAGGCAGATTTAAAAGATAATGTCATCGGAACAAGAGGATAATGGCTTCTTGCTTTTAAATAACACTGTAACAAAGTAGAAATGTCATTTTTCAAATGTCTTATTCGTGGGACATTTATCTTTTGATTGATTTTTTCCACCCCATACACTGGTTTATGCTGCGGATACTATGGTACTGTCTCATAGACAAGAGGGAATCAGTGCACTGATTTGTTACTGCATCTTTATTGAGCAACCTAATTAATTAGTGGCATCCTAATGGGCTTAAGAAATTGATTTTTTTTATGTACCAGCTATCTTCTCTTTCCCATGGACAAAATCCCTCCCTGAACTACCATGAACACATGTAGATGTGGGAGACCCATCAAGATGTTCCACAGAACATCAAAGAGGTAGCTCTACAGAGGGCATCAGAGGAAATTCTTCTCTCCTTCCAAGACACATAAGTCCACTGAGTGAACTGGCTGGTTGTCTTGTGTTCAAGCCTTTTGAAACTTCCTAGGTTACTACCTTGAAGACCAAATCTGGTCTAAATAAAGCTTCCGCACACCTCAGAAGACACAGAAAAACTGTCACAAGAGTGAACGTAACCCATAACTGACCGTGTGTCTTGCCCATATGTGAGGAAGTCAGAAGCATGACTTCACCTGTGACTGCATGCACTCAGCTGGAAGCTATTCTGTCGGTCCGAAGGGTGCCGCCAGGACTGGAAAAGAGTGTCCTCAGCTACAAAAGCTGACCTGAACAGATCAATTTCTTGATAGGTTCCACTAAGACACATTCTCTTCCAGAGCTCTCAGTAGGAAACATAGTTTTGTAAAATTCCCCATGCAAAGCAGAGAACTGAAATAAAAATCTGCTTAGGGAGATATCATGCTAGAAAGACGCACTGTGAGGAACAGATTGCTCCCTTCAGCTTACGGAAATGTATCAGTACCTGACATATACAAAGATACGAAGAAATCCAGGACATTATAGGGAGATTACAGTTATGAAGCTCTCCACCTGGGAATTTAATTTCCTTAGTTTCCAGTGTTTGTGTCAAAGCTACTGCGAAAATGTTCAGGCAAACTGAAACACAGTGTGTTCCTTTCAAATATCAGGAAACACTTTTGCTCTGTGAGGGTGACCCAGCACTGGTGCAGGTCATCCGGGGAGGTGGTGGAATTGCACAAGAGCTGTCTGGATGTGGTCCTGTGGTCTCCTTGTTTAAGCAGGGGCTTGGACCAGACGACCTCCAGAGATCCCTTCCAACCTCAGCCATCCTGGGATTGTTACACATATTCTTCGTTTTACTATAAAATTACCACAGGGAACACACACAGATATTTCTGGCATTTGCATGTTCTAACACAAATTAATAACATACTGTTTTGTTCTTTTCACATAAGTGATAGGTGACTCACTTGTTTTCATTTGTTGGGTCATATCTAGGAAAGGGATCATGATCGTTGTCATTGAAATCGTAACTTGCCTTTGGATCCTACATTTAAAAAAAAACAAGATCAAAACCAATTACATCAGACAACTAGAAAATGCAACTTAAAATGTGTAACAAAACAGGTTCTACAGTGTGTATTTATTTATTTGGTGTGCCTTGTGTTGACAGCAATCATGTTGGTAGAATCTGAAGGGCATTAACAATTCTATAAATTTTTCACAGAGCTTTAATAATTCAACATTAAACCACTGTATAGAAACATGCCTGGGAACTAAATCCACCAAGGAAAAAAACCAACCAAACAAAAAGACCCCACCCTACTATGATCACTAAGTAACATTCAGCTTCCTGTGACACACTTCAGGTTCCAAATTATGCCTGAGGCAAATATTTCCATCTCTGTACTGTAGTATCTGACTTACAGAACAGACAGCAAGCTAGAGAAGAGTGTCTGCATGTCAAATTTACAACCGATTAATTTATTCCATAGCATTCTAATGCCCAAACTCACATAGTTAGCGTAGATGTCAGTGTGATTCCACTCCAAGCCATCATCTAGTACTGTGATGACAACACCCTTGCCCGTAATCCCTTTTTGCCACACAGGAATAACATGGAGATCCAGTTTGGGCAGGGACGGAGTTATTCTTGTATCTTGCTAGGGGACAGAAAGGATTAAAATATGTCATCATTTTTATCCATTTATACCACACAGTTCCAAAACTGCATTTTAAAGGTGCTCTCAACCATCCCAGCCTGAACTTCCGTATTTCGCTCAAATTTTGCAATGATAAAACAAGTATCAGCTTCTTCAAATACTTGTAGCACTGAAAGATTTACCCCATTACTCGAAGATCCCGGAAGACCACTTCTAAACAAAGAGCATCTTGTATTTATTGGAGGTAGGCAGCAGAAACACAGGAATGGTAGGGGTGTATCGACGAACCTTGGAACGCTGAGTTAATAATCAGACCTGCTCATGTTTGTTCTTCTCACTTGACGAGAAGCCAGACAGTAGCCCACAGTACAGTGAGCTGCGTTTTCTCCAAATGTGTTTTCTCCTTTGACGTTCAAGTTAGCCAGAGCAAAATAATTAATGGATAAAACAATTAAGGTCATCATTTGGTTAGAAACAACTGTGCTGAATCACAACTTTCTGTTTACTACCCTCATTACTGTTCCTGTGGTAAGTCAACTGGAAGCATGAATCATCTATAGCCTTCTCTTCCACAGCAAGTTCTTTGAAGAGTAGCTCTTAAGTGGGTCATTCTTCTTCTCTAATATTAAATGTGCAGTTCATACATCTAATTTAGAAGACTTGCTTACAACTCCCATCAAAACAAGGATGTAAAAAAAAAGGCATTTTCTTTCTCATTCTTTGTGTATAACTGTATTAGTTGATCGCAGGTTTTTAATTTCTTTGTTTCCAAAGGAAACTTGCATAAAATGCAAGGCTTCAAAAAAGAAATTGTTATGGGAATTACCTCTCTCTTACTTTATGGGTTTTCTTCTGACTGATGTAATTCAGGGAATTATTTGAGGTTTCAAGTTTTGTTCTCTAGAGTCCATCACTTTTTCTGGTGATGTGTGAAAGTGCACTGGATAGAGCTAAAAACTGTTGCCATCAAACCATAATAATAAGCTAGTAATGTTACTTATTACAAGGCAAGGAACAAATTTGGAGGAAAATATTTAACACATTTATGGACATAATCAGAAAAAATTCAGTGTGTACCACAAAAAAAAGGATAAGCATCATGTTTCTGTTTCCCATGTGTGATCACTAGACGGAAAAGAAGTAAAAACCACAGAAAGGTGAAAAAAGGAACTATGCCTCCTAGAGAGCAGGACATCGATTCTTCACAAAACTGCTTTTTTTTAGCTCTGTGTGTGTTTATTTGTCCAACATAGACATCTCAGAAATCTCCTGCTTCCTGCTGGAAATGGGCAAAGAAGCAAACAGATATTCAGCTTCAAAGAAAAGTTACATTCTTAAAGATAACCATTATTCATGTTGAAAAGAAATCTGTAGGAATCGTCAGGGAAATATTTTGTGCTACGTGGTTTACAATTTATTTTTCCTAGCTCAAACAAAGGAAGGAGAGGGCAAAGCCTAGACTTTGGTCTTTTGTCGCTAAGCTGAACCGAAGAAGAGAAGGGTATTTCTAGGTCCTGGGGCCATGTTTGTGCTGGACGTTTCCTCTTGATTTGTTATACCCACCTTTAATCCCATCCCTGTTCTGAGCAAAAGCAGTGAAGCCTAGACTGAAGGTACAGCTAGACGCACAGTGGAATTACAGACTCTTGAAAGAAACCACACAAAACATATTTCTGGTTTGTCATAAGCAGACAGAAATTAGAACTCAGGAAACGTCTTTTCCTTGAGGTTTTGAAGATGTGAGCCAAAGACACCCTCTTCTCCTTAAATCCAAGTCCAAGAGGCTAAAGGTGCTTGTCACATGCACGCATAAGCTTCTGTTTTCATCTGGAATAAGCACTCTGCACTGCCAATTTTAATAAATACATGGCCATCTTCAGACACGATAAGGGACTGCTTATATGCCAACAGCAAAATTTAAAAATTATCATAAAGTTAACTTCTAAATGTTACACTTTCTAATATCAACCCTCATCCTAAGCAGCAGAATTAATTGTTTTCTATATCTTTGTGTAAATGACGCTTCAAAGAAAACAGAAGGCTGCCTGGAAATCTTATGCAGAGAGATTGCTCATTTTTATAGCACATGCTAACGAGAGGGACTCTTCATTTATGCCCTTCAGTGCAATCGCTCTGATATGATCCAGCTCATAGCGCAGCTGAAATTCACAACCCCCAGTCCCACAATGAAACAAATTCTTACCAGATACCACTGCTGATTCCACATAGGGTCATTGAAAAGATTTTCTGCCAAGTCTCTCACGGTGGCACGCTTAGTTCGCTTTTTCTCATATTGCTGCTCTGCCCACGACACCTACAATTATTTGCACAGATATGAAAACAAGCCTCTATGAGTTAGCACATTCTTAACCTAGAGGATCAGGTGTTCCTCACAGCAAAATTTCGATGCCTAGACCAAAATGAGAAATGCTTGATGTAGAGAGGAAGATTATTTGTACTGTTGGTACAGTGTACTTTGAGGAAAAGGACTTGGCAAAATCATGGTACTGTAGAGTCAATTCACAGAAAATCACTAAGCACAAGGTAACAGTAGAACTCCTGAGTGTCACACAAAGCAGACTTTTGTATCAAATATGCGCTATGATTAGAAGGTTATCTAAGCAGTGGTGGCCACCGAAACAAGCAAAACCACAGCCTGCTTCTCTCTCCTAGCTACATTTTAATCCTCATCTGTTTCTACTGGGAGTTAAAAGGAAAGGAGAAAGATTATCTCTGGCTTTAGTCTAGCAATCATAATGATGCTGTTAATCCTAGCCCAGCTGGACCTTCAAGTCTCCTTCCCAGCGGTTTTCTCAAGTGTGATCCATTAGTAAGCTATGAATATTGGACTAACTTCATCACTGGCATAATTCCACTTAAGGCAACTGAAAGCCAAAATGCTTCAGCATGTTTTGCTAGAGCATCGATACAGTGAGCTGCACAGCATTTGTGGATTTAAATTGAAGAATAGATTTAGATTGGGTCCTAGGAGGAAATTCTTCAGTGTGCGGGTGACAAGACTGTGGAACAGATTGCCCAGAGAGGCTGTGACTGCCCCCTCCCTGGAGATATCCAAGGCCAGGTTGGATGAGGCCTTGAGCAACCTGGGCTGGTTAAGGGTATCCCTGCCCATGGCAGGGGGTTGGGTTAGATGATCTCTGAGGACTCTTTCAACCTAAGACATTCTAGGGTTCTGTGATTCTATGACACAGTAGTCTCCAAGTCACTAGGCTGCATTTTAAAAGTGTATCCCACCTAGTTCCCTTGAATGCATTACTAAACCTAGCTCTCCCTGTCCTGTGTGCTCCTTTTGGAAATGGGAATAAAATGGCACTCGTTGCTAATACCTAGACAGTCACTCCGGTACAGATCCAGTTGGTGCTTTTCAACTCAATTTACAAACGAGCAAAGCAAACCCGGCTTCGGTAGATTGCCAGGATCCTGCTACGAGCCTCAAGTGCAGGGTGCCTTGGATCTAACCTTTTGCTTTAAGCAGATTTCATTATTTTACTCTGCTGTGATCCAATGGCTTTACAGTTCTCACATCTATCACCACATAAGAAACAACAGGAAGAGAGACTCGTATATCATACTGATAAAAAACTGTACTGATTTACTTAAAATATGATTTGCTAGTGAGGGCTTCATGAAAATTTGCCACAAGAACACAAACCTTTGAAGACGGTAGCCACACCAGGCATGTTTACTGAAAGCACTCTAATATTAGTCCTTTTGCTACATATATAGTGCTAAAACCCCTAAAAAACAGAGTGGGTCACAGAAGATGAATATACACATGCAAGTATAAGTATTTGAAATTGCCCCACTGATACCCAGAGCCATACATACTTGTGTGCAGGTTAGAGCAATTACCTTTATCTCTCCTCCCTGCCCACAGCAAAGCTGGGCCTCTTCTTCATCCAACATTAATTAACAATTGACAACTTCCACGCTTGTTATTTTTTTTCCCCTATGTGGACAACTGCACCAAGTGAAATGAGCTGAAACTACCAAGCACATATGTCAGACAAACAAGCCAAACGTTGTCACTCAGCAGCTGGGTAAGGTTCCAACCATCCATCTATGGCAAAAACCTAAGGCCCAGTGCCAAATCTCCAGTCACTGATGTACAAAGCAGTGAAAATAATCTTGGTTCAGCTCTCTTGCAAGAAAGTAGATTTAGAAACTAGTGCTAATACACGAAGAAGTTAGGGAACCAGATAATTATATCCCTTCAATATATTCACAGCCTTCATCTGTTTTACGACAAACATTAGGACATCTGGAAGAAGCAGATAAATATTCAGATTGGAGCCAAGTTTTACCCCCTCTTTCACACTTCACATACCGTAAAATTCACAAAGGCATTATACTAACAAAAGACTGGTTTTGAGCCTTTTTAAAGAGGCTGTTGCAGAACATGAGTAGCTCTTTGGAACCAAGGTCCACGTATAACCACACAGTGTTACATGATTGCTTTGTGTTTATATACTTACATAATGACATAATTACATCTCATTCACTCACATAGTTAATTTGCATGCTAGATGGTAAATAAAAGGGAAATTGGAGTAAATTTAGCTAATCACCTGCACCACTCTCAAGCTGTGTTTTTGGATCCAAGTATGCAAGTCTCCAATAATGTTTGACAGTAATGTGTGTAACACAATTGCCTCCATTCTATTTATGACATTAGAATTCGGTACATTAAACACGGTTGTGCTTCCCTGTGTAAGAGACACATTCCACGCAGTAAGTCCAAAAAAGGGAGGAACTACAACAAAAACTCTGTTCCCAAATGTTGTAGTACAACAGCATTGAACATCTGATCATAGGTATGGGTGTAAACAAGAATGCTGATTTACATCAAAGCTCTGGTTTTGAAAATTGCCAGTTTAGAATGATTTTACTTAGAAGACTTTAACTGTTACACCAATGTTTGCAAGGAGGTAGATGGAAGTGTACAGAACAGGCAAAACAAAAGCCCTGTCTCAGACCCTCCTTTAATTCTTCTAGCTACATATTGAATATTTCCTCCCAGACCACATTTGCACCGAAACCCTGCAAGACAAGCCATGACTAACTCTCAAGTGATTTGTCCCTGTATGGTGAGTTGCTGGTTTTCACAAGTTTCACTTCTGACAAGTAACTAGGTTACTTCATGTTTTGGGCTGCTCCTATTTTTTACAACTGCTGCAGTAATGCTGATTTGAAATTCAAATTTCTGAAATTTGCCAGGAATTGGGTTTTAAGAAGGGCCGACAGCATTCTGGTCTGTTCCTTAAATTCTCCATGCTTCTCTTTTAAACAAAGACAAATAAGTGGGGAGTCTGCCTCACCATTGGATCCCTGGCTCTCCAGTGTGCCTCCTCTCTGACTGCACTGGGCTCACAGTGTACAACAACGCAAGTCTAGAAAGTGTGATGCATCCTTTGAGAAGGGGTTTCAGGTTATCATAGAAGAAGCAAATCTTCAGCACCTTTTCCCTTGCTTTTTTTTTTTTAAATAAAATATTCAGTCACTTCAAATCAAGCCTAATTCCCATGGTAATTGCACCGACATGGCCTAATTAAACTTAGTGCCTCTATGGATTTTTACTCCTTATTGAGCCCTGTGGCTCCTCGTTCATATTTTCATCAGCGGCACATCGACGTCTGAAATTCTAAGCCTCTGCAATGCTGCATGTCTTAAATCTTCATTTGGAAAGCACTTGCAACAAACAGGGTAAGAAAGGGTCAGATTCTGCCTGTTAATGATAGAATAATAAAGTATTATTCAGCATGAGTGTGGATGGCTGAATACATTATATTTACAAAATGAGGAAAACCTGCCCACGACCTCATTACAGAGCTAGAAATAAGGAAACAGAATAAACAGCATGGAAAAGAATAAATGTAATACTCACCCGCTCATCATCAGAAAGTCTTTTAGTGATATGAATGGCACTTCTTCGAGACCGCCTTGGATGGTTTTTATGTCTGAATAGGTAGTGATTTTTGAGTGATCCAATCTGCAAGACAGAGGCGTACTTTAACTATGGAAAGACATCCCCCACTGCAAACAAATATCAACAATCACAACCTGACTGAATTCATTCTGCTTAAAAAAAGAGCATGAAACTAGCCTTTTGATATTTTAATCTAATCTAAACTAAAAAAACAAAACCCAACCTACTCTCCAAGTGACAAGTGCTTATCACTGCCTGCATGCTGCCAAAAGAAACTGGGGAAATTTCATTTAGGCTAGTGAGGCAGGAGTCATTAGTACTACGGTACTCATCAGCGCAGTAGCAGCCACTACACTTGTGGACATACCTGGACACTGCCACATCTGAAAGGACAGGTTTTACGTATAGTCACACATCAGCTTTATCCGCTTTTCCTGGCTGAAGATGTGTGAAAAGCTTCACGCGGCTTCAGAATAAAGGTTCACATGGGGTTTGTTTGTACGAGCACCCACCAAACTGTCATTTTCGCTTGCACGGGAGCTGGTCACCCAGAGACCTGGGTGCGCCCCGCCGGCTTCAAACATTCCTTTTTCTCTAAAGAGGGGCTGTGTGAAGTCAGTGGGGGGAAGGCAAATCCACCGACTCCAAAAGCAGAAACACCAACCCTGCCGATGTGGGATCGCACCCAGGTTTGAAACTCTGAATGTGTCCGGGATGTCGGGATTTGGACATGCCTGGGACGTCGGGCTTCCCGACGCGGGGCTGCGGGGTCCCCAGACGCGCTGCCTGGCACAGGACCCTCGTCTGGAGGTGGGACAAGGCTGTTACCTAAGGGCGGTTACTCATCCCTGACAACGCTGACGTCACGGCATCCCAAAAAAAAAACCAACCCAGATAGCATCAGGAGGGTTTGCTGGAAGAGGAGCCCCACAATGGAGCCTCCAGGGCAGGGAGGGGGAATGACGGCAGCGGGGCCAGGTCGGGGTGAGAAGGGGCTGCAGACAGGACTGCTCGCTCTGCCTTCTGCCCGGTGCCCTGACACAGAGCAGAGGTGCCCGGCTGGATCCCATGAAAAGGAGCGGGGCGCCCTCACGGACCCTGCCTCAGGGGAGCGGGGCGCCCTCAGGGACCCTGCCTGCTCCTCTGAGGGAGAAGCGAGGGTGACAGGCTCGATCCCTGCTCCGTCGCCTCAGGGAGAACAAGGGTGCCTCGCCCCGGTCTTCTGAGGAAGAGCCGAGGCGTCCTGTCCGGACTCCTCAGGGACGGCGGGAGAGCCCTGCCCGGTCCCCTCCGGGAGAGCCGGACGCCGCTTTTGCGGGTCTCCCCGCCAAGGGACGGGGGGAGCCTGGGGAGGGGGAGAAGCCGCTTCAAACTCCCCCGGAGCCCCGCGAGCGGCAGCCGGGCACAAGTTTCGCGTCAGTCCTTGCGGAGGAAAGGCAGGGGAAGGAGGAAGGGAAAGCAGCCCCGGCGCGGGGCAGCTCCCGTGGGGCCGCGCTGCCGCCCGCCCGCCCTTCCCTCCCGTCCCCTCGCCCGGCCGTACCTGTCCCACGAGGTCGTAGTCCAGCTCCTCCGCGATGGCTCTGGCGGCTTCGGGACCCGCCGGGATCTCCGCCGCCCACTCGTTGAGGAACTGCCGCTCGGCGGCCAGGCAGCAGCAGGCGGCCAGCAGCGCCAGGGCCGCGCACCGACTGTCCATGGCCGCGGGCAGAGGCGGTGAGGCGGGCGGCAAGGGCGGGAGGGCTGCGCAGGGGTCGCCGCGTTGCTAGGCGAGCGGGCGGGGAGCCGAGGGGCCGGCGGCGAGCGGAGCGGTAGCAGCGGGCGGGGAGCGGAGCGGTCCGGCGCTGTTCCCTCTCTGCCGGCTCGTCGCGTCGCGCCTTTGCCCGGGGGCTGCGCGTCTCCCAGACCCTCCGGTAGCCGGAATGGAAATGAGTGTTTACACGTCAAAACGACGACAGACATCCTGACGTCAAGTGTACCTGGCCCCCGGGCCGGGCGGGGGGGGGTGATTCCCCGGGGAAGGGGAAGGGGGGGGCGGAAGCGGGCGGGAGGGAGGCGGGCGGGGGCGAAGGCGCGGGAGGGCCCCGCGGGACGGGGGTGGCCGGTGCCCGCCGCGGGACCTCGGCGGAGTTTGGGGTTTTGTGTGTGTGTGTGTGTCCCCACACGGTCCCCGGGCCGGGGGAGGGGGGGTCGGGGTAGGGGGCTCCCGGTGCCCGAGTGGTACAAGGAGGGGGTGTCGCGGCTCTGCGCGGTGTCACGGATCGCCCCCGGGCGAGGGTGACGCTGGAGAGCGCTGCAAGGGTAGAGCTGCGCGAGTAAAACATTTATTTTATTACTATTTTTATTTATATTTTTTTTAATTTTTTTTTCACCCCCCCCCCCAGTTGAGCTTATAACCCACTGCCCAGCGATGCTCAGTGAACGCGCAGCACTGCCCGTACTGCTTCCAACACACCGTAGGTATGCTGCATTAATTGGCACCGGCCCAATTACATAACAAGCATCTTCATCCTGAAGTGGGAATACTCTGTTTGAAACAGTTTTATTTTTTTCTCTCTCTTTTTTTTTTGAATCACATCCAACAGTCTGCACATTGCACTTTCTCAGCAGATTTGTTAAATGCTCGTTCCCATATTTTGATAGGACAAGAGGAAACGGCCTCAATTTGCACAGACAAGAAGTTTAGATTGGATGTGAGGAAGAATTTCTTTGATGAAAGGGTTATTGGACATTGGAATCGGTTGCTTTGGGCAGTGGTGGAGTCCCCATCCCCAGAGGTATTTAAGATTTGGGCAGACCCAGCGCTCAGGGACATGGTTTAGTCGAGGACTTGTCAGTCTTGAGTTAATGATTGGACTCAATGATCTTAACGGTCTTTTCCAATTGGGGCAATTCTGTGATTTTCAGCTGATTCTGCTTTATTTAGCTTTCCTGCTACCATTTCATTGTCTCTCACCACATCTCAGAAAACTCCTCTAAAATAATGTTCCTTAAATGCTCTTGCCTCTACCTGTGAAACTGAACCTTTGAGCACCTACAGTTTATTTCACTGCTTCATTCTTCCAACTTTTAAACCGGACATTGTAATAAGTTGCTTTTAGGTATCAGAGCTGTGCTTCAGTACTGTTTGCTTCGTCTGTTTGTTGTAGACTGACAGATATCCCTCCCCCCCTCCCTTCACTGCCTTCTAAAATAGGAAGATAATGGAAAATATAGGTACAAAACAGGGAGGGCTGGAAAAATATTGCAGAAAGCCAGCGTTTCAGTGTCTGAAATCTCAGCCTTGGGTATTGTTGTGCCAGGGTGGGTATGGTTTTGAGAGCCCTGAGGGTCCAATATGTTCCTGTAGGGATGAGGGGTTTGTAACCACAGCAGCCAGAGTACCGGTTGTGGTGTGTACAGGAGTCAAAAGAACAGGAATCCAAATGGATCGAGGGAGAGTGAAAGCATGAGAGTGTAGTAAGGATACCTGAAACCTCAACAGAATGTCAAGAAATATCAATATAGAGCAGAATAGCAATAAAACAACACTACAGCACCGTCGTGGTGCTGACTGATACTCAGTTTCTGCGGCGTGGTCAACAAGACAGGGTCTGTCAATGTCAAACCAGCAACTAGGATGTGTGTTTTCTATTCATTTTAATTTATTGTATTTGCTGCATGATTTCCTCAGTGCTCACTGCCAAAAATGCATTTTCTTCACTTTCCTGGACGGATGCCTTAAAGAGCCCTTTGTTCGTTTTTTTAGCCATGCATTTCTGAGGATTTCGTTAAAAGGGGTTGTCTCACCAAGCAATTGCTGGGTCCACACATGTTTTTCCTCTGTCAGTTTTACCACTGCTGTTCTACTGAAAGCACAAAAGGGCTTTTGACCCCTCTTTTCTCATCAGGCTTGGTTTGAATTTTACATTTTGCATTAAAAACCTGTGCAGGAACATTATCTGCATACAGAAATTAAATGAGAGCCATATGTATGCGTCATGACATTTTGTATTTCCCAAGTCTTAAGTAGTGGTTAAAACATCTACATCACTAAGACTCTTTCAAAAATCTCAGTACTGCTTTCTAAATTATTAATTCCCTCTCTTGTGTTTGTTTATTGGGGTGTCTTTCTGTGCAGAACTTCAGTTAGACGGGCTGTGTAAAGATTCCTGAGCTGTGCTAGAGGATGAGCTACACAAACTTGGTTATCCTGCCCATTAATGAAGGATGCTGGCCAACCCACCACATTCCCATCTAATAATAGAACAGTAAAAAGGAACAGCTTGCTCAGCAGCATCAGGTGGAGTCAAAGATAATTGTTTCATGCTCCATAAACAATTTAGGTTTGTTATTCGTGGATGAAAGATTTAGTTAGCCCCCAGTGCACCTGGTGGTATTCTGCCTGAGTGTATAAATCAGAAGCAAACATGTGACCAATTATAAAAATATTATTTCTAGTGCAGTTTAACTGGGGATTTGTGATGGATGTGCTTCTAGGGGATCTACATTCCGATAAGGACCTCTTTGCACCTGGTAGAGAATTGTCAGTAAAGCAGCTCTTGAGGGGTTTTTTTCAGAGTACAGTAGCTGAGCGGGAATCATTGTTTTTCCCAGGCTGAAGGGGTCTTCTTGTAGACCAAATGTGAAATGTTTTCTTGAACGTAGGTAAGATGTCCATCACTACAGTGTGAATCCTAACCCTCAAAGGGCTGTAACCACCAGTTGCAGGAGAGCCGTGAATGAATGAAACCCCCCAGCCCCAATTTTGACCTAGTGAGGGTGTAAATCAATGGTAATTACTAAAATATTGTTTATTAAGAAAAGTACGTTGCAGCGGTGTAAACTCAAAATCAGAACCTATGGAGTAGAAGCATTTCTTTGAAATACCGTGTCGCTTCAAGTATAACTACATATCTTTACCTATTTACATTTTGGATGCCTCCCCTCTAGCACACTTAGCTCACAGGAGTGTTTTGAAAGAACTTTTTGTTAATGTTTGGTAACTTGCCTCGGGACATCTGGATGAAAATCATGTTGGAAATGTCCTTACACTCCCCACGTAAAACCTACCCCCATTATAGCCAGAGGCAAAGTTCCAGCTCTCTCATGCCTAGGAGCTGTAACCAATTGGGGTTTTCTTCCTCACATTGTCAAGGTTTCAGGCCATAGCTGTGGTTTCATACTCACATTTCTGACCCCACAAAGGGATGTCGATGAAAAAGAGAGATCAACTGTTTTTGAAAAAAAAAACAAGCACTTACACAAACACCCTGTTCCCTTGCACGTCTGGCAGAACCGTGCAGTCAGGTGAAATCTGCCATCCTGGGGAAAAGCTGGGGGGTCCAGAAAGCTTCACTGCCTCCAAACGGCAGCTGGAGTCCTGAGAAATATTTTGATTACGAGGTGGGATGCACAGGCACGAAACCCTGCAAGTTGCAAAGGGAGAAAGCTGCCACTGAAGTGAAAGCGCCTCAGGAAGCTATAAAGAGGTAAAGTCACGTTTTTAATTCTTTGTGCCCCTCGTGGAAGAGTTGCAGTTGTCTCCACTCCTGAGGCAAATAATGAAAGAGCAGAGATAAGCAGAGCATAAGGACACTCAAAGACAGGTAAAAGAATCGAGTTTATTTGTCAACAAAGTCAGAAGGTTTCAGGGGAATGCCGCCATTTTATCATTATTTTGAAATAATATTTTTGATGATGAGTAATGACGTTCTGTTTTGAATCCATGACAGGGTAAAAACCAGAGAGCAAATTAATCTCTGATGTCACTTCATGAAGTCAAATAATTTGATTTTGCAGAACTGTAGCTAAGCGTTTTTTCTCTACGCACAGAGCTTTCTTCCAACACGTAAACTGAATTACATTAAAATATCAGTCGGTCTTGTTGGGTGAGCAATAAGCCCACGCTGTGGGAAGCCAGAGCAGGCCTGTTCATCAGGAACATGTGCCTGCTCTCCACCGTGGAGAGACAGAGAGAGACAAGACCAGGTCCGTGTGTGAGACTTTCCAGCCCCACAGGTGGCCATGCTGAGATCTGCGCATCCCACATCTTCCTCCCGAAAATGTTGTGATGCACAGGCGGAGACACTCACCTGGGGGAAGAGAGCAACACTCGGGGATTGAGGATCGTCCCCATCCCAGACTGAACATTTTGATGGTACTGGCGGTTTGGCAGAATGCCTCTAACTTTCACGCCAGCGGCTGGGGAACTGCCACCATCCCTGAGAAGCAATGCCGTCTCTCTTATTTCATTGCTCCTCCAAGTGTGTTTGCCTAGAAGAATGAGGCATTGTGGAAAACCTGTCGTATAAAGTAACCACTGGTTCTTCTGCCCACATCTTGTCATAAAATGAAAAAGATTCCCTTCCAGAGAAGGGCAGCAGAGCTGGGGAAGAGTCTGGAGACCAACTGTGGGGAGAAGCAGCTGAGGGTTGTTCAGCTGGAGAAGAGGAGGCTGAGGGGAGACCTTCTCACTCTCTGCAGCTCCCTGACAGGAGGGGGCAACCAGGGGGAGTTGGGCTCTTCTCCCAAGGAACAAGTAATAGGATGAGAGGAAATGGCCTCAAGTTGTGCCAGGGAAGGTTTAGCTTGAACAATAGGAAAAATGTCTTTACTGAAAGGGCTGTCAGGCGTTGGAACAGGTTGCCCAGGGCAGTGGTGAAGTCCCCATCCCTGGAGGTGCTTAAGATTTGGGCAGACACAGCCCTCAAGAGCGCGGTTTAGTTGAGGACTCATTGGTATTGAGTTAATGGTTGGACTCGATCTTAAAGATATTTTCCAATTGGGGCAATTCTGTCAAAATCTCCCTGTTATTAACACTGCAGGATCAGTAGATCTTAACGCAGCTGCCAGGAGCTAAATTCTTTCGCAGAACGAAACTTTAGGTTGTAGAGTATAAAACCAGCCGGTTATGCAGGTGTCAATATTATTTTGCCAATTCTGTTTGAAAGGTCCAATTTGAGAATGTTAACACCATTCAGATGGGAATTTTTGTTCTACGTAGCTTTAATTTGCTAAGTCAGAGCACCACATCTTAAAATGAGAGTTACTGGGAACGCAGTTTGATGGCTAAAGTGGATGCAGTAGCTGCTGTAGTTTAATTATTTAAATACTAAAAAAGGGCTGCGCTGCTTATATTTAATTTGGCTGTGGACCAGAGAACACTCGTGAAACCCACTCCTTTTTGGTAATACTATTTCTTCTTCTGCAGGAGCCAACACTACGGAGTAATTGAAGGATAGTATAGAAGAAGCCGTATGTGCAGGCAGTCACACAGAATATGGGAAACACCTGTTTTTCCGTCAATTACAGCCTGCAAACTAGCGGGGCATGTTTATTTTGGGGGCATTACATTTGTCTGGGTAATAGCGCATGACACATTTTCAGTTTTACAGCGGGCGAACACTGAGAACAGCTAATCATATCTGTATAAATGAAATGCAAACATGCCCTCCTGGCCATACGTGCGGTTAAATAGGGCCCTAATGACACCCGGCATCGCCCGCCAGGCGGGCAGGAACCAGTTGGTGAACAACCCCTGGGTTCGCAGCAACCCAGCTAATTCTGTTTGCTCTGCGGCTCCGGCTAATTCAAGCGAAAAGCCTGGAAAATGTACGGGCAGGGCTTGTACAGGAGGCGGAAAACTCCAGAAAAAAAACAGCAATTATGTCATTGTTTGGGAGAGGCAAAATGTGTCATCACCCCCTTGAAAGATAAAATTTTGGGGGAACGCTTTACCGACTTCAGCTACATAGATATAAACCCAAACATTTTCAAATTCCGCGGTTTTGAGTTATCTGTTTAATAATGTTTTACTCACAGTAAAGGACTTCATTGTCCTCACTTACAAGCTCTTCTATACACCCCTAAACAAGGACCAACAAATTCATGAATTGTTGACGTATTTTGATGACAGCATAAATAATATTTAGCATTGATGGAAGCGCTGCTGAGGATTCGAAATGGCTATTTTTGTTGCACATTTAGTTTGAATGGGGCAGTTTTGTAGAAGTCCTTTTAGAAGACTAAGTACATTGATTAATTATTTTTAAATGGCTCTTATACAGTGTTCTTTCTCTTCATGTTCTATTTCAAGTGTGATGAAAAAGAGAAAAGACCAGAAAGAGCAGAGCATGAATACGTGAGGGAGGAGTAAAAATACATGGGTAAACAGATTAAACCCCACTCAGAGCTATATAAAAAGCTGTATAAAAAAAATGATCTATTCCTTCTCTCTTTCTTATATTTGGGACTTATGGGTAAGTAACAAAAAGTGACAATAAATGACAATTTTAGGTTAAAATTCCAGGAAAATTTTCTTGTGTGAGGAGTAGTCTCACTGAAGGAAAGTGAGAAACTGAATTATAAGTGCTTCCTACCAAAGCCAGTGCTGAGCCCGTGACACACACACGGAAGGGAAAAGAATCATAGAACAGAAGGAAATAATTGAATTGCTTATGGTTGGAAAAGTCTCTTAAGATCATCAAGTCCAACCGTTAGCCCAGCACTGCGAGGTCACCACTAACCCATGTCCCTCAGCGCCACATCTACACGGCTTCTAAATCCCTCCAGGGGTGGGGACTCCACCACTGCCTTGGGCAGCCTCTGCCAGGTGACCTTTCCCATGGCAAGTAATCACAGACTGGTTTGGGTTGGAAGGGACCTTGAGGACCATCTCATTCCACCCCCTGCCCTGCGCGGGGACACCATTCCACCAGACCAGGTTGGTCCAAGTGTCATCCAACACAGCCTTGGACACTTCCGGGGATGAGGCATCCACAGTTTCCCTGGGCAACCTGTTCCAGGGTCTCATCACCCTTATAGAAAAGAACTTCTTCCTAACACCTGATCTAAATCTGCCCTGCTCTAGTTTAAACCCATTGCCCCTCGTCCTGTTGCTACACACCCTCATACCAAGTCCTTCTCCAGCTTTCAGCCTGTTGCAGCGACGAGAGCAGTGCACGTCACCAGTTCCTTTTGGTGGTTACCTCAAGCGCTGGTGCACACGGGATGGGTGGAAGCATGTGGCTTTCACCTCCACCATTCCAGGGCATTTCTTCATGTTCCCCCTGACTAAGTGGAATGAAACCTGACCGCCCTTCTGAGGCCACTTCAGTGTCCAAGATCACCTCTCCAGCAGATGCGCCCGCCCTCTGTGAAACTCGCCTGGAATCAGGCTGACTTGTTCAACTTGGGTAAAAAGCCCTCTCATCCTGGTTCCAGCTTAAAATGCTGAACTTTGGCTTGCGTTAGGTCGATGAAGAAAAAATTTAAGTCTAAGCATGCTTGAACTGAAAGTGAAATGAACCCGTGGTGGTCTGACCAGGCTGTGGTCTGACCAAGGCTGTGGGTAGGTGAGGATGCTCCTCATGGTGGGAATTCAGGTGTCTGCACTGCCGGGCAACGCTCTGCCACGCGTCGTGCTTTTGGGTCCTTTTTGAGGGCTGCCTGTGTGCTTCCATCCAATAACTTGAGTGTTGATTTCTATCAGATGATTAAAATCCAGCTTGAAAAGGTGCCAGTGTTCAAGCCACCGGAGTACCACTGGCAGCTGGAAAACAGTTTTTTAAATATTCTTTGAGCCGAGGTTCAGCTGCGACGAAGCACTTTGGGGGAAATCGCTCACCACTGACTGAAGCGACTCTTTACACACAGAGCTGGCCCCTGTGTGCACATTGTGCATGTTATTGGAAGCATTTTTAGCTGTGCCGAGGAGCGTGGTAGGCAAAGCACGATTTTTATGGGTAGGCTATGCCCTCTAGAAAACAATTAAAAGGCGGACTTGTAAAATCAGGATTTCCACATCTGATTCATGCCCCCTCCTTCTAACGTTGTCCAACAACAGGACGATGTTTATCAATATCGTGATAGGTGCTATATATAAATATGTAAATATCTTTCTATTTTTATATATATATATATATATATATATAAACCACTCCTTCATTTATCCTCCTCAACAGGATATGAGGAGGAATAATCTGCAGTAGCTTGTGGGTTGAGATATGAACAAAGGAGATTACTTGCCAATTACTGTCACAGGCAGAGCTGTGCCCACAGCTTGTCACCGAAAATGTGACTTGGGGAAAACTAAATCCATTTAATTAATTCAATGTAGTGTGGAATAACTTGCTGCTGATTGAAGATAGAGTAGGATGGTGAGAAACAAAGAAGTAAAACACCTCCTTCCCAACCCTGTGACTGAACATCCCAAGCCATGCCATCTTGAGTGGACCTCGGGGAGACCTAGACCTCTTACGCACCGCTGGGGCTTGGCCTGTGCCCACTCTGACTCCATCCAGCACCCCCAGAGGAACATGGTTGAGACAAGTACCAAGAGCACCTCTGAGGTTGCCATGGAGGCGATAGGGACCTAACCCCAAGCTACAGCCATTGCCCCACATCGTTCCCAGTGGACACAGCAGTGGGTGGATCCATACATACCATTAATCTGTAAGAGGTGACCCCGACTGAGCATCTGTCTTCCTCCTCATTTTGTGTTTGTGGGCTTCCAACTATGAGGTGACTTCACCATCTCACTTCCTCATGTCACAGAATCACAGAATCACAGAATGTTCAGGGTTGGAAGGGACCTCAAAAGATCGTCTAGTCCAACCCCCTGCCAGAGCAGGATCACCCAGAGCAGGTCACAGGAACGCATCCAGGCGGGATTTGAAAGTCTCCAGAGCAGGAGACTGCACACCCTCCCTGGGCAGCCTGTGCCAGGGCTGCGGCACCCTCACAGGGAAAGAGTTTCTCCTCATGTTTTTGTGGAACCTCCTGCTTGTACCCATTGCCCTTTGTCCTGTCATTGGACATCCCTGAGAAGAGCCTGGCTCCGTCCTCCTGACACTCCCCCTTGACGTATTTATAAACATGAATGAGGTCACCCCTCAGCCTCCTCTTCTCCAAGATAAAGAGACCCAGCTCCTTCAGCCTTTCCTCATAAGGGGGATGTTCCACTCCCTCCATCATATCTGTGGCTGCGCTGGACTCTCTCCAGCAGTTCCCTGTCTCTCTTGAGCTGAGGGGCCCAGAACTGGACACAATATTCCAGATGCGGCCTCACCAGGGCAGAGCAGAGGGGCAGGAGGACCTCTCTTGACCTACTTGCTACTCCTCTTCTAACACACCCCAGGATGCCATTGGCCTTCTTGGCCACGAGGGCACATTGCTGGCTCATGGCCATCCTGCTGTCCACTAGAACCCCCAGGTCCCTTTCTCCTGCGCTGCTCTCCAGCAGGTCAGTCTGCATGTACTGGCACATGGGGCTGTTCTTTCGCAGGTGTTCTCTCTCTGATCAGCAGGAAGAACCAGAAGGTGGCACCAGGTGGCACCTGGTTTCCCCTTTCCCACTAGTTAGGAGGAGGAAGGGTCTGACTAGGAGTTGAAGACTGCAATTGAGGGAGGAAGCAGACGATCTGAACATCGCCAGTGTGTGGAATAATTGCAGGGGATCTTCTGTTGTCATAATGTCTTAAGGGGTCAAGCAGTGGAGTTTTATCATGTAAGTTGTCTGCCATTGTTAATGTTGTGATGATGTTAGTTTGGTTTTGTCATGGGGAAGATTTCAGTGTGGTGAGCGCTGCCCATGTGGGACCTGATTCTCTCTCAGGAACTGTGGCCGGTGGAGAGGACCCTCACCGGCACGGGTCTGTCCTGAAGGACTGCAGCCCTGGCAGGGGACCCACACTGGAGCAGGAGGACAGCGTGAGGGGGAAGCAGTGTCAGAGGGTGTGTTGCAAACTGACCACCACCTCCATTCCTCTTCGCCCTGCACCACTCGAGTGGGAGGAGGTAGAAGAGTCAGGAGTGAAGGAGGGAATTTCAGCCCAGGGTGAAGGGAGAAGGTTTTTTTAGTTTTTTTCATCTTCATTTTTAACGATTCTTCATTTCAAGTTGTCAATGTTAAATTAGTTTTCACCAAGCCAGATCCATTTTGCCTGTGACAGTAAACACAAGTAACGTCGCTGCCTTTATATTGACCTGTGATCCTTTCCATCTCGTTCCTCCCCTACCCTGTTGAAGAAGGAGAGCGATAGAGTGCCTGGGTTGGCGTCTGGCAGTCAACCGAGGTCAACCTACCATGGTCCCTTTTGGTGCCCGTGCTGGGTGTGGCTGGAGTGGAGGTGACACCCCTCACATCAGCCTGGATGGTGCTGTGCTTCACGTTCATGGCTAAACCAGTGCTGGTGACACACCGGGTGTTTTGGCTTCTGCTGGTCAGTGCTCGCACAGCGTCGGGGCTTTGCCCCAAAGCAGGGAGGCTGGGAGCGGGATGGAGATATTCCAGCTAGCCAAAGGGATACCCCATGCCGTACGATATCATTCCTGGCAACAAAACTGAGGAAAAGGAGGAGAAAGGAAAGGAACATTAAGGATTATTTGTCTTTGCAAGTAGCCATTAACCACGCTGAGGCTCTGCTTCCCAGGAGGCAGCCAGACATCTGCCTGCTGATGGGACATAGGGAATGAATCCTGTATTTTGCCTTGCTTACATGTGTGGCTTTTGTCTTCCTTATTAAACTGTGTTACCTCAACCTCATGAGTCTTTCCACCTTCCTTTGATTTGCTTCTCCGCATCCCCCAGGAAAGGAGAGCGAGTGTGGGGCAGGGCGGATGCGTGGCTGCTGGACAGGGTCGGTCCTCTAACACAGGACATTAACCTACATAAATGGTCATAAGGCCATCATACGCGTTGAGATTTAGGACTTTTAATGTTTGCAATTAAAGAAAGGGGAATCAATATCAGGTACAAGACCCCTTCCCCGCCTTTTCTGCCCCAGCATTGCATGCTGGCACATGAGAGAGCTGGACCCTGCAAGTGATGTGGAACCAGGAGTCATCCGAGAAGCCAGGAGCTGGGCTGGTGGGGCATGAAGGGAGATGCTGCTTGTTTCAAGCAGGAAGGAAAACTACCCGAGGCACACATGTCGAGGTTACTGAACCGAGCAACCTGAGCCCAGCTCTGTGCCTTTTTTCTAATATTAAACGCCACAAGGTGAGTGTCAGTTCTCTGAAGAACTGTTTCCTTTATAACTTATACAAACACCAGCTTAAAATGTCACTGGGTGATTTCTTCTTGTCCTGTGTTCGGGGGAAGCTGCAAAAGAAGGTCAAGGGTGTATGTCTTAAAAGCAATCTTCCCTAAATCACCTTTCTCATGTCAAATAATCACAGAAATTTCTTACTCCTGCATACAAAAGGCATGCTCTGGTCTCCCTAGGTACAGCTGCTGGGCCCAGGGAGGAGCAATTTTACAGCCTCTTCTCTAAGGAAAAATAGTTCACACAGAGAGCAGTGCCATGGCGTGGGGGAGGCAGCAGAGAGGGCTGTGCGGGGTGGGCGAGACTGAGCATGTAAGCAAAGAAAATTCAGCTTCCAACAAGCTAAACTTAATTCCAGTTAGAGCTGAAAAACATTAAGCATCTTCCAGGTTGATGGTGTCTAGCCACAGGCAAAAATGTGCTTTCTGGCGAATACACTCAATACAGTATCATTAGAAGGGAGACATGAAAGGTTAGTGAAATCAAAGCAAATGCTTTTGAAACTTAAAGCCAATCGTCTCAAGTAAATGTTTCAGTAGCCCTGTGACAGCCGTCACACTGGGTGTTATTTATAATCAGAACAGGCAAAAAGGTATGCTACCCTAACATTGCTGGGAAACTGCATGGAGCTACATAAATAGAAATACTTGTTTTATCTTGAAATTTTATATAATGTTTAATAAAGCCTCCTCTCTGAATATGTGGTTACAGACAGCACGCTTTTCTGAGCTGCTTTCCATCAACCCATCTTCTTTGTCTTCTGTTGTCTGTGATACGTTTGGACAGGACTCGCTGTAAAGATTTATTTAATCAAATTAAAGACAAAGCCCTTTTCAGATACAAGCGCTTCCAGCTAGCTCCCACACACATCAAGTACTTTGGCTTTTTACTTCATTGTTCAAATCTTTCAAGTTAATAACAATTTCGTCTAAGATTAGTACCAGCAACATTTCTAGATCAGGTTGTCCTAAATAATTTTGTTGGGTGTTTTTTTGCAACAGTGAGAGAATGTTTGCAGATTTCACTGTGGTTTTATATAACCAGCATGAAATCCTGTTGCTAAGCAGAAAGCAAAATCAATATAGAAGACAAGCCATACCACCTCTTCTTTGAGTTGCTGTGGATATTTCACTTTCTTGTAACCTCTTCTCTTTCAACAGTTTTCCTCCATAAAAACCTGACACGACTTTGTGACTAATATTTTGTATTTTGCCGTGTTCTAGAATATATCACATAAAAAAGTCGTGCCATTTGTCTAAAAGGTACCATTTCAGTGAAACAGCTGAGACAGCCTCCACTATTAAATGACCACCTCTGAACAATGAGCTGGATGGGCTGAATTTTAAGCAGAGATTCCTTCCTCTAATCTGCCAATATTTGTACAGCTCTTCCTTTTCCAGTCAAATCACAGCAAATGAAATGTTTGCTCTGTTGTGAAAAAATCCTTACATTCACTGTTGCAAGAACCATTTAAAATCTTACTTCCTGTACAAAGGAAAAAAAAAAAGTAGTAAAATCTCCTTTTACTTGCACTTAATTTCATTTTATGTAGTAGGAAAGTCTCGGTGTCCTGGAGGTGCCTCATGCACGCAGGTCACCCATACCCCTCACAGCTCCCTGCGCTTTAGACCTCTCTTAAATTTGAGTTGCCAAAATTTGTACTGGTGTACCAGAGAAGGAGAAATGATGGAGCAATGGTCCTGATTATCCAATGTTTTTGCCCAAACTCTGAGCTGCGGGACACTTGTGCTGTTGTACTTGGGTGCTTTGATGTTGTGCAAAGCTCTGGACTAACCCAACCAAAAAGAAACAACCTCCAGTCTACCCTAGGACAACCATTCTGCTAAACCTTCCCTGCGCTGCTGGCTACCAATCAGTGCAAAAAAATCAGCTGTTTTACTTCTTTGAGCTGGAAATTCCTCTTGGCACTTGTGGAAAAAAAAAAAAAAAAAAAAAAAAATACAAAAATATTCCATCCTGAGTACCCAGGACAGAAATAAATACCTCGTGATTGAGCAGATATAGCGCAGCTTTTGCTGGATTAAAAGGATGATTAATTCATACACTTTATACTTATAAAAGTTATTTTGGAGAGAGCATGAGCAATACATGCCTGGAAATTCCCAATTAGATTCAAGAGCGTGTTGGAGTGAGTAAGCGCACACCCACTGGAGCAGATGTTTGTTTGCACTATCGCAGCGCCTGTATCACCTACCCAACTGGCTTCGGAGACGAGAGGGGGTGGTTAAAGGATGCTGCAGAATTCAAAGTGACCGTGTCACTCATTTTGTCAATGCGCTTCTCAGAATAAACAGTTCTTGGAGAAAATTTCGAAACGAAAGGCAGACAAGAGAGAGAGAGAGAAGGCAGCTCTAAAACCGTTTCCCTGAGCAAGGGGTGTCTGGACTCGCACTTTTCTTTGAGCTTAGAAGGAAAGGGAGGGGAAAAGAAGAAAAAAAAAAAAAGAGAGAGAGAGAGGGAAACAGCCCTGGATTTCTCCAGCAGCAGGGTAAAATGTGAAAAGAATTCAAGCAATCGAGCAGAGTGTCAGCCACCTGATATTTTCCTATGGGATCCTCTGTGCTGCTGCTTCAGCAGGTCGGAGGTGGCCCCTGCTGCTGTCCCCCAGCCGTGCTGCCCTCCCGCCACCCACGTCCCAGATTTTGGGGCATTTGTCTGGCTGCTCCTTGGTCTGTGCGCTCCTTCTTGCCTTGTCTCTCCTTCCCTCCTTTTACTGATGAAACCAAGGGGATTTGAAACTGGCATCTTATTTTATCAGGTTGCTTCCTCCAGCGACTCCTGCTCCCAGACTAACACACGTTTCCAGACAGGCAGCGCGTCCATCCCTCCATGCTCGCAGACTGTGTCTTGCACTGGTCTGCGAGGCTTATTTTTTTAGGGAAGGAAAAAAAAAAAAAGATAAAAAGCTCCAAATCTGTTCAGACCTGAGGCTCCACCACCATTTCTGACACCAGTTTGTCAGCTCTTGTTTTGGAAAGGAAGGCAGAAATCATAGATCTGTTTCAGCCAAATAAAATAATGACATGTATTCTGATTTAACAGATGCAAAGAAAATCATGAGAAGAAATCCCGATTTTTTTTAATGCGTACTCTGACGCTCTCACATAATTTCCTTTGGGAGAATGGTAAATTAACAGATCTAGCACTAATTCAGCATGATTCATCAGCTTACACTTTACAATGGAGAACAGGATTGTTATTTCTTTTTTATGCAGGAGACTGGAGGAACAGTCTGATGCAGTGACTTACCAGGGACCATGATGCAGCAAGGCACACAAAATCTAGGCACCCTGAGTGCCAGGCCAGTGTTTTCTCCAGACAGTGAGTTAGCATGAAAAATCCAGAGTAGTTTTCATTCCTTTTTGCCATTGGAAGTCAGTTTTCAAGCACTGAAACAGCTTACTTTAGAATGTTCTTAATTTTTCCTGTTGGAACAAGTTATCTTTGCCCTCCATTTGGAGGAGAAGGTGGATAAACATAAAAATTTACTGATAAACAACAATTTACTGATAAACAAATGTTCAGAGCTTTTAAATCCTGTTCACAACAGTGTACTTTGCTGATACCCAACAAAAGTGAACGTACAATTGTAAAGCAGCAGCATCAAATTCTGCTTTGCAAGGATGAGAGGGAAAGAATTAGCGCCTACTGCAAGTGTTAAGAAATTATTTAATTTGCAGAAAGATGCAAAATCTGTTGTTATATACAGAAAGCTTATACATAACGTGCATTTTGTTCCCGTTACACTGTGACTTCGGCATAAATTGCGGTGACGCCATCACGTTACTTGCGATTGAGGTGAGGGCAGCGTGTGTCCCTGCAGCTCCTCGTGAGGGAGAGGGAGTCAGAGACCTGAGTGAGCTCAGGATTGAGACCACAGCCACAGCGCCGGTGAGAAATCCCCACGCTGCAGCGTGAAACATTCGGTGACACACACAAAGTACGAACCCAGAGATTCATCTGCCGAACGTGAACACAGTATTGATTTACTATTTTAGTGCATCCGCATCCCGATTTCTACGCTTCCTTTAAACCTCTTCTTTAAGTTTTACTGAGGGCGGGGGATAAAGTGGTGTGGATATGTCAAGTCCCATCTCTGTCATCACATCTGTGTCATTTTGGGGAAAAAAAGTGATGCTGGATTTGATTTACCCCCCCAAATGTTTACGCCTCTGAAATGAAGGAAGACGGTGGTCTGAAAACAGGAAAATTCACGACTGTGTCATTTCAACAGCGGTCCTGCCTGTTTTTTTTCCCTGAGTTCCCCCGCGCAGGTGGTTCTGCACCCCAAGGAGAGGACAGAAATCCCCATACCCATCCCCTGGGGACACAGCCATGAGGATGCTGGCTGGATTCCAGGGTCTTTGCTTGGGGCTGCTGCCGAATTGTGCATCCGCTGTCTATCTGCTGAGCTCCTCTAACATGAAGAGATGCTTGATCCTGGCTATTTTTTTTTTAACGGACACATTGTGCTCCACCCTGCGCTGCTGCTCTCTCTTCTTTTTCTCTCCCCTTTGATCTGAAATAGATGAAAATCCAGACTGCTCTCTGGCTCCTTCTCTGTGAGAGGACCCGGTGCTTCCGTATTAATAAGGGCTGCAAAACAAGGCACGAGTAGGAAGGGAGCTAAAAAAAACAACCAAAAAAAAGAGCATGTGAAAAAAACAGAAGCCCTGAAGGCAAGATTTTCATGTCACAACACCTGTTGGCTGCTTGTTTTGAGGGTTTCAATTTAAACAATATGCGATAGGCAGTGGCCTGAATCCGTCCCATCGGAGCCGTGGGGAGATGAAGGGAAGTGCCACAGCTGCTGCTGCACTGTGCTACCAAGCTCTCACGATGCTCTTGTTTGAATTTATTTTTAGAGATGGAAACCTCTGCTTTGCTACAATACTCGGCAATGCTGCACCAGGAAGGCTGTCAGGAGGAATTCAGCTTCTGTGCTGCCTTTTCGTGTGACCTTAACATCCACACTCTGAGCTCTGCTCAATGTCTCCAGCAAAAAAAAAAAACCCTTCTTCTCCAGATTGTCTCGATTTTTATTTTTTTTTTAAGCATTGACGCCACTCATAAAATTTCAGAAAAATAAGATAATTAGTGCTGCTTGTAAGTAACTTTTAGGGAAATGTCAGCTGCTCTGCATTCAGCATATGCTGAAGCAGTATTCTTCAAATGCTTGAAATTTAATCTCCAGCTTCCTGTGGATGAACAGGTCACATTCGAGCTGTGTTATAACTGAAGTGGCATCAGAAGATTATAGATATCATTGACTTGCAGACTGTGTTAAATATGGAACACTAAAACTACCACTGAAGGAAATAAGGAAAGTGAAGTGAGATTTCTGGTAAGAGCTTTGTACTGGTGGAGGATGCCTTCTGTCACTGATTTTGGGAAGAGTGTATTTACTGGAAATTTTGGCAATAGCCCTGATCCTCGGTTGTGATTTGCCACAACTAAATAGCTGACACTCATCCTCCTCCTCCGTTCCTAGGTGTGAGCACTGGGTGAGCAGCACCTCTGAACCCTTCTCGTTTCCAAGTTGACCACTCTTTGAGGGGAAAGGTGCAGCATCATCATCAGCATCCTCACCTGGGAGAGCGGCTGCACCACTGACCACCAGCTCACACTGCTGGGCTCCCAAATATTGTCTCCTCCTACCCAAATGCTGCAGTGGCCCCATGCTTCTCCGTGGGTCTTGGAAAATTCTGAAAGTTGTTAAAAATCATGTTCCCAATGTGAAGGGGAAAAAAAAAAAAGGGTTGGTTATTGCTATGCAAGGTGCCAGGTTACACTATTAATTTTGTTTGATTCTGCTGGAACCAGTTACAAGCTCGAAGGAGGAGGTTTGTGTCTGTGTATTGAGTTTTCTAAGTGATACAGCCAGACCATTTCAAGCAGGCTACCACCCCCCCCCCCCCCCCCCCCCCCCGCCTCCCCTTGAGAGAAGCACCAGCTTGTTCTTATGAAGAAGCATTTCTCTTGATCTCTGTAGTGCCTCTCATCCTAATTGCAGCTATCTTGTTTCAAAGGTCTCATTGTCTTCCCAATTAGAAATCAGCCCCAGGGTTTGATTTCCACCCTCCCAAGGCAGGAGCTGAAGACTTGCAATGGTGGCTTGAGCCTTGTTTCCGCTGTCTCCCGAGCCAGGTTCAGAGGGTCTGATGAAGGTGGGAGATGTTCTTTGTGCAAGGCTTTTCTATCAGCAAAACCACGACGAAGCCTGCGGACGCCTGCTTGCCAGCGCTACAGCTGACAGGCTGTGGCATAATAGCTGCTCAGTGTTACAGTGCTCTCCGGCTCTCTAATTAAAAAAAAAAAAAAGAAGGAAAGATTTCTGCATACTAAACACCCTCCGTTTCCCAGCGTGGATGCAAAGTTGTTTCTCATTGTTCCCCAGGGATGGGGATGTGGCCGCAGGAGCTGAGCCTTTCCAGGGCGGGTGGGAGATCGCTCCAACATCTGCAGGGTGAAGGGTTTGCCCTCGGGCTTCACCTGTCAGAGCTGCTGGTATCTGAAGTGAGAGGCTGCCCCCGTGCTGCGTCATAGAATCACAGAATCATAGAATGGTTCAGGTTGGAAGGGACCTGGAAGACCATCTCGTTCCAACACCCTGCCGAGGGCAGGGACACCTCTCTCCCATCAGACCAGGTTGCATCCTCCCAGGGGGCTGAGCCACAGCACAAACCCGAGGGGGATGACCCCGGAATGAAATGAGAGAGAGAGCGAACTAACATAAAGATCAAGGCTTTCCTAAAAGGTGTGTTGGCTGGGCTGTTGTACTCTCTTCTAACCCTCCAGACGTTCTGTGGGTTTGTTTCTGATTTATGGCGGTGCAAACGACAGGAGCCCTGGGCACCCTGATGTTAATGGCAGTGTCACTGATAATGGTTAAAGGAATTGGATGTGAGTGATGGAGGCTCAGCACTGTCTTCCAGGATCTGAAAAAAATTGCATGTTCTGACTCCAAGGGGTGGTGGCTCAGAGCACACATCTTTGAGCCTTTAGGCAAGAGATTACACACCCATTTCAGTCCAGAGCTGTATTTTCCCTTCCTCCCATATTTCCCTTTGGAGTCGGACTCACCAGGCTGGTTGTCTTACTGTGAGTTTACCTAGATGTTTCTTTCTTCTCTTTTTTTTTTTTAAAAAAGAGCAATTTATTTGAAATGTGCACCCAAGTACAAGATAGACATATAACCTCAACTGCCAAGAAAAAAAGGAAAAGAAAAAAACCCCAAACATCTAAAATCAGCCCTTTTCATTGATGAGAGCACAGTGCTTAGTATTCAGGACACCAGATCTGAATACATTGAGTAAATTATATATGCCAAACTATTCATGCATCGCCTGACTACAAGATTTACTCACACAAACAGCCACAGAAACGACATAATGAGAAACCTTCAGCATATTTCCAGAATACAGATATCCTAGCTGGGGACCAAGCACAACAAGAGGGTTTTTGCTCCAGGAGAAGAGGGATCCACTTCTCCTTTACATGCTTAATGGGACTCCAAAATCTGGAGCCCAAGGCAGTTCTGGTGTGTCCTGCCTACACGTCGCAGGCAATCCAGCTCTCTCTGCCTTCAAAAATTCCACTTTTTCCTTTCTCTCATCCTTATTTTTTCAGCTCAAACAGGCTCCAGATGATTCACTTGGATCTGTCGGGGACGTGTAAGTGTCCCACAGGGCTGGCACAGGTAAGCTGGGCTGGTTGGATGCCCGTACAAACACCTCATGGTGCAACTCGGGTCTGTGCAAACCAAATACTCCATGCAGTGAATACAAAAGGAAAGTAAGAAAGAGCAGGATTTGCAAGTGGCTTTCACAAAAACTCGCCAGCAAAAGCCTGCCTGAAAGGTTCAGTTGCATTTGCAGGTAGAGCTTGTACTCTGAAGTGATTTTCAGGCTCGTGGGTTTCCAGGAGCACATTCTGCCTCTGGTACTTGTCCAACCCAAGTGACCCCAAAAAGAGATAGAGGCTTACTTCAAAGGGACAAGTCTCTCTAAACTGAAACCAAAATGAACAAGGGACTGAATCTCCTTCTGCTCTGATTGATGATGACCTGAAACGGCCTCTAACACACGTTTCCTGCCACAGGTGGGACACGGGAGGGATGGGTTCATCGGAACTCCACAGGGGTGTCAGCTCTACAAACCCAGGTTTCACATACTCTGATAAACCACTTTTTCCTTCTGTACCGTTGCACCCATGTATACCTTTGCAGAAGGCTCAAAACTTGGATGTGAGGACACTCCAAGCTGGACTGAAGCAGAGCTGCCAGCCAAGTCCATGCCTGAATCTGCTGTTTGAGCTCGCTGCCTTCTTCCACCCATCCAACCATTGCTGGGCCGTCAAGAGGAGCCCACCACCAGGTAGATGGGAGACACCTGCCAACAGCATCACGAGAGCCAGCAGACCGGGTAGCCCAATGTGGGGTGCAGGCAGAGACAGATGGTCAGGACCAAGGGTAGGTAAAGCACCACATCTTTGCTGCAATAAGCAGCACAACGAAGAGGACTCCAAAAAGAAAGCATTGGGTTGTGAGTCCTTGGTGTGGTGTGGCCTGCAGCATCCAGGAAACAGCATCTCACCCATGTGATAAACATAGGGGGACGTGCTGGTGAAGGTGGCACAGAAACAGGGAAAAATACCCCTTGGGAGTGGGGTTTGCATTGCAGGCAAGAGCACATCTGCATCTTTGTTTTGCTGCAGGTGAGCAAAGCTGCAGAGCATTCAGTCTAGTGTCAGATACTGAGGCAGAAGAGTAAAAACTTTATTTCTTTACGTACACTCTGCATAGGCTGTGTATCACACTTTTTGCGTTTATCGAAGCATGATTTTGGTGAAATTTGCTGCCCTGCAGGGAAGCGAAGACTGAAGCTCAGTTCATTAATCCTTAATACCAAGTAGATGCAGCTTGTTAGTTTGCATTTCACCATGTAATTTTCGCTGCTGTGAAATGTTCTCAGAAATTCTGGGCAGCGATGCTTCTGCACATCCAACCCAGAGCGCCTGCGAGAGGATGTCTAGAGGGGACAGAGGCCACCAGCGTCACGCTGGGAGCGACGCTCCTGGGTTTGTGGAGCAAAAATTCATCCACAGGCATTTCCTTCAGAAGCCTCCTTCATGCTTGTGTCCAGGAGGGTGAAGACACACACTCAGCGCTCTGAAAAAGAACAGTAGGTTGGGGCAATTAATTTAAATTCAAATATAATATGTTCAAGGATTTCATAAGTAATTTAAGATGCTAAATCTAATCACCTTCCCAAGTCAATCCCTTTGGGATTCCCAGCCACAGCCTCCCTTTGCTGGGTCTATGACTGTGGCACCTCCGTTTGATTCCATTGTCTTTGTCTACAGACCTATTTGCTCGTGGATTCATCACATCCACCCTGGGAACTCTTGCGAAGAATATGGTGCTTAACGTGATATGCAGGCTACCCTCTCCACTTCTTCTTCTTAATTATTGTATTTAAAGCAGTAATTCAGTTTAGAGTTAAAAATGCTTCGTGCAGATATTTATTAAAATACGTGTCATGAAAGACAGTGACAGTTCCACCCCGAGGATGGATCCCTGTGGAACAGACAACGTCTCAGGCAGTTCGTGCCATCTGCTTACGGCAGCCTGACGACGTGTCCTCATGTGTTGGGGAGCGACAGTCATCTAGTTGGGCAGGTGAACGGACCTTGTGCCATCAGCTGGCCACCAACCAAAAGGGTCTTTAACCACAAAGGTCTTTGTTAAACTACCACAGGGCTCTGCTGGAGATCAGTGAACATGAGGTTCTGCTCAGTCCCTGGCCAGAAACCTTGAAGACAGACGTGCTGGCGTGAGCATCTCCAGCAGGACTACGGGATGGATGATGTGAGTAGCCACTGGTGGGTCCGGGGTGGGAAGGTGACTGTGCAAAGGTGCAGACAGTTTTGGAAAGAGATGGTAACTGCAACAGAAGTTGCTGAGATGAATACAAAGCCTGGCATGACCATTAAGCTGGTGAAGGGTCTAGTGAACAAGTCTTATGAGGGACCTGGGGTTGTTCAGTAGGAGGCTGAGGGGAAACCTTCTCTCTCTCTACAACTCCCTGACAGGAGGGTGTAGTGAGGTGGGGTTGGTCTCTTCTCCCAAGGAACAAGCAATAGGACAAGAGGAAATGGACTCAAGTTGTACCAGGGGAGGTTTAGATTGGCCAGCAGGAAGAATTTCTTCATGAGAAAGGGTTGTCAAGCCCTGGCACAGGCTGACCCGGGCAGTGGTGGAGTCCCCACCTCTGGAGGGATTTAGAAACCATGTAAATATGGTGCTCAGGGTCACGGTTTAGGGGTTGACCTGGTCTTTTCCAACCCCAATGATTCTATGATTGTGTCAGCTCAGGCTGGTCAGACCAGGGGTGGCCGAACCTCACCAACAATGGCTGAAGAGCCACTTGCTTTGCTCTCTGGCCACAGGATGCCCTTGAGGGAAGGTGAAAACAAAACAGAGCCTGTTCCCATCTCTTGTGGCCATGGGAGCTGCTGGAGGCAGCGACACGGGCTGCAAGGTGAAGGTGACTGGTTAGGTCATGAGCAGCTTGAGAGTGAACTTGAGAAAGCTGTGGAATGAAAACAGGGGTGGATTTGTTCATCTCTCACCAGAGGGGAAATTGCCGGCTTGTTGGTTGTTCAGAGCCTCCTTGGTTTTTTTGCAAAGCTGTGTCAGCAGCACACGGTCCGGGAGCTCATGCTTGCTGTGATAAAGAGGCATCACCCCACACACATCCTTTTGCTGGCATGCTCTGCCACATGTGTACAGAGCGGCGCTTGGTTATCTGGAAATGGGATAAAAAGGGTTTGGAAATGGTCTCTTTTTAAGAGATCCGTCTGCTTGCCCAGCTTTGTGAAGTGAAAACATCAGAGAGAAATCTTCAGCTGAGTGATGATCTGTCAACACATTTGTCCGTCCCTGCCCTCTCGCAAAGGCTGCCGAGCCGTGTTCTGGAGAGCTTGCTGGTCACCATCGTGATATAATCTCCTTCCACAGCAATTTAATTAGCACTGTGAAAGAACTGACCTTTCTCAAGATTTTATTTTTTTCCATTATGCTAAAAATATCCCTCTGAATATGTCAATAGTATCCTTGATGCACACAGCACTCTAATATGCTGTCGTAAGGAAAGAAGCACTTTAAAAGGACAGTTTTATAAAGAACGAGAAAAAGAAGGTTTTAAATGTCCTGTCAGATAGGCAGTATTGTTTGAAATGCAAAATCATGGCAAATGTCCTAGGTAATATAAGGACCATAGATAACAATACACCACGCTTCTCACAGAGCAGTCTATAGTAATAGGGATTAATAGTAAATGGATATTAAAAAGAAGTACATTTTGTTATCCATTATTCATGGATAAAGAGGCATAGAAGGTTGAAACAATCGCCAAAGCCCATCCCTTAAGATGTCCATGCTGCCAGGACACACCTGAAATCTGCTTTTAGCATCATTAATTAATGCCACCTCTGTGGACGCCACATTCAGTGTCTATGCAGGGCATCTGTAACCCACCACCCAGACCTCACCAGCCTCTAGCAAAACTCCATCCTTCCTGCTCACCTAATCCCACAGAAAAATAAACCCCAGGGGTCTTCAGAGACTCCCTGGTCCTGCTGAAGGATGACAAGGGACAAAGACAACTCAGCCCAGCAGCCAGAAGGGAGCATCTCTTCTCCCCGTCCTTGCCAGAGCCCGGGGAGCAGTCAGACTCACAAGCAGAAGGAAAAGAAACATCATCGGCTGGTGCACAGGGAGAATGGCCCTTCCTAAAATCATTTAAAAAATGAGAGGTGAACAGTTGTTGTAAAGCAACATGGAGTCCAGGCTTGGGCTTCCTACAAGGGATTCGTTGGTAGTCCGGTGCTGCCTCCAAGCCAGTGATATTTTCATGTTGGAAAGCTGAGTCTTCAAGACTGACAAGGCAGTGAAATACTACATATTTCCACGTGCAGTAGAAAACTGCTATCCTCCTCAGTTACCTCTTTCTACGATCTCCATAGAAGAAAAAGCAGTGTCTGGGTGCTTTGGCTGGGCCAGGACCCTCTTCTGCCCCCAAAGCAGGTAGCGGAAAGGCATTTCTGAGCTCAGGAATCTCAACTCTTCACCTCTTTGACACTCAGTGAACACCCCTCTGGTAAAGTAAATGCATTTACAAATGGGGGAAATGCATCTTTGATAGGGGTGTGAGGTCCTCAAAGGACATGAGAACCCAGCTCACAGGCCCAAGCCTGTAAAACCCTCCCCAGGTCAGTTCATAGAATCACAGGATGGTTTGAGTTGGCAGAGACCTCAAAGCCCACCCAGTTCCACGCCCGTGCCCTGGGCAGGGACCCCTCCCACCAGCCCAGGTTTCTCCAAGCCCCATCCAACCCGGCCTTGGGCACTGCCAGGGAGGGGCTGCCACAGCTGCTCTGGGCAACCTCTGCCAGGGTCTCACCTCCCTCACAGGGAAGAGTTTCTTCCTCCTAAGTCCACCCTCGTTTAGTTTGAAACCACCAGCCGTCATCCTACCGCCACCCTCCCTGGTGAGGAGTCCCTCCCCATCCCTCCTGCAGCCCCTTCAGGCACGGGGAGGTTGCTCTGAGGTCTCCCCTTTGGGAGCCTTCTCTTCTCCAGGCTGAACAGCCCCAAATCTCGCAGCCTGTCCCCACAGGGGAGGTGTCCCAGCCCCTGAGCATCTCTGTGGCCTCTCCTGGACTAGCTCAGGCAAGTCCATGTCTTCCTTACACTGGCCTTTCTGGGCTGCGAGTGCCCAGCTCACGTCCAGCTTTTCACCCACCAGCACCCCTGGGCCCTTCTCCTGGGGGCTGCTCTCCATCCACTCACCCCTCACCCCATGCTTGTGCTTGGGAATGCCCCAACTCATGGCAGGACCTTGCCCTTGCCCTTGTCCAACCTCCTGAGGTTCACACCATCCCAGCTCTCCAGCCTGTCCCAATGGGTGACATCCCTTCCCTCCGGCATGTCAACCACTCCACACAGCTCGGTGGCGTCAGCAAACTTGCTGAGGGAGCCTCGATCCCACTGTCCGTGCTGTTCGTGAAGGCACTGAACAGCACTGGGCCCAGCATGGCTGTAGGTCAGGAGACCCCGGGTGGTTTTCCTGCTTGGTGTGGTAAAGAAGACAAAGTGTGTGTTCAGATGTGGTCCTGCATCCTGCCTGCTCCTGTCCTCCCAGGACTCCTCTCCCTCCTTGCTGGAAGAGGAGCCAGGGTTCTGGCTCCTCGCACATCCTACCAGTCCTGGTGCGCTGCCAAAACTCATCTGCCTTGTGTTGCCCACCGTACACCAGCGAGGGGTGATGCAACGTACCACCATGAGGATATGTTTGTCTCTGTGTGTGCGTGTGTGTGTGCTGAGGTATACCTATACACCTGTGAAAAGAGAGGAGAAAATACCCTGGTGAGTGTCTGTGTTGATCGTTTGTATAAGAAGAAGGATTAGGCTCAAAAAAAAAAAAAAAAAGGAAGAACAAAGAATATTTTTCTTTGCTTACACTGTAGTTTGAGTGAACTGCTCATTGTCATAAAATTAGGCAGGAATTTTTGTAAGACAAAACACTGTGCTTAGACAGAGTAGCAAGCCATAGGGCCAGGATGGGGTCCACTTCACAGCTGAAATGAATTCTTCCTCACCCTTTTTCTGAGATCTTTTAAGTATCACAGCTCTTCCTAAGCCGTCTGGGTTAACGATCATAAGCACAGACTGGATCCTGCAGATGAAACACAATACAGACCTACTCCTGTCCTGCTGCCAGCTGTGCCACACAGCATCTGTGTGACTGTGATCCCCGGCACTGACCCTCCGATTGCCAAGGACAATATGAGATTTGGACCAAACAAAATCTATAAACCCTGCGAGCACTCAGCTGTGAGAGCAGTAAGAGTCAGAAAAGGGCCTGGATGGTCGGCGAGCGTTGGAAAAGTGGCAAAGTGCCAAATGGACTGAAGGGTAGAAAAAGAAAGCCAATCCAAGCTTTCAAGGGGTAATTATAACTTTTGGTAAGTGAGAAAGAAAATATTGAATGTCAAAAGTGTGTGTCATGCCCATGTAAGTTATAGGAGTGACTCATACCAGCTTCACCTCGGCATCATAAAACTAGCGTTGAGCACAACAGCCTTTTCCTCCGCCTGCAGCTATTTATAATGCCTTTTTTTCCCCTCTTGGCATGGCTCAGGGAATAAAGCAGCAGTATCTCGACTTTATATCTTACCTCCCTGCGTCGAATCCCGAGGAGCTTTGGAAACCTGTATGTGCATGAGATGGTGAGACAGAGCAAGCTCTCTGCCAGGGGACAATAAAATCAATTTCCATCTCTTGGACAGCACAGGTGCCCGGGCTGCTCTGGGAACTTTTTCCTTTGCAGGGGCAAAGTTACCAGTCAAAACCCTCCTTGGTCTCAGGGTTTGAGCTTTCCTGAGCTGAAGAAGAGTTCTGCAGATCAGATGCAAACTTTCCACCTGCCAGATGCTGGTGTCTGCAATCATCCCTTGCAGTGGCACAATCTCCAGAAGGTTATACACCCATCTGCCCCCAAATTTGCCATCCTTTTGGCTGGCAGAACAACCCAGGCAATTGTCCTTTTTTTTTTTTTTTCCCCTCTGCTTCTTGAAGCATGAGAGGAAAAGGAAATGTTTGTGTTTCCAGCGCATCCAAATCAGATAATATTGTTTTTGTATTTTGTGGCCACTTCATCAAGGTTACATGGCAGTATATAGCAAGGCTACACAGCAGCCTGTAACAAGTCTTCGTAAAATTGCGGCGTCAAAGTAAATAAGGATTTTAGCAGGCATAAAGCAAATGAAAGATTAGTTTGCACACACAGGATTAATCCAGGCTGAAGGGTTTGCACTTCTCTTTCTCCACCATCTGATGTTGTTTTGGTAGCCTGAAGACACACTAGCCCTAAGTGTTAATGACAGAGTCATAAAATATTAGTTACATGCGTAACCCATAGCATCACGGTTTTTGATGTGTTTTGGAGGGGTATAGAAGAGTCTATTTCTGCAGGTACTTCTGTATTTCCTGGGTGACTGATACCTCCTTAAGGGGCCTGGTGAGGCTGTAAAACCAAAAGAGCCTCCAGGTGAGCCCACCCCAATGGGAGCACTGATTTCGTCAGTGAGGATGAAGAACCATCCTGCTGCTGGACACAGGGGAGCAGGGAGACCCTTCCACTGGGGGAGGAGAGCCCTGAAGCCTGGAGCACCCCCATGGACACACCAGGAGATGGGTCAACTCTGAGGAACTGACCATGGCCAGCTCTTGGTGTGGGACAAATGATGATAGGGATAACAAGAAACGGAAAAAACAGAGTGTTTCACATGGAATTGTGAAGGCTTGCTTGGTGTGCAGTTCTGTGCAATGAAGATGCTTTTAATTTTAAATTAAAATGGGAACTCGTTTTGAATTTACCCTTCAGTGCTTTCCCCGAGGATTGATAGCATCCTGCAGGCTTGAAAGAGCTGCAGAAGCAATTCATCGCAATAACTGTCACCCAACAGCCGTACTTCCAGGGTACTCTTGAAACCCAAAATGTCGCCTATCTGAAAATAGAAACAGATGATCACGCTAGCAGCTGACCATAGTTTCATTTCTTTCTCAGGGTGTTGCTCAAACTTTTGCTTGAAGGTGGAGTTTGATACAAGAGCATGTAAGGTAGAGAAAACCTTCATATCCAGGAGAAGTGTCATGTAATGAGGATAAGTCAAGGAGACTGACCTAATGATGCTTAATCATTTTTCATCTGTCCTTTGCATCACTGTTTTTTTAATAAAATAATTATTGTGTTACAGACCTGAAACTTTGAAAAACTATGAAACTTTCACAAATCTTTTCACAAACTGTGGAAAAGGATGGCTAAAACCATCTTAGAGTCATTTTCAAGAATGTGTAAAGAACAATTCTCAAGACAGAGCACTGAGCAGCGATGTCTTACTGTCCCTGCTGTGCTTGGCTGATGTCCTGCAGCACCCCCCTGGTCTGCTGCCATTTGCAGACCTGTATTTTGAGCAAAAAAAAAAAAAAGGGGGGGGGGGGGGGGGCTGGTTCTTGCTTAGTTTAATATGAATAGTGAGTAAGTTTAGTGTTTCCCAAGCAGTCTCGCAGAAAGCTTAGCCATCTCTCTGTCCGGTTCAAGTAAATGTGAGCTGCAACCTTTTGACCTGTAGAATGGGATGGGATGGGATGGGATGGGATGGGATGGGATGGGATGGGATGGGATGGGATGGGATGGGATGGGATGGAGTGGGGTGGGACAAGGTGAGATGGGAACCCTCACGCAGGCTTTGGTGACCTCTCAGTAGAGCACAGCGGTGCTGTGAACGTCCAAAGGGACATAAAGCCCCGTGTCCTGAGGAAACTCCACCACACAAAAACCCTGGAGTGATCAAGTGACTATGAGTACATCAGACTTGTCCTCTTCTGGGGGAGTTGCATGTGCAAAAAAATTACTGCAGCTACTACCATGACCACCACACTGTATCCTGAAGTGCCATGTCTACACACTTTTTGAACACGTCCAGGGACGGTGACTCCACGGCTGTCCTGGGCAGCCTGTGCCAATGCTCTCTGAGTGAAGATATTCTTCATAATACCCCATCTAAACCTCCCTTGGTGCATCTTGAGGCTGTTTCCTCTTGTCCCATCACTTGTTCTTTGGGAGAAGAGACTGACCCCCCTGCCAGCTACCTCCTCCTGTAAGGGAGTTGCAGAGGAGGAAAAAGAGGAGGAAGAACAGATAAAGCTGGGTGACTTACACCCGGGTGACTTACACCCATGAGCAGAAACTGGTCTCTAGTCGAGCTGGTTTCCTCCAGGCTGGGAGGCTGTGGACAACCAGACCTCAAAGAAGCTGTCGCTGGAAACTGTCATTTCAGGAAAATGTGTTTTCACCAATTTTTTTTCTGGCAGGATGTCTGTATCTGTTAGTGTATCTTCTCTCATCTCACTGGCTAAGCTCAAAAGGAAAAGCTAATTCTTGATGTAATTTTAAAACCTTCCTGCAATTAACCAAATATGAAAAATTTACTGTGGGCCACCAAATCAATGAAAATGAAATCTAGAAAAATGTGAGTGTAAACACAAGTCAATTAAATTGTACTAGAATGGCTGTACCTTGGACAAAGGGTTTCATGAACAATCAATTATTTTAATGTCTGATCACTTTTTGTTTCTTATTTCCACCCATGATATAATGCTTAAAGCTCTCAAAGGCTGAAATAAATTACTCCTGTTGCTTTTTACAATTATGGTACTGGTAAAGTGATATGTGCTAGTTTAGATTATACGAGCTCTGCTTGTTCTCTCACAAATACTCTAGCTGATGGCACAAGAAATGCCTTTTTTTTTTTCTGTCTACCCGAAGATTTTTTAAATTAAATGTATTTCTGTTTCCTAAATGGACATGAGCGCAGTGTCTGGTGTAAGCCTGTGGGTTGCACAGGTTGCAAGGTGGGCAGTCTGGCATTTAAATACTAAAGACAAGATTCTGCCTTGCAGAGCCAGATGTTCTCTGTAAAGATAGCTCAAACCTACGGTGTTCTGTCTTATATGCATTTATCTAACGAGAATGGCACCCCAGAAGAAAAATCACACATCCTCTTGCTCTTTTTCTACGCCAGACCTGAGGGGTCATGCTGCTGCTGTGAAGTCAAAAAAAAAAAAAAAGAAAAATTTTTTAAAATCCCCAAACCTCCCGCGGGATCCATCCTTGGGCGATTTAATCAGCACTGAGAGCCCTCTCCCACCGTGGCGCCAGAGCTGCCTCGTCACTCACCCCTGATTAAGAAACAGTGAGTCACTTTCTGACTCTTCCCCGGCGCTTTTGTCTGCAGAATAATTTGAATTAAATATTTATGAAGAGCTCCACATAGTCACAAAGTTATTGCAAAGACCAAACCTGCTGGAATAGGAGTGTGCAGTGGCGAGGGCACTCTGATGCTACGGTTGTGTAATGTCGGGTAGTCCTGTTGAAATATGGGCATTCTTAAGGAACAGATTATTTATTTCCCCAGAGGATGGATGGTAATTCATTTAGATGGCCACTGCGTTCCCTTACTACCCAAAAATCCAAAGATCAGGGTGTGTTTTCTCACATGACACGTAATAAAGAATTGTTTTCTCACAAGCCAAACTCATATTTGATTTGAGTTCCCAGCAAACCCCACCGTGGATGTTGCTTTCACCACAAGGATCTTGTTCTGGGGACACCTTCATGGTGACAGGTCACCAAGTGAGACTACTAAAAACCACCTGCAAAATTAAAAATTCAAAGTCAATTCTTTCCCCATTGTATTCCTGGCAGCCCTCCTCTGTTTCTGGATCACAGGCTTTATTTCTCAGAGATCTGAGAGTACAAAAGGGTTTTCCACCTGTTAGGGACTGAGGTCCTCTTTGCCATTTTTCACTATTGCTAGGATTATAATCTGCTATATCGTGGGTTTCCAGGATCTTTGGAGAAGTGCTTCTCCTGCCTGACGTGTAACACCAACTCTCTCTGCCATCGTAGCTACTAGATGCACCGTGTACTTTCCTTCCAGGATCATTTGTGGGGAATGGCTTTTTCTTCCCTGATAATATTTTTGTTATTTTAATACAAACTACTGAGACTCGTACTTCTTATGGCCTGTGAGAGCATTCAAGACCTTCTGAGAGCACAATTAATGGGGTTTTTTTAAACTATTTTGAAGCTATTCCCCTCCAGTACTGTGCACGCTGGAGAAAAATGAAGAGTAAAAGGCAAGTTGTGCCTTAAAAAGGAATGGATTTGCTACAAAGAAACTCCAAATTAATATCATGTTTTAGATCAATGCTCATTTTTCTCTGCAGGTTAATTTCAACTTGGTACAAGATCTTATCAGAATAAATCTAAACCCCTTCTTTTTCCCAGTGGACAGAAATTCAGTAACACTCAAAAAAAGTTCCTTGATGTGCAGGAAATCAAATGAGCAAATTGATGTCATCACGTACACCCAATAACTGACGCAGAATTAACACTCTTGCACTAATCACTTTGATGGCAGAATATAACAGGATCACGCATTTTTTTCCCAGAGCAGAATGCAATGAATGCAAATCACTCCTCAGCATGACTGAGGAGGAGGATGTAGAGAATTAAATCCTTTAACCACCCTCAAACTATGAGTCCATCTCTCCACTGCAATGAGGGTCCATGGTGAGGTTGGGGAGCTGGTTTGTTGCCTTGACTGCTCTTTGGGAGCCTTGTGAGACCATCTAGAAGTGTCTGCTACGTGGCCCACCAGGAAGTTCTGGCTGCCATCACTATCAAAACCAATAAGGAGTTTGGTGCCATCATGTCCAACCAGTAACCATTTTTATATAAAACTGGAGTGCTGGGCAGAGGGCAACCTCATGAAGTTCAAGAAGGGCAAGTGTAGGGTCCTGCACCTGGGGAGGAACAACCCCGTGCACCAGCAGAGGTGAGGGGCTGACCTGCTGGAGAGCAGCCCTGAGGAGAAGGAGCCTGGAGTCCTGGCAGGCAGTCACTTAACCATGAGCCAGCGACTTGCCCGTGTCACCAAGAAGGCCAGTGGAGTCCTGGGTGCATAAAGAACAGGGTGGCCAGGAGGTCGAGGGAGGTCCCCCTTCCCCTCTGTTCTGCCCTGGTGAGGCCACATCTGGGATATTGGATCCAGTTCTGGGCTCCTCAGCTCAACAGAGACAACGAACTGCTGGAGAGGGGACAACAGAGGGCAACAGAGATGATCAGGGGACTGGAACATCTCTCTTGAGAGGAAAGGGACTTGGGGTTTTTTAGTCTGGAGAAGAGAAGACCGAGGGGGGATCTTACTAATGCTTACAAATACTTAGAAGATGGGTGTCAGGAGGACGGGACCAGCCTCTTTTCAGCGGTGCCCAGTGACAGGGCAAGAGCGAACAAGTACAAACTTGAACAGAGAAAGTTCCAGCTAAACATGAGGAGGAACTTCTTCCCTGTGAGGGTGCTGGAGCCCTGGCACAGGCTGCCCAGAGAGGGTGTGGAGTCTCCTTCTCTGGAGACTTTCAAACCCGCCTGGACGGGTTCCTGTGTGACCTGCTCTGGCAGGGGGGTTGGACTCGATGATTTCTAGCAGCATTTGTTGAACCAGATTATCCACTGCAGGTTTATTTACACTGAAGGGTCAGGAATTGCCGTGCCCGGGGGTGGAGACCCCACGCAGCAGAGCTCGCGTGGCTGTTGGCCACAGGCAACCACTTGGTACATGTGTGGAGAGCAGACAGGGCGAGCCGAAAGGGCTGGCTGAAAAAAAATGTAATGAGAAGCGCCAGAATCCCTGAACTGACATAGCTGCTCATTTTTCATTAATATTAACAGGAGGGAAGGAAAGTATATTGTCATTAATATTAGAGGCAGTAGAGGACTAGGTGGAAATCCTAGTTTCCCTATAAATATTAAAGAGACCAGCTTTTTTAACTCCCCTGAAGACCACAGGTGAAATGCAGGCAGGAGGACACCGATACTGCTCTCAACCAAACGTAAAGGATAGTAACATTTTAGCTTGCTAAGCATGCCTATTGCCTCCCCAACCTTACATCAATAAAATTCCCATTTGCCTGATGTAGAACATTCATTTCCTCACGGGCTGTTGCCAATTATGGGAAAGAAGTAATCAATAAAATAAAATTATGGTATTCATGAATGTTAAAAAGTCATGCATAATTTACAGGACATGTTTAATTCCAGCGTGCTGGAAATGAGGCTGCTATAAAACAGCAGAACCTACCGAGCACTGCAGATGCTGGGAGAAACAAGTCAAATTGCTGCATTTGGTTAAGGTATAGAAAGTATCGTCCTGATATTTTTAAAGCAATCAGGAGATACGGACAAGGACAAAGATTTATGACTGTGATTATCCTTTTGCTTGCTGACGTAAATTAGCCTTCTGGGAAACCTAAGTTATTTCTCAATATGCTCTTAATGGTCTGAGTCAGAACTGCAGATGATCTCTCTCCTACAAGGGATTCATAGTAAAAACAAAGGTGAGACCTTCCGTTGCAAAGGACAATAGAAGTGGGAACAGAAATATTTCACGACGTGAGTTCGTCCTCCAGCGTGTCACAGGTGCTCCTGCTCAGCAAACACAGCCCTCACCAGGAAAACAGAGTGTTTATTTTTCCAGCTGGATCAGGCCGACGATCATTCCAATCGTTGACGTGATCTCTGCAAACAAGGAATTGCACCTCGGAGTGGTGGTCCGAGGTTTTCAAGGTAATGGGAGCTGCTGTCTCCTGAAATCATCCCTGCGTGACCCACTCCGTGTCACACGGGGGTTGAGTGACCAATGCTCTCCCGCATCTCTCACCCTGGTCCACGTGCTGGTGCTCTGGGTCACAGCCGAGCCTCGCCAGCAGACGATGTCCAGCGCAGGGAACCCGTTTCTGCAGCCAAATGGGTTTGCCAGGCCACCTGCAGATGAACTGCACGAGGGGGAAAGCCCCTAAAAATCCCCAGAGGTACTAATCCTTTTTGCCAGTCGATACGTGCTGTCACAACAAATTTCCTGGGTGGTTTTTATGGTGCAAGGAATGGCAAAGGTGATCATCAGATGCTGGAGCAGGATGATACCTGGGAACATCAGTAATTTCTACCTGACCCCAGATGTTGCTAGCTTTTTGCCTGCTCCAGAGTGATTTTTTTAAAAAATAAATGGTGGCAGGGTTCTTCTGCAAAGTCCTTCTCTTCCTCTGAAATGCAATAGATGGGCTAGAAAAGACAAATTATCTGCAGGTTTTTTCCATCCAGTCCCAGCAGAAAGCAGTACGTGTTGTAAAAGCCTGTGCTACAAGGAATGGTGACAAATCCAGCTGTCTATAATTCTTCTTTTGCTGAATTATTTATTTCTACTTATTTCTCAGGGAGTTAAAAAAAAAAGAAAAAAAGAGGAGATGTGTTCCTACAGTTCCCTCAAACCGAGCTCCTCCTCCTCTCATCTCATGCTGAAGCTGCTGCAGAACAAAGTCATGGAGCTGCCCACCCTCTTGCCAGACGGTTCCCATCAGCATCCACCTGCCCTGAGGGAGGGTGACAGTGATGAAACCTCTTCCAGGTCACCCTAAACTTTGTGCCATAAGCCCAGGGCATCCTGGTATGGAGCCAGGTTCTGTCACAGCATTGTGTGGAGCTAGGAGAGAAAACGAGGCACAAAAAATCATTTTTTCTAAAAAATAGAAATATATACATACATATGTATGTACACACACACATATACATATATATATATATGTGTATATGTATAGACACAGACACAAAATTCTTACTAATTGTTTCTATTCTGGAATAATTTCTTCCTTTTCCTGTCCTGTTTTTCCTTATCTTACATAAATTATGCTTCCTCCTAATCCCCATAAAGCACGTGACCAAGCTTTCACAGACTTTGATGGACTTGGAAATGGAGCAATTTTAAACACAGGAGCCACAATTAACCCATTATTCAAACGAGGCAGGAGTCCTCCCACTGCAGCTGGGAGCACGGTCGTGCCAGGTCAGGGAGGGTCAGGGCTGCGGCCAAGAGCCTGGGGAGGAAAGTCAGCCCTGACAGCTCCTTTGTGCTGCTGGGGCACAAATCAGGACAATTAGTGATGGTGAAACAATTAATTCCCTTCCTGCCATACTCTCCAAAATGCTGCAGCAGTATCTTCACAAATGGAGCACATGGAGAATAAACCATCTCACGTGGAAGAGGAGCCTTCTGCTGACATTTGTGTAGAGCATTAAAAACTGTCTTTCAGCACTGTGCCTCAGGGGCAGTGCTGAGAAAACATCAGTACAAACACAGCGGGGATTCCCGTTGGGTCCTCCTGGTCCTCCCAAAGGCAACGGGACGCACATTGTGGATCTCACAGAGCTTCGCTCAGGGTTTACGACCCAGCAGTGAGCACCGGACATCCTTCTCGTGGTATGAGCACAACTTGTCTGCGCCCTGTGAGGTGGTGCAGCTCTGTCTGAAACTTGTCTGGAAAGGGTAGAAGAGGAGATGGGTGTTTTTGAGATGTTTTCCACCTGGCGGAGCAGAGAACAGGGTTGGACAAGCCACCAGACGTCTGACTGCTGCTTCGCAGAAGATCATGGGAGTTCCGAAGCAATACAAATCAAACCGGCAGAGAAAGGATTATGAAACAGAATTACTCGGCAGAAACATTTTCTGCACAGAAAGGAATAAGCCTGAAATGAAGCTGGGTTAAGAAGTGTATTAACAGAAGATCAGCAGAGATGGCAGGCTGTGCTGGAAGGTGAAGGAAGGTGTTAAAGTCCTCCCTCCACCAGTCCAGAAGTGCCACTGGCTTTGGCCAGGCCAAGAGTCCCTTTGTGAAACAGGCATAGCTAGAGGTCAGACTGGGCTGGGTAAGTCATCCTCAGCACAGAGGATTTCATGATACCCTCATCAGGGCTGGATGCAGCCAGCCACAGACAGTGGGACCACTTGGTGCCTCCACCCTCACCTGCATGAACAGGACTGAGGGTAGACCTCATTGCTCTCTGCAGCTCCCTGACAGGAGCGGGTAGCCAGGGAGGGTTGGTCTGTTCTCCCCAGTGGCAAGTGACAGGATGAGGGGAAATGGTCTGAAGTTGCACCAGGGGAAGTTCAGGCTGGGTATGAGGAAGAATTTCTTTACTGAGAGGGTTGTCAGCCATTGGAACAGGCTGCCCAGGGAGGGGGTTGAGTCACCGTCCCTGGAGGTGTTTAAGAGACGGGTGGATGCTGTGCTGAGGGACATGGGTTAGTGGTGTTGATAGGGCTGGGACAAAGGTTGGAGTCAATGATCTTGAAGGTCTCTTCCAGCTGGAAATGTTCTATGATTCTAATGATGGCAGGAGCAAAACCCGGGTCACTGCAGACAGGGTTCCCCCACATCCCTCCTCAGTGCACGGAATCACAGAATCACAGAATCACAGAATGTTGGAGGTTGGAAGGGACCTGGTTGGAGATCACCCAGTCCAACCCCCCTGTCAGAGCAGGATCCCCCAGGGCAACCACACAGTAACACGTCCAGGCAGGTTTTGAAAGTCTCCAGAGAAGGAGACTCCACACTCTCTCTGGGCAGCCTCCGCCAGGGCTGCAGCACCCTCACAGGGAAGAAATATTTGTTTATGTTCAGGCCGAACCTCCTGTTTTCCAGTTTGTGACTGTTGTCCCTCTCCTGTTGCTGGACACCCCTGAGAAGAGTAACCACGAGCACACATGATGTTCTGACCAGCAGCAGGTCTCGCCCTGGGTGAGCCTGGCTGTGAGTGGGGCTGCCCCGGCACCATCGACCACCCGAGCTGGCTGCTGAAACCCCTCTGATCCATCTGATTTATTTTCAGACATTTGGCTACTGGCACAGGGAAGCAAACACAACAGTCCGTTTTCAGTAGAAATGTGGATTTCCCATCATCCTGGCTGTATCTGAGGCTGCTGCGAGACAGCCACGTCCTTCGACTGGCACACGGCAGAGAAGTTCATCACGTCACGGCAGGGACAGCCGGCCACTCTAATTAGCAGCTCTCCCACTGTGGTTTAAGGAAAGGGCTGGGGAAGAAACTGCGGTGGCTGGCTGGTAGCGTGCAGAGAGGCCGCCTGTGCTCTGCTAACAAGCCGTGAACATACTCACTGATTAAAAAAAGAGTGGTGAGTGGAACAGATTATTCCTGCTCCTACTTAGTGAAATGATCGCCTTTCCAAAGATGTGACAGCGGGGAGGTAATAGCTTCAATCTTCCAGGATAACATCTTATTTAAAATAAAAAAATAATAATAATTTAAGGTGTATTTCCAACAACAGTCTGGAGCATTTGCAAAGACCTGGGGCAGGGTGAAGAAAATTTTCACATCAGCCACTCAGAGTAGTAATATGTAATACGAGATATTAAAAGTAGAGAAGTTGGAAAGGAAATACAACATCATATTGGTGGTATTGCTCAATAAAATATTGGGTGCTGAAAGAGATAAAGGTACCACTAACGGTGGGGAGCTGCGAGGAATGGATTTCAGGATAAAATTTATTCTGCACTACTGCCTCACTGCAAATCACTTTCAGACCCAGTGGGGAAATTCCTTTAATTTCCAGTAATTTCCAATTGCTTCTGTAAGATGCAAATGATCAGTGAAGCTCCATGATAAAATCTGCAGTGGTTGGTAATGCAAAGCTGATAAGAGTTATTTATACAGTTATTTATACAGTCAGCATGAACGTCACACTGTTTGGGAAAGCCTCTGCTTTTGAGGAGAAGAGATGACGAGAACTGACACCACATTTTTCACACTGATTTGAACAAAAACTCTCGAAAATTGAGCTCATGGAAGTGGAGTTCCCCCCATACAGCGATGCCCTTTCTCTATCAGAAAAACCTCCGTATTTCTGCAAACGATAGAGATCAGGCAACATCATTCAGCTGTAGCTCTGGGACAGAGATCAGGCTCGCGTTGCTCTGAGAGACGAGCAGCTCTACTCCATCATCCTCATCCAGCTGCAGCAGCTCAGGGGCTTTTTCTCAGCCAGGATGTTGAGAAGTACCATATTCTCTTTTTTTTTGTTTGGGTTTTTTTTGGAGGGGGGTTGAGCATACACTGTCTGTGCTCTCAGGGTCAGAGGATGCTGAATTTCCAGATGTAACCCAAAAACTCTCGGTCGCAGAAGCCACGCTCTGCAGCCTGTTTCCCTTTATGTAAAGATGCATCTAAAGATGCACGGAGTTCACATATGTTGAAAAATCCAGTTAAAACTTTTCCTTTAAGACAGACAATACCCAAGACAACACTTAGAACCAGCTGAACCTTGTCCAAGAAAATAATCATTATTAAATGTATTTGTTTCCTGGGCTATTATTTTCCTAAAGCAAATTCCATCTTGTGTGTTTAGCCTGATTTCCTGAAGAGCTTTGAATCCTGTTTTAAGGGATTATTTTTATTTGTGCAAGAAGTAAAGCAGACCCAATCAATGGCAGAAGGCTCTACAGACTGTCCACGCCAGGTATAACAGCAAGCTGTTCTCAATTTTTATTATAATTGGTATTAGTTGAAAGGAAAACTTTCTTCAGAGCTCGTGACTCATTAGGCACTGGAGGACCCACTGCTTAGCTTCTCTCCTAGCTTTTTTTGGGCTTTTTTTGAAAGGTTGGGGCCTTTCCCATCTTCATCCTTTAACATCCAGCGAGGTGGGTCCTTCTGCCTTGATCTTATAGTAGGTGAGTAGGAAAGAATCAACCAGAAGACACAAGTTTGTAGAGAAAAGACACCTTCCACTCATCGGATCATGGAGTAAGCAATTTCTTTCACTGGATTTTAGTTGAGAAAACTTGTCTTGTATTTTAAAATTGCTTCTTCTGTTCCAGAAGAGAGCACGTGGTCTTGCTAAGTTGAGCAGAGCTTGTGCCTTGGGCAGTGCGTTGCCTTTTTTCTCACTTGTGGGACTTGTCTCCTCCTGAAACACCGACCTGGGTAGTCACGGGCACTGGGAGGAGGATATTCTCCTGGCCAAGGACCACAACCAGAGAGGTTCATCTATTCTGGATGTGCGAGGATCTTGACCAATGAGGGGATAAGAGCCAAATCAAAAAAAAAAAAATAGTCCTTGTACTTCTCCTAGGCTATCACAGCGTGTCACCCTTGCTCCATGTGTTTCTCAGCACGGTTGCATTTGTAAGGAGCTAGAAAGGAGGTGAACCAGATGCTCAGGGGAGTGGTTGTCATGTTGGAACCTGATCATCCTTATCGCTGGCTGACCTGATCTTGTTTGGCCACTCTCCCCTCCAGGAGAGGAAGCAAACACTGGGAGACCTCAAAAGTCCTTGGATATGTCCACTGACACTTCCTTGTCCTCAAAGCATCCAAACAACTTAAGTAAAAGCCTGTAGCATGTGTTGAAGATTAGATGCTACAGATTGCAAGAAAGGGACAAACATTGGAAATGTTGGCCTATAGCCATGACCCAAGACAGCTGCTGTCCAGGTGTCCCATGGGCAATGACACCAGTGCTTCCAGCATGACCACAAAATCACCAGCATGAGGGAATCATCTCTGCATGCAAATTGTTTCAAACAAATTAGATCATAGAATCAATCATAGAATCATAGAATGTCTTTGGTTGGAAGGGACCTCAGAGATCATCTAACCCAACGTCCTGCCATGGGCAGGGATGCCCTTAACAAGCCCAGGTTGCTCAAGGCCTCATCCAACCTGGCTTTGAACATCTCTAGGGAGGGGGCAGCCACAGCCTGTCTGGGCAATCTGTTCCACAGTCTTGTCACCCTTGTACTGAAGAATTTCTTCCTAAGATCCAATCTAAACCTATTTTCCTTCAGTTTAAATCCATTTCCCCTTGTCCTACCAGTGGACGCTCTTGTGAAAAGTCCCTCCCCAGCTTTCCTGTAGGTTCCCTTCAGGCACTGAAGGCAATGATAAGGTCCCTCCTTGAGTCTTCTCTTCTCCAGGCTGAACAATCCCTTCTCCCTCAGCCCCTCCTCATAGCAGAGGTGCTCCAGCCCCTGGATCATCTCTGTGGCCTCCTCTGGACTCGTTCCAACAGATCCATGTCCCTCTTATGGTGGGGACACCAGAACTGGACACAGCGTTTGAGGTGGGGTGTCACAAGAGCAGAGCAAAGGGGAAGAATCCCCTCTCCTGCCCTGCTGGCCACACTCCTTTGGATGAAGCTCAGGACTGGGTTGGCCTTCGGGGCTGCATGAGCACACTGCCGGCTCAGGTTGAGCTTCTCATTCTTCACGGAAAGAGTGGTCAGACACTGGAACAGACTGCCTAGGGAGGTGGTTGAGTCGCCATCCTTGGATGTGTTTAAGGGTCACTTAGATGTAGTGTTGGGTAATATGGTTTAGGGGTGAACTTGTAGTGTAGGGTTAATGGTTGGACTGATGATCCCAAGAGTCTTCTCCAGCCTGAACTGTTCTATGATTCTATGATTCTCATCTACCAACACCCCCAAATCCTTCTCTTCAGGGCTACTCTCAACCCACTCTGTGCCCAGTTCGTGTTTGTGCCTGGGACTGGCCCGACCCAGGTGCAGGACCTTGCATTTTGACTTGTTGAAGCTCCTGCAGTTTGCACCGGCCCATTTCTCAAGCCCATCAAGGTCCCTCTGGATGGCATCTCTTCCCTCAAGTGAGTCCACGGCACCACACAGCTTGGTGTCGTCAGCAAACTTGCTGAGGGTGCACTTGATGCCATCGTCCATGTCGCTGACAAAGATGTTGAACAGCCCTGGACCCAGAACAGACCCCTGAGGAACTCCGCTTGTCACTGGTCTCCATGTGGACATTGAGCCATTGACCACAAATCTTGGAGTGCGACCATCCAGCCAGTTCTTTGTCCACCGAGTGGTCCACCTGTTAAATCTGTGTCTCTCCATTTTAGAGACAAGGATGTCATGTGGGACAGTGTCAAACGCCTTGTACAAGTCCAGGAGGACGACATCAGTTGCTTTTCCCACGTCAACCAGCACTGTATCTCTGTCACAGGAGGTCACCAAATTAGTCAGGCACAATTTGCCCTCAGTGAAGCCATGTATTCTGTCACCGATCACCTTGTCATTTTTCATGTGCCTCAGTACAGATACCAGGAGGATCTGCTCCGTGATTTTACCTGGCACAGAGGTAAGGCTGATCTGTCTGTAGGTCCAGATGCAGATTTAGTTTCAGTGCACTGACAAGCAGAATGAGGAGAACTGTGATGATGGCCAGAGTCAGTGTCACTCTGGGGGAGCAGCCTGTGTTGCACAACAATGTGCTGGCATGGCCAAGCATCAACAACATATGTGCCTGTTCATCACTGCAGCTGTTTTTCCTTTGCTCAGCAAGAAAAAATGCCCTAAAAATTACATCATTTGAATGATTTTGAACTATTCGTGACACAAGTATCTTACAAGTTTTAGTTTTGGTGATAATTTCATTTTAACATTAAATACTGATGTTGATTGGCAGAGTGTTTGTACCCACTGAGCTCAAACACCTCTAAGGGAAAACACCAGCTTTCATCTGATTTTTGAACTTTGAGATCCAATCAATATGATCACATCATCACGCTGTATTCCATCAATATATGAAGAAAATGTTATGATTTCCTCCCCGTTGCTCTTGTACAGCAGTGAGCAGGCACATCTCTTAATGGTCATTAAACAGAAGGAACATCACAAAAAAAAAGGCCATAAGTGATAAAATAGAACAAGGATCAAGCTCATGATGATTTAGAAAAACATGCTGTTTTAAGCAGAGACCAGACTTAATTTCCTGGCACGATACCATTACAGAATGTTTTTATACTACTGCATGGCTCTGGTGACGGCAGCCACAAATACACGGTAAATGAAGAGGCAGAGGAAATATTCTACAAGCAAGTGAGGAGAGTCTCATGATCACCAGCCTTTGTTCTCATGGGTTTTTCAAACTGCCAAATGTGTGCGGGAAATAAAACAAGGAAAAGAGGAAATGGGATCAAATTGTACCAGGGAAGGTTTAGATTGGCCAGTAGGAAGAATTTCTTCACCAGAAAGGGTTGTCAAGCCCTGGCACAGGCTGCCCAGGGCAGTGGTGGAGTCCCCACCCCGGGAAGGATTTAGAAGCCGTGCAGATGTGGTGCTCAGGGACATGGGTTAGTGGTGACCTGGCAGTGCTGGGGTAACAGTTGGACTCAATGATCTTAGAAGTCTTTTCCAACAGAAACATTTCTATGGTTCTATGATTCATTTGTCCACCTTCACAAGATAGATACAAACAGAACCACGGCAGAAGACATGAGCCTCTTCTCCTCTACGTGGTGGCACTGGTTATCTGCCCACAGACTCTTCCATTGGGAATAATATAACACCAGCCTATGGACTGCTCCCTGTTTACAAGCCTCATCTCATTTTCAGCCAGTCCAGCCTCCTCTTCCTATTTCTACTGTCACATTGGACATGGGAGTCTGGAGATTCTCCCTTTTCCAGGGATATTGTTATATTAGAAATGGAGCTTGTGTGGAGCCCAAGGGTGGGCCCTGGGGAACGCAGAGGTATCGGTAACCTGAGCAACGCAGATCTGAGACTCCCATGCAGCCTTTTTGCTGATTTTTGGGAAGCACTGTTTTACAAGGAACTCCCCAGGGAGCAACACGGAGACTACAGATGTCCTGGTGATGGCAACAGCAGATTAACTGCAGTAGGTACCTCCTTGCACGAGGCTGCTCCCGCACTGGTTTGGGTGGGGACGTCCCCTTGATTTCCACCCAACACTTCAGGCCTTCTTCAGGGAGGTGTTCCAAGTTCCCTTGCAGCCCTAAGATGTTACTGGGATCAAGAGAGTGCATTTTCCTTTTCTCTTACATGCTCAGTTTCCTCAGGCCCTCAGGATGAGAACTCCTTAAGGCAACAGAAGGAAAGGGTTTGGGCTGCTCATATGGATAAAGAAGAGAAACCTACTGCAAGCCTTAAGTAAAGGGTTCAATTTTGAAATCCTGATTAATAGCTTTTCCCTAAAAAACGTTGCTGCCTTAATAAAAAGGCATCTTAAGGACAACCTGACTAGTGCAGTGTATAACAAATGTCAGTAATAACAAACAACAGCAAAAAGCCTGGGAGCAAAATCCATCCCTCTGACATCTTTAAACTTGCTGCTGGAGCAGGATAAATCCTCTTTTACACACTGGAATGTCTTAACTGGGCATTGGTTTGGAGGCAGCCCATGAAAGGATGCTCCAGAAAGATGTTGTGGCGCATGGAGGGATGCTGCAGCTCCCTGCAGGTGGGAATCCACAGGCAGATCCAGCCCCAGGGTCTCCCTGTGCCTGGCAGCAAGTTGCCATGGCTACAAGGTGAGGTGCTTTGGGGGGGAAAAAGCAAAAGATGAACTCTGGCAGGGCAAGCATTCCTGCAAGCCAGAGTTGTGAGGTGGACAAAGGCAGGAGAATCTCAGCTCCTCGAGAAGCTGCTGCCCACTCCAGGGCTCCCAACTTTGCCATCGAAGGTGAGTTTCTGCATGCAGAGAGAGCCCTAGGAAAAAAAAAAAAGATTATTTCAGATCTAATTAGTTCAATTCTCATTCTTCAAGTGCACCCCTTAGCCTTTCAAACTTAGTTAAAAAGAGAGGTAGAAAGCTTATGCTGGCAAAGTGAGTCCACAGCATCCTCCTCACAGAAATTGTGCCACAGACAGAGGAAAACAACTCCCCATCTCACAAGGCAGCGATAAGCTTGCTCCGTTATGATGCTGGGTGCCCAAGCCTTGCATGCTGCTGAATCCCCAGTGATGCTTACGTTTGAGATTGTTATGCCTTATTTGTTTTGTGGTTTTTTGGGTTTTTTTTTAATATTGCAGTTAGAGTGCTGTGAAAACTGTTACAGCATCCACATGGAGCCTTTCAGAACCAAGACATCCAGGGTGTGGGACAGGAGCATCACTGAATGTAAACCACCATTGATACCAACAAACAGAGGGAAATTGCCAGTTTCCCAAATCCTAGCAAAACCCAATAAAATCCAGGAGAGCCCTGATCCTCCCGCAAAGCAGCACGAATTGACCCAGGGTTCCTGGCAGGAGTTTTAACCCTGTGACCAGGAGAATACTACTGCTCTGGTGCAGGCGAGGGGCAGAAAATGGAGGAGATGAAGATACGAAGATTACAGCAGTGAGGATTCAAAACTGTTTGAGGGAAAGATTTCAAGACTAACATCCACCGGTCAGTGATAAAAAGAGGTAAAACTTCAGGAAACCTATTCATCAGATGAAGAAAAATGCAGTGGAAAAGGCTATCATCCTGTAGTACCTTTTCAATCTTCTTTTTCTTTTACATTTTCCTCTCTTTTTTTACTAATCAGTTATTAACCATTCAGGTTGGAAGCAAAGATCCTCCTTATATGCACAGCCATTTATTCTCATGCCCTGCTACCTCTCCTTCACAGGAGAGACGGAGAGGATGCTCTGACCTGCCCAGCAGATGTGTTGTCTACAAATATTCTTTTTGTAAACCCTAAGATTCCCCTCTGCTAACCCGTCTCAGTCTTTCTTCAGCAGAGCCACTGCCTCCCTGAATATTTCTCAAGTGCTGAGGCAGATTACTTCACATCACCCAGGAACAAACCTCTGCTTTGTCACTGTCTTATTCATGTTTGATAGCACGAGTCGCTAACAGGCTTTTATTTGCATATTAGATTAATCAGACGCTGTCTTCCCGGTCTTGCTTGAAAAACATTATGACATGTCAAATTAAAGTCTACACAGATTTTTTTTTTTTTTGTAATGTGTGTTTAATTTTCATTTTCCCGGAAATCAATTAACGCTGAGGATGGAGCAGGCAGGTGACAGACACGGGGAAGTGGCGGGGGGGATGCTGACAGATGCACATGACCCGTGCGAAGAGGCTGAAATCACAGAGGTGCAGCGCCCGGGCGCCACAGCCGGGTATCTCTGCTGACCAGTCACCCGAGGCCAGAGGAGCTGGGATCTGATGCAGCCCCGACTCCCATCCCCAGCAACCCCACAGGCTGGTTTTCCCTCCGACCCACTGACTCCACGTCCCTCCGCAGCAGTAACTGACCCGGGGTAGATGTTTCGCTGCGTACCAACAAACAGAAATAATCCCAAAAGCACAGGAGGCAGGAGAACTGCTGGAGTCTGACACTAAGCTAGGACAAGAGGGGTTCAGTTTTGGTTCTTTCTCTCTTGTTCGCAATTTTCCTGTATCTGTGAATTTATGTACTCACATCACGTAGACACGTCCGTGCCAACACTCCTCTGATGGTCAGTCAGGACAAGGTTTGGGCACAGCAGTCTGCCGCTTTTGACAAAGCATCACCACAAAACACTAATGCTCTGTGTCACTCCCCGGTTTGGGCTTGCACTGGTTGACAGCTCAGCTAGCCCTCTCCTGGTGTGTTTGCTTCTGAAAAATCCTCCGGCCATGCCTTTGTTGCAGGACAGCTCATAGCTGCCAGTCATCCCCAGAAGTCCCTCCTGGGGGGGCAGGTCTGGGGCACGACCAGTTTTCCCCCAACCTGTTGATAAAGAACGATAGGGAAGCTCTGATTATTGCAATGCGTGGAGCCCTGGCGAATGTAACCCCAGAATCCCCCCAGGAGAGGGAGGACAACATGGTCAGAAGGTTTCCAGTGCTGCGGGTCACCTTGGGCTCAAACCCCAAAATTGCAGATAACATCAAAAAGCGCTGAAAAAATATTCCCTGTTGCCATACTGACTGGTAATGCATACCTCTGAAGCAGTCTATAATCTGTACGTATTTTAAAGTGGATTGAAAAGAACATTTTTTTTTCCAGTTTTATGTCTGTAATAATGTTTTCACCTTAAAAGATACGGTGCAATCACAGGCCTTAGGAAAGACCATGCTCTGCTGCCATTCTCAGCCTGACGCAAAATGTCAACTGGTAATAACAATAAGGAAATAAAATCTGTATTTCACAGGGTCTTATCTTCCTTGACTACATGGGGCAGATATTGGCAGACTTCATCACTCCACCGCAGTTGGAAGCAGTGATCAGCCTAAGAGAAGGAGAGGCCCAGGATAATGCCACATTTCCAGTACAGTAACCGAGAAACGGAAAAGGAAAGGGAAAGGGAAAGGGAAAGGAAAAGGAAAAGGGAAAGGAAAAGGGAAAGGAGGAAAAATAGAAAGAAAGAAAGAACAAAAAAGAAATAAGAGGAAGGAAGGAAGGAAGGAAGGAAGGAAGGAAGGAAGGAAGGAAGGAAGGAAGGAAGGAAGGAAGGAAGGAAGGAAGGAAGGAAGGAAGGAAGGAAGGAAGGAAGGAAGGAAGGAAGGAAGGAAGGAGGGAGGGAGGGAGGGAGGGAGGGAGGGAGGGAGGGAGGAAAGAAAGAAGGAAGGAAGGAAGGAGAGAAAGAAAGAGAAAGAAAGAGAGAGAAAGAGAAAGAAAGAGAGAAAGAGAGAGAGAGAGAAAGAGAGAGAGAAAGAGAGAAAGAGAGAAAGAGAGAAAGAGAGAAAGAGAGAAAGAGAGAAAGAAAGAGAGAAAGAGAGAAAGAGAGAAAGAGAGAAAGAGAGAAAGAAAGAGAGAAAGAGAGAAAGAGAGAAAGAGAGAAAGAGAGAGAGAAAGAAAGAAAGAAAGAAAGAAAGAAAGAAAGAAAGAAAGAAAGAAAGAAAGAAAGAAAGAAAGAAAGAAAGAAAGAAAGAAAGAAAGAAAGAAAAAAGGGGAAAAAGAGAAATAGAAAAAAGGAAACAAACCCCATGACCTCACCATATGACACACATTTCAAATGTTTCAGGAGAAAATAAGCAATGAACCAACAGCCTCTGGCAACATGACCTTTCTTCTCCCAGTTGCACTCCTGTTTGTAATTAGCAATAAATCCATTGAAGAAAAAAACAAAATGAGCTCTGCATTACTGGTGTTTCAGTTGTGTCTTTTCATGCGTGTTGGGAGAAGTGCCCCTCCCTGTGTACCAGATTTAATTGCAATCAGCCTTGAAGCTGGAACCCTGCGAATACATTCACCAGCACAGACATCCCCTCCAAGGAGTTTTCAACCCTGAGAACTCCTCCTCCACTTTGGTCAGGTGTGACTCTGTTCCCCTCCAAAGCACCGCGCAGGCAGGATCGATTTATCTGGATGGTTCCTAAAGATGTCAGGTGCCCTGTGTTCCAAGTGGAAATTACACAAATGCACTGTCAGAAAAATAGGATGCATCCGATGGAAGTCACCCGCATTTTGCTGTTTTTCGGCTACAGGGGCTGCAAATCCACCCCACAGGTAGTTTCTTGACATGACCTGATGCCAGCCTGGACACCAACTTTTCAGCCTGACTCCCATTTCTACTCCCATGACAGCAAGCCAAGCTGCAGCATCGGCGAGTGCATCTCCCTGGATGTGGTGAGGCGTAACAGCTTTTCCTAGATGCACACAAACTCATAAGCACATCACCAGTGGACTACTCAAACAGAGGAAGAACTGGAAAAGAATCACCCTAAAAATCCGTATCTTCTCCAATGGTAGTAAGGACCTAATTCCCAGAATTTCCTTATGCTGAATGGAGATTGCATTATTTTAAGATGCCCACCACTGAGGTTTCACTGCATTCCATTCTAAAATTGGTATAAATAATGGCACAAACTGTATGCGAGTGACAGGTGAAAATTAATCTAAGCGAGGCAGGAGGATAACTAATTTTTTTTTGCTTTTAGTCCCAGAAAGGGTCGGTTTCTCCAGCAAAGAGAAAAACGAAAAGACTGGATTTCTGCACTACACATGTACGAGGGAAGGATCTCACACACAGGGCAGGAAAATGTGCACCTGGTCCCTGCAGCATCTCAGTTTGGGGAATCATGCATCTCACCATGTGGAACTGCCAACCCACCACTTAAGGTATCCATTTATACTGAGATTTTGAAGATACTTTACTTTTCCACTTATTACTGCCGGCTCTTCTCTCCAGGTTTGCACAGCAGGAATATAAAATGCCTCTATAGGCAGATAACCGGATTTTTTTCCGATCACCTTTCCCTGCACATCAGCCTGCTTACAAAGCCTCACTGAGGTGCCCGCAGACGAGGCTCTCTGCCTGCTGCAGGAAAAAAAAAAAACCAAACCAAAACAGACCACAGCAAGATTTCTGACAACGTGATGGCTCCACTTGTTTTTGTAACAAGTTTTGCTGCTGCAGGGGGTGAGAGCAAGCTGTCAGCTCGGCAGGATGAGATGAGCCACAGGAGGAAATGAGTCATGGCCCGAGGGGGGCCAAGGGAGTTCCCGAGAGAGGGAGAAGAGGCAGCAAAAAATCAAAGTCTGCATCTGACTGGGGCACCCTGAGGAGGAGGAGATGCAAGCTAGGGCACCACGGGATGAGGAGAACCCAAGGCCATCACACAACTGATGGTCAGAGCCATTTTGAGCAATAGAAAGGTCTGAGAGCTCAAATTCCTCACATTCTGTCTCTCTGACACATATTTCAGCGTTTCTCAATATAGGCGGGTGCTTGAGACTCCCAGACGCTGTCAAAGCATCAGAAAAAAATCCCCGTTGAATAATGTCATGCTTAACCAATCTAATTCATTAAGTGGACACTGCTGTGACTCCCAGTGGGACTGGCTGAAACCAGGGGACGTCACAGACCACTTCTGAAGGATGGAAGGGCTGTGGAGAAGCAATCCTGCATAGTAAATACCAACCCCGAAAGAAGGTGCACTGCTGGCAGGGCATTTCTAAGCATCCAGGGAACCCAAACGGAGGTGAAAAGCACCGTGGTGAAGTTTATTCGGCAAAGTCTGGAAGGGGGTCTGAACAGATGGCTGCAACTGTGACAGTCAGGGGTGTAAAACCTGATGCCTCAGGTGGGGTATGTGGTGTATCTGAAGGTTTTTCAGGTGTCTTGCAGGGCCCTGGTGGGCACAGCAGGGAGATGGTGGGGATGGGTGGGAGATCCCTCCCAGACAGCACAAACGCAGCAGTGCCCAACGTGCCCCCAGACACGCTGCTGCTCTGTGCTCAGAAATTCAAAGCCAACCCAGAATGACTCTCAAGAACGTCTCCTTACCAAGATTTCTGGGAAGACGAACCAGAAAAACGAGGAGCACAAGCTCAGTCACGTCAACAGGTCGGCGCAGAGGGACCCAGCTCATCTGCAGAGTCAGGGCGCAGAGAGAAAGTGTTTGGGTTTAACGACCCAGCGCTGCGGTGAGTCATGCTTTGTGCATCTTCGAAAGATCTGTTCTGCAACCCTGTCATAAACATAGAGCCAAGCACAGAGAGGAGCCGAGGGGAAGGAATGGCAGGATTGTGGTCAGAGGGAAGAAAAATCAGCTGGCAGCCACGAACCTAGTCCAACAAACCCTGAAAACGGAGCAAACTTCTCCCCAGAGACATGTCATCGTCCCTGGAGGAGCGGGGCTCGGCTGAGCAGAGGGAGATGCTGTTCCCCATCTCAATGCCACAATTCCTCCAAGCCCTCCTATGCTCTGGGACTCCCTTTTGCATTTCCAGCTGTGCTCATTTTCACTTTTTTTTTCTCCCTGGGGTGCCCTGGTTCCCCAAGGACCTGGGATAATGTGTCTTTGGCATGTGCAGCATGTCCCCTGCCTTGAGCTGGGAGACAACATGTGCTTTGGCAGCAGAGGCAGAGGATGTGCTGAGGAAATATCTGGCAATTAACTGTTTGCTCACCACAAACGCCAGCACACTTGCAACCTACTGACCATGAGTTTGGGACCAATTGTCTGTTAAAAAGGATTCAGTATGTTCTGACAGCAGTATGCAATGCTGGCAGAGTTTTCTGGAGTCTTGTTTAAAAGGATGGATGGACATTGGAGTACTGATTTATGGACTTTTTCCCTATTTTTTAACCCTACCCAGGGAAGGGGGGTTTTCACACATGCAAGTGTGTGGACCTGGCTCATGTACTGTTACCATGCTTTACTGTTGCAGAAATTATGTTTTTTGGACTTGATCTAAACCTCACTTGGGGCAGTGTGATTCAAAGATTCAAAGCAGGTCCCTGGCAAGCAGGAGTCACCACACCTCCTCAGGTCATGCCAAATTTTGAGCAGTGGAGGAGGCAGATTTTCATTTCCCCAGTGCCTGGTGCAGGAGGTGGGCACTTGTGCTCCTATGTGGTTTGCAAAAAAAATCCTCCTTTTGTAGGGTCTTTCAGCAGGGAGCACTAATTTTCTCACTCTAGGCCACTCTTTCGCCACATTGAATAATTCCACGTTAATTCTTGAGCTCATTGCGCCACTCCAAAGTCGTCGTGCCGCTGGCTGATCAGACCAGGACAGGTCTGTTGTGGGTGAGTCACAGTGGAGGCAAGAGGGGAGCAGCAGGCATAAGGCACCCAGTGCACACCCCGTGGTCCTGCCCCTCGTCCTGGGAGTCAGGAGGCAGCCTGGGCACCTCAGGTTTGGGAAATGCGCTTCTGGTGCTGGGCAGGGGGCTGATCGGACCTCTGCCGTGAGCCAGGGCATTTTGGGAGGACAAGCCTGGGCACAGCGCAGCTGTCCCGGCCAGCGTCATCACAAGTCACTCCGTGACAAGCAAATGCATTTCCTCAAGGGGAGAACTTCCCTTCGCATGCTAGTGCTCTGCTGCCCCACAGTGACTTGCAATAACCTCAGGTTTTCCAGTGTTTGGGGCCAATGTACACAAAATGTAAGTTATTGCAGAGCTGCCACGCACTCGCCACTCGCCCGCCCACATTTGCTGCTGTCACTGCGTATTTGCGAATGGATTCTCTGTCTCTGCCCGGGAGGTGTGGGGTGGCTGGTGCTGCAGGGCAAAGGGCGCCTGGACACGGCATTTGGGCATTCACTGCCCAAGGGAGCCGAGCATTGTCCCGGCTGATGGCGCTGGTAGCCTCCATCACCCTGCCTCGGAGGAGCAGTGCATTCCTGCGGGTAGAAACGACAGGTTTTGTGATGTGCTCAAGACTCTATTATCTATCAGCTGCTTTTACACAGTGCAGGGTTGCTCTACTAACCAAGTCCTCCTCATTCCCATGCCAATGCCCAGCCCTGAACGTGCACGGAGAAAGGTCTTGCTGCAATGCAGCACATCTCGGGACAAACACGAACCCAACGCACGGCTTAAAATAGACAAGAGAACTACTCCCAAGGGAAAGTGGCACGTGCTGAGGTGAAGTTATCCGCGCTTCAGGTCCATCAGAATATTGCATTAGGACATTATTTAAGCCTGTTCTCAGAGGAGCAGGAAGGGGAGCTGCCGCATACAGCGATGTCCCGAGGCGCTGTGCCACAGAGGCTCTCGCCCTGCCGCTGCTGCTTGGCCCCTCAGGCGAATTGGTGGTGTGTATTATTGTGCTATTTTGCAGCTATGAAATAGCTGCAATCTGTCTGTGAAATGTGAGGGATGTGTTCAGTGCACAGTGAAACAAGCAAAAGGTGAGAGGTTTGTTTTCACTTGCTTTGAACTAAACATCAAGACAAGCTGCTGTGGTTGTGTTTCCAGGGGCACACTTACCTCTGATTCTGCTCAATGTTAGCTCAATTTGCTTTCTTTTTTGATTACAAAAAATGTACACTGCTTTCAAAACAGCAGAGGGCTAGAAAATATTTCCCATGTCACCCAGGTTTCCTTTCAGACCAATCCCAGTTATTTTACACTTCTGAAACAAGAAACAATTTCCCGTGAACAGAAAGGACTTCCTTTCTGCTGTTTTGACTGGAAGTTGTGTTTGTTAAGAGCCACAAAGCGTAGCATTAATCAGCCCTTTGCAGAGCCTACAGTCACCAGTGATGAAGAAGAGCCTGAACCACACAACAAGAAAACATCTGAACAGGAGGAACGCTGGCGAAGCAGTGGATGCCTATAATGGATTCAGGGATGTCATGCTGTAAGCTGAGCTATTTTTTGAAGACGTGGCTGTTAATGCAGCTTTTAACACATTAGTCTCACTTGCAGATGAGGCACCAGTCAACCATGTACAGGATGAACCAGCCACTAAGAACGTGCCCCGATCGGGACAACCTGGAGTTACTCAGCGACGCGACACTCTCCTCAGGAGCAGCGTCATCCACTCTCATCCCTGCTCCCAGGCAGGTCATGCAACTGTGACTGGCAGTTTTTGCCAAATGGGTCAACATCGACAGTGGTGTGCTTTTTTCCTATCTCTAGAGAGCGATTAATAAATTATTTGTGTGTGTATGTATTTAAAATCTCTACACGATTGCACAAACGCGTGCATCTGCAAGTGAGTACATCTTGCAGGCATAATTATGCCGTCATGCGCGAGCACAGATCCAAACCACAGCTAGTTTTCCCGTGGACAAGCTACGCAGTGACATTTCTTCATCGCTGATACAGGCCTGTTTTTAAGCTGGATAATCAGATCAGAAACGCGGTGTGACCAAAAGGATTGCACATAAACAAAACTCAGGGTCAGTGCTTTGGACTGCTACAAACACCCTGTGTGACCCCAGGCACCCCTCTGTCCTCCTGAGCCCCAGTTTACCAGCGTCAAAGGCAACAGCCTCCGCCAGAAACAAAATCTTAGGCTCCTCAAACCCTGCATCCCCGCAGGAACAGCTCACAGGAGCTGCCAGAGCCCAGCTCTTTAATTTCCTTCTGTCTCAACAGGAATTTCTCGTTTGCCAGAGTTTTCTCAAAACCTGCCACAAGTGCAGAGGGAAATACTGTGGAAGTGCTCTTGTAGTGCTCACTTTTGCAAACCAATGCAAAAAAATTTTACCTTGTTTCACAGGATGCATTTTAGAACAGCTGTTTTTCATAACCTTTCCCCTGCAAAGTCTCCATTAATACTGAGAATCTCAGGATTAATGTAATCTGAAGGAGAGTTTTACTCTGAGGGGATCATTCCACACCTTGGTGATTAGGGATAAATGCAGTGTTGCACTGGAGGGAATGCTATTACTCTCAAGGATATCATTGTTTCTGTGGCAAATGGAGATTAAGTGTGAAAACGTCCAAGAAGTACAAGAAAGCTTTAGCCTCTTGCATGGGTTTTACGACTTGTAAGACACAGCATTGACACAAACAAAATAACTTTGCTAAATTCTGCACGCTAAAAATATAAAATGTGGTTTAAAGGTACACATCTTCTTTTTTTAGCACGATTTCCTATTTATTTCGACATTTTCTAAAGACCTCAGAGTTTACATTTAAACATGTACATAGCTTTTGTCTCACCTAAAACAGAGCTCTACAAAGTTTTCCTTATCTTCAGTTTCCAGTGATAAACTAATCTAGGCCTAGAGTTCGAGAACCTGAGAGAGACAGTATGACCATTTTCATATGTACAAAGCCTGTTTTCACCAGCAGAGTTCCTCCAGGTTTATAAAAATCAGAAATGCCTCAGACATGCAGTTTGCTGTAATTTCAAGAAGTTAGTTCATGCTTGAGAAATGCCTCATGTCAGGGAAGCTGTTTTCAGATAAAAAAAAGAAGACAGGAACGAGCTGCAGGTGAGCCACTCCCACATAGCTGCGATGTTTGGGATTCATGGGGCAACGCCCAGCTCGTCCTGCCGCGCTTCCTTTGGACCTTGCTCCGGAGTCATAACCTCACGTTGTTTGTGGCCATACCCAGTCCCGAGAAAGGGCTGGGATTCGCTAAATGCTGAATCTAACCTCAAAACAGATAAACGATCCAAAGCACAAATTCCCAAAGCAGCAGCTGGGACTATTCCGGGGATAAAGTGGTCTCACCTCGGCCGCCTTCGGTCTCTGCTGACTCCCAAAGCCAACGGCACTGTTTGGCTTCCCCAGGAGAAACTGGTTGTGCAGAAAAGAGAGGACCAAACACACAAGGGTGGAACAAAGCCCTCTGTGGTGAAAGCTACAAAATCCGTGTTTTTTCACCTATGTTTTATGTGATACATTCTGCTGAAGCTTTGGGATTTGCTCTATTTCAGTGTAACAAAACAGAACATCTGGATAAATAAAAATCTGTGCAAGCAACCCCCAAATTCAGCCCAGTAATTCTTTGAAGTTAATCTCAAAGTTAACATTTTTAAAGATCAGCTCAGTATCTAGGGATTTGCAAAATAACAAAACCCTAGGAAGGCTAGGGAATGAACTCTAATTTTCTCTTGGTTGGTGTCAAAGCCTAGCACTTCTGTCTGTAGAAAGAAAATTTCCATCCCACTGGGATGGAGTTCAGCAGGAAATCTTCAGAAAGCACTAAACAAGCAGACGGTGTATCACTTATATGGTAAAAGAGAAAATGTTTACAATGTGTACAGAAATATGGGTATTGATATATACAGAAAGAAACCTTTCTTTTCAATAGTAAGGATTTCAGTTATTGCTTTACACAGCAAGGATGTTAGTTATTTCTTTTTGATAACAAAAAGGGTTGCTGTAACTGAAAACTCCAACTCCCATGTACTAAACACTCTGTGAACAAAAACAGTAGAAGAAGACATGAAATGTACTTGTCCGTCTTTGTTACTGTCGGTGTGTTAAAACAGGGTGGGACTGCATGCATGAAATTAAAAAAGAGTAAATCCTGTTGGGTTTGGTTTGGGGAGGAAGAGAAAAGAATGAAAACTCATAATGAGTTTCTTGGACCAGAAGAAGAGGAGGAAAGAAATCAAACAAACAAGTTGTTTGACCGGTTTTTATACTTATTTTTAGACTTTTTTATAGACTAACCTAGAAAAAAAATCCAACTGCACTAGAGATTTTGTACTTTATTTTGTAAATTTGGTGAATGACTCATAAGCTTCCACTAGTACTATTATGCAAGTTATACTAATAAAATATGTATGCTTGGCAAAAATGTCATCTGATCCTGCCAGAATTTTGAGCACCTTTTTATTCAGAGGCTTCTGACGTCAGCTGGTGCCCTTTGGAGACAGAATAGGGTAGGGAAAAATGAGCCTGTGATTCTGCATTCCAATTTTCGACCTCCAACACCCTGAATTACATGTAAACGCATCCATGAAATGTGTCTCTAAATGACTACTAAAAGCATTAAAAAATGTTTTAAAATACTTGTTTACATTACACGTTACCACAGTAAAGAACCTGTGCTCCTGATGTAGTCACTTGCCGATGCTCCAGCCAACATACATTTAGCAAATCGTACATCAAGACAATCCATTGCCTCCCTCATCTGTTTACAATGAGTGCTGTGCAGATCTCCACTAGCAATGCCACAGAAAATCTCCTCAGGCTTTGGTGGGTTTTTTCCCTTGTAGATGCTGTGGAGGATCAAGTAGAAAAGGAAACAGAAAACACACATTATTGGGTTGGTTTTTTTTTTGAAATTACACACCTTTGTTACTGAAAGCTACAAGAAAAGCTCATTTTTCCTGATTAAAGACAGTAAATGTCAGACTGACTTGGATAGCTACTAGTAACTCCTTCACTCAAATACCCAAATCTTTACCCAAATGCGCAAGCTGTTGGAATGGTGTCTAGGCCTGCAGGAGCTCAAGAGCTGACTCAGGTACCCACCAGCTGAGGTCACTTCTGTTAGAGGAACAAATACCTGTCTTCCCATTCCATGGTAAATGTGTGCTGTCTACATCCTTTACATATAAAAGTGATCTAAACTAGTCACAAATGAGTTTATGCAGAAATTGCCAATAAACGATGGTTTCTTAAAGCAATGGCTAAATAGAGGAGCCCTGTAACAGAAAAAAACAGCATAGGATCATAGAATGGTCAGGGTTGGAAGGGACCTTAAGGATCATCCAACTCCAACCCCCTGCCATGGGCAGGGACATCCCCCACTAGATCAGCCTGCCCAGAGCCCCATCCAGCCTGGCCTTAAAAACTTCCAGGGATGGGGTTTCCACCCCCTCTCTGGGCAACCTGTGCCAGGGTCTCACCACCCTCATGAGGAAGAACTTCTTCCCAACGTCCAATCTGAACCGATCCATCTCTAGCATCAAACCCTTCACCCCAAAGCACAATTTCCTTGCAAGGCTGGAGCCCAGTCAGCTTCCAAAACATCACAGATGCACACAGCAGCTGCAGGAAATGCAGCAAAAGTCTGGGCAGGTCCCTTCCTCCCTGCAGTGATCCAGTGTTCAAATCACATCTATATACCTCATTTCTTACTAGGAGAGCTTGGAATTGATGTTCCCAAAGTTATGGCTGCCTCCTCCCTGGAGATGTCCAAGGCCAGGTTGGATGAGGCCTTCAGCAACCTGGGCTGGTTAAGGGCATCCCTGCCCATGGCAGGAGGTTGGACTAGATGATCTCTAAGGTCCCTTCCAACCTAAGACATTCCATGATTCTATGATTCTCTGTGCCTCTGGATCAGCAGAACCCTCTATGCCCAGCATGACACAGACCAGCATTGCCACAGTCTTCATGTGTTACTGTCTTGTTACTGTGCAACTCCACAATTCCAATTACCGTCAGCTCCAGCTGCTTGTAGCAAGAAGAGGGGTGAAGCTTGCCGAAGGCTTCCTGTAGCATCGTGTCAGCAAGGAGGGCTCACTACCTGCCGCCGAGGAATGCAGCATAGTGTGTCAGATCTGTCTGAGTGACCCCAGGTAAAACAGGACACAAGAGACTGGTCTAACAGCCACACGTTAAACACAGCCCTCTCTTTCATCTCCTCCAGAGCATCTAGATCCACATGAGAAGATTCTGTGGATCCATGTACGTTTCCATGGCCAAACGCAATGCTGTGGAAGCGTACTTGGAATTACTTACACTTTTAGAGAGGAATGCAAAACCCACACATGTCACAAGCCGATGCACTTCAGAGACCAGCCACAGATCCGCAGTTTGCTAATCAGAAAGGAAGAGCGGAGGCGGCTTTAGGCAGACAACACCTCTGAACTGTCCCTCCTCTCTGGAGGTTAAAGCCATTCCCTAAGGCCTCGAGGGATTCATGCTCGCCCCCTCCTCTCCTTCTCACTGCCTGACAGGAGAGGGTACAAGCACAAATCGGGTTTCCATGCTGCTTACGTGGTGAGCACTCTCTAAAGACTCGGACATTTTTGCTGCCTCCTGCAGACAGATGCAGCCACCTCGCACACGTCCATGTCCAGGAACTGCAGGTACCGTTACCTCTTCAGAATAACCTAACTCATCCAGTGGCAGCTCCACCCAGCCGGCCTGAACCTGCGATCCCCTGGCACGGACCACCCCAGAGGGCTATGCCTTTTACTTAAGCTGTACGCAAACAAGAACTGGGCAAGACAAAGCTGTTGAACCGTGACAATTCCTACACACAACCTCTGTGCTGGAGCACGTTCACACCTACAGGCAGCCGGGCAACCACTGTGTGTGCAACCCCTTTCACTGGAGGTTGACTTCGCCTTGTTCATCACATTGTTCTTGCCATAATGCTTCAGGAGCAGCCCGGCAGAGGCGGCTGGACTAGATGACCTTTACAGATTCCTTCCAGCCAAACACATTCCATGAATCTGTGATTCTATGATTCTATGTCTTGGGGGTGTTGGCAGACAAAAAGCTGGGCATAACGAAGCAACGCGCACTCACAGCCCAGAAAGCTGATCACATCCTGGGCTGCATCAAGAGAATTGTGGCCAGCAGCTCATATGTACTCATGGAGGATCTTCTAGATGCACGTAAGGGTGGTTTGGTCATATTTAATCTTCCCTCAGCTTTGACTGACCATTATGTGTTCCTGTGATGTTTGGAGAAACCACCAGAACACCCCGAGCAGCTCATTTGTCTAAAGACTCACATGTACAGGAACATCAGAGAGTCACTCTTAAAAACCCACCAGATCTTCAGAGCTTTACCATTTAAATAACCCAATCTACAGTAAATCCTCCAGACATGAGCATTAACACCAGACCGGCCCATAGGGTACATGAACAACTTCAAAACTGAAGGCATTTGCACGGTGGGAACAAGTCCCTTGTCTTTTGTGCCAGTTCATAGAATCACAGGATTGTTTAGGTTGGAAAAGACCTTTAAGATCATTGAGTCCGACCATTAACCTAACGTGGGCAAGCCCATCACTAACCCATGTCCCTGAGCACCGCATCTACATGGGTTTTAAATTCCTGCAGGGATGGCGATTCCTCCACTGCTCTGGGCAGCATGTGCCAGGGCTTGACAAGACTGTACATGGAGAAATTGTTCCTAATACCCAGTCTGAACCTCCTCTGGTGCGTTTCTTCTTGTCCCATCACTTGTTCCTTGGGAGAAGAGCCCGACCCCCCCGGCTGCCCCCTCCTGTCAGGGAGCTGCAGAGAGCGAGAAGGTCTCCCCTCAGCCTCCTCTTCTCCAGCTGAACAGCCCCACCTCCCTCGGCTGCTCCTCCCCACACTTGGTCTCCAGCTCCTTCCCCAGCTCCGTTGCCCTTCTCTGGACACGCTCCAGCACTAAAATGTCCTTCTTGTTGTGAGGGGGTCAATCCCTGCCCTGGTCCCACTGGGGACACCCCACTGGGGGCCGGTTAGCTCACTGGGTTAGAGTGTGGTGCTGATAGCACCAAGGTCGCGGGTTCGATCCCCGTTGGGTCCCCATGTGTTGCCTGATCTAGTTGAGAGGCGTCCCTGCCCATGACAGGGAGGTTGGATTAGATGATCTCTAATGTCCCTTCCAGCCTGGGCCATTCTATATTGACTCCTGACCGAGGCTCCACGGCGGGGAAGAGCCAGGTCGATGCCAACGTCCTGCTGGCCTCAGGTGTGCAAAACCCAACCCTTTTCCACAGGGCAATGCTGAGGCACCGACTTTCGCGAATAAAAAGAAAAGCGTCTGTGTGGCGTTTCTCGCCCACTATTTTCGGTGAACCCCGCTGTCCTTCCGCCTGCGCCTCCGGGCGCCGGCGCCACCGCCCCGCCGGGCCCTGCCCGGGCCTGAGCCCGCCACCCGCCGCGTCCCACTCCCGGCAGGAAGGGGAGGGACCGCGCCCGCTCTGCTTGCTGGGACCGCTCCGCGCCTCCGCCGGCCGCCCCTGCGCCGCTTCCCCGGGAGGGAGGGCCGGCGGCAGACAGACAAACAGACAGAGAGCCATGTCGCAGCCCGGGACGGGGCACCCGCCGCCCCCCGCCGCGGTGAGGCGGGCTCTGTGTGGCGGAGAGGGAGGGATGGCGGCCGCGGGGCCCCGGGGGGAGCCGCCCTGCCCCGGGTCTCCGCCGGCGGCCGGTGCCGCCCTGGGGCGGGGGCGGCTGGCGGGGCGCGGCCGGGGCCGGGGCCCCTGGGTGCAGTGGCGGCGAGGAGGCGGCGGGGCAGCGCCATGGCCTTCGCGCGGTGGTGGTACGCCATGGTGAGCGCCGGACGGGGCAGCGCGGCGGGGGCGGCCGGGAGCGGAGCGGGCCCGGGCCGGGGGGCGGGCGGCGGCCCCTGCGCTGGGGGGCGTTGGGGCTGCGGCGGGCACAGGGTAAGGGTTTGCTGACGGCTGGAGCCAAACCAGCACTTCTTCCTTACTCTTCTTGCTTTCTTTTCTTATTTTTCTTACTTTTTATATTTTCCTTATTTCTTATTTTTTTCTTATTTTTTCTTTTTCCTTATTTTTCTTTATTTTTCCTTATTTTTTCTTATTTTCTTGTTACTTTTTTTTTTCCGTATTTTTCTTTTTTTCTTATTTTTACTCTTTTTTCTTTTTTTTTCTTTATTTTCATTTTTTCTCTTTTTCTTTTCTCTTTTGATTTCTTTTTCTTTGCCTTTTCCTCCTTCTCCTCCTTCTCCTCCTTCTCCTCCTTCTCCTCCTTCTCCTCCTTCTCCTCCTTCTCCTCCTTCTCCTCCTTCTCCTCCTTCTCCTCCTTCTCCTCCTTCTCCTCCTTCTCCTCCTTCTCCTCCTTCTCCTCCTTCTCCTCCTTCTCCTTCTTTTTTCTTTTTCTTCTTTCTTTTCTTTTTTTTTAATCTTTTTTTTTTTCTTGTAATCATTGGTGTGTAGGATTTCAGGTGCAATGAGCACACAGTGTTCTGGGGATACACTGCCACAGCCCCTCTGCTGCTTGCATGGAATGGAAAACGGGCTTTCTTGATGCTGTTGGCCGTTTTTCATCGTCTTCCTCAGTAAGACCAGCCATGTGAGCTGGCAAAACTGCCACTGGGTCAGGACACGGCAGTTTGCCCCATAAAGGCAGGATTTACATGGGATTATTTCTGCTCTGGAAAAAAACTAACAAAAAAAAACCCCTAACAAACAAACAAACCAGCCCAAAACTCCGTGGCATGCATTTTTTCAGCAAGGAGTTCTTAACTGGACTGCAGGTGGGTTGTGGAGTTGCCAGGAATAGTCATGCTTGCCAGACCCTCCCTGAGCAAACCACAGCTCCGTGATGGTTTGGCTGGACTTAGGCCACTGCTCGTTACTGTGACAAACCGGCAATTGCTCTAAAAACCCTTCTTTATAATTTATTAGTCATATGAGGAAACAGCAGGTCTCTGCACATAGTCAGAGAGCTTGCATCCTGTTAAAAGCTTTGCAGAAAGTGTGTGTTGTGTAAGGTGGCTTTCAGAGGAAACATTGCTTTCATGTGTTTCCTAAATACATAATCAGGTGGATGAAATCCATTGAATTTATAGCTGTACTTCTAAATTGCTACTGGGTCGGTGTTTAGTAATGCTTTCAACTGTCATTCCTCGTGTCAAGTCGAATCAGTGATCCAGTGCGATGGAGGTGACACAGAGTGACAAGGAGGAGTGTCTGGGAACTACTGCGTGAAGTGATGATGTGCACGTTAAAGGCGTCGGTAGTCTCGGGTCTCAGAATTCAGGTGCCAAACAGCATGAGTACCCGTGATGGGGTAAGGAAACTGCTCTTGTCCCGTGCACATGTGTCTCGTGGGGCATTTTCTGCCTGGAAGACCACCTAGTCTGAAGGATGAGTAAGCAAAGCAGAAAAGATGTGAGAGAGAGGAACAGGCACAAAAGAGTTTCTCTGGTTGTTCTGCCAAGGCTGGTGTATTTAAAGCAGAGTGGGATGACTGTAAGAGGAATCCACTTTTCACCTTCCCATTCCTTATGCTGCTTGACTGTAGTTCTTCTGACACGTCTCTCCATCTGGCAGTTTTCTGAGCAGCATCAAAGATCTCTCTCTTTGTAATTTCAGCTGAAAATGAAGGTCACATTCCTATCTGCATAAAATGATAAGTGTCTTTTAATACCTGTCACACAGAGGCGGTTGACTTCAGCTGAGAGTCGTTCAAGGAGACTTCCTGTCTCACCCAGCGACCGAGTGTGTTGTCACTGCAGCCCTCTGAGATCCTGCACAGGGGCCTTGAACCAAAGGCTCATTAGTGCTGGTGGGGCTTTTGAGATCTAGAAGAAATTTCTTGAAGCAAGGCCTTTAGATGAGGTCCAATTTTGCACTCACGGGCTGAGAAATGCAGTTCTGTGTGCGGTTTTTCTCCATGCTTTTCACCTAATTAACTATATAGTTTATGAATGTTCTTTGAGTCAGAATCTAAAGGCGTGTCCACAAAACAGTAGTGTCATTGTGCACTGTACAACAGGGTGAAGATCTTGGGATAAACTTTCTTGTTCGTGATGCTTCTTTGTGAAGATGTCGTTACGAGTGGGTTTTGTGTTTTGTTTTTGATCAAGTTGGAAAATATTCTGGACAAACTTAACAACTATAAGATATTGTTGTTAGCTCATTGGACTAGAAATGTAACTTTAGCTGCAGACCCACTGTTTGTGTGACAGAGCTTGGGCTGCTCCTGTGCACTGGCTTGTTTGTGGATATATTCCTTCAGCCTTGTAGGGAATGATGAGCAGAAGAAGTGAAGAGTGCCAAAAGGAGAAGTCAGCTCTGTCATGCCTGTGAGACTGTAGAGGAGCAATGCAGGCATACTCTCCCAGAAGACCTGAGCTTAGTCTCTTGCTAAGCAGATTGATTTAGAGGCTTTATCTTATTTTTATATATATATATTTGTGTATTTTATTTTTTTTTTACCAGAAAGTTGAAAGCTTGGAATCACAGAGCAGAGAAGAGCTGTCGAAGGCCATTTATGAAACGGGGTTCTTTCTCATATCTTAAGCATCACTTGTCCAGGGAACGAGCGTGGTGTGTTAGGAAGTTGTGCCTCCCAAGGTTCCCTTCTCAGGATGTCAGACTTTCCAGAGTGGCAATGTTTTCATAGGCTGTTGGTATTATCTGAGGGCAGGGAATGTTAGCAATTGATGCGCACACGGTGCGTGGCTCTGAATTACAGAATAAAAAAGCTACTGTGGTCGGGCCGTACGTGCTTTGTCCTGCAGTTAAAATAAGCAGCATTTGGCTTTTAAGTCAAAGCCTCGTTGTCACAGGTGCTGTTTGACACAGGGCAGAGAGCATGCATTTAATCTGTCCAGCCTGAGTTTCCAGGGTGGCAAAGCTGTGGTCCTTGTCCTGGTCCTTTCCTTGTCCTCTCTGGCCGGTGATGCCACCGTGGTGTTCCTCAGGGACATGGAGTTGATGTAGTGCTGGAAGGGTGGTTGGGGGAATCCTGTCGGCCCCCTCTTCCTGCTGGCTGCCAGATTTGGCCGAGGTAAAATTCTGTCACACTCGGTAGCCACTAAGGGAAACTCCTGCATTACGCGGCCTGGTTTAATAAAAGAAGGGGAAAAAAAATTGAAATTGGGGCTTTAATTGGTGTTGCTGCTTTTAAAGCTATGTCTAAATTTGAAGAAGCAGTTGAATAAAGGCAGTAAAATACACACAATGTGCAGAAAGACCTGCTCGCTTTATTGGGTGCATTAGCTGAGTGGCACTTGTCTTCTAGAGTGTTGTGGTTGTGGTAGGGAGAGAGCCTGGTCTGCACAGCAGAGTTTTGCTGGACAGGAGTTGTGGCTCCTGAGCCTTATGGCAGTGCTGGCTCGGAGTTACCGTTTTGTCAGCAAGAACACCCTGACATTGCTTTTACTGGTACGTATGTGGTGTGCTTTTATTGCAGCTGTAAAAAGCACAGATAACTGGGTTAATTGTCTCAGTACTGAAAGTGCAGTTATGGGGCAGTAAATCAATTCATCTTTTACCTGAAAAGACAACCTTATATTTTCTCTGAAAAGGCACAACTGGAGCATGAGAACAGCATTTTCAATTTTAAAACTTGTCAAGTGTCTCAGTCAAGCCCAATCTCATTTTAAAAACTTGAATTATTAGAGGTTGTGTAAAACAGATTTTGAAATCTTTTTCGCCTGCTGTCGTAATGGAGACAGAGTGGAGGCATGCTGTTTTTATACTGTTTTATTTGTTCCTTCGGCTACCGTATTGTCCCAGCCTGTCTGCTGATTCCTGCTGCAGATAGTGCAGTGATACATGGGCCATTACTTTCTCCCTATAGCCATGTAAAGAAAAATCTGGAGGAACTCATTACTTTACTGGGTTAGCAAACTACCTCTTGCTGCTCAGTCCTCAAAACAGAAGGGAGTAAATGGGTCTCAAATCATCTCCCGTCTTTACTTAACAAAACAGACCAGACACGGATCCTCAGTCTGAGGTGTCTCAGTTGCTGTGGGAAGTTAGAGTTGAGATATTAGATAATTGCTGTGTTATGTTGCCTTTTATATTCATGGTAAAAATCCTTGATTTTACTTTTTTTTTTTTTTTTAATTCTAAAGATTAACGAGTATGCTTTTGAAAAAGAAATATTTTGGGGGACCATATTCACCCGTTCTTGGAGACACAGAGAGTGAAACATGCGCTAGGTGCCAGCTCGCATGCTGAGCAAGCTGTGTCTTTCTGTACAGTGCCTCACCTGCGGAGAAAATGGGATTGCACATCAGGTTAGATGAGAGCAAGAGGTTTAATGTCTCGGAGAGGGTGAAAAGTGCAGGAGGTTTGAGGAACTTGGGAAAACTACATTTCTTAAAGCGCACCTGTGCCTGAGCCGTTGCAGCATTTATTTTTTGTGTATCAGCAGCAGAATTCTAGAAATGGTAATAACGGCTTTCTTCAAGGTGAAGACAGATGGGCGGAATGAACATTTTAATGTGTCTGGGGAAAGTTCAGACGTGGGTACTCATGGTTGCACACATGCTCTTGGTCTCTCTGAAAGCTGATCGGTTTCTACTGAGGCCTGTGGGACTTTCAGTGTTTGTGAAGCAAGTATCGGAGAGTGCTGCGCTGGTGAAGAGTTAGTGATAAGCTTAATATCCTCCAGAACTTTTCACAAAGAGCAAAAAAAATTACTACAGCTTGTTACAGTCGTGTTACGTGTCCTGCCCTGGAAACCAGGACTTCACAACTGTGATTTCACTTGAAGTTACCTGGGAGGTCATTTGGAAATCCTGTCCATTAGTAAGAAAAATTATAGTGTTGCCTTCTGTCTTATCGTGGTAGGTGAGAGGAATCATAGACGCACTAAGACGCTTGAGAATTTCTCTACATAGAAGGTGCAATTTAAGATCTTAATAACTATGCATCTATTTTCTCTACTTGCAGCACGGTGACAAGAATATGGGTGGTTCTTCTAAACCAGAAGAGAAGAAACCAGAAGCAGCAGAGGTAAATACAAGTGTTTGAGTATATTAAGAAGAAAAGTTGGTAATGAACTTCGTCCTATACAGATTTTTGTCTTTCGATAGCAAAGTGGTAGTTTTCAGATGATTGTAGCCACTTGTTATTCATTCCAGGAATGTAAAGTGTTGTTTTTTTCTCATCAGCAGCCTGAAAATATTTCTTTACTCTGTTCATTCTTTCACAAATACTTCGTATTAGCATCAGTGGAAATTATCTTGGTGGACATGCCTGTTCTGCAGTGCAGAACAATGCAATTGGGGGATGTTTGCATCCTGGCTTTTCTTCCAGGTTCAGGAAGAGAACTGAAAGAAGCTAGTCTGTTGCTGACTATCTACTTGTTGCCTTCAGATGTTAATCCTTGATACTGGGAAGCCAGGAATAGGTGTGCCTGATACTGTGTTCATAGCAGAAGCTGTTTGGAAAATAACTTTGTCTGAGATGTGGGGCGTTTAACTGCGCTGCAGGTCGAGCCCAGTGAACACTTTTATTACCGTCCTTTGAAGTAGATGATTAAAGCAATTACCTTTCTTTCTGGTCCAGATACCAAGAAAGGCTCATCTTGCCTGGGTGCCTGCAGTGTCGTACCACCGAACGCACTTCAGAAGCTTCATTTCTAAGTGAGGAGTAGGCACAAGCTGCAGCTGCCAGCTCTGCTACCAACACCATGCAGGACAGGAAGGCTGCTCCTCCTTTCCTCTCTAGGCAGTTTAGTTTTTTCTTAAATAGCATTGTTCTGTTATGCATTCCAAGTTTAATGCTAAATTGTGTGACTGCACGTTGTTGCTCTTAACATAGAAGATTTCGTAGGAAGGGTGGGAGTAGAAACCTGTACTTTGGGTTGTGAAATTACTGTTTCTGACCTTTCACTGGAAAGATCTGTTTCTAGCTAACATAAGGCTAACAGATTCTTTGAGTATGTAGTCCTGAAGGAGTGAGGAAAGAGTCGTAAGCTTTGAAAAGCAAAGCAGGACACAGGTTTGAGTAGAAGATGCTAATTAGCCACAACGTCAAGGAGAACTCAACATGAGTACTGTTAAGGTGTAGAATGGGCTTCTTGAGCCTTCTCTTCATGTGTAGTTAAATGTAGATTGCGAAAATCGCAACGGGTTTGCTGTGAATGAAAACCTGCTTGGTAAGATGTGCACTTACACGGAGGTGCTGAGGAGTTTCACTGGCTCCATAAGATTTTTTTAATTTCTAGGATCTTAATACAATAAATACTTTAAAAGAATTAGGAGTTACTTTATCTGTGATGTACCAACAGATGTTAGTTTATTTTGTAAGATTGTTTCCTCAGGAAGTATTTACTTTTTAACCCAGTGACTTACTGCTTAGCTGTCACACAGTGCTTTCATCCTTAGATCTCAAAGAGCTTTATAAAGGACACTAGACATATCTCAGTGAAATCGATCAGTTGTGGGGAAGGGGAGGTGCTGATGCACTGAGCTGGAATTGCTGTACTTAAGGTCATCAGCTGGAGAGAAAAAAAAAACAGTCACCAAGTATCAGGCTGGATCCAGCAGCTGTGGGATAAACAACGTCCTTGGAGCTCACTGCAGGCAGTGAGCCTTTCCCTCTGAGTCACGGAGCAGGCTTCCTGTCCTGCGTGGTGTTGGTAGCAGAGCTGGCAGCTGCAGCTTGTGCCTACTCCTCACTTAGAAATGAAGCTTCTGAAGTGCGTTCGGTGGTACGACACTGCAGGCACGCAGAGCTTGCTGACTGGCTGGAAGAGACAGATAGCAGGGAAGTTCAGCAGCCTCCGTTCTGTGTGATGGCTGTCCAGCTTGGGAAGTAAAGGATGCATGCAGTCCTTCTCCGCTGCCCTTCTGAATGGCCTACACTCGCCTGTTCTGCTCAGTGGCCAGAAACAAAGCTTACTGCAGTAGTAAGGCTCCAGATCTTCCTTCTAGAATACTAAATTTAGTCTGTTCAGTTTCTGGAATCAAAAACTTAGCCTTAAGGCTATTTTTATATATATATATAATTTATGTATTTATGTATATAGAACCATAGAATCATAGGATGGTTTGGGTTGGAATGGACCTCAAAGCCCATCCAGTTCCAACCCCCCTGCCATGGCAGGGACATCCCCCACTAGATTAGGCTGCTCAAGGCTCCATCCAACCTGGCCTTGGACACCTCCAGGGAGGGAGCATCCATGACATGTGCCAGTGCCTCACCGCCCTCATGGTAAAGAACTTCTTCCTTGGATCTAGTCTAAGCCTATGCTCTTCCAGCTTCCAGACATTACCCCTCGACCTCTCACTGCAGACCCTTGTCAAAAGTCCCTCCCCAGCCTTCTGGTAGCCCCTTCAGGCACCGGCAGGCCCCAAGAAGGTCTCCCTGGAGCCTTCTTTTCTCCAGGGTGAACAAGCGTCACTCTGTATAAATGTGTATATATCTATATATTAATATTCATATTAAAATATTTATATATATACACCCATTTATATATATAAATATACCCATTTTACTTTAGCCCTGATCCTTAGAGCAGCCCATGGTGGTTGCTCGGAGGCCCTTTGTTTGTGCTAGTGCTCAGTAGTACAGGAGAGAGGCATTGTGTAAGGGCTCTGCAAGGGACAGGACTGTGATACCCTACTTCACAGGGCCATGTTGCTGTTGGAAAGGTTTATCTCTATTACCTCATGTGTGTTAGTGAAGGAAAGACACTGTCGTGCTGGTTTGCCTCTCGTTTCAGCAGTGCTACTCGAAATCTAGACGGATTGAGGGACCTGTTTGCAACCTGTTTTTCAGTGATCACGTTATCTGTCAGTCAAATGGTGAGCAACTGAATGCGTATCTGTACGTGGTGCCTTGTAGGAGTAGACAGAGGAATTGCTGGAGAGACAGAGTTGGGAACTGCTGGCGTGTTGTCATACATAATTGAAAGAAGATACAGGCAGTTCTTTATCAGAGCGGTTGGCAGCGAAAGTGTACAGAGATCAGGTCGCAGGGATATACCTTAACTCTTTATGGCTTGGTTTTCAGAACCTTGCATTAGTTGAACTCACATTATTGAGTATGTGGACACTTATGCAGAGCCTAAATCAGCTTTAATGAAATGTTTTCATTCCTTATGGGTGTGTGGTAGATGTTAACAGCAAAGAAATGGTCGTTGTTGGAATTGGTGGTTGCTCATGCACTCGAAGCTGTTGCGCATTTGCAGCTGGGGTGCACCTGCCACCCGGTAGGAGTGATGTGCTGCCGTCTTCCCCAATCCATCCCTCCTGTTTTCTCACCGTGTTCTGACGTCGAGGTCCTGAGTCCACACGCTTTGCAGCCATTGCCAAGTGTATGAAACAGGAAATAGCCTTCGTCCACCTTCACTCCTGGTGTTCCAAGGCTTTCAGCAATTTTGTATGTAAAATTTTAGTGGTGTGGTTCTCCTTTACCCTTGATTCTGCTACTCATCTTCAGCCTTATATGTGCCCTTCCACCAGTTTCAGATTGCTTCAGACTTTGTATGCCATCAAAGTCATGCTCTAGAAGCTTTAGGATGCTAAAATATAAGTATTTTCCAGGGGAGATGGGACAAAATACCCGGAAAGAAACCCAGCAGAGTTTATAAAATGCACTGAAAGTAAGAAGTCCCTGGGCCACAAATCGTTCAAATCTAGGAGAATGTTTGGAAGGAGTACCAACATGTACCTGACCTGTTGGTGCAAACTGAAGGTTCCTGTTGCCCGCGATTCTGCCCTTAACACCCCCTGCTCTGTTTTGAAAGATTTGTGCTTGCGTTATTAACTACACATAAGCTGGAAGGACCTATTCTCTTTTTACTGTTGGAGAGTTTCTGCATCTGTCTAAAAATCTAGCCTGTGCTTTCCTGGTGTCTGAATGAAAAAATGTGGTTTTGAAAGGAAAGCGGAGCCATGTATTCTAGGAATTTGAAGCCCCGGCTTAGAGTGGGACCATGTTTTACCAGATACGGTATGAAACAAGACCCTCGCTAAACACATCCTGCCATTTCAAGTCATGATTTACGGCAGCGTAGACAAAATATGTGCTGCTTGCTCTGTTTGTTATTCTTTACTTAACAGGAAATGCGTTCTTTACTTTGAAAGGATGACAGTGATAATTGGTGCTGAAGCATTGCTATCCCTTCAAAGTTGGTTCTTCGCTCTAACATTGGGGTTTCTGTGATAGCTTTTAATCTGAGTGCTTGTGGTGCAGGATTCCTTATCTGGAAAAAGGATTAGAGTTACTCTTGGAGTCCGTAATGCTGAGTAAAGGCATTATGACTGGAAGAAATCCACTGAGGTGCCCAGTATGGGTCTGAATCACAGAATTGCAGAATGTTAGAGGTTGGAAGGGACCTCAAAGTTCATCTAGTCCAACCTCCCTACCAGAGCAGGATCACCTACAGCAGAGCGCACAGGAACGCTTCCAGGGGAGTTCTGAATGTCTCCAGAGAAGGAGACTCCACAACCTCTCTGGGCAGCCTGTGCCAGGGCTCCGGCACCCTCACTGTGAAAAAATTTTTTCTCACATTTTTATGGAACCTCCTATGTTCCAACTTGCACCCATTGCCCTTTGTCCTGTCAATGGACGCCGCTGAAAAGAGCCTGGCTCCGTCCTCCTGAATGATGGAGCTGCATAAGTAACTTTGATGGGAGAGTTTGTGAGGTTTCTTTCTACTTTGGTACAAATAATTTATTTTTAAACTGCTTTGTTCGTGGTTTGTTTGTTTTTTTTCTTTGCATCAAGTGCGAGGGGACTGATGGAGGTGTCCATCCCCTCCACCCCAACATGCTGGGGATACCTGGTGGCCGAGATCTGTCCTCAGTGTAGGAGCAGAGAGGGCTTCTGAGGAGTACAGCACGGGCTTGTTTCCCGGTCTTTCTCTTCTGTTTTGGCTCTTACTTGGCTGAGATGCAAAAAGTGCTTGAAAAATGGCATTACCTCAGTTAAGTTTTGGTCGTTGTCGGAAGCTATTGTGATGTGAGGCTCTTCCCACCATAGGAAGAAATAAAGTGTGCTGGCTGCTAAAGTAATTCATGAGTGAAAGGCTGAAAGGTGGAGGCTGAAAAGCTGCTTATGGTTGTCAAAAGCTTTCCAGGATAGAGACTGCACGTTATTTCTGCATCTGGTTTGTGTTTTTCCTTCAAGCTATGCTGTATACATTCTCATTGCAATGTTATAACAAACACCTGAATTTTATTGTCCAAAATGAACATTTAATCCATAATTCTTGGCCTCAGAAAATCTGCATATCAAAGCAATATATATTTTATCTCACCTGTATTAAACATGGGGGAATTAATACTCCACTCTGAAACGATGTTTTGGCTTTTTGTTTTGAAGATACTGCTAATAACGAAGAGTAGATTATCAGTACCTGTAGGCTGCAGCTTTTACTCCTTCGCACACAATTCTGTACAGGCTCTTGAATTTTCTGATTGACTTCGTAAAGAAGCTATACTTTGCTAGTTCTTTACCCCTGTTATTCTCAGTTTGGGAACTGAGGTGTGAGTACAGCTGCGAGGTGATTCTTCAGCTGATTCTGTCTGGGACTGTCGCAGGAAAAAAACCTCAAAAACCCTTTGCACCTCTGGGATGGGAGAGAGCTCTGATGGCTTCGTCGATAAAGTGTGCGGGAGCTGCTTTGCCTGCAGGGAGCATTTTGGGCAGGATGCTTGGGAAGCACATAACATGATCATTTTTATAACTGTAAAAGAACGATGAACCTAGTAGCGTGATGTGGACAGTTTTTTTGCTTTTACAAATGTATTAAGTGGTGGATAACAGAGAAGTTGCTGTTGAAAGATGACCCTGGGAACTAAAATGTATTACTCTACTTACGCTATCGCGGTGGGTAGTCAGAAGAGAATACTGATTTGGTGTGGTGTCTTAACTTCTCATGTAGCTTATCTCCTGGTAGTCTTTCTTTGCTCCGGAGGAGAATTTATTTGCTGCTTTTTCTTCTCTCTCTTGTCTGTATCTTCATTGCTTTTCCACTTCCATTAACGTAGAGAAATGTTTGTGTTAACCTTATGTCTTTATGCTGTTTGGTTTGATTGATTAGCATGAGTTCATGCTAAGAACAAGGATTTATTTGACTCTATTCATTTCTAGTTCAGACTGGGGAGAAAAAAAAAAAGCTAGGTTCATGCCTGAATTTTTTTATACATTGGTAGATATCTTAAAAACTCCTTCTGCAAAGCACTACTGTGTTCGTGGATTTTGAGAGTATCACAGTTATGTTAGGCATAGTTTTAGGTACCAAAGATAAGTGTTGAACACCACAGACTATGAGGTCATGAAACAAAGACTTTCAGGGCGTTCCTACTTTCAGGGCATAAAACCTACTGAAAATGGAACAATAAAAATGGTGTGGGTTTTTTTTTATTTTAGTATTATTGATCTTCTTTTCCATTTTCTCTTTTCAGTTGTTTTGGTGCTGGTTCTTCTTTCTCCATTTCCTCTAGTGGTCTCTTCTTGGGACTTATTGGTTCTGTTTTAGTATCGACTTCACCATCTTCCTCTTCATTCTTAAACTTTATTTTCTTGTCCTGAAACTTTCAGCTGAGCTTGAGGTGGAAATTGAGAGCTGTCATACTGAAAGCATATCATAAATACTAATTGCTCTTCAGAGGCATGCTCTTTTTTTTGGTAATTTTTTTCTTTTCTTTTTGAAAATGGGAACGTAGCACTTAAAATTTTGTATTCCTTCAACAAATAGATGGCTTAGGTAGAAGCAGAAATGTTTGTGGATGGTGCTCATTACTGATCATTGCTTTTATCAGAGATAAAAGCCAAGGTGTTCTGCATCTGGGCAGCATTGGACTTCAGGGGCCATGCAAGCAGGGTCCTGGGTTGGCGCACCAGGCAGAGGCAGCCACACTCCTAACATCCCTTTAACAGGGAAGATGATAATTATGCTTGGTTTTTGCAGCATAAAGTTGTGAAGTCTTGCTTGGATGTCATTGTTTCCAGCATGGCCAATAAATACTAAGTGTGAAATCCTTGGTATAAATATCCCACTTTGTGTCATTCTGTAGCTTTGGGACACGATTTTGTGATGTTAATCTTAAACAAATGGCCACAGAGGGTGGCCCACTGCCCCAGGCTCTGACTGGAGTGTTGAGTTTTCTCACTGCTGAATGTGAAGCTTTGTTTATGTGAGAAGTTCTCTTGCATTTGGAACTAAATCAGAAAGAGAGCAGGAGATGGCAGGAGATGGCATGACATTAGTAAGACACTTCCGACCCTCTCTCGAGGGTTAGGACTGGGCTGGCTCTAAACTAATGAGAGATGCTCTCTAGTGACCCTTTTCCCTCCACAAAGGGGAAGGGAAAAAAGAAATGACGCAGAGACTTACGGATTGGAAACAAAAACTAAACAGCTTTAAGAAAATAGTAACAAGAAAAAGAGAAAATTATATTAATAATGAAAATAATGAAATATATATGAATGTACACAAGACCCAGTGTGGCCTTGGTCGCTCCAGGACCAGGCATGAGCCAGAGCCTCTGGGCACCCCAGCCCGGGCAGTGACTGCCACCACCAGCGTCACCCCTGCCAGCAGCAGCACTCTGTCAGGTGACACACACGCTGTCACTTGGGCTGGGAAGGAAAGCCACTGAGCAGAACTGGGTCTGTTTAGCTCAGACCAGGACACTCTCCAAGCGTGTTGCAGTACCCATCAATGAAAATTGGTTCTTCTGAGATTGCTTAGAAGTTTGCTGATTGAATCTCTGGTCATTCTGCAAACTTGCCGGTTTGTATGGAGTAATTAAAGTGTGAATGCTTTAGTTATGTTGTGAATCTTGCGCTTCCACTTAGCAGGTCTTACCCATCTGCTGCTTCCAGAAAACTTGTGGTTTTGCTGTGTTCATGACTAACAACCTATTTCACTAGTTTTCATTAGATGTGGCTTCAGCAGTTGCTAAGTTTTTGCAGCAGTACTTGGTGGTACATGATAATAATGGCGTTGCTTTGTTCGAAAACTGGGGGTTCAAAGCAGGTGTGGTGGTTTTTTTTTCAATTGCACAACTATTTATTAACTAGAAAAGCCATCATTTTGTCCTTAGCTTTGTATCTTTACTTCCCTGCCTGAGGTGTAACATTACCTTCTGTGTTGTCATTCAGGTTATGTCTGTACAGCAATAGTCGACCCATCTTATTTTCATTGATACTTTTCATTTAAAGTCTGTGTGACTGCAGTTGCTTTAACTGTTAGTTAAAATGGTGTTGCTCTGCCACAGGAAATAGTACAGATTTAAGCGTCATCCGTAAAACAGTCCAAAAGAACTCAACCTGTTCTGGGCTGGGCAAAAAACTGTCTGAAATGAGTCTGTGTGAATTAAAGTTTTGAAAATTTGGGCTTGGATGACTTGCCTTGCATAAAATGTTATAATGGCCTTTTTTTTTTTTTGCTGTACCTTTTAAAATACTTTTGTTATTTACAGATTTACTTTGGTTTTCTTCATCAACATTTCTGACTTCTGTTATGTCTTTATTTTATTTTGTAGAAGAAACCAGCAAGTGCTCATGTTGGCCAGCCCCCGAAAACAGAGACAAGTGGAGCAGCTTCTGCTGATAAGGTAAGGCACGCTTAAGGAAGTGGTCCCTTTGAAAAGCGAAGAAGATACGATGTGACTTTGTCATAGGAAGCGGTTTGTGTGCCAGCATTCAGCAACACTGCGATGCTTTTGATATCTTTCTAGAAATTGCAGTGAGTTGAAATGAAACACAAGCCAGCAGAATGCCAGTGTTTGCTTCTTGAGAAAATAGACTTAGTAACATTCTCTCCTTTCACGTGTTATTTGTCAGTCTCTCAGTTATTTTAAGAAATGCCAGTCCCATTGATACCAGTAGGAAACTTGACTTATGGGCCTGTGGATATTTCTCTTCACCCTTAAGTATTGTTTGGATTCTGTTTACTCAGTGGGGCCTGATGAGATCAAAGCACTGGTAACTGCCTTTGCTGTAATAGCCCCTGGAGCCGTCCAGTCGTGCAGGAGGTTCTCGTGAGAGATGCTACAGGGGTGGCTGGCACAGGAGTGAGGTTGATAGTCATGTTAAGCATGTTCAGGTCTTGCAGGATATTGAAAGAAGGTGATGAAAATACACCTTCTGGTGGTGGTCACACGTGAACCGAGTAGGTGATTGCAGTTAGGTGTGTGTTTGTCATGGGTGGGTGGAATGCACCTCACTCAAAAGAGAGAAGCAGTGATATGTTCTATTGACATAAAGTAATAATTTGGCAGAGTTCATCACGTTCAGTGGAAGATAACAGTTTGACAGTGGTATGAGAAGGTTCACCCAAGTTTGCTGGCAAGGTTCACCTTATTAATTACTGCGTGGAAGAGGTGTGCAAAGGAAAACTGAGTTCAAATTGAGTTTCAAAACATTTTTCAAGATACCTTCACTCCTTTCTATGTGGCTTTCCAGCTCCCCAGTTCACCACCAGGACGTGAGGCCAGTTGCGCCTCAGTCAGCCTGAACCGAACTACATCAAGCAGCCAGTTAAATCAACACCAATATGCCACATCTGGAGATACCCTATTGTTTGAGAGATCCTACCAGCAGGAGTTTCTGGTTTTGCATGAGATTTTTTATTTTCTTAGTTGATGCTTTTGTAAAATAATACACCTACAGATGCCTCCGTGCTACCTAAGTAATTATTTTTCCGTTGTACTCAGTGAAGGAGGACACAAGGATAAAAATCTTGTCCCCTTCTTTCCAAGTTTTTGTCAGTCACTAAAGACAGCCCACCATTTTTGTTGCTTTTCTTCCTGTTCTTTGCAGTTTGCCAGGGCCTCTCCCCTGCTAGTTAAGCTGGAAGTAGTTGTCCGTGTGTAGTTCCCAAGACAGCTCTGTGGTCTGGGATAGTCTCGAGTATGATCCTCTTGCCTATCAGTCACCAGCTGCATAGTCCTGTGGAATCTCACATGTGATACGATAAATAACACATCTTTATCTATTTTTTACTGTATGTGTTCTTATTATGAGTGTATCTGTAATGTTAAGTTTGCAAGGTACAATTTCCAGTGATGCTATTAAACGTAAGAACTGGAAGGTAGTGTCATGAAAAAATGCGACATAATGTAATTGCCAGGAGTTGTTTTATGTTAGGTTGTGACAGCTTAGGCTATGTATTTTATTCATCACTTCTCCAGTTTCTGTGATATTCCAAAGTATTTATTGCTAAATATTACGTACTATGAAAATGCATACCTCGTGCTGTCTAGTATTGACTCTTAACCAATAGCTATTTTAAGTTTTACCTTTAGTTCTCACTCAGCCATGACTACATTTCTTCTGTTAGGCTAAACCTTCTCGTTCAATTTTAACAGTTGAATCTTTTAACAGTCTTCTGTAATCCAGCAACATTATTTAAAATAGAGCAAAACTCGGAGATATATTTCTTTTTTCTTGCAGTTTATGCCACCTGTACCTTTTTTTTTTTTTAAGCCGTTTGGCTGGCTATGTTCTTTTATCATAGAATTGTCGGGGTTGGAAGGGACCTCAAAGCCCATCCAGTTCCAACCCCCTGCCATGGCAGGGACACCTCCCACTAGATCAGGATGCTTAAGGCTCCATCCAGCCTGGCCTTTGGCACCTCCAGGGATGGAGCATCCACAGCCTCCCTGGGCAATGTGTTCCAGTGCCTCACCGCCCTCAGGGTGAAGAACTTTTTCCTTGGATCTAGTCTAAGCCTATGCTCTTCCAGCTTCCACCCATTACCCCTTGTCCTATCCCTACAGGCCCTTCTTTTTGTCCTTGTCTCTAAAAATCCCTATTTGAAAGAAAAAAAAATGCAGAGATTTTTTTTTTTTTAAACAAGAATTTGACAGTAAAGGAAGTATTTCTTGAAAAGGCAAGGCAGCCTTTTCTCTTCTGCTGCAAAAACAGAGCAAATCATTTAATACAATCAAAAATATCCCACCAGATTTTAGACAACTTTGGGGCCGCTGTTTCTTCCTTCAGTTTTTTTTTGCTTGCAGTATTGTGTCCTGCGTGCAAAATCTCTTTCAATTCCTTAATCATTTTGTGGGTCAGTAATACTATTCGTAAATATACCTTATCCCAGATATATATTGCTTCTTCTGCTCAGTGCCCTCTCTTACCAGGATTTTATTCAGCTAGATATGTGTCAACGCGATCTAAGGAGTAAGTGCAGCCTGTTTTGTCTCCTCTCTTTTATACCTGTGCAGTTTTTGGGTTCTCTGTGTTAAGGGCACCTAGGTAGTTCAGTCAGCAACCCTGATATACTCAGTTTCAGTATGACTCTAAACTAATAATTTAAAGATATTCAGCTGAAACAGATGTTCTGACTTACATCTAAACCAAGCCTTTCCTTCTTTATTGGTGTGAAGTGCTGTTTGACCCTTCCTTTGTGCTGTACGCACATACCTCATGGCACCCAGTAGGATAAAAGGAGTGAAAAGTTAAGATTCAAGTAAGGTTACATTGCCAGGAATATTTACTGGTTGCTCAGGAGCAGCCTCTTCCATGTGTACATTGACTGCCAAGGTGCACAAACCAGGACGGCATTGCTAGCGTTATCAACAGGCAGCAGCAAAGAGGAAAAACTGAACTAACCTCCTTCCTCTGCTGAAAATACCCTGCCAGCACTGCCTTGTTTTCTTCTGCAGCCTTTTAAATTGTTTTTGCCAGTTCCATAGCCAACAGGGAAGCCAATTTCTAGCTCAGTATTCAATCATAGCTATTTATAGGAGGCACTGATAGTTGAACACAGCTGGATCCAGCTACCTTTTTTGGAACTTTTTGCTGTTATATGGTGATTCTGTTGATATCAAATAAAGTTTGGTGCTTTTTGTGTAGTAGGTTTTTGGCATTGCCTTTAATAAGTAGTTATTTTTTTCTTGTTTCTGGCTACTATAGCTTAGTGAAGTGAGAATCCTTGTCCATATAACTTTCATGGGCAGTTTACTGAAGTAGTGTTGGAAGAATTCAACAACACTGGAAATTCAGTAAGAATTCTTTTTATTTCAAACTTGGGTTATCTTGAATGTTTTCAGAGGAAGCTTCTTGATCTTAATGATTTAAGAAACTTAACGTTAATTGCTTATGGCTGGTGTCCAAATTTTAAAAAGAGGACTCAGTCTGCCTTCTTGTGCAACAAAAAGGAAAACAAGAGGAAAAAAAAGTGATTACTAAGTATCTTTGAATAAAGTGCCGCTATTTCTACATCAGCCTGAAATTTTGTCACAAGGTTATCTAGGCTATTATCAAAAATGGTTCCTGTTGTGAGTATATTTTCCAGGATTATTTTTTTTTCTTTTCTGCTACATGTCTTACCCAGCTATCACTGAATTTTTGTTTTTTGGGCTTTGCACGGACATCTAATTGTGAAAGAAGGCAACAGATTGGGAATGGCTATGGAAATGTGTAAATTTATTACCAGTGATAAGTGCTTCACTAGTTATATTGTGAAGGCTGTAAAAGTAGCCTCGGATTTCAAGACCACTGTGCAGTGTCAAAGTAATATGATCATGTCAGAACTAAAAACTGTGTACTTCCTTTGAAAATGGGATATTTTTCTCATCAGTCTGCGTCGATCTTCAGGCATTTTCCCCTCTCTGCTTATCTTTTAGGGCTGACCTTTGTTTCTTGTTCCCTTGGAATAAAGGATGATTTAGACGTTATTATGAAAAGATGCTTGAGAGGTTTGATAGTGACATGGGGGCTTTTTCTGTAAAAAAACCAAAACACACAAAATCTGCCTGCAGTACTACAGATATGGAGAATTAGATTCTGTAGCCAAAAAAAGAGAAAAATGTAAGAGCAGGTCACTGTTAGTACTTCTAGAAGCACCTTTTATCTTCCAAATTAATAATAAATTATTTGAATTTGTTATGCTTAAAAATAGTCCTAATCAGTCGAGTTTCTCTGGTCCAACCGTCTCAATTTCTTTTGATTAGTAACGTTATGTATTCAAGGAATCTGGATAATGAGTCTGGATCTAGGGAGGGCATTTCCTGTAAAACTTCTAATAAAAATACCAGCCTGCTGAAGGGAGACGAGTAAGTTCCTTCCTCGACCACCGGCGCTGCTGACCGAAAAGGTGGAAGGTGAGTGCTGCTCTTTGAGAGCTGCAGGCTGCTCCATGCCCCACGCTGTCCGGCGTTCTCCCTCCCAGCACCCTCCCTCAGTGACAGCCCTGTCTGTCTGGCCTGTGGCCAGAGACACCTCCGGGAGCGACCTGGGGAGATGGGGTTTGATTCGTGGTGGCCTCGCACTGATGAGGCTCGGGGGGCAGAGCCCTGGCCCTTGGTTGGGCCCCATCCTGGCGGTTGGGCCCTGTCCCGCCAGTTGGGGCTCGCTCCCGGGCAGGCTGTGGCAGAGGTGGGGCGGCCGTGACGGGCTGGGTGGGGAGTGCGACGGCGAGGGCTTGGCCAACACCTCCGGAAAACCGAAACCAGCGCCAGCGCCCTGGCGAGAGGCGGCCGAGCGCTGGTGTTCCCGCTGGAAGCTGGAGGCACAGCTGGATCGAGTGAGTTTGCTGTTCCTGCTGCCTCTGCCTTCCTCCTGCTTCTGCTTTAACCCAACTTCCTTCGCGTTGCAGTTCGCCTTTTTTTTCTCTTTCTTTCTTTTTTTTTTTCTTTCTTTTTTTTTTTTTTTCACCTCTTCCGGGAATTTTCTGGGCTGGAACAACACAAGCTGCTGATATCCAGGGCTCCTGACGTGCTCCTGTCATTGCCAGCTCTTTAGCTAGCTGTGCGTAGTGAATCGGCTTCTAAAATTATTTTAGCGTATTGGAAACAGTCTCTTAGGCTTTTTAAGACTGTGTTTCACACATTACACAACAAGTGGATTAGGTGACAAACAGTCTTGAAGAAAAGTGGGATGAGGAAGACCAGACTTCTGAAGTACTAAGTTGTTCTATATCTATATTTTTGGTTTGGGGTTCAGTGGGGAATTTTTTGTTTGTTTTCATTGCTGACAGCCTACACTGTTCCTCCTTCAAAGATCTGTATAATTTTTCAGGTATGTGAATGCAAAGCTTAGTAAGCCTGTGGCACATACAGAATATTGCGTAGTAAGGGCGTGGGGATGTGTAAGAGCAGCTTCTTGGTTGAATTATGCTTGGGTATCGATAATTTACTGGCAGCAAGAGTTTATTATCCTTGATACCTAAAAGATACTAAAATATCAAATACAACAGACATATGGGAAAATAATACTTTTAAGTAAATTGTATGTTGTTCTTTCTGTTGTAGTAGAAATTAGGTAGGTAGCTGTTAGGTTATGCCACTTTGATTTTTATGACTAATATACTTGCTCTTTTCTTCTTTGGAGAAAGTGAAAATAGTGAGTTAACAGAGTTCTTGAACATTACAGACACCTCTGCTAAGTTCTTGATGTGTTGTTTACTTTAACAATGCTGGATTTTTTTTTAAATTGACAGAATACCTACTGAAAAATAATTTCTTGTGCAAAAGGCATTTTCTTTTCTAGATTAATGTATTTGTTACCATCAGCCTGTTGTATTAAATGGTGCCTTTTTATCTTTTTTTTTTTTTTTCTTTTAAGGAGAGTAATTAGATAGGTGTGGTGTGTAGAGCTCACAAAAAATTCTGTTCCTGCTCTTGGAGTTTCAACGGCGAGTTCCTCGGCCAGTGTTTCTCACAGCTCTAGTTCTGGAGCTTGGCACCTTAAGGAGACACTCCTAGTTTGAAATCCAGGCAAAGCTGTGTTGCCCCAAAGCTGGTGGCTCTCCGAGGACTGGGAATGGGGGGGCTGGAGGAGAAACCTCTGTCTCCAGAAAGTAAAGGAAATGTTTTTTAGAGTGAATTCATCTCCAGTGTGTTCATTCTCATCTTTCTTTCCATGAGGGGGGGGAAACCAGCAAAAAGTCACGAAAGCCTCTGACTTTGTCCGGTTTCTCTTGCCAGAGGAACAGCCTTGTGGGGAGGCAGGGAGGTCGGTGGCTTTGTGAGTAAAGCTCAGAAATCTTCCTGGTTCTGGAAGAAGTCAGCTTTGTGCCTGCCTTTGTGCTGTGCCTGGTAGAAGTGTGTGAACTGACTAGAAAACTCAGGTGTTCAGTCCCCAGGAGGGAAGCCTCTGTGAGGTGGGACAAGGCCTCACACAGGGGGAGATCCTAAATTTTTTTAATTGAAAAATGATACACGCTTATTCCTCCAGAGCAGGCGCAGGGGCCTAACTCAGTGTATCGCTTACAAGCTCTTGTGACTGTCAGCTGCCCATTCTGAGTATTGCCCGGTTTGATTGTTGTAATAAAAATAACTGAGCTCGTAACCCAGAGACCTTCTGTCTTAAGGTGAAGTCCTCTTTCACGTAACATTTCTGTATTTTTAAAGCCCTCTTTGAAGAATGCTGGTTCTGTTTGCAGTTCCCCATTCCTGTTTGGGCTCTGATGAGGGCGGTGGCGATGCTACTGACCGGGTGACACAAATCCTCGCTGAGCTCAGCAGTGCCCAGTGGCATGTGGCAGGCCACCTAATCGCGTGTTTTCCTCGTGTTTTCTTTTCAGCTTGCAGTTTGCTGCTGCGCATAGCTTTGGAACGTTCTGGTGTTTAAAACAACGTGCAGAAATGGGAACGGCTGTAGTAATTACAGATAAATGCTAGCCTTCTGCGGGACGTGGGACTGAAAAGAGGATTTGCAAAAGCGGAGAGCTCTGCTGCAGCCACCAGCCCATGCGCTACAGTGATGCTCTGTCGTGCAGAGTGGGAAGCTGAGGAGAGGGGCAACAGTACAGGTGCGCTGCTTCTAAAATTTCAGTGTGACCGATTAAAAATGAAGTTTAGGTATGCGCCACCTTGTAGGATTTATTGTGATGGAAGCGGTAAGTTTCCGAAAAGACGTCACTAAAGAGCACGTTTTAAGAAGAAGTAAGAATGGGGAGTTTAAAGTGTCAGAACTCTTTTCATGACATATTTCTATGCCCAGTGAGGAGTTTTACCTGATGCTCAGAAATACTACTTTTTCTGAGTATTTCTGCATGCGTAGCTGAGGCAAATTTCAAGTTAGGTAACCCACTGTGTCGGTGATCAAGTGGAAGTGCTGAGATCACTTTTCATCAAAATGATGACAAAACCGATGTCTTTGGCACGTTTGAAACTTTTCTTGATACGATCAGTTAAAAAACTTTTCCAGTGAAACAAAGCCTCTGGAGACGTATCATCTGGGTAAAAAACCTGGAGGTGTCTTGCAGTCTGTGCTTTTAATGCTATTTAAAAGAAAAAAAAAGAGAGATGTTTAGCCTGCAATATTGAAGTGATGGCCTGTTTGCATACATGCAGAATCTGGAGGCAGCGGATGTGAACTCTTGTTACCCTGCTCGGCATGTACTGTCTTGCTTTCTAGACCACTTGCAGTAATCATGAAGGGACTTAAAGCAGAAGTTGCCCTTGTATAGTGAAGATTGTAGACCAGTAGCCATGCTGCATACTTAAGTCTAAATAATTTCTTCTGGCCACAGATTGAACTTTGTGTATGTAAAGGCTCTTTGTACTGAAGTAAACAGCCGAACAAAAACACCCGTGAAGGAATTAGACACCGCAGGAGGTAGTAAATGCATAGTGCTTCTTACCGTTGGCCGTGGGATAGTTCCAAATTTCTCTGCATATCTCAAACTTCCTGCATGTAAGGAAGCATAAATGGAGGTGTTGGAAGTTTAAGAAAATAGTCAAACAGTACAAAAAAAATATTAAAATTAAATTGCCATTCACTGCTGTCAGTTGTTTTTTGTTCAGGCTTAAAGATGTTTCAAAGTTTTAATAGTAAAATAAAGGCAAACACACCAGTGTTATGCTTTGGATTTGATACAGGTTGCTGAAATCCAGAAATCTTAAAACAGACATCTTTAGCAGATCACTCAGTTTCTAGGTGGTATGAAGCCTTCTTCTATGCTGTTGTAATTACAATATTGAACTTATTCACAGATTGTGCTTGATAACGTGATTTAGTGTGATAAAATTCAAATGCAAGTGGGTTCTCTCAAAAAACACTGCTTAAAAACGTGCTACTTTAAATTTTAATGGTACACTTAATCAGCTCTAGCTGAAAAATCCATGATTCAGTATTGCTAAGTTTCTTTTCTGAGCCAAAATGGCAAAAAAATTTATTTTAGTAATCAAAATAGAGGAAAACACTAAGTGTAAGTCTGTGTTAAGGCAGTTGTCTGGCTCAGTGTGTTGCATTCGTGGGTAATTTTAGCAGCACTTGAGGCTGTTCATGTGCTAATCAGCTTTTCAATGTCTTGATTCAAACCAGTCTCTTTAAAAAATGTCACGCTTTTGTTTTGTGAGAAAATGGGCTTATTTCCCATGTCTTCTTTTAGCATCACTAAATGATGGCTAATCTAGCTCCTGGGTGTAGATTAATATTTGTTGCAAATAGTTACCCTGTGTGGTAAGAAAATTGCAGAAGAATAAAATTTCAGCGTTTAATCTTCTCCGTAATAGCAACCCAGATCATCTTTTGAGTTGAGTTTTGTGGGGAGCCGTGGTCCTGCATTACCTGTGGTCCTGGGATTTTGTCTCTCGTTTGTTACAGTCGCATTTCTGATCTGGAAGAGAAGCACCTACATAATCCTGCTCTTTGTTATTAGCTTTACTATTGTTTGGGAGAGCATGTGTGGGGTTTGAAGGTAGTCGGGCGGCAAACCCCACTGCTAACGCTGCTCTTCTGACAGGAATGTCCTGCTGAGGCTCTCCCCATGGTTGGGTTTTGTGGTTTTCCTCCACCCACTCCATCTCCTCGCGCACCGGCCCTTCCCCAGGCACTGCCTGTACCAAGGCTGTCGGTGCAGTTTTGTGCCGACGCCTCGCAGGCTCACCTGGTGAGGTTTGTCCCCTGCAGATCAACGTGCTTTAGCTCTGCCACAGTTTGTTCTTCGCGTTTGCTCTGAGCAATGAGCCTGTGTTTGAACAGAGCAAATCTATTAGCTCTAAGGGGAGTCAGTTTATCTCTAAAGTTGCTGCTCTTGTTACATTTTTTGTGTTGTGGAAATGTGAACTGTAATAATATTAAGGCTTTTTACATATTTTTAAGGTTATATTCCCACCAGCTGAACTTAAGAATGTTAAAAGCATTCTAGGAAGCGTTGCTAGAGATAGGTTTGTGTTGTTGCTGTTTTAAGACAGATATTTAGAACCATGCTTATTAAAGAATTGAACCACAAAGGCATGAATTCAAACAGCTGCCTCTTCAGATGCATCTCCGTTTTAACATATTAATTGCTGTTTGATTTGCTTTGCTTTATGGCAACAAGTGCAAATTTGGGGGACTTTGCTGAGTCAGGGCTGTGATCACCTCAGTGAAATGACACTGGCAAAGAACTTTAGCTTGAATTAGAATTTAGCTACAGAAAAAGTAACTGCCCTCCAAGGTTTTTTCTCCTCATCCTCACTCAGTAGCTGGCATGGTCACTAGGCTTTGTTTATAACATGTGGTGGTTGTGAATTTGACAGTGATAATAGCCTTTAGAACTTAAAGAGGCATGTGAGTGGTCAGTTTGGCAAAGTAAATGATTAGGAATTGCAGTGTAAATTGCGGAAGTAATCAGCATGATTTCTTTTCTCAACAAAGAAACTCATCGCCGCAGGACAGCATAGCAGCATGTATAGTGGTAAAGTTTTACACTATCTGAGCTATATACAGGTACTAACTGGAAACCTATATCCTGATATTCCATTTCACTAAGCTCTTATTGTTAGACCTCCACAAAATTAACTGAGGGCTTGGATACCGGACAAAATATTATTCTCTTGGTTCTGTGGGTTTTTTGTCTTCCTCTTAAAAAGGTGCTGTTCTGCTTAACAACTTAATAGCAGAACTATATATAAGAACAGTAATTATAGAATAAAAGGATATTTCCAGAATTACTAGGGATGGAAAATTTCACGCGAGCACTCCAATTTGTAATTTATAACTCAGCTATTATAGATACTGTAATAAGTTTATATAAAGAGATAGTATCAATGCTACATTTTTAAAAGTTTTAAATCACTGCATATATTAGCTGCTGTGTAGCTCAAAAGATACATGTTTATATATATATGTATATATATGTGTGTGTGTTTGTATATGTACACACATAGAGATGTTGGCTCAGATTGTGTCTTGCAACTTGTGGCGGGTTGACCCGGGCTGGCTGTTGAGTGCCCGCCAAGTCTGCTCCATCACCGCCCTCCTCAGCTGCACAGGGGGAGGAAAATACCAGGGAAGGCTCATGGGTCGAGGTGAGGGCAGGGAGATCACTCAGCAGTTACAGTCATAGGCAACAAGAAATAAAACCAAATCTTAAAACACCCTCTCCTCAGCCCTTCCTTCTTCCCAGGCTTAGTTTCACTCCCAGTTTTCTCCACTTGCTCCCTCTCCGCGGTGCAGTGGGTCAGGGAGTGGGGTCTGTGGTCAGTTCCTTCCCCTGCTCCAGCCTGGGCCCCCTCCCGCAGGAGACCGTCCTCCCTGACCTTCTCCAACACGAGTCCTTCCCACAGGAGACAGTTCTTCCCAAGCAGCTCCAGCGTGGGTCCCCCACAGGGTCCCAGGTCCTGCCAGCAACCCTGCTCCAGCACGGGCTCCTCTCTCCATGGGCTCGCAGGTCCCGCCAGGAGCTGCTCCAGCGCGGGATGCCCACGGGTCACAGCCTCCCTCAGGCATCCAGCGTGGGGTCCTCCGCAGGCTGCGGGTGGCCGTCAGCTCCACCAGGGACCTCTGTGGTCCACAGGTGGATATCTGCTCCAGCACCTCCTCCTCTTCCTTCCTTACTGACCTCAGTGCCTGCAGGGGGGTTTCTCTCACGTATTCTCACTCCTCTGGCTAAAATTCCACAGGAACCTTTTCCCCCCTTCTGCAGAACGTTATCCCAGAGGCACCAGCACCATCACTGATGAGCTTGGCCTTGGCCAGTGCTGGGTCCATCTTGGAGCCGACCTGGGCTCTGTTGACCTGGGGGAAGCTTCTGCTGGCTTCTCACAGAAGCCACCTCTTGGCTCCCCCCGCTACCAAAACCTCATGAGCCCAACACACAACTCCGCTTGGCTTGATGGGTCGTTAATGGCATCGCGTTTATGTGACCACAGTGTTGGTTCTTTGGCCAGGATGTGTCCGGAAGCCTCAGTGCCACACTTGTCCTCCCTCCTGTGTGCTGGCACCTTGGTGTGCCTGGGGGGGTGATGGCTGCTCAGCCTTTACCCCATCCCATCTCAGCAAGGGAGGGATTTAACCTCTAACAGCTCAAGTGGAATTTCACACTGAAATGAAAGAACCCATTATTTTTCACAGTAGTTCTATAAAGAGCATTTGCTGCCCACCTCTTAACAAACACTGTTAGTTAAATCTTAGTAATGTGTCATGCAAAGAAGCAAGCGTTTGTAGGCAGGTGCTTTGGGTTTTACCTTGCGTTACACAGCAGCATATAAGTATGAGTTGGTAATACTGAAATAGTATTAGAGTTGATGGTAACTTTAAGTCTGAGGAGCCATCCCTACTCATTCGTATGTAAGGTGTATGAGCCCAGAAGAGTGCTCAGGTGGATTTTCAGTCCTCTGTCATAGACTTCTACATCACTTTGAAAATATTTCTATAAACTTGCCCAAAGACTGTCAGGGCTGGAAGTGCATGGTTCGTCTAGGTAGCCTCTGCCACAGACTGACCTTCCTCCCAGGAAGGCAGATCTCTGAGCTGTGACTTGAGAGATGCTTTCTTATAGAGTAAACCAATTTATTCTTTTCCCATTTTCTCGACTCGCTGGCCAGAAGACAAAACAAGAGATGCTGACTTGCTTTTCCTGTGACTGAGTCCCTCATACATACTTTTTCTTCATTTTTTCTTCCTCATCCTGTCCTTGGATCTCCCTGTGTCTGTCTGTACTGCAGTGCGATGGCCAGAACTGTGCTAGCACTTGACCTAGAGAAGCTCAAGCCAAAAAGATGGAAAGTTATTCCTGTATTTTACATTTGTATTTATGTTGTCATCGTAACAGATTTTTGTCTCCGATTCCTCGTCCTTTGGTTGTTTTTGGCAAGAGTGTCTCAGCCTTTGGTGTTGTAACCTTACATATTTTTGCCAGTATTGCTGCCTGCGTAACTTTTAGGGTTTTGTATTGTTGCGTCTAATCTCCTTCAGCTTAGCACCAGCCTGTCAGAGATCCCTTCAGGAGCTCCCTGAAATGTTCAGGCTGAAAGCTGGCTGAAGGCAAGCTCGGAGCCCCGTGTTACACACCCGCTTCCCCATTTCATTTCATGAAATATCACCTCAAGTACTGCAAGAAGTTCAGGGGTGGCATGTCTTCCCCTGGAGGTTTGCTCGTTCTCACCCACCAGGATTATTTCCATGGCTCAGTGTATTTTGTGTTGTCTTCATGTGCTTCATTCTTGACCAGTGTGTTGGTTCTTATTTACTCTCTTGTTACGAATCTCGCTTTCTGTATTGGTTGCCTGGTGTATCTTTTTGGCTTGCCTTCTGTTATCAAAGGTAACCGACTGATGTGCTGTGCCTCTTTCTAAGGGCAGGTAATGAACTTCCTCAGTCTGATGAATTTTCTCCATGAATTTCCAAACTTTGTAGTTTTAGTTGCGGATAGCTGTCCCACTACATTGTGTATGGGATGGTTTCAGTGAGTCTCAGTTTTCTGTAACCAAGAGCTGCCAGAGACTTCTCCGCCTGCTGTACACACAGTGAAACTAGATACCCAATTTTTGGAAAGCTTCTTTGTCAGGTTTTGTTTTACTAGCTCACTTGTTGGCTTTTGTGACTGTTCTCTTTCAACATGAAGGACAAATGAGTTTCTAAGGATAGTCCTTCTCTTACTGAGTTAGAGCCCCGGTCTCTTCATCAGCCCTTCCTGGAAAGCCATCCCCTCACTCCTGGCCAAGAGCGTCAGAGGTCCCTTGGTCAGTTCTCTGTGTGTCTGTCTGTGCCTGCCGGGTGAGAGCAGGGACTGCAACCCTGGAAATGCTGCCTCACACCCATCGGCTCTGATCGCAGGGCAGGGGGCACTTAACAGGTTCCAGTCTTTGCTTAATCGGCGTTAACCTGTAGCGTCTTCACCATCTGTTGGGCCCCTCCTGTGGTGCTCGTGGGGAGTCTGGTGCTGTTGCTGCTTCCTCTTGAAACTTGTCAGTGTTAGATTAATGATTGGACTCGATGATTGTAAAGATCTTTCCCAGTCTGGATGATTCTGTGATGCTCTACCACCCGTGCAGGACCCTCAGTCACGGCAAGAGCAAGCCTCGGCGCCGATGATGCTCCTTTTCCCCTCTGCCGCCCAGGCCATCCCGAACCCCAACACTCTCTCTGCCGAGCCCGAACCTGCCGAGCTCTCCTCATTCTCACTTTTCTCGTTGTGACCTTTTCCAACAGGGGGATGTTTTCCCCAGCCTGCGGCGGCGGGGCTTTACCACCACCCCTGGGTGTGCCTGCCCGGGCCTGGCCGTGACGGGGCCTGTGCGTCAGGCGGTTGTTATGCCGGTTGCTAGGCACCGTTTTAATATTTACCTCCACGCCTGACACGAGTCCGTGTGTTGCTTCACCCCTTCCGCAGTCCAACCGTCGGGCTGCAGCAAATGCAGCAGGGCACAGCTGCCTGTGGTGCAGAGCACCACGTTTTTTTTACTGCAGTTCGTTCCAGTTTTCCTCGGAACGAAATGCAGTAAAAAAACACCCCCCAGGGTCAGGGTGGTGGTGGTGGCGTGGTGGCTGCTGGACCAAGGGGTTGTGCCGTCTGCCCACGAGGCTCGGCGTGACTGCAGCCCCCACACACTGAAGGGTTTGGAAGGACAGGGACCCCCCCCTTCTTCCTTGCTGTGGTTCGTTTTGGGAGAAAGAGCGGAAAACTGGAGGCCTCGGATATTGCAGAATTCTGTGGAAAAGCACTGAAATGAGTCACGGGGTCTGTGGGAGGGGGTCCTGCACTCCCGCCGCCCACTTCGTGTCCCCAGGACGGGGATGTGTTTCCCAGAATCAACCCTGAGTGTTCCCAGGAGGACAACTTCACGCTCTCCATAGGCCTGAAACTCTTTTCTGGTCCCAAACTACTTTTTTTTCCTCTGTGAGTGTTAAAGCTCCTCATCTCTTAGTTTCTGGTAGTTACGGCCATCGGGCTGGACAGGGTGGAAAAAAGCAGCAGTTGGTTTCTTTGGGTGGTTTTCACTTATCTCTTCAGGTCATAGTGGTTGTTGCTGTGCTTGAACTTGGGAAAGAATTTTTGAATGTACCACAAGAAACTGGCTTTGTAGGAGTTTTCTGAGGTGAAGAGGAGAGGAGCGCTCAGATTGAAGCGTTTTTATTAAATGGACAGGGACTGGGGTGACTAATACATAGGTGTAGGTGTGGAAGGAATTCAGATTAATTTCATGGTGAAGAAAGAAAGGGAAGGGGAAAACTAGTAAAGACTAAATTAAGAAAAATACAGTGTTGCTTACAGATTACCTGATGGCAGTAGCAGAAATAAATAAAAAGACTGTTTAAAAACCTTTGTTCCCTGTTCTGATGTAGGAGGCTCTATACATCCTTCTGTACGTCTCCGCATGTACAAATGTTTCCATCTACTATATAGTCAATCTATATGTGTGTACATATATGGAAGAAGGTATTACTTGCTTATATTCCTGTAGTGTGACAATTGCAAATTCACTCCAGCATCTATTTAAAGTAGTCAAACCTCTTGGCAAGGTGTGTAAGATACCAGGTGCCGTGGCGAGGGGGGCACGTTGTCGTTGAGTGATGTCCAGTAAGTTCCTCGAGGTGGACCTGCGACCCCTGGGCGTGAGTGGCGATGGATTTCCTACCAGCCCCTTGCCTCGTGAGACTGCTGTGATAGACGGAAACCCACAATCAGGAACTACGTTGACTTAATGAGCTTCTCTGTAGAAAGATAAATCACAAATCAGTGATGAGTGAGACAGAAATGGTGTGGAATAAGTGGTAGAGTGTCCTGGCATGTGTGTATTTGCACATAGTTCATTATTTTTGTTATTTCCTTATTAGTACTATTGTTTATTGAAGCTGGTTTAGTTTCATTTTCCAGTCTGCCAGCCTCTCTGCCTTATTCCTTTTCCCTTCCTGTTTGGAAGGGGATAGAGGTTAATAGTTGTCGTCGTGCACCTTTTAAATTCTGTGCAACTTTTGTCTTATTGCTGAGAAATGATTGTACTATCAAAAGTTAGGGAAATAAGCAAATTTTACTTGTGGAAGTAACTCATCCTGGGTATGGAATAGTAGTATAGCTTCCAAGTTGTTCAGACCATGTGCATTTTCATACAGCAAGTGGCACAGCAAACATGAAGAGAAAATCTAGAAAAATCGATAACTTGTGCTGTTCATTTAAATGCAAACGGTGAATGTGTTGCTGCAGCCGAGGTGGCAGATACAGCTTTGAGTGGAGGAGCGTGAAGCCAGAACAGAGAGGTGGCATTACATGTGTATAAAGTATTGATGAGACAATTAGAATATTCATTTCTGGCTTTGAAGTTTGATAAAGTCACAGCAGAATGAAAACATGTTGTTCTCAGATTAACCTCGCTGGAGCTGGGAAGGCAGACCATGCTGTTTGCAGCTTTTCCAACAGGGCTCTGTGATATGTAGGAACACTTGTGTGTGTGTCATGTACAGATTAATTATTCCTTTTTTATTTCAGCATATTTGGGTGTGCAAATTTAGTATTAAATATTGTGTATGACAGAGTAGTAAACTCAAAAGTAAGATTTTTGCTGCAAAGAAGTGTGGATGGATCTTGCACAGCAGGCAGATAGGCTTCAGTGTGAGAGCGGGAGTTGAGTTTGTTTTGATACTTGATATGAAATTTGCATTCGGTGCCAGTCAGAGGAAAAAAGAGTGAAAAGATGTGTGGTCATCATGCTGTCAAAATCCTACATACATACCTTGTAGAAATACAAACAAGACAGAACATCTAAGCTGATAACTCTTGTTTTCACTAATAATTTATTCTTAGTTTTCAGATGGGTATATAATGAATTCAGGTTGCTTAGGCTTGCTTAATGAAAGTATGTCCAACAAAGGTGAAATTCATTAGTTTGCTTGCTTTTTCTCTTTTTTTTTTTTTCCTCTCAGAAGCAGTCCCCCTCGGTGGATTCATCAAAAACACAAATTAGGAAGCCATCTGAAACAAAGGTATGAATTCCTGAGAAACTAACACTAGCAATTAAGCATCAATATAAGAAGCACTGGAATTTTTTTTTAAATGCTTTGATACCAAGTAACTTCATTATGCATATTTCTTGTCTGCAGCTTGGTTTCATCCTAAAAAAAAAAAAATCTAAAAAATGCTGTACAAAAAAACACTGAAGATTTTATGACAGCAATTAAAGAAACATTAATTAAAATTTTTACTTTTAGCTCAGTCACACTCTGTGACGTGTATATAGCTCCCCCCAGCGTGATTACAGGGCTGTGTACCTAATGATAATTTTCCATGTATACAAAGAACTCGGGATAGTTTCAGCTTTTAGTGTATGTACCACTGCATCTGCTCTTCACTGTCGTATCCTTGGCAGCTTCCTTGCCTTTGCCCTTTACGCTTGTTCTGTCTTGCCTGATGACTCGGACACCTTCAGTGCCTGAGCTGTGTCACCAGGCACGTACCTCACTTGTTGGAAGAGTCACAGCCCTCCTCCCCTCGCGCCCAACAGAGCCGACACGTGCTGTTTACACAAATGATTAACCATCGTCCCCATCATTTTCCGCAATGGTGACGATGAAGACAACAAGAACACCGAACCGGGCCAGCAGAGTCTCGTGCCTTAGTTTTTGCCTATTTGAAGTGAGCCGCTGCATTCCCCTCAACATTTTAAAACTCTTTTCCTCCGTGCACCCGTGTAAGACTTACGCGGGTAGCCATGAGCGGGATGACGATGAAACCTTTTCCATTTGTGCACGACTGCCATTACTCATGAAGGCACCTGTGAGGCTCCAGTTTCATCTCCCTGCTACGTGTGCGAGCAGACTCGTTTGTGTCGTGTTTGTTACTGATGTTGCTCTGCACGTGGTTTAACCCAGACAGCTCTCCAAAAATAGTTGCGGTCTTTGCTTGCTTGAAATTTGAAATAGCTCTTGGAAGAATGGGGTAGATTTCTAATCAGATCTTTAAAGCTGGTGTTTGTGAGATGAGACAAAAAGAGAGTAGCAGAGGAGTCCTTCAGTGCTGTGTGAGACATGAGCACAAATCCCCTTGAAACAACGTCCTGCATTTGCATGTGTAAGACAATTAATGCCTTTTTTCAGTGTCTGCTGCATTATTAATGTCTCCCTTCTGCTGGATTAAGCCAGTCATTTGCATTTTTGACAGTAGACTTCTTTGGAAAGAAATGAGATTGCTGAGTCACTTGCATTTCTAGTCCTAAATTTCTTGCACATTAACAGCTCTTTCCTAATTGCCTGCTATAACCACATTTGCCTTTCTCAGAGTAGTTTTATTGTGCAACTGTCCTTAAAGGCACTCTGGACCCTTCTTCAGCTTTCAGTTCTGTGCTGTGCATCCTTTGTCTGGAGTTAACCCCCAGTATTGAGCAGCAGAGGAAGGAATGTGGACCTTCTCGTTCTGTAGGGAGGCCCTGGGGCTGGGTGGGAAGGCTGGAGGAGCAGGGTGCAGAGCAGGCACCCCTGGAGGAGTGGAGGAAGCTGCCGCCACCACCACCAGGACACATTCTTCAGCTCCACAGGAACACCTCCTTCAGCCTTCTTCCTCTTGCAGGCTTTTGTGCAACTGCACTGGTTGAAAAGCACCAGTTTTCTTTTCCAGGCCGGGTTTGTTTTTTTTTTTTAATTTATTTACTGAGTTGTTTTAAAATGTGGCCTCTCAGATATGGGCACGGTGCAGGTGGGAGCAGCAGTAGAAGGGAGGTGGAACATCTTTTTCTCTGTAGGCGTTCGGTGTGTGCTGTGAACTGATGCTGTGGCTTTGGGCTGTGACTGCCCACAGCTGGGTCTGTCTAAGGGTGACCGAAGCCTTTTAACAGATAGTTTTACGCTGAAATTGTTGGTTTTACTCTCCTGATAATACAGGGTTTTTATTGGTAAAAGTGTACCTGTGTGTGTGTATCTGTTCATGGTCGTATGTTTTAATGTGGCCTTGACATCTTCATGTTTGTGTAAGTCTTGAATTACCCATATGAATCCCATTTATTCTCAGCATTGACATAGGTGAATTTACAGTATGAGCAGTTCTGTGCATCTAAGAAGAAATACAAGAATAATGAATAGTGCATACCCTACACAAAAAATACATTAAGTACTTAGTAAGGTAATATTTACAATATATCATTAAAAAAATGTCATACAGTCAGTAATAACTGATTTGGCTGGCAGGCTGAGAATTTGAATTTATGTTCTCTACAGCTGTTGTCGGTTGCTGACAGAAATGCAGGTAAATATATTTTTTTCGTCCTGCAAAAAGATGTGTTTGTTTTTCTACTGAAAATCACATAAAGAAAACCTGATTTTGTGCTTTGGCAGCAGGGTAGTGAACAGAGCAGGCGGCAGTTCCACAGCAGCAAGAGTCAAACTCAATGTTTCTTGAACCTCGTGCTTGCACTTCTATTTACATTGCTTTGCAGCCTTGCTGCCAAAGGGCATCTTGTCTCTGATTGACTCTTTGCTTTAGATGTTGCATAAAGACGGGTATCCTTTCTTTTTTGCTTAAAATATGTGAAAATTTAGGATTACCTTTTCAATATATGATTATGCTGTGTACAGGTGCACAGACAGATGTGTGCGGCTTTGAATTAACCATGTGATAGTCGCATAATGAAAATGTACAAGTGGGAGCATGTAAAGAATGACTGAATCTGAGAAGTATTGTGTTTTAATCAAGTTAGGCATCAAAAGAAAATCCAGAAGGGGAATCTGAGATGTTAAGTCATGTTTTTGTTTTTATTTATTATAGTTTAGTTTAGTTTAGGGTTTTTAATTTATTTAATTTTATTTTTTAAATTTAATTTAATTTTTTTCATTTAATTTTGATTTTTTCTCCCACTTTGGAGTTTGGGAGCTTTTTGTCCTCCGTATCAGTAGGATTCTGACTTGGGTCCTGTGGTTTTTGCCATGGCCTACGTCTTCGAGACCTTTGCCAAGCTTTCACCCGGGCATTTAAGTTGTTAGGCATGTTCAGGATTTCCCAACCCAGTGTCTGTGGTTCTCTGTGTGGGTGTGAATACTTGGGTGAGGAATGGTAAACAAATGTAGCAAATTTCTCAATGTGGTCATCCAGCAAGGAGAAGCTGAATATGTCTAAAATGGTGATTCATGTTGGGCAGCTGAAATGAAAACTTTTAAATTACCAGCTAATGGGTTGGGTTATTCACTGAGTTTTAACAGGCTGTTGGGGAAAAAAAATGTTGTGTCTTGGTAACTTTAAATACGCTGAGCCAGTCCCACGACTGGACTGACGGGGCTCCCTGTGCTCTCGGGTGATTTTCCAGTATCCAGGTTGGCTCCTTTTGTGTTGATCACAGCACAACTGAAGTAGCATGAGCAACAAAAAATAGTAAGAAACTTTGGTGAGGAGGCTGGCATGCTCATTCTTTTCTCTTACCGTTATAACTGTTCTTTTAATTTTTCATCTATTTTCATTTTTTAATTACCACTACTAGTGTTTCTACTAGTACAGTAAGCAATAAATTGCTAGTAGTAGTGTTTCTACTAGTAGTAATTAGTTGTTTACTGTACTTTGACCTGAGGTGAATCACAGGAATCAGTTTTGTGGTGTGGCTGCAGAAAAATTTCAAGTGAAAATCAAACTCTTGGTTATATGTTTTCAACATCTTCCCTCTCCATCCTTCATGTGAGGAGGGAGGGTGTTTGCACATGTGTGAGTGCTCTCAGGTCACTGGTGCCGGGGTCTGTGCCAGGACGCTGTGAACCGCTGTGCGCTCGGCACATAACATGTGCTCATGGTACTCTTCTGAGATACTCTTTAGTGGATGCCATATCCCTCAACTTCAGTGCGGCTTTCTATACTGTCTCCCCTAATATCCTTGTACGAAAACTCAAGAAATGTGGGATAAGTGATTGGACTGTGAGGTGGATTGTGAACTAGCTCAGCAGCGGAGTTCAGAGGGTTGTGATCAGCAGCACAGAACCAAACTGGAGGTCTGTGGCCAGTGGTGTTCCCCAGGGATCAGTGCTGGGTCCGGTTTTGTTCAATATTGTCATCAGCGACCTGGACAAGGGGACAGAGTGCACCCTCAGCAAGTTCGCTGATGGAACGAAACTGGGAGGGGTGGCTGACCCCCAGGCAGGGTGTGCTGCCATCCAGCGAGATCTGGCCAGGCTGCAGAGCTGGGCAAAGGGGAACCTCAGGAAGTTCAATAGGGACAAGTGTAGAGTCCTGCATCTGGGGAGGAACAACACCAGGCACCAGCACAGATTAGGGGTCACCCTGCTGGAAAGCAGCCCCATGGAGAAAGACCTTGGAGTCCCAGTGGGCAGTGAGTTGTCCCTGGGACAGCAACGTGCCCTTGTGGCCAAGAGGCCAGTGGGATCCTGGGGGGCATCAAGAAAAGTGTGTCCAGCAGGTCTAGGGAAGTTCTCCTCCCCCTCTGCTCTGCCCTGGTGAGACCACACCTGGAATCCTGTGTCCAGTTTTGGGCTCCCCAGTTCCAGAGAGACAGGGACCTACTGGAGAGAGTCTAAGGGAGAGCTACGAGGATGGTCAAAGGACTTGGACATCTCTCCTGTGAAGAGAGACTGAGAGGACTGGGGCTGTTTAGCCCTGAAGAGAGATGGCTGAGAGGGGACCTTGTTAACGTGTATGAATATCTGAGGGGTGGGTGTCAAGGGGAAGGGGACAATCTCATCTCAGTGGTGCCCAGCAATAGAACAAGAAATAATGGGTGTGAGCTAGAACATAGGAAGTTCCACCTCAACATGAGGAGAAATTTCTTTACTGTGAGAGTAACGGAGCCCTGGCCCACGCTTCCCAGAGAGGGTGTGGAGTCTCCTTCTCTGGAGACTTTCAAATCCCCCTGGATGCGCTCCTGTGTGGTTGCCCTGGGTGACCCTGCTCTGGCAGGGGGGTGGACTGGGTGATCTTTTGAGGTCCCTTCCAACCCTGAACATTCTGTGATTCTGTGATTTATATAAGCCAACCCCTTAGAAATGACCATGCCTATTAATGTGTCTGAATATATGTTTCTTATTTCAGCCCACAGCAACAACTAGAACAGAACCTGGAAAAAACATGCAGTCGAACAAGGTAAACACTTACCTTTCACCTCTGTCAAGTTGTTGTACTTTGGGTTTTGACTAACTTCAAAAAAGAGGCTCTACTCTTGGCTGCTGTCACGCCACACAGAGCTGCCATGAGGTGTGCAGGAGAGCTGGGGGTGACAGGTGTGCTTGGGAGAAGCAGTTGGGATGCTTTATGGCTTCAGAGCAGCTTAAGAAATGTTCTGCTCACCATCTTTAAAATCGCCTCCTGCTTATTTGAGCCAATGCAGGTTGTGTTCCGTAGCATTGAGTGGTAGCTATGGTAAATGACCTCACTTTTTCATTTTATGACAGCCAACAGACTCTCAAAATAAACAGCAGTCTGAAGAGAAGCAAAAGGAACCCAGTGATGTAAGTCACATATTATTCTCTCTTTTTTTTTTTCCCCAAGTACCAGCTCCTTGTGGTATTTTTCTTCTTTCCTTCGTTTTTTTGTAAAACCGTCCCATAAGTATTTCTGTGTCTAATGATAATAATTTATCTCTACACAGGCAAAAAAACAAACCTCATGTTCTCTGACAACGACTTCTAAACCAAATAATACGGGAGAAGTAACAACAACTCAAGGTGACCAGCCTTTACAAGCAACCTCTACAGAGACAGCAAAGGTATAGTAGAAGTAGCAATCCAATTTTTATTATTTATGTTATCCTAGGGGTTACAAATCCATGTCAAGGTGAATTCTTGTTCTGAATGTTGTAGAGTAAGAATGAGTCCCCAAAAATCACAATAAAGGAAAGCTCAAAAGCTGCCTTGTGTTTAAAGGTGTGTATGACAAACCTCCTTGTGCTGTTTTAAAATCTGGGATTTAGAAACTTCACTCTTTGCCCACTAATTAATTTTAACAACCTGGATACACTACTTCCACCTAACCCGTGACAGCATTAATGGATGAGCAACTGCGGCTGAAGCTGCCCAGCCGGATGGTGGTGGTGGTTAGTGCGGGTTGTTTGGTGATCCTGCTGTGCATCCACTTTTTCTTCTCGTCTTTTTATTATCCAACACGCTCTGGCTGTTAGCTGAGCAGTCAGCATTAAAATTACCACAACTGTAGGCCTGTTCCCATGTGTTACACCTTTGGGGTTCCTCGGTCATCCGTGCAAGCTCTTTTCAAGTTCCTTGGAGCTGCGTGGGTGTAATTGTTTCTTTATTAGTCTCTTCCCTTGCCCTGTGACTAATGAAGGTGAGCAGAAGGGATCATGTGGTCAGGCAAGCAAATGCAGTGTTTATCTGAGCGGTGCCATCACGGAGCTTCTCTGTCTAATGGACTTTGAATCCTGCTTGTAGTTGCAGGGTTGGTTCCAAACGTGGAAGGTTGGCGTGTTCCGTTTGCAGCAGGGCAGTCCGTATGCTCTTACTGCATGTCATGTCCTGCCCAGGAGAGGGAGGGACAAGTGACTTAGATTCGTAGTTCCCCAGCAGAGTGGACGACAGTGAGACAAGTCTCAAGATCCCTACACAAACATTTATTAATTTCTCACAGCGTATAGGTTGGGCTCACGATAATCAGTTTTAGTTCCAAGACACGTTAGGGCAGGCGATATGTGCTGTGACTGAGTGAGAACCAGGAAAAGAGCAGGTACAGAGCAGACTGCAGCAAGCTGCGGGTTACTTAGTGACAGCAAGGAGAAAGGACAGTAACAACTTCTAACAGGCGGTGTTATACTTAACTACAAGAAATAAGCTTAAGCATAAACTCAGCAAGCAGAATGATGGGCCTTGCACTGTGTAGTGAGACAGAGGAAAGGGAAAGAAAGAGAGAGAGGAAAGAGAGGGAGGAGAGAAGGGGAAAGGAGAAGAAACAGAGATCACTGGTCCAGGTTCCTGCACTGTTTCCGCCAAGGAGGGTTTGCTGTAAGTGAGAATTTCATTAATGCGGGAGTCTGCGTTTTATGTTGGCATTGCTTCTGCACCAAGCTTCCTGAAGCAGTTTTCAGCCTGCCTATTTGAGATGTATTTGCTACCGGTGTTAATGGTGTAAATGAAAGCTTTCAAAGGAGACTTGGAAGGGACCTCAGTCTCTCTGCACTGCAGATTTCTTTTAGTGGCAAAGTAAAAGAAAGAGGTGGAGTGCTTAAAATAGCATCCTTTCTTTCACACAGCAAAATCTCACACGAAACTAGTATGTCTCTGTAGTGTTGCATGTAGATGGAAGATAGCTCTGCCCCATGGCTGAGACCAAAAAAGTATGTGTGGCCTCAGAGCTGGATGTTTTAGGCTGGGCTCAGTATCATGCAAAGTGCAGCAACTCGACTTCCAGAGCACCCAGCCAGTAGGTGGAACCAGCTTATCATGTGTATTCCAAGTGTGGCTGAAGAGGGACAATAGATACGCATGCCTGAATAGATCATCTCTGGTTTACTTTGTCTTTAGGATTTTTAGCATAGTGCCACATAGTAATGCAGTCTCTTAATTTTTCTCTTAATTCTCCAGCCCAATTCCAAGAAGGTGTCCATGGCAGCTGGTGCAGGTGCGGATGGTGCAGGCGCAGCTGGTGCAAGTGTGGTTCCTGCAGCTGATAAGTCAAGTACTGAGGTTGGTCAACACAGTCCTGGGGAAAAGCATCCGTTTATTATAATAGTGTCTCAGGCAGTGCTTCTTTCTGAATCCATTTAGAAAAAATAAATGAATGACTGCTGAGGTACTGTGATGTAGTAGTTATATACAGTGGTGAAGGGCTATGTGACAGAATAGGTAACAAACGAGTGGTGTGTCATTTGTGTTTTGTCAAACAGGGCTTATGTAGAATCATTTTTACCACAACTAGGGTAAAATTAATTACCGTTTGTCTTCAGTTACATGTGTATATGTATGTGTGCATATCAGCTGGTGTGTAAACACAAGTGATCTTGTCACTGACACTGGGACATGAGTTCAAGAACAGTTCTCACTGAAAAATCTGTCAAGAGCAGGAACTACTGAAAGAAAGCTTTTGGTTTAATTTCCCCGAGTTTTCTAACGATTCCCCAGATGATTCAGACAGATTTTTCTTTCTACAGCATGATAACTTACATAATGGTTTGTTTATTTTCTAGCCTGGTATGGATGAGTCGGCACTAGATAGCCTAATAGATACCCTAGGTGGACCTGAAGAAGATGTGCCTCCTAGTCCAGTTTACACTGGTCCAGAAGTTACGGTATTTCACATTTTTTATTTTTATTTTTTAAAAGATTAATCTCTAAAATATCTGTGTAGTTGCTTGCTACTGCATTGATTCAATACTTGAATCAATTAAGATTGATTAAGAGGTTAAGAGGTAAAACAGAGTTTGCACAGTTGCCTTTTAGTGTTTTTGGTAATAGAGAAAGGAAGCGGTTATGTAGGTACTGCCGTAGAAAGCAGTAAAATGTCAACAAAAAAAAGTTTGTTGCTTTTTGAACTGGCTTCCAAGCATGGTCTCCAGTGCATATACAAAAGGCAGTGATGAAGGTGTGAGAAGGTGCAGTACTCAGTGATGGAAAAGTTTTGAAATTTATAAATATTTCAGATTCAGTCTAGGTATAACAATACTTTCTGTAGTCTGAGGCACTGAAATGGCTGATGTTAATGCAAAGGGAATCTGGATTTGAAGCCAGCTGAGATAAACATGCGTGACACCGGGTTCTGAAAGACACTCCGCAGTCAGGGTCCATGACTGGCCCTCATGCCGAGCCGATCCTCATGCTTTCTTTCCAGAAGTGTCTCTATAGATAGCTCTACATTGCAAATTTACTTCAGTAAACCATAGTACAAAAACATTAATGCATGCATTCTTTTAATAGGAAGACATATCTTCAAGATACTTGGAAGAAATGGGTAAACGGGAAGGTAGTCTCCCTCCAGAGTACGTTAAATTGTTGAAGGTTAGTGAGTTAAACAAAAAAATTAATTCTTTGTGTGTGTTTTCTTGCATATTGTATGATTTTGATTCTCATTTGGCACAAATTCTCATTTTAGAGCAAAGGGGATGGCAAAGATGGAGTCCCACCAAAAGCAGGTGAACAGGATGAAGTAAGGCTTATTTTTTATATATTGTAAGTTGAAAATAACCCCATTATCATTCAGTTCCTAGGAAAATTTTTACGTTACTGGTCTTCCAAAAATCCCAGGAAGTGGGAGAGATCTGCAAGGTGCCAGATATCATAAATACTTACAAAACTAAATAGAACTTGGGACATATGTTTCTAATAAAGCAGTATGAATTTTCAGGACACTGAAGCTGAAACCAGTCAAATAAATACTCGCAGAGACTTTTGATGTAGTAATAACAAAGGGAAGAAATAATGTCTGTGTGTGCAGGAGTCTCTTTGTTACGTTTAGCAAAGATTACTTGAATTTCAGTACCTAGCAAGAGAATTCTGTAAGCCGGCTTAATTTTACTGTTGATACGTTTAACGTGCAAAAAGAAAAGCTTACCTGAAAAACTGTGAGGGAAGATACCTTTGTTTTTCCTGTGACAGCAGTATGTGCTTATGAGGTCACTGAATGAGAGAACATGGATCACATCCAGATTTTACACCAAGTGTGACAGCACTGATACTTGAATTCCAATAATCGTAACCTAGTTTGCAATTTCTTGCTCAGAAGCCGATGACAGATGACGAGCTCGCAGAGGCCCTGTCATCTGACTTTACCTGTAGTGCTGCTGCTGCTGAAGAAAAGACAAGTCTGACAGAGGTACTGATACTTTTCTTGCCATTGCATGGCTTTATTGCAGTGAAACATTGCCTTTATTATCTTAATATTTCACGTTGAAACATTCTTGACAACGTTCATCTTCTTTTTATTTTTGCATACTTCTCTGTAATTTCATCTCTCTCATAGAAACCAAGTAAGGAGGGAGAAATTGTGCAAGCTCAAGCAGCGAGTTCAGTCAAGACCTCAGCTCCTCCTAAGGAGCAGAAAACAAAATCAAAAGAGGTATACACATGATCATTTTCTGGCTAGTTAACTTCTGATTAAAGTTTACAAGCACATGCTTTATTTTATGTATGCCTGATCTTGTAAAGATGCTCCTGATCCTTGTTTTCAGTTGTAAATCCTGTTTATCATAGAACACTAATAACACGAAACTGCCGTTGCTCAGACTCTGCTGTACCTTAGAGATCTTGGCTGTGGGTCAGGTAGTTTTCCTTCTGGGTTCTTCTGACTAGGGGAAGTAAAGTAGGAAAATTTAGCTTATGTGCAATGTGTTTAAAACTTGGACACGATGTAATTTTCTCACATTTTCCAAACCTTTCTTTTTTTTGCTCTGAGGAGACCAAGTGTGACGTTACACAGTCTGGGTTTCCAATGTCTAAGCATATGGCAGTTCTGTTGTGTGATACTTGCTTTTTTTGCTGGCTTTCTTTTTTTTTTTTTTTTTTCCTTTGATTTGCCATATCCTGCAAATGTGATGTTAAGGAAATTGGGTGATGCCAAACAGAAACGACCAGTCTGGTGCTGGCTGTCTGCTTCTCATACAGCGTAATAGATATGTAAGATAAAATTTGTGTTAATTTAAAGAAAGAATGAAATGGTGTGCATGTTTTTCTGAAATACAGGAAATTGCAGATGATGCAATGGATGCTCTTCTTGATACTCTTGGTGGACCTGAACCTGAACCTCAAGAAGATCTTACTCCTGTTGTGGAGGTGACAGAGGTACGATCTTCCTGCCTTTGGACTCACCCATGGAACCCAAAGTCCTCTTGGTTAGATACTGTACAAAAGTGTAAAATAATGACGAAGTGACTCCCGCATCGCCGTAAGGAAAGTCTGAGTCTTGGGCGACTAAGAAAATGAAGAAATCCCAATTGGATACAGGTAGAATGGAATACAGTAAGAAGGTAAAACGATGAGCGTTCCATCTGGCTGTACAGTAGCTGTTAGCTACACTTGCTCTGGTTTTTTCCCTGAGCACTGGATACAATTTTGAGCAAGCGTTTGCCTGTATTTACAGTTCAATTTCTTTTAACTTTTGGGGTTTTGGATGCATTCCTCTTTCCATCAGACCCCATTATCCTTCTAGTTTGGGTCTTCCCTTTTGCTGTGTTTTCTAACACTTTTGTTTTTCTTCAGCAGTTAGATTTTAGCAATAGCTCTGTGTTCACAAGCTAAACTTTTTTAGTGTTACACTTTTTTTAGTTTTGCAAACGCTGCCTGTAACCCTGCTAATATCAGTTATTTCCCGCTGTCTGCACATACATCTCAGAGCAAACAAATGGCAGGGAAGTAGCAGAAAATCATTTGTTGCCGAGCGAAGATGTTGGAGCTCAATTTTGATGAAAAGAAGCGTGTTATGCATTGCAGATGGTGCTTCACTAGCAGTGATGGAAAAAGATACAGAATTATGGCTTGTATAATCAGAGTGATGAAATCCAAGGAAGCCCGAGGATTTTGTTCACCTCCACCATTTGAAAAGTACTTGCCACAAACATACAACTCTACATAGTGGTCGAAGTTTTTCGGAATTTAAAACAGCCATATTCACTTACGTCATTGATCTTAAACCATGATGATTTTACCACAGAAAATTGATATGAGTATATTGAGGAGTTTTAGTATCTTGGTAGATGGAATAATCTTATCTGATGCTAGTACTTCATCAAACAGTAGGCTGAAGAGTCTTGTTAGTAAACTGAAATGCACTTTGAGTTTTTATTTTAATTTCTCTAAGTAATTTTTTTGGTTCTTTCTTTTAAAGGCAAAAGCTAAAGAGAAAAAAGAACAAAAGGTTGGGGAACGTGAAGATACGATACCTCCAGAGTACAGGTTAAAACCAGAGTTGGTAAGTTTTTTTCATCTCCATTGTTTTATAAATAGGGCACTGCATCTCACACTTCTTTTGGGCATGGAAAGAATGTGGGGAAAACAAGCAAGACAAGTATTTAATCAGTGGCTTTTTCCTGTTGGTGATTTCTGTCTCTCTAGTTTCCTTTCCTTCCTGTGTGGTCATGACTGGGTTTTTCAGGCATTCTGAGCAAAGATCTGATCTTCCCAGGGCACACATTCCTTCTCCAAGAGCGGTGTCTGATGTTTGACTTCAGTGCTGTAAAATCCATCCCTTTGCAGAAGCGCTCTTGGGTGTCCCTTTGTAACGTAACCTTGAAGCACTGTTGTAAAATGGTGTAAAAATGGGACTCATCTTTTCAGATTGTCGCTTCAGGTGATGGAGATCGGTTCAAGGTTAAGTGAAACAATAGACCTGAGGTGTGTTTTCCATAAAGTTCAGAATTTAAAATTTCCATTATTAGTGTAACTGATGTTAGCAAGGTTGCTGTATAAACTGGCCTTGCTGGGGCTGAATGTTAACGTTTTGTTTTGGAAGGAGCGGTTTTACACCTCTTTTTAGAGATTTCAAGACTGCCTGACTTCAGAGCTGGGATTTAACTCCCCGTTGTTCGAGTGCAAAAGCTTGTCTTTTGCACTCAAAGCTTGTTTTACTACTGGGTGAATTCTTCCTGGGTTACTGTGGAATTAATTCGTGCTGCACATTGACACTGGTAGGACTGAATACCTTCTGGTCTCTCTGCCCATTTGTGTTGTGCTGACATCACATTTCCCTTTCCATTTTTGTCTGCTTACCTGACCATGTAAGAGTTGTCCCTGTTTAGAGGAATTATTGTTACTTTGTCACTGATTTCATCTTGTGTGTACCATTTATTTTATATTGTTTTGCTGATTAATGAGCATGGCACATCTTATAGCAATGGAAAAATGACGATAACTTTGTTTTTAGGATAAAGATGGAAAACCAATATTGCCAAAGCCTGAAGAAAAACCTAAGGTTAGAAAACTGACAATATTTTATGAGCGTGAATAGGTAACTGTTTTCTCCCTTTCTGTCATCACTTTTCTCTCTGGTGTTACGTAAGTCTCTTGGTCTGCTTGTGTGTTTACTTCCTTGAACAAAACCTGCAGATCCAAAGTGTGAAGTGAAAGTTGGTTTTATTGAAATTCACTGTCTCTGAATCAAGGGCTAGTAGTAGGAGAAAGGTTTAGAGACTACTAGTCATCAAATATAGAGAAACATGATTGGGAAAAAAAAGAAAAAAGCTGCTGTGGGTGTTTTCATGATCACAAAGAACAACTTGGACTTTGCAAAAAGTATACATTTTGGCCTAGAAAGGGCAAGATAAAATGAAAATTTTGAATGTTAGAAAGGTTAATTTAAAATGCACAGGAGGAAAGCAAAAATTGGGAAGAGGAAACGAACAGTGCACTGAAGAAACGAAGAACTTCGCTTTGCAGATGCTGTGAGTTGAGGAGTGCTGCTGAACTCAGAGAGGTATGCGCAATGAGTGTGAAGGTCAGGACCAATCTGAGCAGGACAGCACTGTGCCTCTTTGGCAGAAATGTGAAGTCATTTTTATTACTCAAGCATGGGATATGGAGGAACACAAAGGCAGCGATGAAAAGACTTTGTCTCTAAAAATTTACATGTCAGGTCTTAGACATGCAGTCATCTTGAGTGGGTGATGTGAGAGCTGCGTGGAAGGAGCACCCGCCAAGCATGTCACAAGAGGAGCCAGGCACTCGTGTGAGAAGACAGCCCAAAAGCGAAACAGGCAGCACAAGCACAAAAAAAAAGCTCCAGAAGAGGAACGTGGCACGAATTGAGGGAAGTTGGCCCATAGCTTGACAAAAATCTGGTACAAAACTAAAGCAGAAGATGAGTTCAGAAGCTTGAGGGCTTATGCTGAGAGGATTAAGTGATTAGCGGAAGAGTAAGTATTCCTGTGCGCCTCCGTCAGTCAAATGGTTGTCCTGTAAGAGAACTGCAGGGGTATCAGTCACGTTGCAGTATTTTTCTCAGCACTACTTCACTGTTTATAATTTGAGGAAAGTGATTCTGAGCAAGATGTGTTCACCAGTATTCCTGTGATGTTGCCAGTATTTTACATCTGTGAAAACAAAACATGGAAAACAAAAAGGTTATGTCAGCAGACCTGGCAGTGCTGGGTTAGCAGTTGAAATCAAAGATCTTTAAGGTCATTTCCATGATTCCCGTGGGCAAAGGAAGGAAGGTGGGATGGAAATAAGAGACTTGTCTTACACATTTACTCATTTTACCTATTACGAATTTAACCAAATGACCCCTAGCCAGTTCAGTTGCATGTAGCAAGTGAATGGCAGTGAGTGCTAGCGAGGATTTAACCATTTGGGTGTAAACAGAAGGATCTCAGGAGCGTTAGTAATAGATCACAGAAATATACAGTTCACACAGTACTAGATTACATAGTACGAACAGGTTGTAGTAGGTCACACAGCAGGGAACTAAAACTGCCATTTGTTCACTTTTCCCTGAAACGTGGGCAGTGAGAGCCACTGAGTGTCAGCAGTCAGTGCACAAGCTAGGAGAGCTTCCGTGTGACACCGCCTCTGGGGGAACTCGGCTTCTGTTGGAGAAAAAGAAAAAAAAGTAAAATGGGAGAATCATATTCTGACAGTGCGGCTTTCTATTACCTGTATGTATTTTATACTTCAAGTATTACAACAACGTAATACTGTTATAGTAAATACTTCCTAGTAAGTACTATCATTTTTTTTCCTAGTGGAGAAGTTGTATTTTCCTTTTCAGTAGCCTTTTAAACGGTATTGAACATGATGTTCTCTACATTGTTTTGACTTTTGATAACAAGACAACTGACTCATTCTGAGAAGCGGTTTTATTAATTTTTACGTACTGCAACATTCATGCTGTTTTCTTGCACATAAACGTGAAAGGTTATTTTGGTGTAGGCTGCAAAAGTTTTCCTGCTTTCTGAGTAATTGAAATATAAATCCCAAATAAATAAATTTTAAAAAGGCAGTGAGTCACTTATACTGTGTCTACTGGTTTTTTTTTTGCAGCTTTTGAGTGAATCTGATCTTGTTGATGAGTTTTCCAAAGACTTTTCCTGCCCTGCACAGCCTGCAGTACAGTCCAAACCATCGAAGCCCAGCAGCACATCCAAAGTACGTCTTTCTAGTTCACTGAAGATGCCAACACTGATAGTTTTACTAAGACTGGATAGTGCTGTTGTTCTTTAAAGAAAACTGTTTTCTTCTGTGTCATTTTTTCCCCTGCTTTTGCCCTCAGTGGAACATACAGTATTGGCACTTAGTCCTTAATTGAGAGGATTTTACCTTTAAATTTAGACTTTTCTTTCTCATTTTGTACTGTATTTAAAAAAAAAACAACCAAAACCGACTTTAACAGGTACATTTAGCGTTTCTGAGCATATCAGTAAAATGCAGTGTAACTGTTCTCTTTCAGAAGCCTTCAGATCCAGCGTCTGCAAAAACTACTGAGGCTGAAGTAGTCCCTCGTGCCACAGCCTGCACCGTGCAGTCCTCAGCTCCACCAGCTGTGTCTTCAGTGAGTAGTTTTGGCTGGAGATAAAGCAAGGCTCAGTGCTTCTTATGTGCTGGTATAGCATGTCGTCGAGCCGTAAGCCACAAAGGCTGAGCACTTACAGAAAAATCGAGTCCAGCACAAACTGAACGGGGAAGGTCAGTGACCTCCTTAACAGAGGAAGCCACACTGACAGTTCTTGTGGCTTCATTTATCTCTTAATGCTCTAAAACGGATGCTGTTTGTGAACTTAATAGATACTGCAGGAAAAGACAAATTGCACGGAAGAAAATCAAAATTGTCTTAATGAGTGTTTTGGAAAACGGCATTGATGGTTAGTATTCTTGCATCTCTTCTCCAGATGTGTATGCTTATATTAAAAAAACAAAACAAACAAACCCCCTGAGAAACATTTTTGGTTTGAGTCAGTGTTTGGAAAGGAGAAGCCTGTTCACAGAGCAACCTCTGTCGAAGTTTATTGTGCCTTGAACTTGTCAGATTCCAAGCACATGAAGACAGTTGGGGAGAGAAGCATTACACTTTCATAGTTTGCCTCTCAGTTTTTGCCTTAAGTGGTGTGTGGCTGGCCATGGTAGAATATGAAATGATTTCTTCACCTCCAAACTAGGCCAAAACTCAGAGTTATTTCTGACTGTATCGTTACCCTGACAGGTTGGTCACGTGTCAGATGAAGCTCTGGAAGCCTTGTCCAGCAGCCTGGGGAAGAGGGAGCCCGACACAGGTGAAAAGAAACCTGCTGTGGACAAAGTTAAGGTAGGGACACCATCAGACCTTAAAAAATGCATGTTGGTGTGATTTTCTTAGTGATACTGCATTTCCTCGGGCTAGAAACAATTTAGAGATAACATTGTGAAACCAGTTGTGTTCTGCTCGGGGAGTGCTAGTAGGATTTCAACACAGCGAGTACATTTTCTTCGTAATTTTGCTTATCAAAGTACAGCAGTTCAATCATCCTCTGAAAACTGGATTTGCTTAGTGTCTGACTGCTGAACGAAAGGAGAATTAACATGAGAAGCATAGGGTGCAGCCCTTTTTCAAGAGGGACAAAATTTATGAGCTGTTTAAATTAGGAATGATGCAGAAAACTTTGGGGTTTGTCACTGATCTTGTTATTTTAATAGGGAGTGTTATGCAGTTCCCTGGAGTATGTGTGTTCTGTCTGAGGGAGTGCTGTTTGGTCACAGTCTGAGTGTCCCACTGGCCACCTCAACACCATGGGCCAGAGGAACCAAAAATAGAAAGGACAGCTCTTCTGGGAGCTGGAAAGAAAACTCCCAAAGCAGGCTTTACTACCTTTTCTTAGCTGTCATCTTCCAACATAACTTCTGTTGGGGGCAGCCGTTTTTGAAGTTGGCTGAAGATTTCTCCGTTCAGCCTTCCTTTGCACGCAGCGTGGATGGCTCATTTTCAAAAGAATTCAAGATCTAAGAGATATAAGGCTGTTTTGTTAGTCAGCTGTGCTTGTCCATTTACTTAACTCCATTCATCTTTAATGAAATAGGTAGAGCTACCACTGATTTTCACAGGAAGAAACAGGCGGAGAAATGAAAGCTTTCTCAAGAGAAAAGGCTTTTTTTTTTAACTTCATGAGATTTTTAGCTGGTAGCTGGATTGAATTAGACTGCTTTGAATCAGTAGACTGAAGACTTTGAAAGCTTGCTTGTATGTGTTTCTATTGGGATATAATTATTCATTTTTCTTGATACTATTTTTATTTTGCTTTCATAGGAGAAAACCAAACAGGAACAACGCAAAAAACTGGGTGAAGACGAAGAAACAATTCCTCCGGAGTATAGATTAACGGAAGAAAAAGTAATTTATTTAATGTGCTTAGTCTTACTCTCCTTTCGTTCTTCAGAGTATGTGGATGAAACTGAAGCTCCATTTAATTTTGAAATGTTGATGTTTAGTTTAGCCATTTTTCTAGTAAAAATTCCCATTTGTAGTTCCTGAATATCTGACATCTCTTACTAGATACCTGCGCAGGCACAGATGTGGTTTAGATTGAAGTATCTACACACAAATAATTTTGGCTGAGATTCGTGCACTGGCATCTTACATTAGCGTTTTGTATTTTGGAACTTAATTGCGACTGGTCAAAGCTCTTAAAAAAGACAACACATCAAGGTGGCATTTTTACAAATGTCATTTGATGCAAGGTTGGGCAGAGCCAAGACTTGCACAGCCCCTGCCCCAGCCGCCAGTGTCGGGAGATCCGATCTCTCTGGGCTGCTGTGATCAGCCTGGAAGTTGAGGTTTTGTTTATTCGTTGTGCCATTTCCTTGGAAATTGAAACACAAAGCTGAGAAACTCAGAATCCCACACACTGAATGGCTTTTAAGATACAAGAGCTGGGTTTTTTAAGACACCTTGAATGGCAGTGGTGGATGCTTGAGGTTATTGATCAGATGATTTTCTGGTGCAGTACTGTCTTGTTCAGAGTACTTGCTTTGCATCTCAGGAATGCTTGGTTTGATGTAATGGGGTTTTTATTTTGCAGGATAAAGATGGAAAACCCCTCTTACCAAAGCCAGAAGAAAAGCCCCAGGTAGGAAAAAATAAAGTGAATATTAACATAACTATTTCATTCATTAATTACTTGTCCAAATGACAGTAAGGTCTCCCAGTCTTCACTTTAAAAATAGAGATGGACTGCATTACTTGCTTACTTTTTAATAGATGAAAAGGCTTAAAAGCCTATTTTTTTTTTCTCTTCAATGATAGCCTATGAGTGAAAACGATCTTTTGGAGGGTTTAACAGAAGGATTTTCCTGTTCTCCATCACCATCTGCACCACCAACTGTAATAAAGGTGAGTATATTTGATTTCTGATTTTCAAATTGTTTCAGTAATCTTGATGTTTTATTTGTTGCCCTTCAAGTTTATCTAAACTTTCATAAATAAAATCAATAACTAAACATTTAAAGTATTTTTTTCCAATAAATACGAGGACGGGACATCAGTAATAAGACACAAGACTTAGTTGCTGTTTTACGAGTTGCTTGCATAAGTCATACTTTGCAGTTGAGAATTTAAAAAGTGATACTTGGGAATATGGATGGGTTTGGTGAAATCCTGACTCCTCTGAAGTCCCATTAAACCTACCTCTGACTTGAGCTGTGCCAAGGTTTAACCACGTTGAGATGGAAGGTTCGATGTGGACAAACCAAGACGCGAAGCTGTTGCACACTGCCTCTCCCAAAGGGTCTTCAATGTGAAATAAGTAGAGCTTCTAATTAATCAAAAAAAAGTCCTAGAAGTAAACTGTATGGGCATTGCCTTTTAGGTTTTTGATGCATGTTTTTCTTTAGTACTGTGTGTTAGTAATGACTCTCTGTGCTGTTTCAGAAAACCAAGGAGGGTGGAAAGCCCACCGAGTCCTCGGATGTTATCTCTGCTGCTACAGTTTCTTCAGTGCAATCTGCAGCTCCTCGAGCTTCTACCTCAGTAAGCAATCCTTACCTCAAACTAAGGACTACTAATCATAGAATCGTAAGATCGTAAAGACTCTAAGATCATCAAGTCCAACTGCCAACCCAACGCCCCCATGAGCACTAAACCATGTCCCCAGGTGCCATGTCTGCACATTTTTTGAACACCTTCAGGGATGGGGACTCCACCCCTGCCCTGGGCAACCTGTGCCAGGGCTTGTCAACCCTTTTGATGAAGAAATTTTTCACCTTATCCAATCTGAACCCCTCCTGGTGTGATTTGAGGCCATTTCCTCTTGTCATAGAATCATAGAACGGCCTAGGCTGGAAGGGACCTTAGAGATCATCTAATCCAACCTCTCTGTCACGGGCAGGGACGCCTCTCAACTAAATCAGGCTACTCAAGGCTCTGTCCAACCTGGCCTTGAACACCTCCAGGGAGGTGGCAGCCACAACGTCTCTGGGCAATTTATTACAAAGTCTTGTCACCCTTGTACTGAAGAATTTCTTCCTAAGATCTAATCTAAATCTGTTCTTCAGCTTGAACCCATTTCCCCTTGTCCTGTCAGTGGACGCTCTTGTAAAAAGTCCCTCCCCAGCCTTCCTGTACGATCCCTTCAGGTACTGGAAGGCACCTATTAGGTCCCCCCGGAGTCTCCTCTTTTCAAGACTGAACAATCCTCGTAGCAGAGGTGCTCCAGCCCCTGGATCATCTTTGTGGCCTCCTCTGAACACACTTCAGCAGATCTATGTCCCTCTTATGGTGGGGACACCAGAACTGGACGCAGCATTCAAGGTTGGGTCTCACAAGAGCGGAGTAAAAGGGGAGAATCACCTCTCTTGACCTGCTGGCTACGCTTCTCCTGATACATCCCAGGATGCGGTTGGCCTTCTGGGCTGCCTGAGCTCCCTTCCGGCTCATGTTGAGCTTCTCGTCTATCAACACGCCCAAGTCCTTCTCTTCAGGGCTGCTCTCAACCCACTCTGTGCCCAGTTTGTGTTTGTGCCCAGAATTGGCCCGATCCAGGTGCAGGACCTTGCACTGTGACTTGTTGAAGCTCCTGCAATTTGCACCGGCCCATTTCTCAAGCCCATCAAGGTCCCTCTGGATGGCATCTCTTCCCTCAAGTGAGTCCACAGCACCACACAGTTTGGTGTCGTCAGCAAACTTGCTGAGGGTGCACTCAGTGCCATCGTCCATGTTGCTGACAAAGCTGTTGAACAGCCCTGGACCCAGAACAGACCCCTGAGGAACTCCGCTTGTCACTGGTCTCGATGTGTACATGGAACCATTGACCACAACTCTTTGAGTGCGACCATCCAGCCAGTTCCTCATCCACCGAGTGGTCCATCTGTCAAATCTGTGTCTCTCCGTTTTAGAGACAAGGATGTCATGTGGGACAGTGTCAGACGCCTTGTACAAGTCCAGGAAAATGACATCCCTTGCTTTTCCCATGTCAACCAGCACTGTAGCTTTGTCGTAGAAGGCCACTAAGTTAGTCAGGCACGACTTGCCGCTCGTGAAGCCATTTTGGCTGTCACCAACCACTCGATTATTTTTTATGTGCCTTGGTACAGGTACCAGGAGAATCTGTTCCATGATTTTAGCTGGCACAGAGATCCCATGACTTGTTCCTTGGGAGAAGAACCCAACCCCCCCTGGCTGCCCTCTCCTGTCAGGGAGCTGCAAAGAGCGAGAAGGTCTCCCCTCAGCCTCCTCTTCTCCAGCTGAACAGCCCCAGCTCCCTCGGCCGCTCCTCCCCACACTTGGTCTCCAGACCCTGCCCCAGCTCCGTCGCCCTTCTCTGGACACGCTCCAGCACTAAAATGTATTTCTTATATTGTAGTGCCCAGAATTGCTTAGAACAGAATACTAGAGCAGAATTACGAGTGGGGTGGAGTGGAGTAGGGTAGGGTAGGGTGGAGTAGAGTAGTTCAGTGTCCTTGTTGTGAGGGGCCCAAAACTGTGAGCAGTGTTTGAGGTGTGGCCTCACCAGTGACAAGCACAGGGGACAATGCCCTTCCTAATGAAGAGACGTGGGAGTATGATCAGGCTAGTTTTACCAGTGTCAACTGTTCCAAAGTTAAATAATTCATACTGGCTGTAGAGGGGGAAAGAAACCGTTCTGATTGGGATAAAAACAAAAACATAAGTTTCTGGACACTTCCTGTCCCACCTGCCTGCTAAGACTGGATGCTGCTCGTGTTCCAGCCTGTTTGAAACCTGCTTGGAGCAGGAGGTGCCCAGTCCTGTGCCAATTCCGTGGGTTACAGAGGACGTCAGGGATGCACATCTCTTGTCAGGGCAGTTCCTTGTCCATGAGTGGTTGCATTATTGGGCTTGGGCCTTGAGCAGAACCACACCTTTCTTTTCCTGGTTAGGTAATGAGAACATTTAGAGTACTAATAACGGTACCTCCTTTTAATGATTCTAACCCTGGGAGAACTTCCCGTGAGGTTGGGTGGTTCCTCGCTCTCTGCGTGGTGTGAGCTCCCTCTGCTGTCTCCAGCCTCGTTTGAAAGGGGAATACAAAGCTCCCCACGCCAGGGTTTTAGGTGGTTTTAAGGGCTGTTTTCCTAACCGGTGTTTGAATAAAACTGGTGTGGTGAACTAGCAGAAGACTGTACATATTGTGAAGATAAAAGTGGTAAAAACTTTTAAATCAGATTGGTGCTTCCCTAGCGGCCTATGTGCAGTGATAATGATGTTTGCAAAACGAAAGGCAATTACAGAAAGCCAATCTTTTCATAGAACTGCTCTCATTAGATCAGTTAGGCTTACGTGTAACAAAAGAAAACCATTAAAATAAATTTCATACCCACTTCTTGAAATTACATTTTCGATAGGTCTAAATATTCTGTCATCTTTTCCCCCAGCTGTTGCACTACACTGTGATTACAAAGGGAGAGCTGATTGTCCATTGTTCGCTGCAGCTGACAGTTCATTAGTCAGTACTTAGCTTGACCAATTAAACAATTTTTACCACACGTTTACTTTCACGAATATGTTTATACTTTGTTAGGGAGGAAAAGAGATGGATGATGCCTTGAATCTCCTGTCCGATTCCCTGGGACAGAGGGAACCCGACCCTGATGAGAACAAACCAGTTGTGGATAAAGTAAAGGTAAGAAGACATGCTGAAAATTCTGCAGTCAGAGGGAAAAAAGTGAACAAAAAAATCCCCCAAAACCGAACAACAACAAAAATGTAAGATACCTACCTTACTTCTTAGATTTTTTTTTTTTTATAAATGGCATACTGCAATACTTCTTATATTCTCATAGGAGTATATGGCATGTAATTTTCAGATGTAGGAGTAAGGTTACCAGAAAAAAAAGCAACAAAATACTCTTATGTAGTCCTACATGTAGCCATATTTTCGTAGAATCATCTATGATTCTGTGGTTCTATATCAACCACTCTTCAATCAGCTGGATTATTTGTGTGTTTTGTGAAAAATGTTGAATTAGTTAATATACTTCAGCCACTTGGAGTTAAGTGTTGAAATATTACAGGAAGTTTGCAGTAATTTTATTTCAGTGCCTTTTATTGTCATCAATGTAGTTATTTTTCTGGTGTCTTCTATGGCCTCTGCTTCTAAAAATAATTTTGTGACCTTCGTTTTGTCAAACTTTGACTTTTAGAACCCTGCAGATACCAAGTTCATCATGGGACACGTTCATTTAATCAGTCCCATTTTTCAACCTGCTTGTTTCTGCTTGTTTTATCTTCATGCAGTCTTTCTTCATATAATAGTATGAAGACCTTTCTTCTAATAAGAAAATCAGACATATTTCTGCATACTAGCACTAGTAATAGTAAAGTGTATACTGAAATAATTGAGGTAAAGGCTGTCACTGGGGGAAGATGCACCATTAGCTGTCCTAAGCCTAATGAGCACTCTGACTTACTGTTTGCTAATTTTTCTAGTTTAAGTATTAAAGATGGTAAAAAATCCAATCCTTTCAGGAAAAAGCTAAATCTGAGCACAAAGACAAACTTGGAGAAAGAGATGATACTATCCCACCTGACTATAAAAAACTTCTGGAGTCAGGTGAGCAGGTAAGGAGAAGCTTTTGTTGGTTTTTATTTGCAAAACGAGCAATTCGTGCCTGTGAGCCAACGTGTCGTTTGGAATTGCGGGGAGCGGGGAAGAAGTCCCGATGCCATATGGAAGTACTTGTATTTTAAAACAAATTTGATTGGGTTCAAAATGAAGATGCAATCTTTCCTCTTCCCAAGGGCAAACCAGTAAAGCCAGGAGCAAAGGATGATGTGAAGCACAAGGAACGAAAGGTAGTGTTTACGATATTTCTGTCCTGTGTTTGTTCCGTGCTGTGTGTGCCCTGGTCTTTTTTTCAAACTTGTGTCGTTGTAAGCTCAAGGCACGATCCATTGCAAATTCTCGTAAATGCTGATGAATGCAGTAGACAGTAGTGACAGTGTGGACCGTAAAGCTTTTGTGATGAGTTACTCTTTACAATAAATATAGTTGTTATGCACGGCTACACTGTGAATGTTGTGGTCCGGTATTCAGAGATATTTGGTATCTTGGAAAACTCCTGTAGACACCTCTGTTCTAACATAGGCGTGGGACTCAGGTGTGGGCATTTTTTTTTACAATAAAGGGATAATTAAAGCAGACAGAAATTCCTGAACTATTAATTAGACTGCAGGAGGACTTGTTTATTGTGTGACGTCAGAATTAAAATTGTTGCAGAAGCCTACAGATGACTCCGCAGCTATCGATGCCCTGTCAGGTGACTTCGACACTTGTGCGAAGGCTCCCGCCACACCACAGCAGTCACAGGTAGGACATTTTCTACTAATAACTTGCAAAATAAACAGTTTTTCACTACTCTGGAGGTTCCGTACAGCTGCCTTTGTCTCTTATCTGCTCCTGATCCCTGCCAGGCCATCTCTGCCTTTTTCCTGCAGTATGGAGAAAGGAAAAACAAAGCTTGAATCTACAAGACCTTTCATCTTTGAGCAAAACGAGTATTAGCAGCCGAAAATTAAATCCTTTGTACAGACACAGCTGTGGAAGCATAACCAGCTCATAACTGAAATACTGCACCAGCTTCCCTAAGCTCATAGCAGGAGGCACCCAGATACTGAGGATGAACAAAGAGTTTGTTCATACTGAAAGTGTTGATAGCTGTTCTCTGTGCTTTTGTGCTGTGGGGGCCGCGAGGGAACAGCTTCGAAAAAGGCGTTCAAATCAGATGTAATTCCTGTGAGGAAATAGCCGTGTGTCCAAAACACTCTCCTGGCCGTGGCAGTGTTTCCCCAAGTGGTTTCCCTGACGTTGAATCCTCGGACAACTGAAGACAAACCGTGGGTGTTTTAAGGGCTGCCTTATCTTGTTAGGAACCCTGCAGCTGAACCTTTTGCTGCAAAATTATTGCTTTGCAGCAAATAGAGGTTCTGCCCATACATACCAGCCTCTTTATCTGCGTGTGCTCTCTGCTGCCCTGCTCTGCCCAGCGTTAAACACGGCTCCAGGTTCCAGCTCTGATCACCTGCCTGTGTCCTGTGCCGAGCTCTCTCCTGCCTCAGCAACCACGTTTGAAACGATGTGTTATGGCAGGCCATAAGGGGCCATCAGTTCTCTACTTTGTTTGTAACTGTAGTTATTTTTCTTCTCTGGAGTGTAGGACAAAAGCGGAAAGGACACGATCACCACAAAAGCAACACCAAAGGATAAAGGAAAACACAAAGACCCTAAAACGGTAGAAACGCACGCGTTGTGATACGGGCGGTCGTGGTTGCCGCACGCTGTAAATGTGAAACACGGGCACTGGGTTTAGGATTTGTGTTACACTGATATTACTCTGGGGAGAATTTTACATCAACATGTTGAACTCAGTCTGTTTCTGTTAACGGTGAATAGGAGAAGAGCACATATTCTGAGGGAAAATTTTAATAAATGGGAGCTAAAATATGTTTGTTTCAGAGCCAGTGAGCTCTTCTGCAAGGGGCTCGGTGCGTGTTGCACAGGGTTCTCACTCCCGTGTTTGCTGATGTGTCACTGTTCATATGCTTACACTTGCCTCGGGACCCCCATCGCTTCTCTCTTTTCTTGACAACTTTAAACAACAGCATTCTGAAAGTGGTTAGAATGCACTCCTTCAACCACACACTGTTTCTCAAGTTATTATTGTAATTTAATTTTTTAAAAAATGAATGAAAACTTACCTATAATCATAAGTAAGTATGTGGGATTAATCTGGTGGGAGAGGGAAGGCAGTATTTCTCCATTTTTTTTAAAAAGAAATGGGTTGCTTGGATTTTGTCATCCAGAAATACAGAAAATAGTTTTACTCGGGGGTGAAACTTTTTCAATCACATTGTTCTCTCATGGGAGATGTGCAGGTAGATGCCTGGATCAGATGGTAACATCTGCTCTGCAGAGTTTGTATTTCACATTTTGAGTGATGTGATTTTTCTTCATTATGAAATTGCATTTTGTGTAACAACAGAACTATCTTACAGTTTCCAGTGTAAAATCATAAAATGTAAAAGGATGTTGAGAAACAGGGTATGACAAGGTCAGCCACAGCCTGCTTTACCTGAAAAAAAAAAAAGGGATGGTGGAAAAATGAGCAAACGTACAAAACAGAAGTTACAAATACTGTTGCTGAACTTTGTGTATTTCAAGTGCAGATCATAGTCCTGTCTGAACAGTATCTGCCACTGTTTTATTTTGGATTTTAGCTCGTTTCACAGTTTCTTACTCTCACACTTCTCTTGCTTTTTAGCCAGTGGGACAGTCCTCCAGCAGCAAATCTGAGAAGCAGAAAACAAGCTAAACATTAACATCGCTGGGTGAGATTTCCTCCTCTCTGCTCTTTTAACTGAACCAAGACGTGGTTAGAGTCAGTCACTACACTTTGAACTTCAGTGCTCCTAGGCGGAAAAGGCTCTAGGTGTTTTTTTTCAAGCCCTGTGTCCATACAGTTTGTACAGAATTACTTCATGTAGCCAGATTCCTTTAGGTTCATGTAACTAAGGATTCCAAGGCGTGACATACAGCTTCCCTAGTAAAAGACCTTTTTACAGATTATTGAAGACCAAGCACCTATCAAGTAGTAGTTTTTATCTTCAGGACCATGAGCTTCTGTCATTATTTCAGGCGAATCCTCTTCTGATACCAAGAGTCCCTGGATTTCTTTCTGTCACTAGAGATTTATGTTTTCAATAATGCTGCTCAGATTTATTTTGTGATTATTTTCTTTCCAAGTTAAATAAGGTAAGCACTCTTAATTTTTTTTTTTTTCTTTCCCCCAGGATCTGGGCACATCATGCAAAACATCTTCTTTCTGTTGGTGGATGATTATTCCTGAAGAATTCCTGAAGAAAGAAGTTGATGGAAAAAGCATGTGGTTAATCTGGGTGGTTTTATTACACTGATACTTGCTGGATTTTTTTTTTCATCTTTTCTTTTTTCCCAGTAGTAGGCTGTGGAGGTTTTCCCTGTCCCCCAGCCATTCATTTTATTATACTCATATATTTTTGTCTTTTTTTTTAATTTTCTTCAGTTTTCAGAGGGAAAAAAATGCTTTATATTTGCAAGAGATATATTTCTTAAACGAATAGCAACGCCAAAAATTTAAATCTGCAGTCTTTTGCACATAGTCTCCACATAGTGCCTCTAAATCTCAGAAGAATTTGTATGTGTTAGCATTTTTAATGTTGCAGTGAGTGCATTAAGTATTCTGGAATATAATGAGCTTTAGTTATCCTCAGCCCGCCTCAGCCTGGCTGTGCAGTCTTTCCTCAAGCCGGCAGCTCGTGGGGAACCACAGGTTAGCTGCGGATAGCTAAAGAGTGAGAAACTGGGGATAAGCTGCTTCATCAAGTGCATCTAGTAATAAAGCAAGTATTTTGGATGCTGCCTTAACTGTACGTAAAACAACAAAAAAGACACCAGATAAGGATTTTAGGTTTTGTGCGTTTTTTTGTTTTTAATTTCCTATTGTGTCTGAACTATTATCTCGTAACGTCAGGCATCCCCTGGACTGAACAAATACAAACCCTGGCGTCACAATGACACCGTTAGCGTCGCGGAAGAGGAAATAAAGGAGGTACGCAGGCCTCAGCAGAGATCAAAGAGAAGTTCAGGTTAATGGGAATAAAAATTCTTTTTATTTTGCACTGTTTTTCATCCTCGCTCTTGTACCCTCGCACTTGAGAAGGGAACGTAGAGATGGGTCAGAGCTCGATGCTGTAGGGAGCAGAGTCCCCTCCACCCACCCTGCGAGGTGACAGGCAGGAGCGGGCGCCTATCGCGATTCCGCTGCTGTCACAACAAGCACCTTCATGGCCGGCAGAACGTCCTCTCGCACATCCTTTTGCACGCGCCGCCTCACCAGGAGCTTGCAGGGGAAGCTCGTTCCGACAACATTTGTACCGACACCAAAACCTGACTCCGGCGTGTAGCATTGCAGGCAGAGACAGCCCGGAGATTCAAGTTGGGGATATTTAGACTTTTCGACTGTACCGCGCAGTCTGTACTGAAAACCTGTGTCACACTAATAAAGTTTTTAAGAATGCATCACGATACTCATAACTTCTCATTTGTTACTGCTGTTGTAAGACGAAACCCCAGAAACAATTAACTAACACCCCGCAAGCAGCATGTCATAACTGAGTGTAGTGTGCTTAAAAAACCAGCCTAATACTGGTCTGTGATGCGTTGTGAAGGCTTTCACCATCTCAAGGTCCCACTACAGTTCCTTCATTTTTCCTCTGTTTTTCAAAGCTGTATTGCATTATCTAGGACCAGATTTAACTCAGGGATTCCCGTTGTGCAGAGAAGCAGCTAAAACCTGAAGGCACGAGCACAAGAGTTTTGTGAAACAAAGGGATTATTTTGCTGAAAATTTCCAGTTAGTATTTTCGCTGAAACGTGCAGGTGGTGAGCAGTAGTTCCCGGATGATGGAGAAACAACGAGTTTTGGTGAAGAAACACCATGTTTTGGTGAAGTGGGTGAACCCTGCCCCACACCCCTGTACCTGCTCAGGTCTCTCGGATGGGGCGTCCAGCTCTGCTCGTGGATTTTACCGTGTGGAGATGAGGGATGCCTCCTCAAGCCTGTTTGTGAGGCTCCCTCTGTGCCATAGGGAGGGCTGTGGGGCGTCTGGGTGCACACCAGTTAATTGACCCTTCCTTAATTAAAAGAAGCAGAGGGGGTGAGGGGAGCAAGAAGGTGTGCTGGGAACACCACTTAATTCTCCCCAAAGTTGAGAAACTGAAGGTGAAGCACTTAAAGCAGGAAGGCAGTGGAAACCAGTGCTTGCAATGTGGGATAAGTGAAGGTGCAAAATGACATGAATGAAGCATTCTGCATAAAACGTCTTGGTTTTTTTATTAAACTGCCTTTCCAGCTCTGAAAACATTTTAAAGCAAGCACAGTCAACAATTACCAAAATGCCAGAAAATGTTGCATGTGTGATGCACAGCCTGCTCAGAACTCCAGTTTCTCTTAACGAGCCCAGAGGTACAAGATGTTTTGTGCACAAAAGGATTCAGCGAGCGAAAGGAACCGGTATTTTCTACAACACTATGATGGTGATTTTTACCCTCAGTAGCAGAATTCTACAACATTTTTGAGCTCTTAGTGAAGTAGGTTTCAACTTCTCAGGCAAGTATATCTAGTCAAGAGAAGAGGAACCGAGGCATGGCCAGAAGATTATTTTTAGTTCTAGAGTATGCATTTTTTCCCCAAATTTTTATCCTTGTTAAAGTTTCTGGCTGCTTTAGCACATCAGTGAGGAAACTGAGGCAGGTCAGAACCGTAGAGGAAATAAACAGTGGAATCCTGTCATGGGCAGGGTTGTAAAGAACAAAGAAATCAGGTGTATTTAAGCATATGGTAATGAGGTGGATTTCAGCTGTATTTATATAAAAAGCGTAGTCAGTAGAGAAGAAGTTTTCTGCGGGTAAATGGAGTAAGCCATTAATAACTAATTAATTAATTAATAAAAAAACTCTCCACCAAAAAAAAATCCCCACCTTCATATGTCAACCTGGCTTTCTTAAGTAACTGTCCCTCCTATGCACATTTCTATCGTTAAAGCAATTAGCTTACAATTCTTGCTACCCTACAGGTAGAAAGACCATTATGAATGACTGACTGTACCTTTAAATGTCAGGACTACACGTGACAACAATTGCATTTCAGTTAGGGATAATTAAAAGCAAAAATTCCTGCTAAAACAAACTGAATGGCTAATCGTCTACACTAAAATTCTTTTTTTTTTTTCAATTTTATTTACAGTTGATACCTGGGGGGGGGTTAATTACGTGATGCTTGGTCTGAGGTACGTTTATAAAAATTACTCTCTGGGAAACAGAAAATGTAAGGGTAAAAACACGTGCAAAGACAGTTTTAGTGCTTTTCTTCATTAAACGGAGCTGCCAGTTGTACCTCTGCAGGAGAGATGCCGGACGGGTCAGCATTTGCAGGTGGAGAGCTCCTCTTGGCTGGATGTCTGCCAGCACCTTCTGCTTTTTTCGGAAGCAATTTATTTCAGATTTCTACTAAGTCGCCTTCCTCTACACGCTGATTGACTGCACAACGTTCCCTTTCCATCAAAGTGTTACCTGGCGAATGAGACCGAACGGTGTCGATCTGCTCCCAGCAAGCCACGACCACAAGGAAGAAAAATACTGAGGAGCTGTGTTGGACAGCCTTACAGCTCCTCCTGCGGAAACTCTTTTATTCACTGAAGCTCTCCCTACAGCCCTGAGTTTTTTCAGTGATTTTTGACAAATATAAGCAAGGTGCCTTAATTTAGAGATGGTCCTTCTGCAACCGTGTTTTGACCTCCTCAAAATTTCTATCCATCCTTTATAAACTGTCTTCAAAGTTTTCAGTAGCTTGCTGGACGTGGCAAAGTTGTGCACTTTCCTCCTCCAGAGAACTGAAGAAACTGTCACCTGCTGACAAAAACGTGGAAAAGCAGTTGATGATGAGGCAGCACCAGGTTTTACACCAACTCAGTAAAACTCACTCTCATTTTTCCAGACACACTCATTCAACCCACTGGAGGTCCAGCAGTAACTCAAGTTTTGATGGTACAGTACACTCAGAAGTAGGAACAAGGCTGATGGTTGTGGAAACTTAATACAACCTCAGACCTGAGCTGATGTTAATGGTAGACAGATACTTCCCAAAGTACACTTCGACTCTTTCATTTTAAGTTTAATATGGTTGTCTTTCTTATGCCCGTTCTGCCCTAAAGCAGAAATTTTTAAACCAGTAATGAAAGCAGCATGAAGAGAAGTTGTCAGGGGCGCCATTAAATCTGCACATTGGGTCTTGGGTTCAGCTCTCTCCATAAATTAACTGTAGGGTATTAAAACAGAGCATCAGAAAAAAAAACAGCAATACTTACAGACCAGACCGTGACGTTCTGCTGGATTTCTGCCATTCTGTAAAATATCCTCTGGCTTTCCCTGTGCATGCTCATGAAGAGCTGGATTGAGTGCTGAAGCGATCTCTCAGCCATCACCTCGCCAAGAGCGACTGCTGGTCAGGCCTTTAAGCAGGTTACTATATACTCCTAAAGTAAGGTAACAATAAAGATATATTTTGCAGTGGGTTTTACAGTATATGGGCAGAGTTAGAAAGTTCTAGATATGTAAAATGTTGCCTTGAACTGATACTTTTTTACACCATGTCCCACCTGTCCATGAGCCTGCATACACGAAACAGCTCATTCTTACCCTACAGTGCAGGTATGATTTGTCTCTCACGTTTCAGATAAAAAGTTAAATAAAAAGCTCTGGAAACTGCTGATTTTTAACTCTAAGGAAGTAGAAGACCAGTGATAAACGAAGTTGTAATTAAACCTAAAAGGTGAACTTAAAATTGGAGCCAAATATTTTTCAGAGAATGATACAAACTGGAACACCTCAAAGGTATTTCCAAGTCCTTTTTTTAACTTTTCTTTTTGAAATGTGGCTGAGCAGTGACCTAAGCTATGAAACCTAACACGATAAAAAAACAGATGCTTACTGCACTTGAAGAGAACTGTTGGCTTCTTCTGCAAAACACATCACCTCATAGTCAGTATTTCTGTCAGGGGAAACCTGAAAGGGAAAGAAGAAACAAATTTTGATCCTCTCTCTTTGATGTGACAATCCTAAGTACTGGTCACAGTCCAGTAATATATTACAGAGGTGCATTATTCCAGAGAGGTTATGAAATATGAAAAAAAAAAAAAAAAAGGAATATTTGTATTTGTCATGCTGTTCCACAAATCTTCATCTTTTTGTATTCTGATAGCTGTATTTCTGCAGGTACTGCTCAAGTCGAGCTTTAAACACATCAGCAGTCAGGCAGTCCCTCAGCATATTTAATATAAAAGATTCCTGAAAAAAAAGAGGGACAAATTGTTCACAGAATCACTCCTCAGCTGGCAAATTCTAGCTTCAGAAAAATTGCAGCATGCCACTAATCTACGTAACAGTTCACTTCTGTGTGTTTCTCTGATTAAAAAAATAATCAGGCTATATGTATATCAAAACCAGGACTCCTTATTTTCTGACAATCACTCTTAAAAATACCACTGATTGAGTAAATTGTTACTACATTTTAAAGACATGGCATTTCAAGGACACACAGAAGTCATTCCCAGTTTTTACCACACAGAGAACAAAAAACACACATATGTGTATATATGGGCAGTTTCATTCCTAAGCATGACTTCTACATCGATAAAACTAGAAAAATGAAAATAGTGTCCACTCTCTCAGTTTTCCTCAGTGCCTGCAAGCTCACAGATCGAGTTACTCTCACACAACTTCAGCTGGTTAGAACCCGTATAAACCTCAGCAGCACAAGAGAAATTAACTCCTCCAACCCACGATTCAGTTGTTGCAGATACCTGGTTTAACATAAAATGAGTCGTGTGTTAAGAGGTGTCCGTTTTCCCCTCGGTTACAGCCAGACTGAGCTAACCTGGACCTGGAACGCGTTTAACCACACAGAACTGCAACTCTGGCACACATTTCCTTAACCATTATTCTGTCCATTTCCCTACAAAAGAATGGATTTTTTATACCATGTGCAAAACATTTTGTTTTTTAAAGGTGCTTGCGGAGGTGTGTGTAAACAAGAGTGCTGTTCCCTCGTTCATAAGCAGGAAACAGAAAGTCACTGTCAAAAGCGTAGAGCTTTCTCTTTATTCAGGAAAGATTTAACCCCTCTGGGAAGATTCCACATGCCTGTTTTTTTATTTGCTTGTGGCTTTCGGCCTAGATGCCCAGTAGGCAGGAAGGTAAAAAGCCTCCTGGCAGGTCAATGGCCGTCCGCTGCCAATGTAGCCCGCCAACACCTGCCCAAAGGGAGCGATCCCTGACTTTCTGTTCACTCCATTCACCTCCCCCGGGCTGCTCCGAGCTGGAGCCGGGCCCGCCGCCCCCCGATGCCCGGAGCAGGGATGCCCTGTCGGCAGTCCCGGCGTCCACCTCGTGTGTGGCCGAGTGGGCGCGGCTGCCATGTTGTGTGTTGCAGTGGAGGGGAAGTCAGGCCGCCATCTTGTGTGTGGCGCGCGGGAGGGGGTGGTCAGGCGGCCATCTTGTGTGTGGCAGGAAGCGGAGGAGGGGGGGAAGGACAAGCATCCATGTTGTGCGGGGCGGGACCGCCGCCCGGTGCCGCCGGCTGTAGGGGTCGGCGGGCTCCCGTGGCTCCCGGGCACTGCTCTCCGCCTTTGTCAAGACCCATCTCGGCCGAGGCGGCGCCCCGCCGGCGGCGAGATGGTAACAAAACAGCCTCCCGCCATGGCGATGCCCGGTTCATGCCCGCTTCTCCTTCCCCAGCTCCGCCCCGACCCCCCTCCCGTCATGCAGGGCGCGTCCCCGCCTGCCCCGGCCGAGCGCCGATGGGCTGCCCGGGCTGCCGGGGCGGGGCGGCGGCGAGGTTTGAACGGTGATGGCGGCGCCGGGCGGTGAGGGCTGTCGCTTCGCCTCAGGGCCGGGGCGGCGGGGGCGCCTTTGGGCGGGCGGGAGCGGGAGGAGGGGAAGGAAGAGGGAGGATGAGGATGAGGATGAGGATGGGGATGGGGATGGGGATGGGGAGGCTGCGGGGTCGCTGCCTGCGGAAGGAGCCGGGGCTGGGGAGGGGGGGCTCGTCGTTGGAACCATAGAACCATAAAACGCTAGGTTGGAGAGGACCTCAAGGATCGCCTCTCCAAGGTTTTTTGGCAAAAGCTCGTTCTAGACAAGATGACCCAGCACCCTGTCCAACTGGATCTCAAAAGTGTCCAATGTTGGGCACTCTGCCACTTCCCTGGCAAGATTATTCCAGTGGCTGATTGTTATTGTGAAAGATTTTCCTCCTGTACCTTCGGGTACATCTGGCGATCTCCACAGCTTCTCAAAGGTTTTGGAGAGCTGCCTCTCAGTGCCATCAGCCAGCTCTCTTAACACCCTCAGATGAAGCCTGGGCCCTTTGATTTGTAGGGGCCAAGCTCCTGTAACAGTCTGAGCACCAACCCCTCATTCACTGATGGTTCTCGCCTCTGGAGGGGTCACTGAGGAGCCCCCAGCGCTGGGGTTTGTGACCCCTGCCTGCGGCTGTGCCAGCCACGAGGGCAGGTCCTCCCACCCTTCGCTGGAGCCGCAGCAAAGCTTTTTTCTCCTCGTAGGTGCTGAGAAGAATTACAGGACGCCCATTCCTTCCAGAATGGCTGTAGGCGACTATGAGGAAATTCTCAAGCACTACGAAATACATGAGACAATCGGGACAGGTAGGCTTGATCTGTGAAGGCGAACTGGTGTGTGCAATCTGTCTAACCACCTCAGTGCTCGTACAAATATAGATTAACTGCTACTGCGGAGCCTATAGGTTGCATTTGGGGCGTGTGTTTTGGGGGGCAGAACTCTGAAAATGTAAATGGAAGCTGGTAGCAGTGATCGCTGCTTCCTCTAATACTGCACATGCTACATACACCAGCGTAACTGCAAGATTGTAGGCAAGAGAGTGTGTCATCATACTGATGTTTAAAGTCTCTTTTCCGATTTTTAGGTGGGTTTGCAAAAGTAAAGCTTGCACGACATCTTCTCACCGGTGAAACAGTTGCAATAAAAATCATGGACAAAGTTGCTCTAGGGGTAAGCGAAAAGACACTTAGAAGCTGCCAGCATCTTCTCCTGTTCTTGCAGCGTTCTCAACAGCACAGGGGTGCAGCATGGCGAAACCCTGCCTGATTGTCCTGTTGGCTATGGACAGATGCTGTGGAGCTGAAAGATTTTAGCAGAATACCACAAATCTTGTGACCTCTTGTGCAGAGGGCAACATTCTCTGCCTCTAGAATTGAAGAAGTTAAAGATTGTTACAGTAATTCAATCAGAGCACTGATTAGAACACTAGCTGTTTTACTTACATCTGCCCTTCTGGGTTTTGCTGATCGCTTGCCAGAATTGTAGGGGAGTAATGGCAGAGCTGTTGCTGGATTGAATTTGAGCAGTTGAGTTGTGCGCTGTCGAACACCAAGGTCGTGGGTTCGATCCCCGTTGGGTCCCCATGTGTTGCCTGATCTAGTTGAGAGGTGTCCCTGCCCGTGACGGGGAGGCTGGATTAGATGATCCGTAAGGTCCCTCCCAGCCTGGGCCATTCTGTGATTCTATCACATACACGCTGATGCTGACTGTGACGTACAGGCTGTCAAAGCAGTCGGCAATTTCACAGCTTGCTGTTGTGGTCTCTCAGGGTGACTTGCCTCGTGTTAAAGTAGAGATCGATGCCATGAAGAACTTAAGACACCAGCACATTTGCCAGCTGTATCACGTGATAGAGACATCCAAGAAAATATTCATGGTCTTAGAGGTGAGACATGTGTGGGGGCACTCGGGCATGACTGGGATAAAGCAGGAGGAATGGAAGCGTGTCCTCTGGTTGCTGTCCAGCACCCTTGGCGTTGTTGGGATTTCACTTCTGAACTTGTTCTCTTCCCCACGCAGTACTGTCCTGGAGGAGAGCTGTTCGACTACATAATTTCCAAGGACCGCCTTTCGGAAGAGGAGGCTCGCATGTTTTTTCGGCAGATTGTTTCAGCAATTGCTTACGTTCACAGTCAGGGATACACCCACAGGGATCTCAAACCAGTAAGCCTGATTGTTAGTCAGATTTGCATAAGCGATAATGGGTGCTTTTATTTCTCCATGGGGAGCCAGAGTAAGTTACGCCCCCTCTGTTCTGTTGTGCTTAGAGCTTGTCACTTAACGTCTTCTGAACGAGCGTTGTTTCTGACGTTCCTCAGCTGAGCTGGATGTGGCCACGCCTGAGGAAGGAGCTTCCGCTGGGAGAGAATTGGAACGATACGCTCCAGCTGGGAGCACAGACACGGATCTGGCTTTGAATGTTGCTTGGGTGGTTTTGTTATCCCTTTTACTCCAGCCTGTACCTGGAGAGGGTCTTTATGGTGCTGCTCTGTTGTGCTAACATTCTGTCCCCATGCCCGGAGAAAAAGGGGACACTGACAGCACAGAGCAGTGCTGGCTGGACAGAGGCTGCAACAGGAGATGCGTGCTAATGGCCCCATCCTGTGGCTTCGCTGTCACTGCAGAGTTTGAGCATAACTTTAGGAACTGGAAGACTTGATTCTATTTCTCCTCGAAGGAGTTAGAGTTTTGCATTTTTAGAGATGCTGACATCTCTGAGAAGACCAAGTTCTTACTGCACAAGCATTCTCTTAGAGATATGAAATCTTTTGTCTTCAGGGAACTTCTCCTCAAGTGAAGCATTATGTGAACCTTTTGGCAAGAGCTGGCTTGGGGCTGGGGAGCTGAAGGATTCATAGGATCATGTGATAACTTGGGTGGGAAGTGACTTCTAGTGGCTTCTGCTTGAACCTCCTCCCTAAAGCAGTGTCAGACCAAGCTTCTTAGGGCTTTATTCAGTCACACCTGTGGGTTATACTCGGTAGCAACCGAAGAAATCTCCGGGGGCACAGCTTTAGGAAAGTCGTAGCTGCTAAAGACAAGAAGAAATAACATCAAAGAAAATGTGGTTCCTTGGGTACTGAGGTTATGGAAGCGCTCCTTACCACTTTCTCTTTTACCAGGAAAATTTGCTGATAGATGAGGATCACAATTTGAAGCTGATAGACTTTGGCCTTTGTGCAAAGCCAAAGGTAAGATTAGCAGTTGCTTTCACACAGCAGAGCTAAATCAGCTACTGCACGCACATAAAAAAATGCATGTTTGACTTCCGAGTGCAGCGCAGAGACTTGCACAGAGACCTTAAGTTCAAGCTGCTTGTGTCGTTGCCATCCCCTCATTAATTACTTGCAAGGCCCTTAGCTGTGCAAGAGCAGTTAACTGCTTGTTATGACTGGGCTGTTAGATTGTTTTCTACTCTTACACTTCATCTTCTTGTAATCAAAGACAGAGATCATCTGGTATGTGTAGCACAAATAAAAAGACCTATAATATAAAGCCCAAACCGGTGTGCATTTTTCCTTAGGAAGTTTCAGTGGTGTCTGTCTTGCTTTCAAAATGCTTGAATTTATGTAGAGATTGTGAATCAATCAAGTAATTTATTTACTCCAGTTACACTGACAAATCCCTAGGCTCCATGCCATTGTGCCGAGTTGTTGCCTGAGTTTAAAGTTGGTTTCTAGGAGCCCTTTCTGTTTGCCAGTTTAATGTACAAGGTGGGTACTGTTAAACAATTTAAAATATGAATGAAGTTGTACTTATCCAAAGACGGTTACTCGTCCCCAGATTGTTTTCCCTGCATCAGGTTAGAGCATCCTGCAGACAGTCTATTAGACCATCACGTTGGTGGTACAGTGCCTTGTTCTGATCTGTTTAGAGCAAAGCCTGCACGAAGTAATAACATGGTTTTGATAAATATTTTTAGTGCTTTTTCATGAAGTTACTGCATTGAGTGTTACAGCTAGCCTCGTGCCCAGTAGCACTTGGATCATTTCCCAAGTTCCACCTCTCCTCTTCATGGTTGCAAAGGGAAGTGTTCTTAGAGGAGGAGCTAGAGGAAGGGTTGTGAGGGTCGTGGCTGAATGAGCAGCTCGGGATCAGAGTGTTTACACGATACTTGTGCTCTTAGTTTTTGTTCAGTGAAGCCATATGTTACACCAGAGCAAAACGTAAGGTGAATGTAGATGTGCAGCAAAGGAAAATGAAGCCTCCAGGTCTCTAGTACGCTGTTGCTGGAAGACAAGCCGAGGCTCCTGTGCCATCAGTTTTCTGTGTTCTCGTAGGGTGGCCTCGATTATCACCTGCAGACCTGCTGTGGAAGCCCAGCCTACGCAGCACCGGAGCTGGTCCAGGGCAAAGCGTACATCGGCTCAGAGGTAGGCGGCGTGGGTTTGGGTTAAGGGGTCTGTGCAGGTAGAGGTGGTGAGCTTCGATGTGCTCGCTTGGTTTCTCTCTCGAACGCCGCTGGGTGACACCACCGCATGGTCCTCGGAAGCGCTGTGCCTGCCCTTGGCACTCGCAGCTACGGGAGCACGTGGTGTTCCTCTAGCTCTTTGTTTTGTCTCTGACTAATGCTTCGCTATTTCCATTTGTTGCTGCCTGTTTTAGTGCCTGTGACAGTTAATTTTCTCCCTCATGGCTGGTGGTGTGTGTTTGGTGTGAGAATGCTGCTCGTAACACCCCGACGTCGCTCTGCAGCGCTCACCCCAAGGGAAAGGTTTTTCGGTTTCTGCACTCTGCCCACGAGCAGGGCCATGAGAAGCTGGCGGGGAGCAGGGCCCAGGGAGGCTGACCCAGACTCCCCAGGGGGACGTCCCCCTGCACGAGGCATCGCGCCCTGTAAATAAGCCGAGGGGAGCTGTCAGTGAGTGGTGGTGTGCATTGCTTGTCTTGGGTTTTACTTCTCCCTCTTATTGTTGTATTCCTTTCCGTTACAACTATTATCATATCTCAACACACAAGTTTTGGATTTTTTTAAATTCCCTTCCCTATCCCAGCGGGAGGGACTCAGTCATTGCCTGTGTGTTGCTTTGTTGCCATCTGGCTTTAAGTCACAACACTGCCCTATGGAAAAGTAGTTTAAACTCCTTCCTTCTGCTGCATATTGTTTCAAGCAGTGATTTGTTCTGTTAATTTTCCAACTTGTTATTTTATTGCAAATTTTTTGTGCAGCCTCATATACTCTGCCATGCCTGTGTTTAGCTTTTATCCAGCTTTGATTCCACGTCTAGAATATCAGGACCTGCTACTTATCTTAGTCAATCCATCCATAATGCGTCGTTGCAATCCTCTTGAACTTCCTGAATTGCTATGCTGGTTGATGGAGTCAGGCTTTTTTCTTCTTACATACCTTTGCACCACTGTCCTCTGTATCTAATTCCAGCTCTCTTTTAGTTTGTTCTGATTTGTTTCCATGAAGCCCGGTGCTTTTCAAGCCTCCTTTTCCTTTCTGGTCCAACAGGCGCACAGACATTGCTGTGCCTGTACGGACAGCCGAGCAGCAGCCAGGCTTTAGAGTTGATTGTAACTGTGCTGGCAGCTGTTGTCGTCAGTGACACGTTACTGTATGAAGTCCCTTGTGATCAGCCTGATTTAATTTTTGTCAGTGAAATCCTTGGAGATTGAAGTTAATGCAGCAATTTGATGACCTGAGGAGAGGATATTGGTTTTATTGCTGCGCTAGCTTGAGCGAATTGGGAATTGAACTTGGGTTGTGTGCTTTCACTTGGAAGACGTAGTTTTGTCCAAAATTAAGGGCCTGTGGATTGTCTGTGGACCTTGCTGGATGGGAACAGCATTACCTGCCTGTAAGCCATTTTAGATAGATCAGGTTTGTGAACTTTCACTCGCTTTTATTTTTCAGGCTGATATTTGGAGCATGGGAGTGCTGCTGTACGCAGTGCTGTGTGGCTTTCTGCCCTTCGATGATGACAATGTCATGGCTCTCTACAGGAAGATAACGGTGGGTGTTGGTGGTGCTGAGATATGCTGGGAACAGGCACTGTAAGTTTTATGGGAGGCCTTTACCTTCCTGACAGCACAACCTGTTGAGCTTTGCCTAGGGCGAAAAGACACATCTGTTGAATTTGGTTATGCTTTACTGCTTTTCCTACCAATATTTTGTGGATTTGTTTCCATCTTTGATCGGCCTTTGCAGTACTGTAGATTGGTCCTGTGATAGGAAATTGACATTCAGGAGAAGCATTTTCTTGCTGGTGGGTTGGATTTTTGTGCCTGAGCCTTTGTCTCTCTTCTCCCTGTATTGTTTGGAATAGAATTGCAAGTATGCAATTTGATTTACCAAAAATAATGTTCTTAAATATCAGCTATTCTCATGCCTAGAAAGAACAGGATTCTGCATCTGTTATTATGCTTTCCTCCTACAAATTCCGCTGAAAAAGTTGAATAAATAGTAAGTGATAGATTTTGATAATTGTCTCTGTTTCTCTCTAAACTCCTTCTGATGCAGCTGTTCCGCATCATTTGCACAACTCCATCCAAACATTTCTAAGCTGCTGTAAAATTGACGTTGATAAGGCTTACAGTGAGTGGGTGAGGTGAGGAGTAGCTGGGTGGGGGCTTTGGCTTCCTCTTTCTACCTTTTTCTCCTCATCTCACACAGAGTTCAATTTGTCTAAGAAATACCTCAAAAACTTCTCGAAAGTGTACAAGAGCTACTCTGGTAGGAGGCAGCTGAGAGCTAATCTGCACAGGGAGTTTTCTCAGGGTGTGTAACGATGAGCTCTGTAAAGAGTGCAGGATTAGTTCATCAACTGGCACAGCTTGTTATTGTGGAATTGAAGTGAACTTGAGTACCGTGATGGAAGATCTGTAAGAAGCTCAGTCAGAGTTGTTTTAAAGAGCTTGAATAATAATAAATAAAAAAACCCGAAGCAACAGCAAACTGGTCCAAAGAGGTCCTGTAAAGGTGCTGGTACTCTGATGAGTTGCCGTTACAATGGTATGACTTCCCTGCTTGTGTAATTGTGGAGTATCTCAAGTTGGAAGGGACCCATAAGGATCGAGTCCAACTCCCTGCTCCTCGCAGGACCAGCTAAAACTAAACCCTATGACTAAGAGTGTTGTCCAGGTAATGTCTCAGTAAAAGCACCACAGGGGCATCACCTAGGTCATCAGTCAGACCTGAGTTGCCTTTCCCTCTCTGCTTGTGGTGTGGGCTGTGTTGTCTGCCCATAAAGCTAGGGTATGTTGAGCACTTGGCTGTTTTTTATAAGCATACTTTGTAGGACGACAGAAAATCCTTTATGCTGGTCCTTGCCCCAAGTTGCAGAACCTGGTAAGTGGTCTGACTGCTTGAGGTACTCACTCTCTTAACCTTGTCAGAGAGCTTAGGTGTGGGATCATAAGAATATCAGAGATGACTTCTGCAAAGTTATGGCTGTCTGACGCATGCAGGAGCTGGCAGCAGAGTCATTTGGACTGACAAAATGTCCAGTAGAACTCGTTTAAGTGAACTGAGATGACCAAGTTTTAGAACTGAGTCTGTGTGCAGTCAAAACCCAATAGTAACCTCACAGGTGTTAAGATGCAGGCTTGCTGTTTCCGCTGTGAATTTGTTCTAATTTTATGTGGTTGTGAGCTGAAAATTGCTTGAAATGAGGACATTTATGCACTATTGTGGAATTTAATTTCACACATTATAGATCCTGACGTTTATTGTAATCTCAGATCAGAGCTATTGTTCCAGGCCAATGTAATAATCTGCTGCTTGAATCTAATTAGGATGGTATGACTTACGTGCAATGTTTCTTTCCCCGGAATGTTCCGCATCTCTCCGTTTGGGAATACTTGAATAAATGCCTTTATTTTTAGAATGAAAAATCAAGCATGTGATGTAGCTTCTGTAAAAGAATGCAAATTATTTCTTGTGTTATTTTACGCATCTGTTAGCTATTGCAAGCTGTTTACCTTCCAGCGTTGCCCTTAGTCAAGTAGATGCTGGCTTTGGTTTTCCTTGTCTCATGTTCTGTAGCAATATATTAAAAAAAGAAATGCGGATTACGTGTTATTGTCAGAGTAGAGGTACTTTTGTGAAACAGCCTACAAACTCCAAGTAGCTCATCAGTAGTGTCTGTAAAGATGTAAATTTAACTTAAACTTGTTCTGTAACCTGTGATGTCAAAGCAATACATACTCTGCTTAGAAATGTATGTTCCATATAATGCCAACTATTTCGTTTTTGCAGCATTTGTGGAAAGAAAACTGCCATGACAAATTTGTAGTTCTGTTATTTCATAACAGCGATTTTTTTCCTCTGTTTTCATCAAGAAGTAAATGATCCTTGATGATGAATTTGCTTTGATTTTCAGCTATGGTTGTTTTACCTCAAATCTGAAAGCCATTTTTAATCTTCTTCTAATCAAGAATTAATAAAAAAACCAGTAAATAATTTGACTGAAAGAATCTCACCTGTTAGATGTGTAACCATTTTCCCATCTGCAGTATGCGTAGAGATCAAAACAGAAAAGGAAATTGTTGAGGATGGTTTATTGTTAGTATCTCAAAAGCAGTGATTTCAATCGATATTCGTGTTTCAAAGAGCTGTGACATGTTTGCGCTTCTGATACTTCAAAATCAGGTTGATGTGCTGAAACAGTGCGCTGGGTGAGGCGCGGGTTAGCTGCAGAAGTAGACCGAGATGGAAATGCCACACGAGCTGGGTGGGTGAAAACTGCAGCTGATAATGCAAACATAGCATTTTCCTTACTGATACAGCTGGGTTTTAGTTCCACTGTTAACTTTACTCAAGTTATTCTTTAAGCTAAGTTTGCATGTGCCTGCCTTTTCGACTGAATGCAGGTGTCACCATCATGCAAGTAAGTTATCAGTTGCTTTTGAGCTGACTGCTCAAGGTTCATTTGGGTCCTCTTCTCTTCTACAGAGAGGAAAATATATTACTCCTAAGTGGCTCTCTGCTAGCAGTACACTACTGCTTAACCAGATGCTGCAGGTAAGGGTATTGCTTCTGTTCAGTATGTCTATAAAGTACTTTTACATCGATAAAGTACTTAGAAACATATTCAGTGTTTGAACAAGAAGTTTAATTCTCACAAATTTTTGGAGAAAAGAGTGATATTGCCTTCTGACAAAAATTCCTGGAGAAGAATAATTTGATATAGAATAAATAATCACCCGAAGTTTCAGTGATTAAACAAAGACTTCAAGCAGCCTGCTTGAAGTTCACAACTCTGCTGTGTAAATAAGAGCTGTTTTACAAATGACAGTGTACACACCGTGTGTGCGTTTGGGCTGCATCTAAGCAGCCTGACCAGTGCGAAATATTCCTGAAGATTTTATTGTAACTGTAGGCTCTATAACTGCTCACATGTTTGAGCATCCTTTGGGTGAGGCTCTGAAGCAGTACTAGTTTCCAACTAAACTTCTAAGCACCCTCAAATCCTGAGTAGAAGACAAATTGTTTCTTCAGTTCTTCTTGACGATTTATGTATCAGCTTGCGTTTTGTTGCCAACTAGGTGGACCCAAAGAAACGGATTACAGTTAAACATCTGTTAACTCACCCCTGGATCATGCAAGGTTATTCTGATGCTGTTCAGTGGCAAACTAAATACCAAGTAAGGACACTTGTTAGGTGAATACAAAAGTCTTTTAATGTCGTCTTTACTGACTTGCTGCTGTCCTCGCAGTGTGGGGAATGAAGGCATTTTTCCAGGGATGAACTTTGAGGTGGCTTTTTTTCCTTTCTTATTCATCTTACTGTCAAAACATTGCTACTTTCTCCAAGCTTCCCTTGAGGGGGAATTTCAAATGTGTTTTCATTGTGTTCTGCAACTGATGCTTAATTTGAAAAATAACTGACTTCTCATGAAATCATGAAAAAAAAGTATTTCTGCAGATGAATGACCAACCGATTCTCCAGGCTACTTGGTCAATACTTTAAGGTGCAAAACACACGTCCTAGAGAGCATATTAAATGTTATTATGGTTTATTTTGTATCTAGTCCTCTCTGAGAATTGCTAGATTGAGTAAAAATTTAACTTCATTGGAAGTATGTTTGTCCTTTCTCTCCATTACTTGTTTCACTTGTGGGAGAGATTAAGGTGGTATGGAGAGGGGAAACAATAAAATAAAATCTGTCTAGGAAGTACAGAGAAGTTCCAGCGTGTTTGCAGCTTGTTGGCCACTGGATGCCACTGTTTCTCCAGATAAAGAACAGCTTTACTGCACTTGCAGCATCAGTTCTAACTGGCTCGAGAAAAGATGTGCACATCTGATAGCTTTTAATATTTATAGATAGATGAAAGTGTAGCTTCCATTCTTGTTAAAAATCTCATCTGCTCTCAGACTTTCGTATTGGAATTCACAGCGTCTTGCCAAGGAGGGATCAGACTGTGAAGCTGTTGAAGTTGTATGACTTTTTTTAGTCTGCTCCCTACAATATTCAGCTATGATGCTAACTATTCAAGGTACAAGCTCTAAAATCACAGTTGATTATGGACTCAACCCGCTCGGTTTCACAACAGTGTCGCAGTCAGGTATGAATTATGAGACAACTTGAAAACCTCGTGCTTCAATATCTGTCCTGTTCTTGCAGCTGGAGCATCTTGATGAAGAGTGCATAACAGAGCTCTCTGTGTTTCATAAACAGAGCAGGGAGAGTATATCGAAATTAGTATCAGAGGTAAGAAGTATATATCAATAATTTACACTAATTAAAGAAACTTACTGTATTAACAGACTAATGCTCACTTATTCTTCAGTAAGAAGTTTTTAATAGTTTTTAGATTTTGGGAAGAGCTGCAGAACTACAGGATCTGCCTGTAGCTTATACCTACAGTTCTGAAGTTCAAATTTGTTATTTTCCTTTTCCTTTAATTGTGATGTTTCCTGAACCTTACTGTGATTTCCCACCATGGTAAAATCTGTCTGAAACTTGTAAAGTCAAAATAGGCTTAACAGAAATTTATAGCTGAACCACAGATGCCATTTGCTGTGTTAACTCCTTGCTTTGAAATGGTTCAGTAAGTAAAATCATTTTAAAAAAAGAGTAAGAGAAAAATATCAGAGCATCACTCAGACAGACTATAAAATCCGTTTTTTAGAGTTACTATTCTGTTTTTTTAAAAATTATGTACATTCAAGCCACTTTTTAATAGAAATGATGGAAGTTGAACTGACTGCTTGTGAAAGAATTGTACAAATGTTATCAATGACATTGTGGGCTGTAGAAGTGACTTAAAACATGATTCGTGCTCCAGCTTTAACCTGAATCTGAAAATTCTCCCTTGAGATTGAGGGGTTTTTCCTTCTTTATACATAGTAGCAGTGACATAGCTCTTAGCTTTAGCAAAACAGTTCTTTCACATAATCGCAGTGGAAACACACTTTTAAAATGTGCATAATATTTAAGATGGATTTGTGGGGTTAATGCTACTTGTTCTTCAGTTATAGAAAATAATCTGAATTATCTGTCTACGTGAGGGAAAGTCCTTCCAAATCAGCTTGTGGCATTTGCATAGTCCTTTACTGGATGATTTCTCATCCCTTGTAGCTAATTCAAACTAATGGTACTACATCACAAACTTGCCAAACATTGTACCTGTAGAGGAATTTCTTGTGGAGCAGAGGTGCGGTATCACTTTAAAGGTTTTGGACAACCCAGCTTAGGCCTAAACAAAGGCTCTGTCCTTGGAGCTGCCTTGGGGCACGGGGAGGAGGAGGTTTTATCTGTTTTGTGAGAGCTTTGCGAGATGCTTGGCTGGAGGTGCTGGCCCCGGGGGGAGAAGGGGGGGCGAGAGCCGCCTGCATAGTGGAATGGCACTGCCCAATGGAACGCTGGCGCGTGTAAACCTGTAACTGACCAACTCTGTGAAGGGGCAGGCGCGGGGACACTGCTGAACTGTATATATTGAGCTGTCCGGGGCAATAAAGGGAGGACGACTTGTAGCCATATTGGTGTGATGGTCGGTACTTGGGCGACTCTCCGAAGGGACCTTTCTAGATGTACCCATGTTCCTCACAGAAATGGAGCTGCTGAAAATCATGCAAAAAAGTTAGTGGTGCTCACGGGGGAAGTATGAGGGGTGGAACTCCAAAAAAATGAGACTTTGTTGGATGAAGGCAAGGCTGTGGTTGTTGTCTACCTTCACTTTAGTGAGACATTCAACAGAGTTGCCCACAGCATTCTCCTAGAGAGACTGACTGCTCTTGGCTTGGAAGTCCATGCACTTTGCGGGGTGTAAAGCTGGTTAGATGGCTGAGTCCAAAGAGTCGTGGTCAGGAGAGTTAAATCCAACTGGCAGCCAGTCATGAGTGGTGTCCCCCAGGGCTCAGTGCTGAGGACACTCCTGCTTAACATCCTCATCAATGACCTGGATGAGGGGATGGAGTGCACCCTCAGTAAGTTTGCAGATGACACCAAGTTGGGTGGAAGCGTCGATCTGCTTGAGGGTAGGGAGGCTCTGCAGAGGGATCTGGACAGGCTGGATCGCTGGGCCAAGGCCAATCACACGAGTTTCAAGGAGGCCAAATGCCAGGTCCTGCACTTTGGCCACAACAACCCCCAGCAGTGCTACAGGCTTGGGGGGGAGTGGCTGGAGAGCTACCAGGCAGAGAGGGACCTGGGGGTGTTGATGGACAGCTGGCTGAACATGAGCCAGCAGTGTGCCCAGGGGGACAAGAAGGCCAACGGCATCCTGGCCTGGATCAGGAATGGTGCTGTCAGCAGGAGCAGGGAGGTGATCAGGCCCCTCTACTCAGCTTTGGTGAGGCCTCAACTGGAGTGCTGTCTCCAGTTTGAGGCCCCTCACTACAAGAGAGACACAGAGGTGCTGGAGAGGGCTCAGAGGCAGCTGCCAAGCTGGGAAAGGGTTTGGAGCATGTGTCGTACGAGGAACAGCTGAGGGACCTGGAGCTGTTCAGCTGGAGAAGAGGAAACTGAGGGGAGAGCTTCTCGCTCTCTGTAACTCCCTGACAGGAGAGGGTAGCCAGGAGGGGTTGGTCTGTTCTCCCTTGTGGCGAGTGACAGGATGAGGGGAAATGGTCTGAAGTTTTGCCAGGGGAGGTTCAGGTTGGGTATGAGGAAGAATTATTTTACTGAGAGGGTTGTCAGCCATTGGAACAGGCTGCCCAGGGAGGGGGTTGAGTCACTGTCCCTGGAGGTGTTTAAGAGACGGGTGGATGCTGTGCTGAGGGACATGGGTTAGTGGTGTTGATAGGGCTGGGACAAAGGTTGGAGTCAATGATCTTGAAGGTCTTTTCCAACCGAAACTATTCTATGATTCTAAGGATTGACTAAATTCGTAGCTTTGCCATTCACTTCAACAGATAGATTCTAGCCCCAGCATTAGTTTTGATGCTACTAAGCCTAGTGCAAACTGACTTGCAAAGAACGCCCACCACAGGATCTCAGACACAGCGTGTGAATCAGTTGAGGTCTGAAATTACACTCAGATGATGAAGTGTTAGGGATGCATGTCAGGTAGAAAAACTTGCAGAAACACAGAAAGGCTGAGCTTGCTTTCTACTTACAGTGCTTCCAAAGAGGAGATTAAAATATCCTTTTTGTTGTTGTTTGTTTTTCTAGTGGAAATATGACCAAATGTCAGCAACATATCTCTTGCTTCAGTCCATGAAGGCTCGTGGCAAGTGTATTCGCATAAGGGTTCCACATCAGATGGGACATGCCAGTGCAACACCATCAACGGGCCTCAGGGTAAGTTCTCATTCTCAACAGGACAACACACTGATTAAAATGCTGCTCTGCGTTACCAGGCTGGTGCCCTAAATACCAGCAAGAGAGCATGTGTCCCGTCAGCCACAGTCTTGGTGGTTAAACTGTTCTGTCTCCTCCTGCACATGTTTTAGCAAGCTGGGCTGCTTCTGGGAGCTGATGTCACTGGAGTGACTGGGATGACACTGTGCATTTTTAGGACCACACAGAACCTCCCCGTGGCTGCTCACAGAAATGGGCTAAAATTGCTCATTGCCTGGTCTGTGTAGTCATTCCAGATTTTCCTCTGTGGCGCCTCACTTCTTACCATGCTCTTTCACACTTGTCTCTAGATATTTTTGTACCTTGCTGTTTGCATTTAGCGTGGCTTAGTGAGAGGAGAGTCTTCTGAAGCATCCTGGCACATCATCTGTGGAGCCTGCTTTGAGATGTCACAGAGAGTAGTATATCATCTGGTTGTCAAAGCAGAGAAACTCATTCCTTTCTTACCTCTTTCCTTGTAGAACACAATCTCAGAGAGCATTCTGTTTATTCTGAGTAAGGGAAGCGTGTTGCTGATGTTTAATCAGATTCTCATGTGGGTTTGTGTATCTTGTGATATTTTCTGTTATTGTGGCTTGGTAGCAAAGTCCATGCAGGGAATTTCAGAACTTGTGTGAAGTTGCTGAATTGCTTGCAATGCCATATATAATATGCAGCTATCTGTGATATCAGTGATATCTGTGTGTGCCAAACTCAAAAACTTCCAGTAAAATTACAGGCTTCCTGTTCGCCATTCCCGCTTGAACTGTAGGCATCTGTGTAAAATTATTAATTAGGTATCTGGGTGTGCTGAATTTTCTGCATAGAGACAAGCACTCAATAAATCCTTTCTTATGTGTCTGATTCAAGTGCATAGTCTCAGTTTGTTTGTACAACTGCTTTGGAATGCAGATGAGAATTCTAAGATTACCAGAGATCCCAACTTTACTGTTGTGCTGCGTAACAGATCGTGAATCCCAAGTGCTGCTGAATATGCGTGATGTGATTTCTCTCATCTTGGTGGTCACCCTTGCACTCAGGTGGTGTTTGGGAGGATGTTGTCTAGGTTCAGTCTCGCTGATGCTGTGCAGTTCCTTCAACTCTAGCGCTGTCCTGGGTAAACTGATCTGGTTAGTGCTGCTGTTGGACATAGGCATGATGCCTTACGGGTGACTGAAAATCCAGTCGGCACAGCAGCCCATCAGCCCTTTCACAGCACTGAGGATGTACTTGACTTGTAGATTCTGTGAGTGAAAACCAGCTGAATTTGCTGAAATGCCCAACTACACACTTCTCTAGCCAGAGACAACCAAGCAAACAGAACCTTTAAATTAGTTTCTGCATTTGGTGGCACAAGCTTGTACATCACACTGCCTTATTTCAAGCAGTTTGGCGTAGAAGGGTATTCCAGAAAATTTGCCATGGCATAAATTTCATCTAGAACATGGTGGCAAAGGAATTCTGTTCAGGCATTCGTATGTAATGGGACATGATTTCAACTCCAACGTCGGACTATTAGCTTCTTGGCTGTATCCAGCAACCCCCGGGTCAGGACTGGTAGCACACCGGGAAGCTGCTGTAGTGATGAGAGATCTGGTCATCACAGTATCCTTGATCACAGGCAAAGAGAAACTTTGCTGCCAGCAGAACATCCCTTCCTCAAGTGGTGTCCGTTCCAGCTGAGGACTCGTACTATAAATTAACTGTATTCAATTTCACTGAACTTTGATGAAACAAATCCTTGGGAAGAGTTTCCTGAAAATAACAAGACGTGTTAGAAACTAAGGATACCGTGACAGGCATCTGGTTGTGTGCGGGATGAGCCTTGGAGGTTCACAATCTTGGCTGACGTTACGAATCCTGTGATTTAATAAATAGTAGCATTTTCAGGGCTAGCAGTTAGACAAAGGGTCCTGAATGCGAGTTCAAGTGCTGTTGCAGATTCCATAATTGTAGGTTTTAGATGAGGTATGTTTACCTTTATCCAACCTCCTGCTGCATTCTTTTCTTGGGTTCTCTCCACCTTATTATTTGGCTTTTGGTAAAAAGAGCTTGTGGTCCAGGTCGTACAATCAAACACAGGCATTTTTTGTGAATTGGCTCTCTTATTGACAGCTTCTCTTATTGACGTAGGCCATGAAGGATGACTTGGTAATGGCAGTGGTGCTTTGAGAATGATTTCACATCTGCTTATGAAGTCATATTACAGAACTTATGTCACGGGCCTGGAAACTTCCAGTAGCTGTTAGTGATAATTAGGAACTTAGAAAAAAAACAACTTAGATTTTAATGACATTTTTCTCATGAAATCTTCCTTTTAATTGTGCTGTGGAATCTCAATTGCATCTTTCTTTTCAGTCTGAAAAAACTAGGACATACGAAGATACGCCAGGCTGCGGTGAAGTGCCATACGCATTTGGATCCATGGAATTTTTGGATGCAGCATCACAGTTTGAAGAATCTCCATTGGAAGAATTTATTCTAAATACTCACACAACAAAACAGGTATGAAAAAAATTAATTCCTTTAAAAATGAAAAGAATATGCTGATCTTAATAAAGAAAAAAAACTTATTGTGCATAAAACTTATTACATATTTAAATGTTTGGACCTGGCCAAGGGGAGTTAAAAACCAAGTAAAGAAGTATTTTAAATATATAGCTAAACATGAATTGTGCCTTCCTCTATCTGTAAATCATGATTCATTTGATGAGAACTTGAGCTTTGACATTTGATTTGCGTCGAAACGGCATCCGGGGAATGACTAAGTGAGGCAGTGAGGATTTTAAAACTGACGGGAAAACAATAAGGTACAGCAAACAGGATCTCAGCGCTAGGCTAGAGCTGGGCAGGACTTCACAGAAGTTCAGCCTGTCTGTATCGGCCAAGAAAGTCCAATTAAGTCATTAAAATTATACAGTTAAACCAAATGAAAGTTCTTAGCTGTGTTTAGATAAGCTGGTGAGGAATAGTCCTTAAACGTGCAAGCTGAAGAATTTGGAAGAGTGGATAAAGAACTGGCAAATGACTTGAGATGTTTATTAGCAAGTTATAGAGAGACTGAGAAATATTGAAGAGTTTTTAACTGTTTTGCTCATTTTGCTCAATTGGCAAGCATTGTATGGTATTTTTAACCTGCTTCAATTTCAGAATTTCCTTGTCTGTAACATTGCTGAATGTGATCGGAATACAGGAAGGGATGTCTTTTTTTTTTTTTTTTTTTTTTTTTTTATTACATCTCTTGTAGCATTCAAGGCATGCTGCTCAACTGGATGATATGGAATTCACACTGTCAACTCCAGTGACAAGGAAAGTGGCATCAAAGAAGCATGAAAACAAAGAGAATGTTGATACAGAGTCAGCTTTAAGAAATGAAATGCCTTCTGCACTTCCTGCTCCAAAGAATCCTGTTGTGGAGGGTCAGACTGAGATCCAAGTACAAACAGTACCCCCTCAGGAGCCTGCCTTCAAAGGTATGGTGGATGTAACTAACAGTAACTGAGAATGTATATGTTGCTTAGTAATCACTGCAAATTTAAATGGGAACACAATACTCGTGTATCCAACACATCTGTTTCTGGAAGACTTCCCCCCCTCCTCCCCATATTCACCACTCTGGTTCCTCTGGCATGTTTGGTGAGGTGCTGCAAGAGCACATCAAGGTGTGATACCTCTATGTTAGTGACAGAAATCGTTGCTGCTGACCATAACACATGCCTTTGGCACACTGACATGGGGCCAAGTGCCCTGTTCTTAAAGCTTGGATCTGCTTCCCTTTTCCATTCAGGTTCAGAATGCAAGTTCCTCAACGCTCTGTTTTTATTTCGTTGTTACCTTGATTCAAAGTCAAGATGTGCTTTTAGTCAAGTCTTTATTGTTCCTATGAGAAGTCTAACTGTTGGATTTCTCATGGGAATGTATCAGCATTTTCACCCTAACAGTCCAGTGTGCCTGTGAAAATAGTTCTGTTCACGCTGTGTAGGTCTTGCAGTTATGTGGTGGACCACAGAAATACGTTTAGATTATATCGGCTTCTATGAGTCAGCAGAAATTTCAGTCCTCAGCCAGTCTAGTCCATTCTTGAAAAAAATGATGGATCCTGTACGTAACCATTCCCTCCAGCTGCTAACTTGAAAGTTGCGCTGTTGATATTGTAAATGCAAACTCTATCATTAAAATGACAAGGACTGCTTGCAGTGGGAGACTCCTCTATTCCAGGTGCTAAGGATTCTTGTTCAGAAACAGTCAGTCCTTGCAGGATAGTTGAAGTTAACATAATGTCAACATGCTCCTGTCCAGTGCCACCCTTTCTGAAGGATTTAAGGAAGCATACCACAAATACTAGTTATTTGCACGAGTTTGATTTTTCTCTTAAGATTGTATGTGTGTTGTAGTTCAACCCCGGCCAGCAGCCAGGTGCACACACAACCGCTCTCTCACCACCCCTTCTCTGCTCAACAGGGCGAGAAGACATATCAAAGGGCTCAAGGTTTGAGATAAAGACAGGGAGATCACTTGCATTTACCGTCCCCGGCAAAACAGACTTGATTTTGGGGAAATTAGTTAATTTTATTAAAAGAACAAATCAGAGAAGAGTAGTGAGAAATAAGAAAAACAAACACATCTTAAAACACCTTCCCCCCACCCCTCCCTTCTTCCAGGGCTCAACACCAATCCCCGTTTCTCCAGCTCCTCCCCCCGAGCGGCGCAGGGGGACAGGGAATGGGGGCTACGGTCAGTTCATCCGACGTTGGTTCCACCGCTTCTTCACTCCGGGGGGCAGACTCTTCACTCTTCCCCAGGGCCATTGTGGGGTCCCTCTCACGGGAGACAAGCTTCACGCTCTCTTCTCCACGTGAGTCGTCCCACGAAGGGCAATTCATCACAAACTGCCCAACGGGAGACACCTCACGAGGGGCAGCCCACCCCTCGTGAGTCTGAGGCGCAGTCCTTCAGAGGAAACTGCTCCAGCGTGAACCACCCGCAGCGTCCCCAAAGTCCCACCGGCCAACCTGCTCCAGCGTGGGCATTCCTCTCTGCCACGGGCTACAGGTTCCGGCAGTGACTTGCTCTGATGCAGCTTCCCACGGGCTACAGTCCCCTTTCAGGCATCCACCCACACAGCATGGAGTCCTCGATGGACATCTACGCGGTGATCCTCACGGTGGACATCTGTACCTCGCCCATGGGCTGTAGGGGGACAACCCGCTTCACCATGGTCTTCACCATGACCTGGGGGACTCTCTCTGCTCTGGCGCCTGGAGCTCATCCTCCCCCCCCTCCTTCTTCACTGACTTTGGTGTCTGCACAGATTCTCACTCCTCCATCTCTGTGCCAGCTGTTATGGCGCAGTTCTTTTTCCCCATTCTTAAATATGTTTTTCACAGAGGGTTCCTCTGCTATCACTTTGCTGATAGGCTCAGCCTTGGCCAGCGGCGGGTCCCTCTTTGTAGCCGACTGGCATTGGCTCTATCAAACTTGAGGAGCTTCTAGCAGCTTCTTGTAGAAGCCACCCTGCAGCTCCCCCGCCGCCACCAAAATCCAGCCAGGCCAAACCAAAACAAGTAGGAATATTATTGTTATTACATTAAAATCGTATTTTATCATTCAAAAGATACAGATCTGAGATAGAAAAGGGGACTGGTTTTAGAAATAAATTATTAATCGTAAGAAATTCTGCTGAAGAAAAGAAAATCCTTTATGCAAAAGCGTACCTGATGTGGTTTGGATGCTTTCTTTCAGAGAGTCAGTTCACAACAGTCACCCCAATTAAGAGACGTGCAAACCCAACAAACACGGATGAATTGACAGCAGCTGAGGTTCTTCCCGAAATAAGGTAAATGTCCAGTTATTTGTGTGCACTTCTGATTTAGAGCAGGACTATCTTAATCCATGTGCTGCCTAGGAAGCCTTGTTACAACAGCAAGCTGTTATTTCCATTCTCTTGGTAAAAACCTTCCTAAAACCTCTCCCTGCATTCACTAGAAAACACTGAAGGTAGAGAAAAGTTTTAAAACTCTGTAACTCAAATATCATTAGAATATATTCCTATTTTCTGTAAGTTGCTTCTTATTCCAGTTCCCTAGAGGGCTGCAGTTTCTATATACATCTCTGGGTTTAAATCTGAACTGACTTTCAAACAGAAAATGTCATAATACACTGCACTTGCTTTGGTTTTCTTCACTCTGTCGGGTCTGGTAATGTTTTAGTGATGTATCCAAAATTACTAATTTCTAAACACTAAGGAAAAACAACTGATAAATTTGCTCATGTAACAGGGGTCATTCCGAGGATCACAACCTGAATAGCAACCCAAGGAAGAGAAAAGCCAAAATATTTGGAAATATTGAAAGGGGCTTAGATAAAGTGATCACAATGCTTACGCCAAGCAAAAAGAAACGACCCACCAGAGATCGCCCAAGGAAAGTTAAGGTATGGGTGCTGGAAAAGTCATAAGTGAAAAGAAGTATAATTATCTAAAACATCCAATGCCTTTAGAGATAGTCTTGTGGAAACTTCTGTGACCTGACTGGCCTGTGTTGTACGGTGAGGCATGGTTTCAAAATAGGAAGGAGTGTTGTACGCCTTCAGCTGGCGGGGGCTGCTGGGGCTGCAGCTGCTGTGACACCTCCTGTACAGTAAGAGCTGTCTGTCAGCAAAAAAAAGATCTGTCTGAAAGTAAAAGGACTTTCTGTTTTGCAGCCTTTGTAAATGGAATTCAGCTACTGTATTCCAGTTGGAAGCTTTTCCAAGAGACACTTGTCAGAGGCTTGGTGGCGGTCTTACGAGTTCATCGGACAGGAGTCCAGACTGTGCAAGTGTATCAGGAGCCTGAGCAATTGGAAACAAAAGTTAATTCTTCTGTCTCTAAAAGCTTTTATCCTCACTTGTTCACAGTATATGGAAAATTACTGATTTGTGTCTAGGGACACTGGAGCACAACAGGGAAAGGCAGAAATTTATTTCACGGTGTTACAGCAGTTATGGCAAGGAGCTCCCTATGTTTTAGGCTGAATAAGAACTGTAAGAACCAGTCTTTTGGCTGACTTTGCACCCTCAACCTCTGTTTGTTTTTCAAGCTGTTTTGATCTTCTCATCTACTTCTGTGACTTGGGAAGCCAGACAGAGCATTTGTGGCATATTACACTTGTCACAGGCTTTCTCTCATTGCATATGGGTGTCTGGAAGTTGTTCAAGGAGTCACTTACCGGACAAGTCCATTACACGAAGTAATAAATGTGATGCACCTAATTTATGTTCTCTGGTGTCGGAGGGACAGGCTGGGTGTGCAGCAGGGTGCTCTGTGCACAGCCCCGAGGCTCTTCACGCTCCTGGCTGGGAATCACCGCTGGCTATGTGCAAGAATTCTGATAGTCCGTGCTGCCCCAGCCCGTTACTGCTACTTTTGATCTTATGATGGATTGTAGTTTGGATGTGCTTTGATCTGAATTGTCCAGCAGCTGTTCGGTGTTTCTGTTGCTACTACAATGTCTTAAGTATGACAATATTGGAAAGTTGAGGCATTTGTCACTACATGTTCCAAAATGTTCTTTTTAAATATTTTTGTAATGTCTTCAGTTTTAGGAGAAACATTATTTTTTTTTTTTATCCCTTGACTTTTCTTTTAACGAGCTAACTACTTTTAGGCACACTCTAATGTTACCACAACTCAGCTACTGAATCCAGACCAGCTGTTGAATGAAATAATCGCTGTTCTTTTGAGGAAGCATGTGGATTATGTTCAGAAGGGGTAAGTGTAAAATACAATGGCTTGAACTTGTATTTGTCTAAATAGTCAGTACTGGAGTCATTGGTAAAGCAAAGTATTTAAACTTACTTTCTCAGCCCTACATTGTAAAATACAACAATTTTGTAGGAAGTGCACAGAGCACTAAATGAATGTGTGTGATAAAACTTGCGCACGCAATGCAAAACATTGAGTTCTAACAGAGCTCATTGACAAATATAAGCTGGTAACAGTGAGGTGGCTCTTTGAGGCCAATGTGTATTCTGTCTGGCTCCTGTGAAATCGTAAATACAAAAGGTTTGTTAAAGTACGCATCACCAAACTGGAGAGTTTTGGGAGATGATGTGGATATCTGTGGATTTTACTTTCCAGCTCAGTCCCTCCTCTCTGCAGGTGACAACACATGTGCAGACAGTGTCTGCTTCTGGCCGGGGTGACGCTGGTGGTGGCAGTCACTCCCAGGGCTGGGGTGCCCAAAGGCTCTGGCTGGTGCCTGCTCCTGGAGTGACCGAGGCCACGGCTGGGTCTCGTGTAACATCTTGGGGTGCCAGGGAGGGAAAGGGTCACAAGGAAGTGAAAGGTGGCACCTGCAGGGAGGAGTGGACAGGGCAGGTGACCCAAACCCGACCCACAGAGTATTCCAGCCCACACATGTCACACTTGGCATAAAGCTGAGGGGTCACGGGGGTTGAGACCTGTTCTTCAAGGTCCCGCGTCCCAGGAGGACTCGGTCTGATCTCCTGCCCTTGGTCCCGACCCCGAGTTCCTGGATCCAGCCCCTGTGCCCGGTTCCCCTCCAATGATGAGCTGGGGGCTGCCCCGGTGCCGCCGCCTCTGCAGCACCCGTAGGGATTGGTGTCGGGGGGGCAGTTGTATTTGGTATCAGTTCTGTAGGTACTTGCATATAGTTCATTATTATTCCCTTATTAGTATTATTATTGTTTTATTAAACCTGTTTTAGTTTTCTTTTCCCATCCAGAAGTCTCTCTGCCTTACTCCCTTTCCTGGCCCATTTTCCCAGGAGAGGGGCTATAGGAGAGCCTGTGTCAGTGCTCCATTGCCCACCCAGCCCTAGCCCTTAACACCAGACTGAGACACTGAGAGTAGGGTTGGTTCCTAGTTCTGACCAGAGTTTAATGTCTGTTTTCTCATTTCCCACTGCATGAAAGAAGTGGTGTACTCGCTCATGCCTCTGCATTTTCTAAAGTTCCTGAATATTTGAACAACAGGCATTGTAGAACGTCAGAGTGTGCTTCATCCCTTGATGCATTTGAAGCTCAGAATCTCAAAGGATACTGCACCACTCAGAAGCACTGTCTCCCGTTGTGATGATTTAAACTTCACATTCAGTTTTTCCACTTTTCACACCAGTAACCAGCCTCCTGGCAGTGGTGTCCCTGTGGGGAGGAGAGTGGGAGCATCTTCATCCATCCAGCTCTGTGGCTGGGCAGGACATTGGAGCTGCCTGTCGGTGCTTGGACATAGTGATAAAGTCCTGGGACTGGAGTAGTTGAAGCTCTGAGTTTGCAAAATTCTGGGTCGTTTCCCAATATTCTGAGCAACAGGGGTAATTTCTGTGAAACACTTTTGTTAATTTATTATTCAAAAAACAAGCATTAAGCAGTTCAACAATTATTCCATTTTTCCTTTGGTTTGCAGTTATACCCTGAAGTGTCAAACACGGTCGGATTTTGGCAAAGTGACTATGGAGTTTGAGTTGGAAGTGTGTCGGCTCTGTAAACCTGAGTTAGTGGGGATCCGGCGACAACGACTCAAAGGTGATGCCTGGGTCTACAAGAGACTGGTGGAAGACATCCTGTCGAGCTGCCACCTGTGACCGGCCAGGGCACGTGCTGAGAAAGCAGCATTTTCGTACCGAGGCCTTAGTCATAACGTTTGGCAGAGGCCTGTTCGGAAAAGTAATTCTGTGTTTGAAGAGCCTGCCATCGTTCTTGGGTTTTTACCTTCTTGTACATATGCCCTTTCTATGTTTCCTTTTGTGTATCAGTTTTTTAATAAAACTTCTGCAACTCTCATGAAGTAAAATCCTCTGGTGTATTTTTCAGATACATGGTTTGAAAAAAGCACGGGCGTTTGTGTGCTGGAGCGTTATTTTGGTGCATCTTGAGTTACCGAGTACATGTGGTACGGAAATAGTCATTTGCATAATTCTCTTCTTGTCTCTGCTTAAGTAGGATTTATTGAGATCGTTAACTAAGTCACAGCTGTGGTTCCCAGAGTCACGCTATATGCTTGATGTTGTACAAAATAGGACTGGCTTCAATAAAGGTGAAGTCAACAGTGCTAGGATTTAAACTGTGATGCCACATAACATGTTACTGCATCTCATTACGAAGGCCTCGGTGATGCTTAACAAGTGTGTGTGTTTTCTGGTACTCGTGTTAAGTGATCATCAGGCCCTTGTGTCAAGAACCGCAGCGCCTCTGAGCTGCGGCGGGCGGGGAGGCTGTCCGCAAGGAATTCGACCTCATCTTGAACAACACTGGCCACAGAACCTGGGCACTAGAAATATAATTGGAAAACTGGTGCACAGAGGAGCTGGTTCGTATGCGAGGTTACTGCCCCAGAGCAAAGCGTGTGTCTGCTGAGCACTGGGGCTGCTCAGCTGGAGGAGGCTGAGGGGAGACCTCGCTCTCTGCAGCTCCCTGACAGGAGGGGGCAGCCAGCAGGGGTCGGACTCTTCTCCCAAGTGACAAATGATGGGATGAGAGAAAACGGCCTCAAGTTGCACCAGGGGAGGTTTATTTTGGATATTAGAATTTCTTCACCGAAAGAGTGGTGAGGCACGGGCACAGGCTGCCCAGGGCAGTGGTGGAGTCACGATCCCTGAAGGTGGTCAAAAAACGTGCAGCTGTAGCACCTCAGGGCATATTTTAGTGGTGATGGTGGTGTTGGGTTGATGGTTGGACTTGATGATCTTAGAGGTCTTTTCCCAACATAATGATTCCCTGATTCTAGGAATCCCTTGCGCTGCCTCTCTCCTGGCAGTGTTTGCATCTCCAGCTTCTGCTGCTGCTGTGCAAACAGGTAAATCCTGTCAGTGGGATGGCAGCTCTGCTGAGCCTTCCTCCGTGTGAGAGTGGCCGGTGGTATCTGGACAAACTGCCAACACGCTGCAGGTTTTTCCTAACGCAAGGGAAGGCAGCAGTGGTGTATCCTGTGTGTAAACCTCACTAACTACCCCTGAAGCTCCTGTGACTGAGCAGTGGATAGTTGAGTGTCCTTAGAAACCGATGATGTGGCTGCTAATTTAAAGTGTCTGCTTACTATCTATGACCACTAGTGCAGTAACCAGATAGGTTTGTTTGTTACAGTCCTGACGGAGGTAGAAGTAAGTATCCTTTTTTTTTTTCCTAATGCCAAGTTTCCCGTGTGCTGCTTTTCAGACAGATAAAGGGACCAGGATTTTTAGTGGATTTGAAGTAAAGGTAGAAACAAGGGTACAAGGCAGCCATGCTCTTGACATCACTTAACTGCTGATGAGAAATACGAACAGGGTTGGCCATGCAGGGCAGGAGATGTTATACCTGGCACGTGACCAGAGCACGAATTAGGAGATTGTGTTAATAAAAGTATACTTAACCTATTGCTCTAACGAATTAGTGCTTAAAGCTCTATATCGGCCCTGAAATATTTTCTCTGGCTGACGCCGCTTGCTGCAATGTTATACTCCTGCTTGGTTTTCAGGTGTTGAAATTAGAACCTGCAAAATACCTGTTGGAAATCTGCCGGCAGCGAGGGCTGTAGCTGGTGTGTGTCTGGGGCCCTATGGTGTTGTACGAACTCTGCTTTTTGCTTGCTTGTTGTTTGAACTGAAACTTTTCCCCAGGATTTTGGCTTCTGCCTGGAACTTGATCTGAACTGAAATAAGGGTGGAAGATGGGAGGGCTGTTTGAACAGGGCATGTTGATAACAGTCCAGCTAATAAATAGCAGGGTACTGAAAGAGTTGAAACATTCACTTGCTTTTTTATTCCTTGGGTTTTAGACTTGGGAATGTCTAGAGAAGTATCCTCAAATGCCTGAACTGCCCCTCCTAGAAGCACATTCTGCGTGAGTAAATATCTCCTCCCTATGGTGACAAGACATGTTATGAAAGGACAAACAGTAATTAAGATGTCTTGTTCCTTCCTTCTTTTTAAGGTAAAAACAACTGGGAGATAATTGATTCAAACTGTCTTACAAGCTCTGATGTGTGAAATAAGGTTCCTCTTCATACGCTACCGTCCTGACTTTCTTTGCTAATATTCCTTGCTGTGAATGAGTGGCATCTGGGGATAGGAATCACAGAATGGGTGAGAAGCAAGATTCATCTGTGTCTTTTTTGAAACCAAACTGCTGGTATGCTGTCAGTATGGTTTTTTAGCGGAGATTGCTGGAAGCTGATCTCAGATGTAGCTCGGGGAGAGGCAAAACAAAGGGCTAACAAATAAAGGAGCTGTGTGGATGGCGAGGAGCCTGGGTTGTGCGCCGAGCCTGGGGAAGCCTCTCCACAGAGGAACTCATGGCCAGGAGGTTTGTCTTCCCTGTGTCCAGGCTGCTTCTCCCTCAGGAGCCAGGCAGTATGAAGTCACACCTATCAGTCAGTCCCAAAACTGTCTGGTGTGCTATGCACCGAGGAGGCTGTCCTAACTTCATTCTTTCACTAGAACCTCTGTTGGTGGCTAAACTTGGATTCATTGCACAGGAACCTGTTCTTGGTGTTGCCTCTGAGCTTGTCTCTTCATGACGCACCGCTGATGCAAGGGCGTGAGCAACCGCCACTCACCCACGTGTGTTTGGTGAGACTTGACATAGGGGAGATCTTGCAGCTTCCTCGTGCTCCGTTCTGTCACCTCAGTGTTGGATACACCACGGCTGATCCTCCTTCATCTTCCCCTGAAAGCAGGGGATCAAATGGTCTCTATTCTTCTAAGTCCCTGTATGGACTTCACGCAATAGCAACAACACTCTTTGTCCCCTCTCTACCTGCTGTTCCAAGGCCTTTGTGCAAGGGATACTTGTGTTCTTCCCATTGCACAAGTTCTCAGCTCCTCCTCCGTTCTGTTCCTCTTTGTCCATCTCAGTGCTATCATCTCTGTAACCTTGTACAGTTTGTGCCCAGGCCACACATGTGGATATTTAACTAGAGTAGACCCAGACTAACATTTGAAAAACCTTCCAGCAGCTCTCTCTGGCAGATCACGTTTCATCTCCGACTCCCTCCTTGGCAATTCAAGGAATAATCCCGACCCTTCCCACTGTGGTCGTATGCCCTATCTGTTGCCCTCCAGAAATGCAAAACACTTTTGCTGTGCAGTTCCTAGAGAAGAATTGGGCTGATTCTGGTATTTTAACAAAACTACACTGCGTGTTGATTTGATTTTGGGGAGCAGACAGCAGAGAACCCTTCCTGCTTTACCGCTGCAGCCCGTCTGTTCACGTTTAAATTGTTTTTCCATTCAAAGCTTCATGTAAAGATTTTTTTTTTTAAGCCCCTGCTATAAAACTGTATCATGGGAGATATTTTTCATAGGGAATACAAACTTTTTGTTGCTTTTCTTCTCTCCGCCTCTTTTCTCCAGGCCTTTCCACGCTGGATGGTCTCGCAGAGGAGCAGGGAGGAAGACGGATTGGATGCAGGGGTGATGGGAAAGCCACAGAGAAATTGCTACTGCCCTGTGCTGAGATTGAAACAGATCCATGTAATCTGGAATTACATTTTGAGGAGAGGGGAAAACCAAACTATGTTTACATACTGAATCTGAGCTCCTTACTGGGTCCATAGCGTGAGATTTAGTATAGATGTAACACAAATTAAAAATGCACAGGCTTGTTTTCCAGACTTGGTCAGGGTTGAGGCTGTTAGTCTAATTGCTCACCCTTTGTTTTACTTAATTAAAGCCAATATACTAACTAAGGGAATTACTGTTCTGACATCTGTAATTTCTGAAAATAGCGAAGAGTTGAAAAAACAAGCAGGAATGCTGTATGGAAAGCTTATCAAACGTCTAAATGCCACCAACCTTTCCTGGGAGAGGCAGATAACAAAATTTTAGTCTCTTCGTTATAATATGTTTGGCAGTAGCTGCCAGTCCCTGAAGCTTTAGGTTCTGGGTGCTTGAGAGCTGCGATAGGAAACTGGCTTCAGAAAACCTTCACGTTACACTGTCCTGTCCCTGCCCAATGCGCGGGAGGTGTTACCCACCACCTCGACACACCGATTTTCCTGACATCAGGGGTACTGGATAGACCACAACAACTTATTCCACATGTCCTAGGAGAAAAAGGAGGCAAGATCATAGTTGTTGGGTAACGCTGCCAGAGCTGGTGAGCAACGCTTGCAGCGTAACTCACGCAGGGTTTTGTCAAGTTAAAAAAAAAAAAAAAACAGATGAGGGAGACCTTTATTTATTTCTGTCAGACGGCTCTGGCAGAACCATGCAAACTCAGACATCCTGTGAACTGCTTCTTCGGTTCGATATGAGGGCTGCGCTTCGTTAGAGAAAATAGAATAATCCACTGTCATTTTTGTTTTTATCATATTAGGTTTTTGGCAGAGAATTTATTCTGTTTCCAGTATGTAGTTATTTATATGGTAGTAACTAGCTTTTGTGCATTCCCCAGAGAAAGCTCCATTAAAACTCTTAATGTGACACCACATATTTTTAGTAGACTAGAAAATAGTTACGATTTTAATTTAAATTGAAACGACTGTGTAATGGCTGGACAAATCATTCTCAGATCCCTAGAGCTCTTAATTGTAATTCTCCATTGTTTCTATGCATAAATTTTCTTTTCAAGTGCTCGTTCTGAAATACTTACTAATTTTTTTAATGTTCTGTACACATTTAATAGTTTTTTCTGGTTAACAACTTCATGATTAAACTCTAATGTTAAATACAAATGGTGGAAACAATAAGTCCATTCAAGTGTTGGGAAAATAAAGTGTGTTTGTATTTTGAGATGACATTAATTCAAGGAACTTCTTTTTGTGGAAAGGAAAAAAAAAAAGCAGAAACATCTTACTGAGAGTAATGGGCAGATTCCATCGTGTTCTCCCGGCAGAGGAGCAATAATCACGCTTTAACAAGTGGCTCTTGTTTAGCCTGTCCTACTGCCTCGAGTCGCTGTGACATAAACCAAACCTTTACCCAACAAAACCCTTCCAAATGCATCCTGCCCCACAGCCTTGACACCTCCTCACTCTTGCGACCTTCCTCCTCCTCTCCTCCTCTACCACTTCTCTTCCAGAGGTCTTTGACCTTCTCAGTCCATGACAGCTCTGAGCTCCTCTTCCTCCCTCCCTGGGCCTCCCCTGGAGGGTGCTCTTGGCCTCCCTTCCCCTGGTGCTCCCGACATCCCCTCCAGGTCTTCTGCTCCTTTTCGCAGATTTCAGTCTCCCTGGCTCCCCTTCTACCTTGCCCTGGCCCAGGCTTGAGTCTTGAAGTAATGGCCACCATTACTGAAGACAATACAAACAAAGCGAGACAACGACCACCCTTACTAGGTGAAAATGTAGGTTTTATCTGCTGGTAGGAAGAAAAATTTTTTTCTGAGACAGGCTTCAACAGCGAGACGAGTTTGAACCTCCAGATCAGCAAGAGACACCACAAATCCAAGGAAGAACTCTGGGTCATAAGAAGCTGTACAAAGAAAACCAAATACCCAGTGACTTCCTACAGGAGACAATTCCCATCTCATGCTGCTGCTGCTTTTATTTTGTGGTGTGTGCCACCATGCTTGTAAAACCACGTGTGAAGAGCGCTGTCCATCCCAGGGTGGGTCACATGGGAGAAGGATGGTGAGCTGAGGAGCGGCAGAGGGTTTGGGACCTCCAGCACTGGGACCTCTCTTGACCTACACCAGGCCACTTCCTGGGGTGCAAGAGCTGCGCCTCCTGGCAAAGGTCTGGCCAAAGGGATGATGCTGGACGTTCATGCTTGGAGAAGGTGCTGTCAGAGTGGGACAAGAAGCTCACGGGGATTCAGAAGCACCAGGAAAGCTCTGCATGGTCTCACCAGCTTGAGGAGGAGTGAGGAGTGAGTGTGGAATCGAGCATAATGAAGTAATGATGCCGCTGCACAGGGATGAAGAGCGATATACCTTTTCTCAGGGTTAGAGGTGATCAAGATTTATGTAACCGAACGGTGCCAGCCGCTGGCAAAACTAAATTTTTGTTTGCAGTTTGAAATTCCCTGTTCAGATCTACTTTTCTGGAAAACCTGTAGCTGTCTGGGAAAGGAGGAAGGAGTGGAAAATGCTCAGCCTGGCTCCAGTGGCCATTTACGCAGTTTTGGCTTCACGGGCCAGCTGGGAATAGGAATTGCTGGATGTGCTGGCCTCAACTGTGAGCGAGGGGGAGTTTAGCCAAGAGAAAGGAAAGCTCCCAAACGGGGAACACCGAAGTGGCTTCCTGCTGCCGGCAGCATCATCTTAATTTTAAAATGTGGAGATCTGCTCTCAGATCTTCCAGACGCTCTTGCCATCACTGCACGGTGATGCTTTGCAGCCTCCTAATGCGAATGTTCAGGGTAATGCAGGTTTTCTTTTAATTAAAAGATCAGCAGTTGGAAACTCATCCATTTTTAATTAATTGTGCAGTAATAGATTTTCAATTTTGTTTGACTTGCGGGATAGAAACGAGGAGCAAATCGGAGCGCCGGGTCTGCCTTCCCTGTGAGCAAGAATTTTTATTCCCATAAAGAACATTTTTAGGTTGTGTGGTCAACTTTTTGTCCTTTTTTTTTATTTCCTTTTTTTTCCTTATATTTTTTTTCTTCAAATGGTTTATGAAGTCAAAGATTGGGGGGTGACCCTGTCCCTTCCTTGTGTTTTTGAGTTGGACATCTCACTAAAAACAAGGTGGCTGAGGCTCCTGGGCTGTAAGTCATTACTTAGTGGGAGAATATTCAGACAAAATCTTACTAAAATGATCGTGTTGTACTCTTCCTTGGATGTTCCATACTGGTCACAGCCAAGTGGGCTGAGTGGGCACGTACGACTGCTTGTGTTTTTCTTCTTTCCTGGGAGAAGTTACTCTGACTTCTTTTTATGTCTATGGTTTCACTTTGCAGAAAAAGCTCATTTCTTCTTAAAAAGACAAACTCGAGAGCTTTTACCACCCCTCTCCCATCAAATGTAACAAGAACGGCCAGTGAGTTTTTGGTGTATCAAATGGAATTGATTAAAGTTGATATCAAGGATTGTGTAAGGTAAATTAATTAAATTGATTAAGTAGGGCTCAGGTGGTCATGGGCAGGTCACGGTGATCTCTGGGTTGCTGCTGGCATGCCAAGGTTTATTAAAATGATAAAGTTACAAAAGGAGAAGATCCTGCTTACTATGCACAGAACAGAAAGAAAGGAAAAAAAAAGGTTAATCAACAAATCATAATCATATAAATGAGCACAAGCTCATCCTGAAAAGCAATTACTTTTCTGGGCAATTTCATTCAACAATGGTAGGCTGTGCTCTTGAATCATGTCTCTAGCAGAGACACAATTAGCACCAAGATGGCCTCATTATGTCCTATCAAATGTAAACAAAATAAAAAAAGAAGAAATCCCTTGCAGATACATCCTGTTTGGCGCTTTTCATGTGTTAATACATTTCGTGTTAAATCAATCCTAGGATGGATCTTTAAGGGTATGCCTTGTAAATAATTAGCAGAACTCTGTTTAACAGCCATGGGCTGAACGCTTTCCCCAACGGACATCAACAACCTTTGCAAACTCTCCTTCTGGACTGTATTTTCTATTTATTTTTAACATTTCTCCGTTTTTTTTGATGTTCACCAGGGGCTGGTATTGGCTTCCCTTGGACCAATCCTGAAAGACCACCGTTGTCAGCATTTCCTGGCACCAGGAACTACCCAAGGTTTCATCTCCGAGGCACCAAAGCAGAGACGGTTTGAGCCCAAGTCTTCTGGATGCAGATGACAGCCAAAGTCTGTTTGGGAGAGGCCTCTTCTCTGGAAGAGCTGGTTCTTGGCAAACACAAAGTTCTGAGTCTCCTCTGGGTGTGAAGGGTAGAGAAATGCTGAAGCTGCCGTTTTCGACCCCTGACGGTAGAACACAAGTGCCAGAAGAGGAGATCTGGCTCCTGCTCTGCTTCCCGGGTGGTCAGAGAAACGTTTCTGCAGTGGGCACCATCACATCCTTCATGTCCCTGCCCAGCTCCACTCAGCACCAATGAGGACAGAGCCCATGGACATGGAGCGTTTGTCACCAGGACCCCGTGAGGGGCCATGGGTGGGCGCTGGCTGTGTCCTTTCCCCACAGCTCGTATGGATACGTGCTCAGTGCGTGTTTTCATGAGGGTACAACTTAATACTGCTCGTCCCACTCCTACAGTGCTGCACCTGAGATAAGACCATCTCTGTGACTGCTACAAACACAAGATCTAGTTATTAAATCTTTCTGTAGAGCCTTTAAATTTCATGGGTTTTTTTACTCTGTGTAGATGTCAGCAAATGGATGGAGAGGAACCCCATGAAGTTCAACAAAGGGAATGCCAAATGCTGCCCCTGGGGAGGAACAACCCCAGGCACCAGCATGTGCTAGGGACCATGTAAAGGTCCTGGTGGATGCCAAGCTGACCATGAGGCAGCAAAGAAGGCCAACAGCATCCTGGCCAGAGTGTCTCAAGAAGGTCGAGCAAGGTGAGCCCTTCTCTACCAGCACTGGAGAGACACATCTGGAGTGTTGTGTCCAGTACTGGGCCTCCCGGAACCACAAAGGTGCTGAAGGGATTGGAGCATCTCTCCTGCAAGGACAGGCTGAGAGAGTAGGGACTGTTCAGCCTGAAGAAGAGATGGCTCCGGCGGATCTCAGCCATGTGTATAAATGTGTGATGGGAGGAATGAAGATGAGGAAACCAGGTTCTCCTCAGTGGTGCCCCATGACAGGACTAGAGGCTGTGGGTACACACAGGAACACAGGAGGTTCTTCCTGAACACCCGTGGACTGTGAGGGTGACTGAGCAGTAGCCCAGGCAGGTTGTGGAGTCTCCATCCTTGGAGATGTCCAAAATCCAAGTGGCCATGGTCCTGGTCACCAGCTCTGGGTGTCCCTGCCTGAGCAGAGGGTTGGGTTGTGTGATCTCCAGGGGTCACTTCCAACCTCCAGCATTCTGAGATCCCGCCCTGGACTCTGCATGGGAAGAGCAATGTGGCAGTTTACCTTTTTCTACAGGAGAGGCAATAACATGTCTTGGATTTCCAAGGCCATGGGAAAGCCTTGATTCAGGCAGGAACGTGCCAGCCTGTGGGCAACGGAGACCGCTGGCAGAAAGCACATGTGCGTGACACTAGCTAGCTCTGTGAAAACTATGAGCTTTTTTTCCCTTCAAAATGAAGTATTACCAAGCACGATGGCAAACCTGAAAATCCAGGGCAGAAACCAGGAACAGCTCCATGTCTTTTGTCCCCACACAGACACACCTTTGTGGTAGAAACAATGGCACTGTTGATGCGTGTTGTCTTTTGCCACTCTGACCCTTATTTGGGAGCAATTCAAATGTTTGCACTGAGTTCTGGGTGGGATTTTGTTTCCATCCTCTGGCTCAGTTTGTCGAGGCAATAGTGCCCATTTCTGTCACGATGCCATTGAGTGTGTTTGCTCTTCTGTCCTCATTCTGCTGCAACATGAAGATGCGTTTGCTGCTTCAGTGGGATGTGGTGGCACTGAACAGTGGATGTGTATTAAACAGTGTGGATTTGTGATAGTTTGTGTTTTTTTCCCCTAGAAGTGCTTTGTACATTCCCAGAGAATAAATTATTAATTTGCTCTGAGACGGATAATCGTGCTTCAGGAGAAGCGCGCTTCAGTCAATACCATTGCCATATGTAGCTGCTAAAATCTTCCAAAAGATGGCCAAAAATATGTCACAAAAGACACTTCGGTTCAGGATGGCACGTGCAACACTTTGCAGGAGCAGAGGAGGTGTAAAGTTTGCATTCCTGTGCCGCTGTAGCCGTATATAAAGACATCTGTACTTGTTACCTTGTCAGCATTTCCCATGAAAATAAAACATAATAGATTTAAGATCATTTAAACTAGATTTGGAAGAGTGTGCAGATCTTGCAGTCTTGTGGAATGCGCAGGAAGGATGGGCTGGTCGATCAGAGTCAAAGGGTTAAACTTTGTGTCCGCATCCCTGACAACACCAACGTGAATTTTCTTAGATGCAGCCAGAGATTAAATGAATTTGGTTCTAGTGGAATTGAAAGAGTGAAAAACAAACAAAAAAAACCCCCCACACCAAAGAATCCTGAACTGCACCACATTACAGAGAGAGATGTCCTTGGCTTTTAAAACTGTTCTAGAAGAGGGATATAATTATCTGGTAAAACCTATTGGTTATCATTTTCTATTAGTTCTATAGGACACTTCCATTATGGAAGGTCACTTTTCTCCAGCTACTATCGCATTTTGTACCACAAAGCACTCATACGATGTGACACTCAGTGTTCTGCGAAATAAATTACAATTCTCGTCCTGTGAAAGCAGCTAAAAATAGTCAAGAGGGAGCAGACAGTTACCTCGCAGCATATGCCACCTTTAAGGACCCCGGTGTTATGGGGATGCGAGTCGGGGTGCTCCTGTGAGCTTCCCAATGTGCTGGTGTGTGGTCTTTTTTCGGGGCGGGGGGCGCTCTGTGGCCGAAAAATCCTGCTTCCCACGCGCAGCAGCAGCTCTACGGAGCAATCAGCCCCGTTTTCCAGCGGTGGCAACACCGGGCAAAAACATTTTGGTGTTACTCCAATGTTTTATTTCATTTGGCTGGTGTCTTACGTTTGGGAGTACCTCCTCCAAACGCCCGTGGCTTCTACATGTTGGCACGTGAGCACCCCGGGGGTGATCGCTGTCCTGTCCTCGCGGCAGCTCTGGCGCCTGGCTCCAAACATCGTGGAACTGAGGACGAGCTGGGAGCTTCTGAATTTCTGATTCTCTCCTCCGCCAGAAGCGCTTCAGACGTTGTTCCCTAATAAGCAGATAATTGAAGGACTTCCCCTGACACCTTCTATCTCCTTGCCTAGAAAGCGCCTGATAAGTAAAAAGAGGAAGCGGCAGCTCGCTCGCAAGCTGAAATGGGATTTTTTCCAAGGCAGAGCCCACAGATCTCTCATTATCTTTGATGAGGTGGTTTTTCTCGCCTCCGGTCCTCTTTGTTTGCCTTTCCCTCCCCCAGATTTTAGGTCTGGGTTTGCTGGGCCTGCGCCGCTCGTTAGCCCTCGCGCAACGTCGCTGTGCTGCATGGAGGAGATACTCATTTCTGACTTATTACAGAGGAATAAAAACTTGCATTAATAGTTAAAAGTAGAGTATTAAAGCTGTGCTCTACGCGGGGGTGATTGATGGCTTCCATTACACTCCATTAGATATTTTATTCTTGTTAAATGAAGAGCAGCCAACTTTGTCAAGTATTTTTAGTTCCCTCTGGTCTTATTGGCTCCATCTATTCTCAGGGATGTCCTGTAAATGGCCACATATGGCTTTGTGTCTGCAGGAGTGATGACCGTACAGCTGGCTTTCATTGCCCACCAATTTACTGGAGCCCCCTTTATTGTGAGCCTGACAGCACCAGGGAGCTTTGTAGAACTAACAAAATATATCTATTTTCTAATTGTCTATTTATCACCTTCCAGGGATTGGTGGGCCTCTCGTCTGAAAGCAAAGGGGGGACGGCCTTGAACAATGATCCTTGTCAGGGCAGTTGCTCACTTTAAATTAGGGTCTCATTGCTAAATAACTAATTTAGTCCTGCTATCAGACTGAAAAAGTGGGTATTCAGTGCAAAGTGCCAACCGGGGAATTGATTATGTCTCCTCTTAGCGCATGTGACAAAAAGCGCCCGGCCTGCAGGCAGTGGGCACCCCTGGGGACTCACAGCTCCCCAGCATGGGGGGTCTGCGCGGTCCCACCGGCATCTACCCCAGCCATGGGGACCCCTCCTGGAGCCAGCCAGGGGTGGCAGGAGGCGGGGGAAGCTGCCACTGCCCCCAGCCCAGGGACGGGCACGGTGAGAGGCAGGGCACGGGGCTGAGGGAGACAAAACTTTTGTGAAAATTAACGTCTGTTTGCAGCAAAACCAGCAACTTGACAACGATGAGCTCCTTCCCTGGGACCTGCACGCGGCAGCACTGAAGGAAGAAAACTCTTCTCCCCTCTCCCCAAAAATACTGGCTTTGGAAATAAATTTTGCAAACTTACCATGAAAGCCTGTTTATTTCCAGCTCTGGGCTATGCAAGGTCCCATTAGCGGAATACAGGGTATAACTTTCCGTCGTAGTTTGAACCCACCCCGCTGGGAACAAGAACTACACAGCCTCTTGCTCATCCCCACATCCATCCCTTTAGGGATGGGGAAGGACAAAATTCAACAAAAAGGCTCCAGGACTGAGACCAGGACAGAGGGCATTCACTCACCATGTGCAGTCACGGGCAAGGACCAGAGCAGGCTTGGGAACAAAACATAAACTTAATTTACCACCACTTTAACCAAATCAACTAGACCAAAGTAGGATTCTGAGAGAAAATAAACACAAACAGACCTTAAATACACTTTCCCTCCTCACTTCTTCTCCGTCACCTCCTCCCTCCAAGAGGCACGGAGGGGCAGGGGGTGGGGGTGCAGTCTATCTGTCCCTCTGTTCATGCACTTTCCTCCTCGTGCTGAGGGCTCCTTGAATTCTCCCACTGATGTCACGTGGTGTCCGTCTCACAGGAGACAGTCCTCCCCAACTTCTCTGACTTGAGTCCTTCCCAAAACGTGCGTCCCTCTCAAGTCATGACTTTCATAAGGCGTGTCCTCAGGCATCACCCACTGCTCCATCATCATGGAATCATAAAATCAATCACAGAATGGTTAAGGTTCAAAGAGACCTTGAAGATCATCTAGTTTCAACTCCCTGCCATGGCAGGGACATCTCCCACTAGATCGGGTTGCTCAAAGTTCCGTCCAAGCTGGCCTTGAACACCTCCAGGGATGGGGCTGCCTCAACCTCCTTGGGCAGCCTGTGCCAGTGCCTCACCACTCTCATGGTGAAGAATTTTTTCCTTATAGCTAATCCAAATCTACTCTCCTGCAGTTTCAGGCCACTGCCCCTTGTCCTATCCCTACAAGCCCTTGTAAAAAGCCCTTCTCCAGCTTACCTGTAGCCCCTTTCACGTGCTGGAAGGCCACTATTAGGTCACCCCAGAGCCTTCTCCAGGATGAATTACCCCAGCTCCCTCAGCCTGTCAGCACCCGTCATCCTCCTCTTCAGCACCATCCTCTGCTCCCTCACAATCCTCTGCTCCAGCACCATCCTCTGCTCTGTCGTGGGGTTCTCCATGAGCCACATCCTGAACATTTCACCACCGTTGATCTCAGTCTGCAGGCTTTCATCCTGCCCTCTCACCACAGGCCTCAGGGTGATCTCTGCTCCGGTGCCTTTCTCCCCTCACTTCTTCCTCACCAATCCTGCTGACCACACAGTGGCTGTCTTCACCTTCCCCTCCTCTCCAAAACAAAACCTCCCCAACACAAAAAACAGAACAAGGAGACAAAGAAAGAGGTTGGCCCAACCTGTTTCCCCTCTTAAATACATCGATCGCAGAGGTGCTGACTGGCCTGGCCTTGGCCAGAGGTGGATTTGACTTTTACCTGGGGCTGGGGGAGGCTCTGGAAGTTTCACAAGAGTCATCCCTCACGGCTCTCCCCATGGCACTTCAGGACATGAGGACTGGGCAGCCCAGTGTGTCAGCGCTCCGCAAAGGCCACGGTGCCACCAGGCACCCGTGTGCTCAGCTCCTGATACAGGGAGAGCGGGTCACTGACATCGCTGGAATCATGCTGCCCCAGCTTTTCAGAAGGTGCTATAATAAGCCACCACATGCTGCCACAGAGGTCTTCAAAGAGAAAAGATGCCAGAAGTTTTACCTACATCTTCTGCCCTGACTGCTGTCAGGTGGCTGGTGCATGCTCAGGTGTGAAACCACTCTTTTTCAGTCTTTCAAGAATGGCCATTTCCACCTGAAGCTTTTATGTGTTTGGCAATTAAAACCAACAATCAGGCTTATATCTCATACCCATTGGAAAGTACCACAGATAACCATCCTCTGAACCTGGCCATTCAGCCGATTTTCAACCCAGCTCACTGTCTATTCATCCAGCTCACGTTCTAATATCTTGTCTAAGAGAATCTTCCAGGAAACAGCAATGGCCTTGCTGAAGTCCAGGGGGACAATATCCACTGTTTTCCCCACATCTACCAGGCCAGTTACTTCTTCATAGATGTTTGCCAAGTTGGTCAAGCATGACTTCCTCTTGGTGAACCCACTCCAACTAATCCTGATGAATGTAATGTGCCTGGAAATGGTTTCCAAGATCAGCTGGCCCATCACCTTCCCAGGGTTGGTGTGAAGCTGACTGGCCTGTGGTTCCCTGGGTCCTCCTTCTTGAAGATAGGAGTGACATCTGCACTCCTCCAGTCTTCATGGCATTTGTCCTCATCACCATGATTGATCAAGAATTGAGAGTGGCCTTGCAATAACATCTGCCAGCTCTCCCAGCGCCAGCTCCAATCAGAAACAGACTTACATATGTCCACTTTGCTGAAGTATTCCTTGACCCAATCCTCTTCCTCCAAAGGTACATCTTCCTTGCTTCAGCCTTTCCCCTGGTCTCTGGGACCTGAGGTTCATGATGGCCAGTCTTTCTAGCAAAAGCTGAGTCAAAGAAGTATTCAGCACCTCAGTGTTTTCCTTGTCCTCTGTAACCAGGTCCTCCTTCTCCCTGAGCAATGGGTCCATGTTTTCCCTAATCCACCTTTGGTCTCCCATGTACTTACAGAAGACTTGTTGTTGTCTTGGACATCCCTAGCCAGATTCAGTTCCATTTGGACTTTGGTTTTCCTAACTTAGTCCCTGGATGCTCAGGCAAGGTTTCTATACACCTCCCACGTTACCTGTCCTTGTCTTCACCCTTTGTATGCTTCCTTTTTGTGTCTGAGTTTGACTAGGAGAAGCTTGTTCATCCATATATTCCTGAACTTTTGCCCATCTTCTTACTTGTTGGGGTAGACCACTCTTGAGTTTGGAGGAGGTGACCCTTGAAGCAGTTGTTTTGGACCCTTCTTCCCTTTAAGCCTTATCCCACCCGACCCTTCCACGCAGATCTTCGAAAATGTCAAAGTCTGTTCTCCTGAAGCCCAGGGCTGTGAGCTTGCCTTTCTACCTCCTCCTTGCTTTCAGGATCCTGAAGTCCACCGTCTCCCAGTAACTGCAGCCAAGGCTGACTGTGACCTTCACATTCCCAACAAACCCCTGATTGTTGGCCAGTATGAGGCCCAGCAGAGCTCCTTGTTGACTTCTCTCTCACCCGGAGGAGTAAGTTATCATCAATGCACTCCAGGAAGCTTCTGGAGAGCTTATGATTTTCTGTGTGGCCCCCCCAACAGATACTGGAGTCATTCGAGACCCCATGAGGACCAGAGCCTGCAAATGCAAAGCTCCTCCCACCTATCTGTAAAGGACCTCACCAGCTTGTTCTTCCCAGTCAGGTGACCTGTAGCTGACACCCACTGTGACATCCCCTGTACCTGTCCTCTCTTAGTCTCCACCTACAAACTCTAGGTATGCAGATCGTCCGTCCCAAGGCAGAGCTCCAGCTGTTCTCTCACAGAAATGGTAACTCCCCCTCCCCATCTTCCCAGCCTGTCGTTCCCCAAGAGCTGGCGTTCCTCCACTGCAACACTCAGCTTGTGGGAACCATGACACCATGTCCCCATGGTCCCAACAGGATCATAACTCTGCAGCTGCACTCAGATGGTGTTGTTGTACAAGTGCTGTAATGAGACACCCCAATATTCTGATTTACCAGAAGGGGATTTGAGTTTTTTCCCCATAATGGTGCCTTGTAGGCTCTCCACTGCTTATATGGAAGTGCTGGAGGTGGTTCCTGCTTAACCTCCACCTGTGTTCTGTTTCTGTCACATTGCCCCATGCCCTTTGCTTATCAACACCCACTGCTGTCCCTCATTGTGTCCTCCCGGTGTCTTTGTAGGCTTAAGGGTTAGATGGGCCAGATCCTTTGCTTGAAACATCTGGCTCCCCTTTAACTGTACACTGAGCCTATTGTGCAGTTGTGCACTGTTAGGTGGGGCACAAGCCTTCCACTTGGTGCCAGAGGTCACCAGCCTCTGTTCTCCCCCTTTTCCAGTGTTCTCACTTACCTCGATAGGGTAGACAGTGCCTGCTCCTCTACTGTGCATGAAGACCAAGGGTCTTCAGGCCATTGTGTCTTAGAGCAGATGCTGTTTATCTCCCTCCGATGCAGTGCAGCTGGCTTGTACCTTCTGTCGCTCCACCACTTGTCAGCAGAGCACTGCCAAGATACCATAACTCCTGCAGGACAGAGGGACATTACTCCTGGTCCCAGAGAGAGCTCCAGGCACTCCATCCAAAACTCCACCTGCATCAAAGCCTCTGCGCAACTTGGCCAACTTCTGGTGCGGAGACTGTCCTGTGATGCATCATCTCCACACTTGAAACTGTCCATGCCGGTATGAATTCAGTTGAAGACTCCTTCTTCACACTGCTCGACACAAACCACTGCTTCTCAGGACTGAGTCCTGGGTCTCACCTCTCCTGAGGGCCAGATGAAGGGTGATGGACCCTCCCTAAGCAGTGTCAGCTGCAACAGAGGCTCCAGGCACTCTGGGACAAGAGCAGCTCGTTAGAAGCTGCTAGAGCTTCCTCAGGCCCACAGCCCTGTGCCTCCCCTTACCTTGTCCTTGCTGACAGCAGGGAAACCCTTTGAGCTTCACAGGTGGTTCCCAGGCCTTCTCCAGAGGTCACAGACCTTATCCTTAGAAGGTCCAGGAGCTCCTAGGGCAGAGCCCAGACACTCTGCACAAGCTTCTGTCTTTGCTACCCACTGGCACACAAAAGTATTTGGAGAGCTTGAGGACACCTGTTTGATCTTACAGGTGACCACAACATTGAGGACAGGTTCTTACAGAACTAATGATCTGGTAGCCTTGAGATTGAGTTCACAGTCACGTGAATTTGGAGGTGGACTCTACCAGCATCCAGAGCTGATCTGGTAGGACTGTGCCTCAGGGATCGGACTAGAAGTGGTCAATCTGATCACCTTTCCTCCTCTCCAGCCCACACAGTTTGCTGGGTATCTGCCGCCATCCTCCTGTAAGAAGCAGCATCCTTGCATGTGCAACGTGATGTGACAGAAAAGCTGTTTTAGTCAGAAGGCACCACAATACCATGGAAATCATCTGACAAAGCCCTCTGTGGCCTCCATGCAATGTTGGGCGTTTCATGGACTGCCTCTGGTTGCCATGCCAAGATACCTTCTGCTGTGGTGGGAGGAGAAGGATGTCGGTGAGGCCCTCACAGCTCGGCAGTTCACACACACGTGTGGTGGGAGGGAAGACGTGCACTGGGAGCTGCTCTTCATGGGGCACGCTTGATGTTGACTCTATGTTTAATTATTTCTGAAAACATGAAGCTGAAAGGCTCCAGGGAGCAGTAATAGGAAACAAAACACTTTAAACCTTGGGTCACTTGCTTAAGTCCAGCTCAGGGCATGAGTCCATTAAAAATTTTCTCCACATTAATTTGTGAATCAGTGCCCTTGCAGGTGGTTGCTAGCAGACAGCTCCATGTAGTGGACTTCTAGACATCATACAAGTCTACATTGCCAGTGCCAGGACACTGGTAATGCCAACGCATGTTTTCGTCCCCAAACAGACCATGGGATGTGACTGAGCATCAATCTTTGTTGCAGATTCACTTGTTACCATGTTATGCTTCCCTCCGGACAAGAGGAGGCTAAAGGGAGACTTCATCACTCTCTTCAATTCCATGATAGGAGGTTGTAGCGAGGTGGGTGTTGGTCTCTTCTCACAAGTTACTAATGAGAGGAATCAGCCTCAACTTGCACCAGGGGAAGTTTAGGTTGGATAATAGGAAAAATTTCTTCACCAAAAGAGTGGTGAGGCATTGGCACAGGCTGTCCAGGGCAGTGATGAAGTCACCATCCCTGGAGGTGTTCAAAAAACGCGTAGACTTGGCGCTGGGGGACATAATTTAGTGATCATGGTGGTGTTGGGCTGGTGGTGTGTCTTAATGATCTTAGAGGTCTTTTCCAGCCTTAATGATCCTATGATTCTGTGAAATGCCAGGCTCTTACTAGGAAGTAACAAAAGATGTTGGGAATTTGCTTCGTCTTTTTTTTAACAAAAACTCAGGATTGACCTGGGTGAGGAATATTAACTGCACTGATCTTCTACGAAGTAACAGGGGTGGTGTACACTAACATGCCACCAAACACAACAGCCTGATCTAGATGAGATATCCCTGGTCCCTTCCAACCCAAGCCATCCTGTGATTCTATGATTAAAAATTTCTTAGAGAGAGAATTGTCTCAGAAGAGTTATGGAAACACCACATGGAGCAGCCACCGCCCTCTCTGCGGTCGCACAGAGATTTGATTTTGTAGCTGCTGTAACTCTTCTCGGAAAGACAATTACAGTATGCAAAGTCAAAAGGCTGTGACTGATTAGCTCAATGCTGCCTCCTAAATATTGTGACTAATTTGCACATTCCCCCATTTTTAACAGCTGCCGTTGCTCACCCACTCAAGCTGTCGTGCTTTCCACTTGCCACCACGGTCAAGTCAGGATTTATGAGAGGGGCTCACTAACCTCCACCCCTAAACCTCTGCATCCCTGCAGCCCCCATCACTACCAAGGTACTTCGAGCTTCTGGGATCCCACTGTTTTCCATATCCCTGGATACAGAAATCCACATTCATCTTTTAACGTGTTTTACATCTAACATAAATTAAATGGGGAAAAGAGGTGACACCCAAGTTGTGGCCACCTCAGCCACGTCTCAGTTAAGGTTTTGAATCAAAGCGTGATATCTTTCATGATCCTGTTTTCCACTTCTGCCAACCAGTGAAAAAAATGACATGCAGGAAGGAATGAAAGAATTTGCTTTTTTTCTCTCCCTTGGCATTTGCCTTAGTTACGAAATTGTATGATGGTTATGAACAGGTGTTAATTTTAAGGCTGAAAGAATATTAGTGATAAGTACCTCTCTTGGTGGTCGCAGTTGTCACAATAACAAGGCAACTACAGGCTCTGGCATGCAAAGGGACCCGTATCTTAAATTCAGGTTGAGCTGTGCCTTGCCCTGCGCAATGCGGGGGCTGAGCTTGGCCAGACTGATGAAAACTTGAAATATCACAACGACAGGCAGTCCCTGACTTTTGAGTTTCTGCTCTAAATGTCTAAGGCATTTGAAGAGGAAAGTTACAAAGCCGTTAAGCAGAAAACTTTCAATATGTATGTTGTTCTGTTGCTGTTCTGGAGCTGCTAAAATCCAACAGCATCAAGACTTTCTGGGACTTATCTCCCTGAAGAGAGAGTAGGACTGCAGTTCGCACACCAAGCACTCTGGAATCTGCACTCCCCTGGGGAGCACACAGATGTCAGGGCATTCACGGGACTTTAAACTGCAGCGGGCAGTGCTGTTGTTGGCATCTTGCTAAATAAAAGGGCTTGTACTTTCTACCTACCAGGAAGGAAACAGGTAGGAAAAAACCCACAGTAGAGCTTCAGCAGGTATACTGGTGGAAGAGTCAGGTTGTCACAGGCCTTCAGCATGGAGGGAAGCACGGGAGATGCAGAGAACATCCCTACTGCTTCCCTTTTCTCTCTCCCTCTTAGCTGTAGGCTCACCTCATGAGTGTCAAGGTGTGCCGAAAGCCAACCTTCCCTTCCTTCATGGGTGCATTGTGCACCTGGGGCAACTTCTCTCAGGGTAGGGAAGAACTAGAAGGGTATCCGCTCAGGGAAGAGCAGATGTCTCTTCTCACTGGGGCTGCTTGTCCATAGTTTTGAATTATTTGATATGTATATAAACTAATGTGGTTAATCAGACACACATTTCATTTCTTCGGAGTCATTTACCAGTGTGTTGTGAGTGGAACAGACATCTGAAGAGCCTGGGTGTTTCTGGTGTGGTGTCAAAGGTTCTTCCGAGCTTGACACAGATTCAGATGTTGCCCAGTGAAAACAAGAGATAAATCTCAAGGCAATATTTTGCAACAACTCAGCCTGTGATTCTGCATTCTTTATCTTTTTATCTCAAGCTACAAAAGGTATTGGTTTTTATCATGGTCAAGTCAAAAGACACAGTTGCTTCCCAACCTCGGAAACTTCTCATTGCCTTGCTGCACCCAGCACTTCTCAGGGCTCTTCCAAGATGAATCCAAGAAAATGATTGAAACTGCAATTTATTTATACGTCTTCTGTACGGATACTGTAGATCCCACAACTGCTGTCTTCCAATTTATTCTGGCTGCATCCCTGATGATCTGGTTGCGAGTAGACATCCATCACACCAGCGGAGCAGCACAGGCTCTATTGTGGTGGAACTCAGACATGGTGGTGGTGCTGCCCACCGTGGGTCTCGCAGCCCAGGGACCTGAGAGGCACAACCTGACCACTGAGACCCCAGGGACAATAATTAACCTTCTGGTTAATCCTTCCAGCAAAGGCACCACATGTGTTCTGAGCGTCGGCCCGTGACACAGCATCCTGTGTCCTCTCCTTGTCTTCATCCCTTAATGTGACAAGCCAGGAGATGAGCACAGACCCTTGCACCCCGTTTGCTGGTGGGGATGCCTGTTTTCCCAAGGCAGGGGCTGTTTTTTTCAGTTGAATATGTAATAGCTGCCTCCACCTGGGTGACAGGCACATCCCGTGACTCTCTGGGACGACATGACAACAGGAGAGCTGAGATTTTAATAGATTCCCAAGTAGTTTTCTCAGAAAGAAGCCTTAAAAAACTCCCCAAGGAGAGATCATCAAGCGGAATGGTCCCCGGTGCCGGCTTTATTAGCAGGCAGGACGGGGAGGTCGATGAGCAGTCGAGGCCGAGCAGACGCGCTGTCAGACGGGGCTCTCAATCCAGTCAGTTACCTGCCGAGGGGATGGGGCTGCAGCCCCCTCGGGCGGCATCCAAGGGTCTGGGGTCCCCGTCCTGAGGAGGAGGGGACACAGTAAAAACCACGCTTGGAGCCATCCTCCCCTGACAGATATTGCTTCTGTGTGTGAGATAGATGTGCCTACAGGCACAATTAAACCTCTCTGACGGGTCTGAGGATTTTTTTTTGGTTTTTTTCTTGGGCTGTTTCAACCAGACGGTGACCCAGCGGGGCTCATGAACATGTCCATAATGACATTAGCGTATTCAGAACTGGTGAGCTGCATTGCACTGCGTCGGGGTCTGTTGAACCTTTTTTTGAAAAGAAATGAATCCTATAAACAAGTTTTGCTTCGCCGATGTTTTTGCACAGCAAAGAAGAGCTTCTCAGGTATCCAGAATTCCTTAAACTTAGTAGATGCTTGTTTTGATTTCAGTGATGACTACTTCAGGCTCTTAGGGCCAGAAAGTGATAGTTCTGCTTTGCAGAAAAGGCTGGGGTTTTACAAGTTTTGCTTGAGGAGAACAAAGATCATTCTCACAAAACCAGAGCTGCCCGACAGCCTTGTCAGCCTTGCTGTCTGGCTGGAAAAAGTGAAGGAGTCTGAGATCCCTCTGTCCCCCCAAAAAGAGTGAAAGTTTCTTGTTTCTCTTTTCCCAGATACAATGATAGTGACATTAAACAAAAGAAAAATATTTTAAGATACTTAATTTTCAGATTTGAGCACTGAAAATTTGAAAGACCCAAGACTCAGAGATACCCACACCGTAAAACAAGTAACAACAACCCCGAAACACTGAAACAGCCACAGTAACAGCTTGGGATGGGGAGTGCTGGGTTCCTTCCACACACCCATGGAGATGTTGTGCGCAGAAACAAAGCCTCTCCTGCAAATCCTCACGGAGATATGTCCAGCCACACAAGGGTGGACACCTGCACTTCCCCAGAGATGGGAGAGGTGGTGGGATGGAGGTGGGACCGCAGTGGGATGATACGGGGGGTGATGTGAGGCATGAGACACTGCTGAACTGGGCTCCACCACGGCCTTGCCAGAGACTTCTCATGGCAGCCCTGGTGCAGTGGTTTGTGGCCAAGTTTGGTTTGTGAATTTCAGGGTTCTACCAGCTGCGGTGGCTGAATCCATCTCATCCTGGGGAAAAAACACACAACCCTCAACTGCTTGTGGGGGCACCCTTGGTCAGGGAGCAGGCAGGGGACAGGTTCCTGCTCCTCTGCGACCACTACTCGGGCACGCAGGGGCTCTGTCCCATGGCAGTTCTTCGGTCAGGGGAAAAGTATGAGACGGTATTGACTGCACCTTTCTCCTCTCCATCCAACACTTCATCCTGAAGGGTCCCACGCCAGCCTGGAGCATCAGTGTGAGCTCTGGGGGTGTCTCCCATTGCTGTGTGCTCTACCTGTGTCTCCAGCCCCCAGCTTTTACAATGGTCTCTCCACGGTCTCCTCTTCCTATCAGCCCAGGAGGGGTGTCCTCAGCTCCAACAAGCTCCCGGAGCGCAGATGTCCACCTGGCTGTCGCTCTGCTCTGCCAGGACTTTCCACACTGCATGGGCATGATGTCAGACATGGTCTGACAAGAGGTCTGACATGTTCGGAGCACTCACCAAGCACGTGAGGAGCACTGCGAGCCCGAGAGGCTGGCTTCTCAAGCTTGAACAACCAAAGGACCGGGTGGAGAGTCTGAAGGGTCCTCACTGCTCAGCTGGTTTCGCAGTCTTTGGCAGGACGCTTGAGCAGCAGTGGGGGAGAGGCAACTCCCCCATCCGAGAGCTGGGATGGCTGAAACAAACAGAATTAAACTGGCCTGATTTCTTACTTTTCCCTCTCACTTGCCAGACGTCTTCACCGCAAACGCCGTTTTATGTTTTTATGTTCTGACGGTGTCCACCCGCGACCAGAGGCGTTGTCGCTGCAGGAAGGGCTGGATGTGCTCTGTGACCTGGGGGTGCAGAGGTCGTGATTTATTGCCCCACTGCCAGCTCGAGCAGCCGTGGGCAAAGCAATTCTGCTGTTACACCCTGAAAACTGGGAACTATTTTTCTCACTCACCCTTTGTGCCTGTAGAAAATTTAAATAGGGTCTCTTATTAGCTGTGGCAGGGTAGACAGAACATCAGGCGTATGGCTTTACTGGGTCCCATAGATGAATCTGGGGTACAGATTATGTAGAATATAAACCCCTGCCAAGAAAAATTTAATGGAGCTCAGAAAATATGAAATTGCTTCCCTTAGAATGAAGACATAATCGTCCTGAAAAGAAATCCAAAACCTCCATCAGTTTGCACAATTTCTGTTCAATAATCACAAACCGAATGTGTGAACTTGTCATTTCTCTGGGAGGATCATAAGCACAGCGTGTGCTAACAGCAGTTGCTCTGTTATTTGTGAATGATCATTTCCAGTGTTCTGCTTCCTGCTTCCTTTAAAGAAAAACACGAGCAGCTACGTTTTCTGTGTATGTGTGTACATGACTCCTGCAAATTTAAACAAGATTAATGACTCTCTTTGCCCACTAGAGAACCTGCCAGGAGCACACAGTGGTATTGCTCTTTTCCCTTCTACTGGCCAGTGATGACTTCTGATCAAGCGGACAATTTTTAACATGACTGGACTAATATTTCTACTCACACCGAAAAAAAATATTTCTGTTTGAACTATTCTTAAAAGCAACATCACTGGGCTTCTCCAGAGGGTTGTGGTGCAATGCTGCACACTGGCTACACAAATTTGCCAGCAATTTACATCTGATAACTGTAAAGAACCTTGTCATGGTCTCTTAAAGAATAAGAAGCAACTTCCTGGGGTGTGCTCCTGTTCTGATCCCCTGCATTCGCATCCCAGGGTGCAACTCGTGCTGGCACACATTCAAGTAACGCGTCTGACCAATGTAACAATATATATCTGGAAAAACAGTAAAATCCATCAGGTTAACAGTATTTCCTACTAAGTGACAACAACAAGCACTCCAGTACTATAAGCGGTAAAATCGAATGTGCAGGTGGGCTGACCTCATGAGAAGTTCAGCTGAAGTCAAGCAAAAATTTAATTCTGAAGGCTGCTGGAGATATCTGGAAAGTCCATAATTTACAGTTTCCACTGTACCACAGGTAGTCTTCTTGTGATTCCAAGCTTTAGAGAGTATGGACCAACGAAGTGTAAGTCAGCTGGTGATGCTTCTGCCTCTTCTCCTGCAGATATCCCATTTTCTCTCTGTTCATGCCTACTCCTTGAGAGAGAGGTCGGGTAAGCGACCCTGAAACATCTGACCAGCTTAGAAAGCCTTCACTCCTTTCACATTTGTGTACATCACAGTTTCATGCATTTTGTTGAGACCTCAGAAGCGTGCAGGATGTGTGGGGGTAGTGGTATAGGAGGTGTAGGTTGGGCATGCATGGTCCTTGCCTCCCAAGAAGATGTCAATGCACCCTGGGGTGGTGGTGATGGTGCTGGTGCTAGTGGTGATGATGGTCAGGCTTGCAGTGGTGATAGTGCTAGTGGTGGTGATGGTGGTGCTGGTGCTGACGGTGCTGGTGATGACGCTGGTGGTGATGATCATGGTGGTGACGGTCCTGGTGGAAGTGGTGCTGGGGGTGCTGGTGATGCTGGTGCTGGCGCTGGTGGTGCTGGTGGTGGTGATGATGACGGTGGTGATGGTGCTGGTGTTGATGATGGTGTGCCCAGCTGGGCACCAGTGATGCAGTGATGGTGCCGCAGCAGTGCCAGTGTTGGGATCTCTCACCATCTGTATCCCGCCACGCCCCTGCCGCAGCTGTAGCCGACCGCCCACGGGGGCTTTGGCCAAGCAGCCCCACTTCCTTTCTCTGACAATGTTGCTCGCAGAGGCTGCCCCATCCACAGCACTTGCCCTGAGCAAAGCTGTGGCACCTCATCCCTCTGCGGTGGGGTTCCCCAGGAGGGTGAAGATGCAAAACTTGGAGCAGGTGCTGGAAGAAACAGTTTCACTGGTTTAGGCATTTATATTCAAAGCCTAAACATCCCAGAGTCATAGTACTTTTCTCTTGCCCACGTTGTTCCTCTGCTCTAATTAAGGAGCTCACGTATGGAGACAATTAAGGGAAAACAGAGGCTACACGAGGTGAGGATGCCTGTAGACTCATGGACACTTTCAGCAACGTGGATGTGTCTTTTGCATTAATTGCTCATCAGCTTGCACTGTATCAGTTTCCTCATTTTTATTTTTGCATTGTCAAAATCATTGCCAAATGGAGGGAGGGTGGGGAGAAGACTAGGAACAGCAGCCCAAGAACAATCCTTATCACTTCACGAAACACAGATCATAGAGTGCTTTAAGCTGAGAACCTCCATTCGCTTTTCTGAGGGTTTGTGTCATTTTGCAGATTAAGAGCATCAGCTGCCTGGTCAATCAGAAGTGTGCTCCTAATGCTCCCCACTGTCCCAAGACAAACAGAAAATAACACATTTTTTACCTTCTGCTTTTTTTGGGAGTCATTTATTCATTTTAAGCATATAGGAAGCAGATGAAAATGATGAAAATGATATGCTTTCAAGAGAGAAAAATCTCCAACAAATTAAATGTAGCTCTCAAACTTTGCGAGCAGTGCAGCAAAACATGTAACACTCATCAAAACATAGATGATCTTTGTTCCTGTCCTCTGGCTGCACCCAGCCAGTGCCTTAGTTCTCAACCAGTATTTTCAGAACAAATTTTGCTGCCATGAGTAGCCTGATCTAGTTAAGAGGTGTCCCTGCCCATGACAGGGAGGTTGGATTAAATGATCTCTAAGGTCCCTTCCAGCCTGGGCCATTCTATGATTCTGTGATTTGATGCCAGATTTGACCACCCCATGAATTTATTATCATGGAAGAAACAGGTATGAAGTGGGAATGGCCGAAACACACAACCAGGCTCGTCAGAGCATCTGCTGGCTGGCTCTTTTTCCTGATTATCCTGCCAGGTTCCTGCCAGAGGGGACTTTCAGGCTTATCACAAAATGTAGGGCAGATTGCCCAGCAGCCTGCCCAGTTTTGGGAATGTCTCTTCTCCTTGCCCTCCTCTTTGTTACTCCTCACCTTATGTTTATTCCTCTTGCCGTGTCTTTGGGGACGAAGTGGTGGCGTTTCAGGAGCTGGTGGAAGCACCCTCTCCCCCCTCATGGAGGAACCCCCTCCACTTTGGGAGGAACCCATCCTTCCCCACCCATGAAGACTCTGTGCTGCCTCAGAGCACCCAGGTGGACCTTAATTAGCAGCACCTACCTGTGCGCAGCCTCAGGGTTTTGTTAGGTGTGGAAGAACACTCATTAGCATTACTCCAGTAATTAGTTCTTCATTGGTTATGTCATGTAGTACCTATAAAGCACCACTTGTTTCTTACAGTCTGCCTGGATCTGAGGGTTGTATTACAGAACTTGAGTTTTGTTTAAGTGGTGTTCAAGGGAGGAAAAAAAGGAGAAATAAAAAGGTGATGCATTTTCCCATTAATTGTGAAGACACGAAGTAAGAGATCCAGATATGTTTAACCTTATGATGTCCTGAAGTGGTTCCGCTATCTTGGGGGGAAAAAAAGGTAATTAAAAAAATGTCACTTAGCCACAGTGTGATGTTGCTATAGAGCAGGGTGCTGTCACTTTTCAGGTGTTATACGATGCTAAACTTACAGGCTTTTCAGATCACTCGTAGGTTTTTCATGTAACATTCACAATGTAAAAGCTGCTAGGAAGACCAGGCATAGAGAAAAGGAAAATGTTCCCATGGCTTAATGGTTGGACTTGATGATATTAAAAGCTGTTTCCAACCTAAATTATGCTTTGATTCCAAGTGCCAAAGCAGGACACGGTTTGTTTTCCACAGGGTAAGCACCCAGAGCACCGGTGTCTAGGCCACCAGTTTTGACCAAAAAATGATCTTTAAACATGTGGGATGGGGAAGAAATCCTACAAGGAAGGGGCTTTCCAGAAGTGCCCTGGCAGTCCTCTTCATACATGTCGACACTTGAGCATCTTTGCAAATCTAATCCAAACTGCTCAGCTGCTGAAATTCTATCCTGAGGTACTTTAAAACATCATCCTATGGGACGTTCTGGAAAAGTGGGGTGGGAACCTCATAAGGATGTAGCTTCCATGCTGTGTAAAGAGACGAATGGAAAAGTAAATTTTGGTGAAAGCCCAGGGAGGGATAGGACAGCAAGATCCAATTTGCAAAGCTGCTTTGTCTAAATCTGGCCTTCCAAGATGTTATTTCTTAAAAGGAGGAACAAAGTGGTTCTGGCACATCAAAACAAGGCAGATCCCTGGAGTGTGGAGACTGGCTTGAAAACATGATATTTTATAGGAAGAAACCAATTGGCTTTATTTGCTTTCCGGGTTTATAAAGTCAGTGATAAATCAAATTGCTAACTCAGTTGTCTCAGACAGGGGCATCAGAGACTAAATGTGGGCACTTACCATGGAGCGAATCTTGTCCAAATGCAGAGTGGAAATACCGTCGTTTCCCCTGGGGGCGTGACAGGCGTTCGGCCGGGTTTTTGCCCTGCAAGTAAAGACAACTCTGAGGACAAGAAGAGGAAAGAAAGACAAATCAGACCAGGGCCACAGTGTCTGAAATCCTCCACTGCAGTAAGTGCCATCACCCCAGGGCAGGTACTGGGACAGAGAATCTGGGACACAGAGTCCTCAGGAGTATCACTCATCCAGACCCTCGCAGCATCCCAAAATAAAAGCAGACAAAGTGGTGATAACATGCGTCTACTGCACCTCAGCCACCAGTACCTCTGGGACAGCCACACTGACGGAGGTGGACCTCTCTGGTGGGAGCAGTGACAGCTTTCAGGGGGCTCATGGGAGACGCAGTCGTGTCACAAAAGGTGACTTCCCTGGGAAGGATGGGACGAGTCAAGCACTCGGTGTGCCATAGAATCATTATAGGATCCTGGAATCTCTTAGCTTGGAAGGGACCTCAGAGATCATCTAATCCAACCACCTGCCATGGGCAGGGATGTCCTTAACCAGTCCAGGTTGCTCAAGGCCTCATCCAACCTGGCCTTGGACATCTCCAGGGAGGGGGCAGCCACAGCCTCTCTGGGAAATCTGTTCCACAGTCTTGCCACCCTTGTACACAAAGTGTCCACAAAGTCCGGGGTTCTCTGGGCTTTTGGTTACCTTCATCTCCGTGTGTGAGGTGAGGTGAGTAGGCCTATAAAACCCCAATTTCATTCCTCTTTGTTGATTGATGTGTCCTTGTAAGAAGGGAAAGGCCTGAGTTGCTCCAGGTTGCCCAGCAGCAGACAGTAGCTAATTTTTTGTGCATCTCAATAAAATAACTAATGAGGACCAATGGCAATCCCCTTTATTTGTAAAACTCTGGGACTGCAATAGCTGCTGGAGCTTGATGCAGAGGTGGAAAGTAAGGGTGGTTCAGCCGTTCAGCTTCATCTCAGAGCCCTTCAGGAAACCTCGCACAGAGGGAATCTAGAGGTTGAGATTATCTGGTGCATGAGAGACCACAGGAAACTAAGAATGACAATAACTTCTTAGTTTTAAGTTGCAGACAGTCTCTCGCAACTATTGCTCTTGGAAAGAAAAAGGAGGAACACGTGACTGGGGCTCATCACAAGACCAGCATCCTTCCAACTTTCCTTCACTCACCTGTGGCTGATTCGATCCACCTGGGTGCCTGAATGTCTTGGTGGTTTTGCAGCACTTAAGCAGATACAGGCTTTGTGATAACCTTTAGTTCCCTTCACAGCTTGGAAGGGAACTTGGAATGGCATGGGGCTTCGATACATCGGAAAACTAAGCAAGAAATATATAGTCAGGGAAAAACAAGTCTAACTTTTTACTTCCTGTCTCCTTCAGCTCTTGCATGGACCCCTCTTCTGAATGAAATCATTGACGTGATTCAAGGATGCAAGTCAGCTGACTTTTTGCAGGGAAGCGCAAATCTAGGAAAAGACCAGGCTTGGAGTACTTTGCATCCCTTCCCTTGTCTTTGCTCCAGATGGTCTTGGGTCCTGAGTTGTGCCACTTGGGCATCATGCGGAGCACCACGTGGCCCTAAGTCATGGCACTTCAGGTGGATTTAAATCTAATTTCAACAGATCCCATCTGCAGAGATTTGGAAAACTAGTCTCCATCATCACTACCCTGAATCCAACTGTACTTCGTTGCACTATATTAAACTATTTTACAGGAAGCAACAAAGCCAATTTTACACTCATTACTTACCAAAACTGAATAATATTTTATTGAAATAATAAAAAAAAACCAAACTGAACTGAGGCTGTGCCAAACATTCTGTGGTTCTTTAACTTTTTTTGGATTCTCTTCAATGACTACCAGGAGGGCTGCAGTGCTAGAGGGGGGACAAGAAGGCCCATGGCCGTATTTTAAAATCAATTTGAATTTTACTGCAAATTTTGTAGCTTACTTGAGTGAGAAGGTCTGCAGATAGTGCCAGACTCATTCTGGGTTGTGAGGAGGCTGGTACTCAGTGCCAGGCACTGCTGTGGCAAACCACATTTTGAGTAATAACTCCCAAATCAGGCTGTGCTGGCTCTTGTCCTCCTGCCCTTGGTCCTGGGGACCCCACGACCTGACCCTCTGGGAAGACTTCCTGAGCATCACATCTGCAAGTCTCAAAATATCATTTCCTAGAGACTTTTCTTTAAACAAAGGAAACTATACAGCAAAAAGCTTTTTGACTCATGTTTCTTAACATAGGAAGACTCCCAAATCCTTGCAGTGACATCATCCAAATGATCTCAGAGGCTACAGTGTTGAGGTGGTGGTCTATATGACTAAGATGGATATAAAATAACCTCACCAAGGCATGTCGATGTTTAGGAAGGTGCCAACAACTTGTGTTTTCCTTTCAACACTTACACAAAAGGCTGCTTCTGAACCTAGCTAAAAGTTTCACTCCGGATTTCCATCCATCTTTCTGCATGCACATAGAGTGGAGAGTGGAAATGGTGGGAAGAAGCTTTGCCCTGAAGTGGTCAGGCAGCTGGACTAGACCATCACTGTAAGTCCTTTCCAGGTAAACTATTCTATTCTATTCTATTCTATTCTATTCTATTCTATTCTATTCTATTCTATTCTATTCTATTCTATTCTATTCTATTCTATTCTGCTCTGCTCTGCTCTGCTCTGCTCTGCTCTGCTCTGCTCTAGTATTCTGTTCTAAGCAGTTCTGGGCACTACAATATAAGAAATACATTTTGGTGCTGGAACGTGTCCAGAGAAGGGCAACAGAGCTGGGGAAGGGTCTGGAGACCAAGTGTGGGGAGGAGCAGCCGAGGGAACTGGGGCTGTTCAACTGGAGAACAGGAGGCTGAGGGGAGACCTTCTTGCTCTCTGCAGCTCCCTCACAGGAGGGGGCAGTCAGGGGCAGTCGGTCTCTTCTCTTAAGGAACAAGTGATAGGATGAGAGGAAATGGCCTCAAGTTTCACCAGGGGAGGTTTAGACTGGATATTATGAAGGCTTTCTTTACTGAAAGAGTGGTGAAGCATTGGCACAGGCTGCCCAGGGCAGCGGTGGAGTCACCGTCCCTGGAGGTGTTCAAAAAACATGCAGACATGACACTTCAGTCATGACAGTGCTTGGTTGACAGTTGAACTTGATGATCTTAGAGGTCTTTTGCCACATTAACAATTCAATGATTCTAGTGGAATCAATGGTTTTAATTCAATTACAAATGTATCGCTGAAAAAAAAACCAGGTATTTTGCTTTTTGCGTATCACTTCAGAGCTGCTCAGGTCCATAAACCCAATTTTTTTTGGTCCTCACTCACACTCCTAGAGAGAAATAACCTGGGTAAGGCTGAATAAATCACAGGGTGGAAAACTTCAGGTCAACTTCTATGCTGGTCTGAGCACATCCTGGATGTTCTGCTGTGTCACTGCAAGTCCACCTGCACAAAGCTTGGGGGTGGGCAGTGAGGATCTGAGCAGCTGGAGGATGCCCTGTGTGACAATGAGATCAGCAAGGGGACAGGGTGGTGGCAGCGGGAGAGGATCTCACCTACGGCCTCAAGTCCTGGCATCCCCATGCAGAAGTGCCCCACTACACCCATCTGCTGACGTGGCAGCAAGGGTCCTGGTCTGGGTGACTTGTCAGGAGCTGCAGACGTGGTTGTGGGTCAGGAGAGGAATCACATCCCACCAAGGAGGGGGGAACAAGGGACTTAGATTCATAATTGCCCAATGGAGTGGACAACGGTGACACAAGTCCCAAGATCCCTACACAAACACTTATTAATTTCTCACAGCATGTAGGTCGGGCTCACGATAATCGGTTTTAGTTCCAAGACACGTGTATTGGGTCAGACTGAGGTGGAGTTAATCTTCCCACAGCAGCTCTCTCCGTGCTGTGTTTCTTGGAGCGGTAGCTAGAAGGGTGTTGATAGCACCCCAGTGTTTTGGCTACTGCTAAGCGGTGCCCACACAGCACCAAGGCTGTGGTTTGATGTTCTCCCAGTAGTAGGGTGGGTGTGATCAACATCTTGGGAGGAGATACAGCCGGGCCAGCTGACCCAAATTGACCAAAGGGGTATTCCATACCATATGACGTCAGCTCAGATATAAAGAGAGAAGGCAGAGGGAAGTGGGGGGGGCATTCGCTGTTTGTCCTCCTGAGAAACCGTTACGCGTGTTGGAGCCCTGCTTCCTGGGAAAGCGGCCAGACATCGCCCGCCGATGGGAAGTAGAGAATAATCTTTGTTGTTTTGCTTTGCTTCCGCGCGGTAATTGCTATATTAAACTGCTTTTTATCTTTACCCACGGGCTTCTTGTTACATCTCACCTCTCCCCTGTCCATCTGAAAAGGGGAGTGATAGAGCGGCTTTGGTGAGCTCCTGGCCTCCAGCCAGGGCCAAACCACCACAGTCCTTTTTGGCGCCCAACGTGGGGCAGGATAACAGCAGTTTTGCTCAAGCTTGCTACAGCTAGAGTAGCTATTAAGCGGCAAGCTCCTGTGCGGGACACGGAGTTTGCTTGTAGCACTTGCTTGTCATTTGGTTTAGCTTTGTTTAAGAACATGTTAAGACAAACATTGAATATATGTTTTCTTCTAGTAGTTACAGCCCTGCTGCAGGGCTGGAGCTATCTTTCGGATAGAGTAAAAGAATATATCCCCCTCTGCCTATATGAGATTGATGTAAACGGCTTTATTATGAAGGCTCCCACGGTCCTTGTACACCTTTGTGTAAGCTCTATGGTATTACTAGTTAATGTTATTGGTATACTATGGGCTTTGTGGAATCTGTTTCCATCCTGGCTTAAGAGGAGACAACCTTTGAGTGGGGACATACTGAAGTGTGCCTTGAAGCGGCCGGTCCCTGGGTGGCAGGGTGTGTGGAAGGACTTGGGCAGATTCCTAGGACGGTTATCACCTCCCATAGCCTGGGATATCACCCCAGAACAGGCGAGCGATCCTACTAAATTGACACACCATCTGATAGAAGGGTGCCTTACCTACCCCAATGAAAACCAGCAACTCCTAGCATTGTACTGGGGCTTAGCCTGTGCCTATCGAGCCACAGTTCAGTATTCTCAAAGGGCAGTGGTTGAGGCAGGCACTCAAACCTCAGCTGAAGACACCATGGTTGAGACAGAAACTCAAACAACGACTACAGTAATTGCCCCAGTAGTGAAGACAAAAATGTGGAAAAGAAAGTCAACAGCTCCATACGGTCGATTAGTAAGGGCAGAAGAAGAGGAGGAGCCTGATCAAGAAATTAATCCTCTAACTGGGGAATCGGAAAGAGTAAAAGAAATCAAACAAGAAACAGAAACTACCCAGTCCCTGACCTCGTCAGAAATCCGAGATATGAGGAAAGATTACGGTTGCCAGCCCGGTGAGCGGATTTCTGCCTGGCTGCTCCGATGCTGGGATAGCGGGGCTGACAGTCAGCAACTAGATGGTGGAGAAGCCCAGCAACTGGGATCCCTTGCTAGGGATCGGGGAATTGAAAAAGGAATTGGAAAGGAAGCAGGTGTTTGCAGTCTTTGGAAACGGCTCCTCTCAAGTGTAAGGGCAAGATATCCATTCAAGGAAGATCTTTCAAATTTCCGAGGAAAATGGACTACTGCAGATGAAGGCATCCAGTATCTGAGAGAACTAGGAGTGTTGGAAGTCATCTACAGTAATCTAGATGATGAAGAAGCCCCTAAAGATCCAGAGGATGTTCTATGCACACGGGCCATGTGGAGAAAGGTGATTCAGGGCGCTCCAGAGTCATATTCCAACAACTTGGCAATGATATATTGCACAGACATGGATATAGCAACTGTGGAAAGAGTGTCTTCTTGGCTGCAAAATTTTGAAGACAATCTCCGCATCTCCTCATCCCTGCGGGCCAAGGCATCAACTACCAGGAGTGCTCCAAGAAACCAGTTTTTTCCTGTATCAGTCAGAGGAAAAGGAAGCCCCAGGTACACGCCACGTGGAGCACTCTGGTTTTTCCTGCGTGATCAAGGGGAGGACATGAGGAAGTGGGATGGTGAATCCACCTCTAAACTGGAAGCCCGTGTGCGTGAACTGAGAGGAAAGACAGCAGTTAAGAAGGTGACATACAAGAAGGCAGTCAATGCAGTTGCTGTTGGGACTCAGGAAGATAATCAGCAATCTCCTAGACAAAGAAAATTTGAAGTCATGTCCCTTGATCCTGATGAGGGGACTTCTGGTCTGTTACGACAAAGGTCACCCAGTGAATGTTCTAATGAGGATCAGGAATAGAGGGTCCCTGCCTTCGGCCAGGAGGAGGACAGGGATGACCGAGTATACTGGACTGTGTGGATTCGATGGCCTGGCACATCGGATCCACAGAAGTATAAGGCGTTGGTGGACACCGGTGCGCAGTGTACATTAGTACCATCAAGATATAAAGGCTCAGAACCTGTTTGGATTTCAGGAGTAACAGGAGGATGCCAAGAATTATCTGTACTGGAGGCTGATGTGAGTTTAACAGGGGACAAGTGGGAAAAGCACCCTGTTGTGACTGGCCCAGAGGCCCCTTGTATTCTTGGCATAGACTACCTCAGAAGAGGGTATTTCAAGGACCCAAAGGGCTACCGATGGGCTTTCGGTGTGGCTACCGTGACTACAGAGAAGATCAAACAACTGTCTACCCTGCCTGGCCTCTCAGAAGATCCCTTCATTGTAGGACTGCTGCAAGTTGAAGAACAGCAGGTGCCAGTTGCTACCAGGACAGTACACCGGCGGCAGTATCGCACAAATCGAGACTCCCTAGCTCCCATCCATGAGCTGATTCATCAGCTGGAAGCCCAGAGAGTGATCAGCAAGACACATTCACCTTTTAATAGTCCCATATGGCCAGTGCGAAAGTCTGATGGAGGGTGGAGGCTAACAGTGGACTATCGTGGTCTGAACGAAGTGACACCACCGTTGAGTGCTGCTGTACCAGATATGTTGGAGCTCCAGTATGAACTGGAGTCAAAGACAGCGAGGTGGTATGCTACAATTGACATTGCCAATGCGTTTTTCTCCATTCCTTTGGCAGTAGAGTGCAGGCCACACTTTGCTTTCACCTGGAGGGATGTTCAATACACCTGGAATCGACTGCCCCAGGGGTGGAAGCATAGCTCCACCATCTGTCATGGACTGATCCAAACTGCACTGGAAAAAGGTGATGCCCCTGAACATCTACAATACATTGATGACATCATTGTGTGGGGGAGTAAAGCGGAAGAGGCGTTCGAAAAGGGAAAAAGAATAATTGAAATTCTTCTGAAGGCTGGCTTCGCTATAAAGAAAAGCAAGGTCAAAGGACCTGCACAAGAGATTCAGTTTTTAGGAATAAAATGGCAGGATGGACGCCGTCACGTGCCTATGGATGTAGTTGATAAGATTGCGACCATGTCCCCACCAACTAACAAGAAAGAAACGCAAGCTTTCCTAGGCCTTGTGGGGTTTTGGAGGATGCACATTCCAGGTTACAGTCAGCTTCTGAGACCTCTTTTCCGAGTGACTCGAAAGAAGAATGATTTTGAGTGGGGCCCCGAACAACAACAAGCCTTTGAGCAGGTGAAACAGGAAATAGCTCGTGCAGTGGCACTTGGGCCTATCCGGACAGGACCATCAGTGCAAAATATACTTTACACTGCAGCTGGGGAGTATGGTCTCACTTGGAGTCTCTGGCAAAGGACATCAGGAGAAACCCGAGGTCGACCTTTAGGATTTTGGAGCAGGGGATACAGAGGATCAGAAGCCAACTATACCCCAACCGAGAAGGAGATTCTGGCAGCATACGAGGGAGTTCGAGCTGCTTCAGAAGTGGTTGGTACAGAGGCATCCCTCCTCTTGGCACCCCGGCTGCCTGTGTTGCACTGGATGTTCAGGGGAAATATCCCCTCTACACATCATGCAACTAGCGCTACATGGAGTAAGTGGGTAGCATTGATCACACAACGAGCTCGACTGGGAAAATCCAATCACCTAGGAATCCTGGAGGAGATCGTGGACTGGCCAGAAGGCAGAGATTTTGGTGCAGTGCCTGAGAAGGTGATTCGTGCTCAAGAGGCACCACCATATAATGAACTACCAGAGAATGAACGATGCTATGCTTTGTTTACTCATGGATCCTACCGTGTGATAGGGAACCATCGGAGGTGGAAAGCTGCTGTGTGGAGTCCCACACGACAAGTTGTGGAGGTCACTGAAGGAAAAGGCGAGTCAAGTCAATTTGCAGAAGTGAAAGCCATCCAGCTAGCCCTGATGATTGCTGAACGAGAAAAGTGGCCAATACTCTATCTTTATACTGATTCCTGGATGGTAGCTAATGCCCTATGGGGGTGGTTACAGCAGTGGAAGAAGACCAACTGGCAGCGCAGAGGTAAACCCATATGGGCGGCTGCATTGTGGCAAGATATCGCTACTCGAGTAGAAAACATGACTCTGAAGGTGTGTCATGTAGATGCTCACATGCCCAAAAGCCGCGCCACTGAAGAACATCGAAATAATGACCAGGTAGACAAGGCTGCAAAAATTGAAATAGCTCAGGTGGACCTGGACTGGGAACGTAAGGGTGAGCTGTTCGTAGCTCGATGGGCCCATGAAACATCAGGACATCTAGGGAGAGACGCTACATACAGATGGGCTCGTGATCGAGGGGTGGACCTGACCATGGAGGCCATTGCACAGGTCACTCATGAATGTGAGATATGTGCCTCAATCAAGCGAGCCACAAAAGCGAAGTCTCCCTGGAGCAGAGGGCGGTGGCTGGGTTTTCGTTATGGTGAGGCCTGGCAAATTGACTATATGGGACCACTGCCACGAACACGCCAGAACAAGCGCTACATACTCACCATGGTAGAAGGAACGACTGGTTGGCTTGAGACATACCCTGTGAACCATGCCACTGCCCGAAACACCATCTTAGGCCTGGAAAGGCAAATTTTGTGGCGCCATGGTACTCCGGAAAGAATTGAATCAGACAATGGGACTCATTTCCGAAATAATCTCATCAATTCCTGGGCCAAGAAACACGGCATTGAGTGGGTGTATCACATCCCCTATCATCCAGAAGCCTCTGGAAAGATTGAAAGATACAATGGACTGTTAAAGACTATGCTGAGGGCATTGGGTCATGGGACATGGAAGCACTGGGATACAAATTTAGCAGAAGCCACTTGGCTGGTTAACTCTAGAGGATCTGCTAACCGTCCAGGTTCTGCCCAAACAGAACCTCTACATACTGTAGGAGGAGATAAGGTCCCTGTAGTGCACATGGGAAGGTGGCTGGGGAAGGCAGTGTGGGTTGCTCCTCCCATGGGAAAAGGCAAACCCATTCGTGGCATTGTCTTTGCTCAAGGACCTGGGTGTACTTGGTGGATAATGCGGGAAGATGGGGAAACCCGATGTGTGCCTCAAGGTAATTTAACCTTGGGGGAAAAGTAATCTGGTATGTGAGTTGTGTCTTGTAGGAAGTGACAACGTGGACTGATGAAGAGTAGGTTTCAGAAGGAACAAGAAGAACGCAGTGGCGACCCAAACCAAACTGGTGTTGGTGCCCAACAGTTGGATGTGCTGCTTCTCCTGCCCTGCATGCTATGGAACATCTAAAGCGGTGACAGAAAAGCATAGAGTAGAAGAGAAGCATCTCTCTGTTGAAGGACTGGAGAAATATACACGTTAAATGTTAAGATGATCTAAACATATGAGACCTGAGCATGACTCAAATGGTATGGAAGAAGGGGTGGAGATTGTATTGGGTCAGACTGAGGTGGAGTTAATCTTCCCACAGCAGCTCTCTCCGTGCTGTGTTTCTTGGAGCAGTAGCTAGAAGGGTGTTGATAGCACCCCAGTGTTTTGGCTACTGCTAAGCGGTGCCCACACAGCACCAAGGCTGTGGTTTGATGTTCTCCCAGTAGTAGGGTGGGTGTGATCAACATCTTGGGAGGAGATACAGCCGGGCCAGCTGACCCAAATTGACCAAAGGGGTATTCCATACCATATGACGTCAGCTCAGATATAAAGAGAGAAGGCAGAGGGAAGTGGGGGGGGCATTCGCTGTTTGTCCTCCTGAGAAACCGTTACGCGTGTTGGAGCCCTGCTTCCTGGGAAAGCGGCCGGACATCGCCCGCCGATGGGAAGTAGAGAATAATCTTTGTTGTTTTGCTTTGCTTCCGCGCGGTAATTGCTATATTAAACTGCTTTTTATCTTTACCCACGGGCTTCTTGTTACATCTCACCTCTCCCCTGTCCATCTGAAAAGGGGAGTGATAGAGCGGCTTTGGTGAGCTCCTGGCCTCCAGCCAGGGCCAAACCACCACAACACGTTAGGGCAGACGATATGTGCTGTGACTGAGTGAGAACCAGGGAAAGAGCAGGTACAGAGCAGACTGCAGCAAGCTGCGGGTTACTTAGTGACAGCAAGGAGAAAGGACAGTAACAACTTCTAACAGGCAGCGTTATACTTAATTACAAGAAATAAGCTTAAGTATAAAATAAGCGAGCGGTATGATAGGCCTTGCACTGCGTAGTGAGACAGGGGAAAGGGAAAGAAAGAGAGAGAGGAAAGAGAGGTGGGGAAAAAAAGGGGGGAAGGAGAGGCGACCATCACCGGTCCGAGTTCCTGCGCTGGTCCCACCAACAAGGGTCCAGGGGTGCCGTCATCTTTTCACAGAATCACAGAATCACAGAATCACAGAATGTTAGGGATTGGAAGGGACCTCGAAAGAACATCAACTCCAATCCCCCTGCCAGAGCAGGAATGCCTAGATTATGCTACACAGGAATGTGTCCAGGCGGGTCTTGAATGTCTCCAGAGAAGGAGACTCCACAACCTCCCTGGGCAGCCTGTTCCAGTGTTCCGTCACCCTCACTGAGACGAAGTTTCTTCTTGAGTTTAAGCGGAACCTCTTATGTTCCAGTTTCAGCCCATTACCCCTTGTCCTATCATTGGTTGTCACCGAGAAGAGCCTGGCTCCATCCTCGTGACACTCACCCTTGATATATTTGTAAACATTGATGAGGTCACCCCTCAGTCTCCTCTTCTCCAAACTAAAGAGCCCCAGCTCCTTCAGTCTTTTCTCATAAGGGAGATGCTCCACTCCCTTAATCATCCTAGTTGCCCTGTGCTGGACTCTCTCCAGCAGTTCCGCCTTTCTTGAACTGAGGGGCCCAGAACTGGACACAATATTCCAGATGGGGTCTCACCAGGGCAGAGTAGAGGGGAAGAAGAACCTCTCTTGACCTACTAAACACCCCCCTTCTAATACACCCCAGGATGCTTTTGGCCTTCCTGGCCACAAGGGCACACTGCTGGCTCATGGTCATCCTGCTGTCCACCAAGACTCCCAGGTCCCTTTCCCCTACACTACTCTCTAATAAGTCATTCCCCAACTTATACTGGAACCTGGGGTTGTTCCTACCCAGATGCAAGACCCTACATTTACCCTTGTTATATTTCATTAAATTTTTCCCCGCCCAACGCTCCAGCCTGTCCAGGTCTCGCTGGATGGCAGCACAGCCTTCTGGTGTGTCAGCCACTCCTCCCAGCTTGGTGTCATCAGCAAACTTGCTGATAGTACTCTCTAGTCCCTCATCCAAGTCATTGATGAATATATTGAATAATACTGGTCCCAGTACTGACCCCTGAGGGACTCTCCTCCTGCACTTTTCCTCTTGGTGCCTTTGTCTCCATCTGTGTGCTTCTATGTCTTGCTTCTTCTTCTTCTGTTCAGCTTTTTGCTTTATCCCACTTCAATTTATACCCACTTGTTCTGTACGAGGCTGTACAGTGGGTGCGGTGGGGAAGCAGGGCACGTCATTGGTTACAGCCACATAACAGCTGCCCTGTCTCCATGGGGTGCAGGCTACCAGACAAGGCCATCCTGCCTTCCCAAGACTCCTTCCCTCGTGTGTAATTGGGCCAGGCTGTTTGAGGCACCTGCTTCCCACTTCCCTCCACCACATTCCGTTTGGCACTTACCATTTTGCCACACTGGGCCTGAAACTGGTCTTGTTTCTGACCAAGTTGGGGGTTTGTAAAATGCCAAGAAACATTTAAGGTAAACATTCATGCATCTGTGCACTGCAACATGGCACAGGGGGTCTCCAGGAGGACCTCCAGGAACCCACCCACCAGGTCCAGGTCCTTGTCTGTAGCACAAATGTTCAGAAACATCACACTGGAGGGAAATGTGCACAGAGGATAATTCTTCCGGGTGCAGGATTTTCATTGTTGTCACAGTTGACAGTTCAGTGTAGACAGATGGTGACAGAATGGGTGTAAGTCCCCCAGGTCAACTTGAGAGTGAGGGAGGACCCTTGTGCTGGCATCCTCCTTCTCGGTTGAGGGATGGGAACAGTCTTCAGCCTCAGCTGCCCCTCGACCCCCCATGAGGCTGCTGTGAGGAAAAATGCTGTGGGAACATGAGCCTCCGCATTTCCATTCTGTGTTTCAGCCAAGGCAATGGCCCGTCCGAGTCTGTGCTAATTTCACAGCTGTAGAAGACACGTCCTGAGGTTCTCGCCTTGCCCATGTATCCTTTTAGCTTCTAATTTCTTGGATTTGTCACACACCCTGTAGATTAAAACATAGTGTTATATCTCTGAATCATTAACTTTTGTTGCTTTCTTTTGAGTCTTTTTCTGTTCTGGACAGCTCAGATTATAAATAGTTCAATAACACATGTCCTCCTTATTTTAAGACTATCATTTATACGACTGGAAGTATGAATGTTCAGTAAGTTAACAGTGATGCCATAAAGAGGCTAGAATAATTAATCACTTTGCCACAGTTAATGGATTCAAGGGCACAGGAACATGCACAGGAGCTCTCGCCGCAGGTTTCAAGAACATGCCCAGCAGATGAGAAAGGCAAGGGCTTCAGGATTTGGGATGTAAACTTCAGGGAGAGGGCAAGTCTGCATCTGTTGAGCATAAGGATTTCCAAATAATGGACTGGGAACTTCCTCCAGCCCTGCAGTCAGGGTGCAGAGCCCAGAGCCGACCAGTGGGGAAGGAGAGCAGCAGAGTGACAGCAACGAAACTAAAGGAATTCCCCCAAAAGAGAACGTGCAGTGTGCTTTCTGCACTAATAGATGTCCAAACTACGGGCAATTACTGGCCCACATAGCATCAGAGACCTCACCTCTACAGAGCCAGTGCCTGTTCACCCTAGGGGCAAGTGACAGGATGAGGGGAAATGGCCTGAAGTTGCACCAGGGGAGGTTCAGGTTGGGTATGAGGAAGAATTTCTTTACTGAGAGGGTTGTCAGCCATTGGAACAGGCTGCCCAGGAGGGGGTTGAGTCACCATCCCTGGAGGTGTTTAAGAGATGGGTGGATGTTGTGCTGAGGGACATGGGCTAGTGGTGTTGAGAGGTCTGGGACAAAGGTTGGACTCAATGATCTTGAAGGTCTCTTCCAAACAAAACTATTCTATGATTCTATGATTCTATGATTCTATGACTCTATTCTATATGGGGAACAAAACCCCTCTCAGCAGTCAGGGAAGTACGCTGCAAGCCTGAGCTGTGTGCTGTGGGTTTAGATGGTGCAGCTGGTCTTGGTGCAGCGGGGAAAGTCTTCTGCAATTTCCCCCAAATTGCCCTTCCCTTAGGAGAGTGAATCATACCTGTTTGAAGTGACATCTTTGACAGGAGCAGAGCTGAGCCTCTGAATCCAAACAAATTCCTCTTCGCACTTCCCAGGGAGATGCTGGCTTTCCTAAAAATGCTACTGGGGAGGTGGGAGAAGGGAGCTGAGGACTAGAACTGCATTTTTGGCATGTCAAGATTGATGTGTCCAGATTTTAAGGGTTATTTCTGTGTGGAAAGCTAGAGTTCTTGAGGTTTCCCCCTGCGCCGTCAAAGCCCAGGTCCCAGACACAGATACAGACCAGTCGCTGGCACGGGAGTTGGTGCTGGTGGCAATTAGTGGCCGGTCACCCAGATTGAAGTGTCTCACGTGGAAGATGACATTGGTATTCCTAGGTAGGTCACTTTATCCATCATCAGCCTAGGGCTGAACTGATTGAGGACATGATAGAACTCTGTGTGACAGCTCTCTACAACCCCCAGACAGGAGGTTGTAGTGAGGTAAGTGTTGGTCTCTTCTCCCAAGGAACAAGCAATAAGACATGAGGAAACAGCCTCAAGTTGTACCAGGAGAGGTTTAGGTTGGACATGAGGAAAAGTGTCTTTACTGGAAGAGTGGTGAAGCTCTGGTACAGGCTGCCCAGGGCAGTGGTGGAGTCACCATCGCTGGAGGTGTCCAAAATACATGTAGACATGGCATTTGGGGACATGGTTTAGTGGTTATGGTGGTGTTGGGTTAATGGTTGAACTCGATGATCTTAGAGGTCTTTTCCAACCTTAGTGATTCCACAATTTTATGATCAGGTCCCTGAGTGCCACCTCCACTCTTGCTTGCCAGATCTGGTCTGACCTGTACAAGATGCCGCAAGCACGATTTCTGAGCTTCAGAAGAATCTTTGCACAGCCCTAGGACAAGGAGGTCAGCAAAACAGAGCTCTTCTGAAACGCAGCTCCGCTGTCCAGACTGAAATTTTATCTTAAAGCAAAGAGATTGGTGCATGGGGGAGTGTCAGTGGGGAATGTCATGCCCATAGATAACAAAGGAGCAGGCAGACAGAAACATTTCTACCCACTCGTTACGCGACTTGTCAGTGTTTGATTTTCCTTTGTAGGATTCACTTTTCCTCTTTTTTATTTTTTTCAAAAGACATTTTTTTCTGTCTCTTTTCCAGTCCACTCAGTGTTGAAGCAATGAGAGTGCTATCACGGATTACAGGCAGGTCAGGGAGGGCAAATTACTTGCCAAAATAGTCTCTCTGCAGGGTCTTATTGGTGTTATGTGCTAAGTTATGTGATAAGTCAAAGTTAGTGTTGCATAACATTCTCCCAGTACTACTTGTAACCGCTTTTGCGGTACAAGGAGTGATTCATTTTCCGCAGGGCTGCTGCTGTTCTATTCCTGCTGAAACTTTTCACGCGCACATGTTAGCTTATTGCCACTGATCCCTTCTTTTTGTGGCTGCCTCTGTGCCAAACACATGCCCGCTTTCCCTGAAGCGTAGTCCTCCACAGAGTTATAAATAAATGCAGGTTCAACAGAAGGGTGTCCTGATGACACTCGCTGAATTTATGGCTCTTTAGATCTTAGGATCACAGAAAAGTGAAACCCCTAAAAAGGACAGGATGTTTTCACTCGTTCTTGTTGAGGCAATAGACCTAAAACTCCAAAGCCTGCAGGACGCTTCCCTGGAGGTCTTGATGGATGGCACGTGCCTGAGGCTAGGCTGGGAGGGGAATGGGTGAGGTGCGACGCGGGTGCAACTCCTGTGCACAGTAAAGCCAAGATTAAATGTGACAGTGTCTAAGAACACCCCCGTGCTTTCAGAAGGACAGGGCCATGGGCTGATTTATACCAGACAAAGGTCGAGTCACTGTGTGCTGGCTGCTCTGGTGCTCCAGTTCTGAAACATCAAAGACAGGAGTGAAGATTTTCTGCTGGCAGCGCCGCAACTCAGTGGTGTAATGAGTGAGGAGGAGCGGTCCTCAAAGTATCTTCATTACCAAGTATTAAACCCCAGTATTTTGGTGTTTCCTCCTTCTTTCTTCTAATGGAGGTGTTCTTTGGCAGCTTTTTGGCTCCTTGCTTTGAAAGACAGCCTTCTGGTGGCATTACCACTGGTGAGTCTGTCCTGTTCGCCCTGTGTGGTGACTCAGCCGCAGGTGATAATGTCAGTTACGGGATGAGACAGCACAAAAACAGTTACCAGGCTAACCAGGGACTTACCAGTTCTGTTCATATTTTAAAGAGCAAAAAAACCCATGTGGATGCATTTCTGAGGATTTGTGATAACCTTTCCTCCTCCAGGATCAGCATCAGGCGAGAGCCACCTGCCAGGCGTGGGCAGGTCCATGCTGCGGAGAAGAGCTGATGCTTTGTTCCTTGCAGGCGCTGGGACATCGGGATCCTTCCCTCCTCCCTTCTTCCCTCTTCTTCCACTTGCTCGCCCCCTGCAGTGCTCCCTCCCACATCCTGCTCACCGTCCCCATGTCCCTGCCCTGTTCATACCCTTCTGCAAAGGCCAAGCATCTTCGAGCAAGGACTCAGATTCAGCGGCAAATGTGGCCGGCCGAAGTGAACAATTATACGAAACAAAGGGAAAATAACGACTAAAGATCTTTCATTGCAGCCGGCTAATTATCATGAGTTCTGGACTTAACTGTTCAGGCATAGAATTAAAAACCTTAATTATATTGTCACCTTTGTCTCTCAGCTCCCATTGCCCACAAATGAATCCATTTACTGTAACTGCTGCTGATGGGAAGAAATTGATGGCAGTCCCAGCGAGGTGGGAGAGAAGAGCTGGGGGGAAAAAAAAAAAAGGTGAGAGGCAACACGGTGATGGCTGCACAGCTGGGTGACAACTACATTCCAGGACATTATAAATTAAAAATACTTTTAATGAGACAAATACGGATTTGATGGATTTCGTGCTTCCCTTCTGCTCCCTCCCCCCTTCCCACGCTCTTGCTGCCACCAGCGTTGCCTTTCTCATTTTAAGCCGTTGCCTCCTGTCACATCATTCTCCCTCCTCTGCCGCCAGCTCCCCCGAGAGCCTCATCTGCAGCCCCATGAAATCTCCTCTGGAGGGGACGGTGCTGCTGGATAGCTATGGGTTCCTGCCCGGGGAGGGGGATTTTGCTGGTATTGGATACTCATGAGCCACATACGCAGCATCAGTGCCCTCTCTTTGCAGATAACGAAGAGATTTGGTGCTCGCCCTAAGTCTCGCTACTCAACTGAAGACATCTGCTTTTTTTTGTTTGTTTTCCCCTTTTTTTTTTTTTTGCTTTGTTTCTGGGAATTTTCCTGAAGACATCTCACACCGCAGTCCACAAGCAGAGGCGATCCTGATGGACAGAATTCAGGGGTCGTTTGCTCCCCGGGGCCAAGCTCAGCAGTGCCGGGGGGTCCGCAGGCGCTGGATCGGGACCCGCGGGCAGCGCATTGTTCTCTTGAGTTGCCATGGCTACAAGGATGAGTTAATGTGACGGAACCCACACGCGGGGCGGGGGTCTCCCCACGTGGCCTTGTCGGAGGCGAGCGCGGTTTATTACCCTCATGTAGCGGCAAGGCTCCCCGCTGCGGGGTTGAAGGCTTCGGTTTCAAACTCTATCCGAGCTCTGCGCCACCGCCGCCTCATCCTTCCCTCCGCCCCACGTTGGCTGGAGGGGCTGCACTCGCACCCCATGCCCAACCTCCTCCACCCTGGGCACCAAAATTAGGGTTTTTGGAGGAGGAGAATGAGGTTCCCAGAGTTGGGCTGCCCAGAGCTCGCGATGGTGTCACGCTGGTTGGTGAGACTGCAGGGTTGCTTTTGAGCAGTTTTACCAGCACCTCACTGACCACTCACAAGAGTCTACTTTGCAGTTTGCTTTCTTGGGTATTTAGAAGATAATTTTAATTTTTAATCTTTTATTTTGTTTTAATTTTGCCATGGAAAATTGCTCTCCTCTCTGTAAATATTTACTGTAGCCCCTTCCCTTGTCTCCTCATTGCTCTCTGGATTTTACAGCTCCACTCTGCGAAGCTCCCTCTCTCCCGCAAACATCCCGCTGTCGATGCTAATGGCTGAGACACATCAAATCCAACCCAGTCGTTACTGCTGGGTGTTTGCTGCCCTAAAGCCAAAAGAGTGGCCTCAGATCCAAGGGTATAAATGAGGTTCAGCATCACTGCTGCTGACCTAGGACAGACCCACAGACTCATGCTCATCAACTCCCCGAGGTGTTCCTGTGCTGGCAGAGATTCTGGCAGCTTCGAGAAAAATGTGGCGGAGCAAACTGGGATGAGGATTTCTGGTTTGCTGTGATTTTTCAAAAATTTTTTCCTTCCAAATAGTGAAATACAAGCTACAACTTTGACAGGAAAAAAAAAAAAAATCTGCTTTAAACCCTACAAAAGTACAATAGCATCTAGCTGAAGATGTCCCTGCTCACTGCAGGGGTTTGGACTAGATAACCTTTAAAGGTCCTTCCAATCCACCACATTCTACGATTCTATCAAAAAGTTGCAATGCAAGATTATAAATGGCTTTAACAGAAGAAGAAAACCTGAACAATGTGAATGAAGCTGAAGAAACAAAACCAAATAATATTTATGTTCCTTGAATTACACAAAGCCAGTTGATTCAGTTCAACTCTCTCCTGCTGTAAGTTTTTTTTTTTAATAATGGATCAGGTCTGTAGTATATTTTGATGCTGGAACAACTCTATGTCCTAGTGGACAGCTCCTACCTAGATCACTGAAACTTTTAGAAAGCTTCTAAATAGATGGAAAGCTTTTAAGAACTTTTAGAAATTGTTTGGATTGCATAAGTAATCCTGCAGAAGAGAGTCCTTCACGGAGCAGTGTGCAGTGTGCAGTGTGCTGAGCTGGCTGCTATGAAGTCCCTGGATGTGCTGTTGCGTGCGAGTGCTCCTCAGCATCTCCGGAGCTCTCCTGTCCTGGCTCATTTTTGTGGGTAGCTCGATTCTTGTCCTCCAACCACCTGCTCCTGCTCACACATGCAACTGGCACAATTTTTAATTTCTTTTTTTATTTCTTTATTTTTTTATGGCTTAGGTTGGAAGCGATCTTAGAAACCATCTAATCCAACACCCCTGCCATGGGCAGGGATGCACTTAACCAGCCCAGGTTGCTTAAAGCCTCATCCAACCTGGCCTTGGACATCTCCAGGGAGGGGGCATGTTCAAGGCCAGGTTGGATGAGTTATGCCAGGGTGAGCTGGAAAGTGTCAAGGATGACTGCATGGCTCTGAGCTGATGGTCACTGGGGACCTGGGTGGCTTTCTCTTTGATCCTGTGAGTGAGAGGCAAGGAGGAGGAGTAGGTGAATCTTGCAGGTTGACAATTGGTTGTGTCCCTGTTTTTGGTGTTTATGACCATGACACTTTCTTAGAGAACTGAGGCTTGCTTGGAAAAGATGTGATCCATCTGACCAAGCACGGCAGAAGGTGCTTTGCCATCAGGCATGCTACAGAGATCTTTAAACTAGGATCTGCAGAGTGGGGAGAGGAACACCGAAACCAGGGAGGCAAAAAAAGGACACAGAGTAAAGTAAACAACAAAGTAGTCAACAACAAAGAAGTAATCAACAAAACATGGCTAAAAGGGGTCTGCCTGAGGGTGTCCACATAGAGAAGAAACATCGTACCAGACAGACTTACAGTGAAAGCTCTTGGGTCCTTTCTGGGAAACCAGCACATGGGAGTCCCTGTCTGAAATGCCTGTACAAAAAGGCACAGCACATGGGGCAGGAGCAGGAGGAACGAGGGGTCTGTGTGTTGTTGCAGAGTGACAGTGTCATCGGGACCACAGCAAGGTGGTGGGGTAGCTCACATGACTGGCTGCACTGAGCGGGTATGGGCTCATCAGGAAGGACAAGCTGGAAAGGCAAGAAGTGGGACATGTGAGAGCAGCAGGTCTCTGTCTTTAAATGGGTGATGAGGCTGGTGGGACAGCCAGGAGAGGGTGTACTTATCCTTGGTGGAGGACGATCAGGTGAGGGAGTAGTTAAACAATCTGGATATGTGCATAAGTCCATGGTGCCCCATGGGATGCATGGAGGTGGCTGATGTCCTTGCCTTACCCATCTTCATATCTTCAAAAGGCTGTGGTGATAGGAAGAGGTTCATGAGGACTAAAAGAAAGTAAATGTCTCTCCTGTTTTCAAGGAGGGCAAGACGGAAGATCTCAGAAACTACAGGCCTGCCAGCCTCACAGCGATCTATGGGAAGGTGACGGAGCAAATAGTCCAGGAGGCCAATTCCAAACACGCAAAGAAGAGGAAGGAGACTAGGAGTAATCGGCAAAAATTTACAAAGGGAAAATCATGCCTGACCAACCTGGTAGGTCCGATGACAAAAAAGTGTATCTCAGTGGAGAAGGGGAGAGAAACAGGTGTTTGTCTTGATTTTAGGAAGACTTCCTATGCACCCAATAAAATCCTCACAGACAAACTGATGGAGTGGATAAATGCACAGTGAGGTGGACTGAGAGCCGACAGAACAGCCAGGCCCAGGAGGTTGTGATGAGTCACAGGAACTCCAACTGGTGGGGAGTGACCAGTGGTGCACCCCAGGGCCAACATGACTTGGACATCTTTGTTAATGGCCTGAATGATGCAGCAGAGTCCACCCTCAGCAAGTTCATGGGTGATATGGAGGTGTGAGGGGTGAGTGATAGAGCAGGTGGATGTGTTGACCCATAGAGGGATCTGGACAGGCTGGAGAACTGAGTAGAGAAGTACCTCATGAAGTTCAACAAAAGGAAATGTGAAGCCCACCATCTGGACAGGAATAACTTCAACCACCAGGACAGGCTGGAAAGCAGATTTGTAGACCATAAGCTGAGCAGAAGTTGAACATGAGCCAACAACATGTCCTTGCAGCAGAGAAGGCTGATGGTCTCTGGTCTGCATGAGGACATGTGTCACCAGCATGTCGATGGAGGTGATCCTGCCCTCTGCTCAGCACTGGTGAGACACATCTGGAGTTTTGGTCCAACTCGGGGCTCACCAGTAAAAAAGACATGAACTTACTGCAGGAAATCCAGTGCAGGGACACTGAAATAATGAAGGCATTGGAGCATGCAGTCATAAGAGGTGAGGCTGGGAGAGCTGGGACTGACCAGCCTGGTGAACAGGAGGTTCAGGGGAGATCTTCTCAACACCTATAAATATCTGATGGGGAGGTGTAAAGAAGCCAGAGCCGGGAGTTTCTCGGTGCTTTCCAGTGAAGGGATGAGAGGTGATGGGCAGAAACTGAAAGAAAAGAAATTTCTTTAACTTTTTTCTGTGAGGGTGGTCAAGCACTGGAGCAGGTTGCTCAGAGGGATCATGGAGCTTCTGCTCTTGGAGATACTCAAAGCCCGACTGGACACTGTCCTGAGCAACAAGCTGTAGGTGACCCTACATTGACCCAAGGGAGCTGGACAAGATGACCTCCAGAGGTGTCTGCCCACCTCTGCCGCGCTGCAATCCTGGGACTTTCCCAAGTAGCAGCTGAGGGAAGACCTGATCCGTAAAGCCCATATCCTGACCACAGTGCCATAAGATGGGAACTTCAGGAAAAAAAACCTCATGGGCACTGTCCTGCACCAGGAGTGGTGAGAACTGGCAGGGTAAAGTCCTTCTCATCTAGGAGAAGTCCTGCTCCCCATACAGCTGGAACAGCAGAAATGACCTTTCCTTAGCAAAAACGCCCAGAGCTACCAGGGAGGGTCACTATTGATCAACCATAGACCTCAGCTCACTAATTGCAGTCTTGTTCTGCACATGAATGTGTAGCAGATCCTCTTTCTTTTTGATTATCTCTGCGTAATTTAGAAATAGGTGAAGATCAGATGTGGACCAGTGCACCTTATTATTGCCAATATGAGTTTAAATTGCTCTCCTTGAATTATTCTGCTTTACTTATCTTCTTCACCCTTGCTTTAATTTTTTGCTGGTTTAGGGTCAGATGCTGCCGCTCTCTCACATGGCCACCAGGTCGTTCTTACGAGAGCTGGCCCACTCTGGTCTGTGGAGTTTGTGTAATTTAACTTTTACAACAATTAGGCTGAAATGACAAAGTTGAGAAAAGTAATCTTTGCTTCTCTGTGAAGCATGGGCTGGCCTTTACCTCAGGCATTTTCAAAACTTTTAATAAAAAAGCTCACACGTAAATCAAATGCCAGAGGCAAATGCCCTGCTGCTCTGGGTACCTGCCTTGTGTTTTCTCCTGAGATGTCTGAGCTGAGTTCCCCACTGGGAGGCTTCTGCCTTTCTCCCTTTTCCTACCCATTTCTGAGGAGTGATCACAAACCAAACACGCTGCAGCAGCTGCCTGTTCCCCATCTCCACTCCACCACTGGGGCACCGTGCCCTGTACTTTCAGCTTCCTGAAAGAAAATAAATTCACTGGGTCCACCCAACTTCCTTTCTATTTCTTGAAATATTCTTTGCTGCCAGGGGGAAGAGCTTCCCTCTAAAGCTCTAAGTGAAAACTGATGTTTTCACTTTCACTTCTTGTTCTGGGACAAACGAGTTCGAACAAAACACCAACACACAAATTTCAGCAAATCTCTAAAAGCAATAGTGTTATGGCAGACGCACTTTAAGCGATGCGCTTTCTCATCCTTTTGTCGCGATGCCTTTCATTGACTCTGCAGCTGCTGCCTGAGTGCCCTTCTTGGATCTATCAATTCTGTCTCTGGTTGTTGCTGACACCCCAGATTTGCCCTCAAAGGTGGTGGTAGGGCACTCTCTGAAGAAGCTCGCTCTTTATTGTGATGCTGGTTGTGATGGGTGAGCTGGAAGCCAGTGCTGCACTGCCAGACCTCAGGGACAGGGGGCTGGACTGGAGGATGCTGGTTGCCCAGAAAAGGGGATATCGCAGAAATTACCAGAGAGAATGTGTAGCAGTGTCTTGTTCATGACGAGAAGAGTATGTCTGGTTATTACCTGGCCCTCGCTAAGTGTACCAACTAATGGAGCGAGAGACATGAAAGATTTCCATAGCTCACCTGGAGTGTAATTCAAACTTAGCCCGAGGGAGGTCATGGTAAGTAAGATGAATTTCTATCTTTCCTTCCCTTTCCAATACCAACCTTTGGCTTCTAAAAAGTTACTTAAACAATGATGGTTTGATGGTAGCTGGGTGACCTGATGAACCAACTAACTCTCAGAGGGCTACAGATGTGTCAGATCCTGCAGGAGATGGAAGAGAGAAATACATATTTCTCAGTCCTTTTTGAATAAAGCTTTGGGTTTAAATGCTGTAGAAAAGTGAAACTGTTCTGTGAAGCTTTTTGTGATGGAAACTGAACTGCTCCATTCTTATTACAATAAGGCTGTGCCATTGCTGCTTTTTTTAAAACCTCCTTTTTCCAACAAGTATTGTTACTGCACTCATTCCTGCCTGCAGACAAAATGACGAGGTGTCAGCCTGTAAGAAGTTCCCCAGAAGCAAGGGCCAGATCAAAGACCTTCCGTTCTTTCAGATCATTGGTTCTACATCTCCGCAGTTACAAAATCCCTGATGTCAGAGAGCATATCACTTGAGGGACACATGTGAGGTCAGATTTCCCAAGCCCACAGCAATACGTCTCATCCCTTTTTCCCAATTCCTCTCACTCCAGCTTTTTCCCTAAAATGCCTTTTTGTTTTTTTTTAAACCTCTTCTCCTTTTGAGATCTGAAGGTCACTTTCTCAGATCTCAGGTCAGTACCGGTTTTGAAGCACACCCCTGCCCTCACCAGAGATCAGATGCTTTTTCCTGACAGCAAAAAGCTGTGTCCACCCCGTGTCCCAGGCCCATCCCCATGGACTTTGGAGATTTGAGATGAGACCCTGAGCCCGCAGAAGCTCAAACCAAGCAATGTAAAGGTCACCCAGATTTTTTCCCTAACCCTCCTTTCTGATGCTCAAAGTCCCAGGAGATATTTGCTTTCCCCTGAGGCTCTCTCTCAAACTAGTCTCTCTCCCTAATATTCAAGCATCACTCAATGCCAGGTGGGTTTGTCCCTCAGCAAGGCTGGGAGAAAAACCTTTCCAGAAAAATACCAAAGGCCAGCAGGTGTGAGGCTCTTTCCCAGCTCAGTCCTTCACTTCAGCTTCATTGTCTCTGAATAAAGCTGAATTACAGGATGTTTTACAGCTCTTGGTTTCGAAAACTGCCTCTGTCTTCATGAGAGGTAAATGTAATGTTTTCTTCCATCATGGCCTGTGGGATTGTCCAAGCATTGGGAGAGTCAACAAAACCTCAGATTCTGCAAATGTTCTGAAACAGGAGGTGTTTTTAAATGTTTTTAAAAGCCCCGCACAGTGAGGTTTCAATCTAATTGAGCAATTCCGAAACAAATGTTGTTGCCAGCAAAACGTAACCCTCAGAAGCGAGAGATCTCTCCAAGTTACAAACAGCTCATTAATGTCCTTTTAATAGGCTTTGTGAGCACAACTTCAGCACCGGGAAGATACGCGTGTTCCCTAATAAGGCCCTTCCTGATGACAAATAAGAGCTGTGATCCTTTGTGTTTCAATTCCCATGCCTTAATCGGCTCAGCTACGGGAAGAGCTCCGTTAGCGCCTGGAGAAATCACATCCAGTCAACAGATGTCAGTGTGTCCATTCCCTCGGAGCCCAGCGGAGGTCGGGGAGCACCGACATGTCGACCAGCTTAAGGCGACAGATGCGATAAAGGGGTGTTAAAGAAGGCGATGCTGCTGTTTCAAAGTGTGAAGAATCTCTTGCCAAAGTGAAAGAGAGTAGTTTTTCTTTGACGGTGCCAGCCAAACAACGTTTTTAGAGATGTAATGGGAAACAAACTTTCTGTGCCCTAACAAAGGGGAAAAAAATAAAGGAAAAAAGTTGCTGAAATAGCTTTGAAATCTTGAATGAAGAAGCTCATGAAAAGATGGAATGCACTCACTAAAAATTGATGAACATGAAGGATGGGGTTTTTTCACCCAAAATATGACTGTTTACAAGAAATACCCACTTAAGATGTCTGTGAAAATTTAATCTATATATATATAAACTATATAATCTATATAATCTATATAATCTATGTATGCAGAGGTGTGAAGACATATTTCCCTCCAGAGTTAACAGGACATGTCTCTGACAACATCTCTGCACATGTGGATCAGTACTTTTTGGAGGAATATACTCATAGACCAGTTCCAAGAGCTTTTGAGGGAGTTTGGCCCTGGGGCTGTTTCAGCAGCAGCATATCTGTGTGGAGCTGAGCCAGTGAGTCTCTCCCTGCTGGCAAACAAGTGGGCAGACAATTAACTACATTCCCCTTTCCCTACCCTGTAGCTAGTGACGGTTCATTTTTGGTCATTTTTGGTTCATCTTTGACCACCCTGCCTGAGCCGGCTGCCCAGCTGGAGACGTTTCACCCACCAACACACCTAGGGGGCTGTGCTCGGTCAACAACCATCAACTCCTGGAGATTTGTGGTTGCTCCCACTGCTAGAGCAGAGAATTTCCCAGCCTCATGCTTGTTCTTGGAACTGCTGACCTAGTCATCATTTCTCCCGCTCCCCCAAAATACTGTCATGACCAGAAACTGCTCTAACTGGTGCTTTTTCCTCCCAGTTTTTCATCATTGGGGTTTCTAAAGACATTAACACAGTGCAGGGCTGACAAGATGAAATCCGACAAAAGATAATTGCATGAATCCTTCGTAGCCGAGCACTTGCAGCGCCTTGACATTGTCAGTTCCCATTTCATTCAAACGTGTGTGTCAAAGCTGCCCGGCACACGTAGGGTGACCTGGAGTGCTCGTCCAAAGCCATTCTGAGGCTCAGAACCTGCGTGTGCTTGGGGGTTTTTATTTTTATGAGGTGGTTGGATGGAAATCTGGGGACCGATGTGCATCTCAGGCAAGTCAATGCCGACCGTGTGGGACCAGTATGGACACGCTGTGGTCAGAGCATTTCATTTTCTTTTCTTCTTCATTTCTTAAGTCTTTTCTTTGATGACCAAACTGAATGATGGTAGAGGTGGTAAGCCAGTATTTACTCAGAGGAGAATCAACACCACTCTTCCTGCAAAGGGTAAAATGTACACATGCGCACAAAGACAACCCCAAAACACCAAAGAAATGTGGTGCACAGGTTTCCAGCCAGAGGCACGAGAACATGGGGACAATTTTCTGTTCCTTTAGGTATCTCCTTCAGAAGAGCTCTGCTGAGTGGGAGGATGGTGTCCAAAGCTTTGCTTCACAGGGGTTGAGCCTTTACTCTCCAAACTTGTGATGTCTTCAACAACAGTTTAGCCGAGTAAATATTTTTAACAAAATCTGTTCCCCATAGATTTCTCATGAATGGTTGCCATCCCCCGCCCCACCCACTCCAGCCTTACCGGTATTCCTCAGTGCTATTAACTGATGATTCTCTCTTCAGGACCTACATTAACTATTTGCTTTGACAAGACCCTGTCACCGCATGTGTTTTTGTCTGCTTGCTCTGGCTGTTAGCCACCTCAAGTGGGTGGCAAATTTTTCAGTGCATTTTTGTTGGAAAACAGCAATTTCATCCAAACAGAGAGCTCCTAGCACGTGTTCATTCTGAGAAGTTAAGAAATGTCCAAGTGAGAAACTTCCAAAACATATTTCAGTTGTGGAATCCTCATTTGAAAACATTCCGGAGCAGTAGTTTTGGATTCCTTTTTTTTTTTTTAATTTTTTTCAGTAGGTTTTTTTCCCTCTGGTTCCACTATTTACATTCTTGCCACATAAACTCATGAGACGTCCTGGCTTGAGCTAAAAACCCCAATTCTGGGGGGGACAAGATGTTATGAAGTGATACTGAGAAATACAAAATAATTGTATTTGAAAGAGCTTCATTTTCCCTGTGAAACATCATGATGTGGAAGTTCAATTTTCCTGAGCCAATAGTTCTGCATGACACCTCTAGAAATACTCAATTTCACTCTGAGTCAGGAAGATAACAAGTTTCAAAGCCCTAATGTTTCCCTTAAATCAGAATTTCTGTGTTTTCTCATGTTGTCTCAAGATCTGCTCTTTTACAGAGTGTGTCTTCTGCAGCCACTTGTTGCTGCCCTGAGCCATGATCATGACAGCTCGTTGATGCCCAGTCCTTTGTGAATCAAACCTGGTCCTGCACCATGGTGTTTTGGGGCTGTTCGCTTCAAATAGTGTCGCTGTCCCTTTCACAAGACGTTTCACCAAGTCTTGGTTACCACAACTTCAACATACTGCACAGAAACCTTCAGCACGTGACAGCAGTCCAGGAAGAAATCCTATAGTTAAACACTAAATTTATTGTTTCATGTAAGGATAAGGCTAGGTATGATCTTCATTGAAGTGCAGTTACAATTTAGGATGCAGAAACAGGTTGATAGAAGGGGAATTTTGGACATCCAGAAAAGAAAATTAAGTGTATGAAGCCTTGTAACTCTGAGACAGGGAGTTTTTAATCTGGCTTACTGACTGTCAGTCAAGCACTTCTCTCTTCATGTAACCAACACTAAAGCTGGGAAGCAAACAAGTGTTCGTTTAGCTTCTGTCTTGTATATCTCCAGAAAAAGGCAAAGCTATTTGTGCACGACAGACTGGCTACAGGGACCTTGCCTGTGCTGGGGGAACTCCCCGAGGACTGACACAAGAGTGGCAACGGTGCTCCATGAACTCACGCCTGCAGCCGCATCCTCAAGCCAAGGGAAGCTGTGACACTGAAACACCCACAGTGAGGAGAGCTGGAGAGGAGCCAAGTGACTCAGAGACCCCAACCCCATTGCTCACAATCTGGACATGGGGTGCCATGCTTCCAGACCCATCACCAGCTGTGAGATGCTCCAAGGTGGTGACACTGGCAGGCAAAGCCCAGCTCTGGCCTCCTGAGCTGGACCACAGGCAGAAATGCACACATCCACCTGTCCCTACATCCATCACTCCTGCAGACCCTGCAGAACTCATCCCTTTCTGGTGGGCTCCCCTCTTTGTTGGGCCACCAACAACATGGGACTGAGTAGAACTGGAGCATCGCTGGGATCTGGGCAAGAGAAGATGCAGAGTGCAGGTGTGTATCTGTGGCTGAGGCAGAGGGTGGTGCAGAAGAAGGGGAAAAAGCAAAGAGATGGAAAACAAAAAGAAGAGACATCTTTCAGTCAGCTGGAGTGATGGCTATGCACCCCTCCAGGAGGCTGAAGCAAAACGTGTCAGCCCAGCTCTCCTGTGCTTCCCACTCAAAGCCCAAGAGAGTGAAGCCAGTAACTCTGATCTGCTGGGCACATGGAGTGGAAAAGAAAAATCAGTTCAGGCTTGACCCACAGCCTCATGTTCATCCTACATAACATTCCTTCCCCCTGGACCAGTGCTGTTGTCCTGGTCCTGACTGCGGTGAGGGAGGGCAGAGGCTGAGGGAAGCTGCTGCCCATGTGGAGGTCTCCGGCTGATGGGAGCCTTGCTTCCCAAAATAATGCTGCCTGCTTGGTGAATCCCGCAACAGGCGAAAAGAGAGGCTTATTTGGTTCATAGACACACCAGGATTGATGTGCAATTGCTGTTTTCTTGGTTCAGTAAAATTTGGAAGAACAGGTAGAAGAAACACGGCTCTTTACGTTCCTCTGTTATCACATTTAGTCAATTCATTAACTTTACTCTCTCCCTTGCCTACCTCAAGTTAGCCGTTAATTTCAGGTGCTAAAAATGTAATTTAGTAACTGCAAGAGACCAAGAGGGAGAATATAATTCACTTCTCTGTCTCTTAGGGGACCTGTACATAAAACAAATGAACCCAGACTTGCAGTTACATAAAAGTTGGTTTTAGTAGGGGGAAAAAAATCAGTATAAGCAGACAACTGGCAAACTCAACTATCAAAAATTACGAGCCGTAATAGAGTCAGTCAAAGACACTCTATCTCCAGCTGAAAGGGGTAGGAATTTGTCAACCAGGCATAATTAGAACCTGATGAAGTGCTGTGGTGCTGCAGCATAATGCATGCAACGATAAGGCCTTGATATAAAGCCCTTTCCCTTCCCCACTGAACCCCTTCCGCATCCTCAGATTTATGTGGTGGCTTGGCCAGAGGCAAGCGGAAGGAACAGTTAAGAACTGACAGAAACACGCCCAATGATAACTCCAGGTTTAACCCAAAAAGAAGGAAAATCTATGGATGCCCATTCAAGCTGAAACTCTAAGAAATCATTAGCAGGCCAAGTTCGATGATGATGACAAAAGAAATTTAGGGACGGAGTGGAATTATTGGCATTTGCTTAAATTTCCCACTTTTGACAGCACAGGAAAGAGATCTGTGCTGGAGCTTGCAAAGGAAAATAGAGTTTAGTGAATGGCCGGGGTGGTGGGTCAGCGAGTGTTGAAACGGTGGACACGGACTGGTCACCGGTGGGTCCTGGCTGGGATCAGGGGTGAAATCTCCATCCATCATCTGCTTCTCGTGCCCAGGAGGAGTAGCCACCTCTTAAGAAGTGTTGATCCAGGATATCTGAAGGCTTCCAAAACCCTCCTCATCATCAAACATGCAGTGGGAACATGACGTGGCTGAGGCACCTCTTCCACCTCCTGACACAAGATGGCATCTTGTGTCATCCCAAATTTTCATTTTCCCCATCAAGGCAGGAAGACTCCGTATTCCAAATCCTTACAAAATGTTAGGCTTCAGCTTTGCTTTAAAGCGGATTGCCCAGAAGCCACGAGATGGTCTGTGAAACGAGTTCTCCATCTCTGAGAAACTAAGCAAAGAGGCAGACTTCTGCCTGATTCTAGCCTCTCTGATTTAGTTTCAGTTTTAAATTTTTGAAGGGACATTACTGACTCCTTATCAAATAACTATGAGCAAGTTATTTCAAATCGACAGATAGATTAATTTAAGCCTTATTGATAAAGTATTACAAGCTTTTTTTTTTAAATAAGCATTTTAATATTTACAAAAGGAAATAAATGCATAATTACTATTATTTTCACTTGTTCTGTAATGTTACATCTTTGATTTGTTTGAGTTAAAGCTAGTCAGTCTTGGAACTAAGGCTTTTGACATGGAAAATCCGTTCCAGTGTTGGAAAACCCCTTTGCTGACCATTACCAGAGGATACTGGTTTGGACCACTGGTTGTAATCAGTCTACCCCTCTCTTCCTCCTTCCATTTAGTTTCAGGTGTTGTTGCCTACATTTTCTCTCTGTTCCTCCCCAGGATGTTGAGCAGATGCTCTGGTGGGGCTGGTGGGACTGTAATGTTGCAGAGCAGTGATGGGCAGATGGAGGCAGTGGTCCAGCTCCTTCACCTTGCCTCAGGTCATACATGGCCCCTTCCTCATGATTTTGGACATTTCTTTTAATCTCAGCCAGAATGATGAGTTTCAGAGGTCATCTTACCTCGTAAGAACACGTGAAGTGTAAAGATGCCAAGGGAAGCCTTTTCAGCTTATTTCTTCCCTTTTTTGTCTTTCCTTCAAGGGTCATCAACCATTCAGTCAAAGTGCCTGCACAGGAAGGGTCTCATGCTGATGCTCCTCCCCTCCTCCTTTGCCCCCAGGGACAGGCAAGACTGTAAAAATGATGGATTGTCCTCCCACAGAGACGTCAGAGGAGCTGGTTACAGGGTGATGCAAAGCCTTGCACCGTGGGAATGCTTGTCCACCCTGGAAGGACAGATGGACAGTGCAGAGGCACGCAGTGTTGGGGCAGGGTGGTGCTGAGTGGAACAGATTCTGGCCTGCAAGAGGGTGGAGGTTGAGAATCTGAGTGGAGGACAGATCTTCAGGAGTGCTGGACCTCTGCAGCCTGTGGGGCAGGTTCACCTGCGGAGGTGTGCACGTGCGGATGGATACACAAACCTCCAGACACACCATTTTATCAGCTAACCTCTCTGCTGCTTCTCGTTACTGTTTTACAAGGGCAAAGAAAGTCTTCTACTCATACCTCCCTGCTAATTGTCTCATTTCTACAGCAGTTTGTACTGGGACAAAAATCTGGAACGTTTAGTGAGCAATGTAATCCATTTCTTGCAAAATACGTTGTGTTTGTTCCTCCTTAGGCAGCAGAGTAACCCATTGCCCTTTTTTATCTCGTAATTTTAAACTCTCCTCCTTGCCCAATTCAGTGAAGGAACTGGAGCAAACTGGAGAAACTTAGAAATTATCAGAACAGTTAATTTACTCCATTTCTATACACTGAGCTCTGTCAAGAGCTGTCCAGTGTTCCCTAACCCACAAGCCTTATGCAGAAGGGGGGCTTGTGGTGTGCCCAGTTGATGTTCTCCTGCTCTTCGTCAGGTGACCATCATCCATCTCCCCCAGCAGCTCGCTGGTCTATATGCTCCTGTCCTCTAATCAGATTTCAGTATATGCGTGGTGTTTTCTGCCTTTCTTTGGCAAGCAACGAAGGGGACCACTCCAGCCGTACTAGTCTCCTCATGAAGGCTGGGTTTATAAAGCTGGAGTGGCTATTCTGGGGACCAGTCCTTGGCAGAGCTCTGTGCCGTGGGGCAACCACACCGAAAATCAGATGTGCACATGCAGAGCCTCTTCAGTTCAGTTGCTGATATTGCTCAACAGATTTCATTGAGGGAAATGTCGAGTAGTCCTGCTGTAGGGCACAAACATGCTTGTCCACTTTGCACATCACTTACTTGATGGAAGCTGTTGGGTGGTGCTTTTAGCTGAGACCCAGTTTCACTGGAAAAAAGTAACTTGGGGTTCCAAAGCTCCACAGGTGCATGGGAAAAAACCTCACCCAATGGCAACTTCTCCATTTGATGTGGGCAACAAGCCTAAACCAGTTTCTTCCAGAAGAAGGTCCATAAGAAGGTCCATAAACCAGCACCTGTGGTGGGCTGGAGGAGTGGTCCCCCTGGGGCAACCCCATTAGAGTGTTTTGGGGACTCTGGGACCCCGGCCGCATCATATATTCTTCTTTAAACGTTCAGCAGCAGGAGGAAGAGTGTTTTGGAAAATCTCCAAAGGCTCCACAGCCAGACCTCAGCACTTTGATGCTGAATGTCAGGTGCTAGCATTAATTAGGATTAATTTGGGTAGTGCCTGTAACCAAATTCATTTGCTTGGCTCCTGCCAGAGATGGAGGAAAATGAGCAGTGTTTTTCCTGAAGGTCCACGTCTCTCGTTGGAACACCTTCATCAGGTTGGCAGAGAACTTCTCCCACACTAAATGAAAAGAAGTTCATAATTCATTTTAATAAAACAATTATTCTTTTTAATTAAGATAAGCATTGCACACACTTACCAGTGGTTCTTCTATGCCTATCTGAGAACATCTTGCCATGAGACACTTCTATCAGAACTGACTTTGCAACTAATAATGTGGTCTTCATCACTTAACTCAGAAGTCCCTACTGGCTTTAGCACAGTGAAGCATTAAGGAAATGAAATATTTTTTACAAATGCACACTCTGAAGTTTGATTTGTTGAAAGCATTTACTGAACTGACAAGCTACATGCCGTGTCTACGAAATCCGCTGGGAACTTTCAAAACTTGAGCAGCAGTTTCTAATCACTGACTATCATTAGCATTTTAGTGAATAGATTTTTGATAAGAAAAATCTTTGCTCTGTAAAGAAAGAACCTGACATGTTTTAGTGCAAACAGAGCTTCCCATTTAATTATTCCTTTAGCTACCCTCTGGGCCCTGCTGTGCCAGCAAAGGAGTGAAGTGCTCTGGTAACAAATGATCCACCTACTCCAAAAATTTGCATTGTCACTCGTATGTCACTGCATCGCGGGATATGCCTTCTGCTGGGCACGGTGATAACACACCAGCACTTCTGGTGGATATCAAGGCTGCTGAGCTGCGTCAATGCCACCGCAGTTCTGTCCGCTAGCGCTGGCTGCTGTGTCGGTGGAGGGGAGCAGAGCAGGTGGGACCCCAGTAGGTCCCCCCTACCGGGACATACATGCTAGGGCAAATTCTGCATGGAAAGATTTGACCATTTCAAGTTTGAGGATAAGAAGGCTCTACAGAAGGACCTGGCCAGGCTGGATCCGGGGGCCGAGGCCAGCTGTGTGAAGTTCAAGGAGGCCGAGTGCTGGGTCCTGCCCTTGGGTCACACCAGCCCCCGGCAGCACTGCAGGCCTGGGGAGCAGCAGCTGGAGAGTGCACAGTGGGAAAGGACCTGGGGGGCCTTGTGAGCACCTGGCTGGAGATGAGCCAACGGTGTGTCCAGGTGACCAAGAAGGCCAGCGGTATCCTAGGCTGGGCCAGGAGTTGTGTGCCCAGAAGGACCAGGGCAGGGATTGTCCCTTGTGCTCAGCACTGGAGAGGCTACAGCTTGAGCACTGGGTTCAGTTTTGGGCCCCTCGCTACAAGAGGGACACTGAGGTGCTGGAGAGAGCACAGAGACAGCTGCCAAGCTGCCAAAGGATTTGGAGCATGTGTCATATGAGGAACAGCTGAGGGATCTGGAGCTCTTCAGCCTGGAGGAGACTGAGGAGACACCTTATCACTTTCTACTACTACCTGAAGGGAGGTTGTAGTGAGGCGGGGGTTGGTCTGTTCTCCCTCGTGGTGAGTGATAGGATGAGGGGAAATGGATCTAAATTGTGCCAGGGGAGGTTCAGGTTAGATATTAGGAAGAATTTCTATACTGAAAGGGTTGTCAGCCATCAGAACAGGCTGCCCAGGGAGGGGGGTTGAGCCACCATCCCTGGAAGTGTTTAAGAGACGGGTGGATGTTGCATTGGGAGGAATCATTTAGTAGGTTGATAGGGCTGGAACAAAGGCTGGACTTGATGATCTTCTAGGTCTCTTCCAGTTGATACGATTCTATGATTCTATGAACTTGTAATCTATTGGTGATACCACCTTCTGCTTTGGAAGGAGCTTACCTGCTGCTTGGGTGTAACTGGAAGGAAAAAAAGTGCTTGTGTGCTGTGAAACAGGCAGGATGCAGGAACAACCACAAACCACGGCTGAAATGCATAGGGCAGATTTATTGTCTCTACCTGGAAATCCGAGGAATCTTTGCAGCAGCCCTTGGATGAGCTGCACCGGTGGCGATCACACGAGCAGCTCGACAAGCAGCAGCACAGGCATAAGGAGATCTCTCCTTGCTAGTAAGCGTAGGGTATTTATCCCACTGCTTCATCATGTTTACTGGCTGCTCTGCCTGAGTTCCCAGGACTCACAAAACAGCTTTGCAGGGCAGGAATGTGAGAGATGCCCTCGCATCTATCCCAGGCCTCTGTTATCTAAGCACAGGTCAAGCATGCAAGGCCCAGCAGTAATCAAGTATGATATCCGTGTTTTCCAACACCTCAGGTTCAAGTCACTTGAGCATACTTACAGTCCTCCTCACCAATCTTCCATTCTACCCCTACAGCACTGCAGTAGCCAGGAAGGCGAACAGAAATGTTGTTCTTCCAGATGAGCAGGAGTTGTGTGGAGGAGTTTTGGCAAGCAAAGGGCTCATGCTGCCAGCTTGTCCCTTGCCAATAAAACAACTACTCCATTATGTTTAGCAACTGTTGTAAGAGCGGCGTCAAAGCAAAGATGGGAGAGGTGCTCTGTGATGTGAACACAGAAGTGTCAAATAACAGGCTTTGGTTTTCATCAGTCTGGTGATTTAGCAACAACTCAAACCATAGTAGGGGCTGGGGTGGGAGAAGGAGCTGGTTCACCAAAGGCAATGACAGGTTTTCCTTGAGATGTGCCTGGTGATGTCAGTGTGGTGGTCAGGAGGGGCACTGGGAAGACCGTCAGGGATGTCAGTTCCCTGTTGGCAGCCTTTCTCCTGCAATGTTTGTGCCTCAGGTAATAAGAAGGAGAGAGGAGAAGAAATCAGCTCTGATCAGTGGGGTTTCATGGGCATCCATTTCTGGTTCTTCCGAGGTCCCATGGAGGTCAATCACAATCACATCCTTTTCTTCATAACTGGGTCCACTTACAGCCTCTTCTTCACTCTGATGGAGTCCAGCAGCCCCTGGGTTCTTCTGCCTTGGATCCCAGCACTGCCACCTCTTCTTCTCCTCTTCTCCCTCCCATGACAGCCATTTACCTGCTGCTTCTGACATTCTCAAGCCAGAGAATCTGGTCGTGCTCTGTGCAGTGGAAACAAAGTGAGGAGAGGGTCTGTCCTCCCTCAGCACCTTCTCCCTGTCCAGTGAAGACACAGGCTGTGGGTACCACCAGCTGTCAAGGACTGTACCGCAGCCTGATGAAGACAGCAGCCTGAGCAGGACCTTCACCCACCCTGACCCTGCCTGTGATGGGCGCACACTTCATCGGGCAGGGAGCAGGGATGACCTGGCAGACACAATGGGAGCAACAGTGGGTGCGACAAATTGAGGACCTAGGAGACCTGCATTTAGCACACACAGTACTCATGCAATGTCACACAACACACCTTTGGGCTTCCCAAGAGAAAACATGACCTCCAAGGGCTGCTTGATCCCTGGGGCTGGCCCCAACCCTGCCTGGGGCAGAGGGACCCTCTCCTTGGATCTCACCTCACCTCACTTTGAGGGGAGGGAATGGAAACTAGGGTAGCTCAACCTAGAGAAGAGGAGGCTGAGGGGAGACCTTCTCGCTCCCTGCAGCTCCCTGACAGGAGGGGGTAGAGAGGGGTGAACGGTCTCTTCTCCCAAGGAACAAGTGACGGGACAAGGGGAAATGGCCTCAAGTTGCATCAGGGGAGGTTTAGGTTGGATATTTGGAAAAATTTTGTCACTGAAAGTATTGCCAAGCCCTCTGCCCAAAGCAGTGGTGGAGTCCTCACCCCTGGAGGGATTTAGAAGCTGTGTAGATGTGGTGTTCAGGGACATGGGTTAGTGGTGGGCCTGGCAGTGCTGGGTTAATGGTTGGACTCGATGATCTTAAGGGTCTTTTTCAATCTAAGCAACTCTGTGATTCCACGAATGCATGGTTGGGGAGGATATGGTGGAGAGGGCCGGATTGTTGCTCAGGATCTGACTGGACCCTCCCAGAGAGTTGAGGGGCTTTGAGGCACTGTGGGAAGAGGGAGAGAAGAGGACCAGTGTCAGGGGCAAAGCACCGTGACCAAGATTTTCTGAGGAAGGTGAAGGAGGACACAAGAGGAGCTCTCAAGCCCGCCTGCCTGCCGTCCCTGCCCAAACAGCCCGCGGCCGCTCGCCCGCCTGACAAGGAGGAGGCAAGGCCCTGACAGCGCGTGGTGGAGGGAGAGGGATGGGGAAGAGGGAGAGGCTGGCTGCAACCCCCCACTCGGAGCTGATAATTAATAAATGAAATGCCCTGGGACTCCGCTAAAGCTTCCTCAGATGACTTATCTGTCGTGGGCTCGGCAAAGCATTAAATGGCCATTTTCTGACAGAATGACTTCACTGCGCTGGAGCTTCCTTGACTTTGCGAGGAATATTTCTCCCCTCCTCCCACCTTTCTTTTTTTTTTTTTAAAAAAAAATCTTCTCTCTTTCTTACTCCCTCTCTCGCTCCCTCTCCCTCTCTCTCTCTCCCTGGTTGACGGCTCTAGTTCATTTCTGCCTATTTAATTGGGCCCCGGATGAATTTACTCGACAGGGCCATTCATCATGTGGCAGCGGCTGGCGGACGAGCCCAGGGGGAGCGGGGCTGACAGCTCCGGCAGCCTTGGATGCTGCCTGACTCTGGAAGTTCACATATTTGGGCATTAGTGCAGCTATTAGTTTAACAAGCTTCGTTTATCCCTGTCACTACCACTTCAGCTTCCCATGTAATCATTTGAAATGTAGATTACTGCTAGACAAATGGGACAGAGCAAGAGTACACAGGAGGGAAAAAAAGTGACATGGATTGCTTGTTACGAGCTGCAGGGTTTTTTTCCCTCCCCTCTTTTAATCCCTTCCAATGTGAGTGCTTTGATTAACTTAATATTCACATTATTTCTATTGTAAGCAGTTTGTCACCTGTATACACCTCATTTTAGAGGATACTTGGTAGGGATTTATCCACCTGAAAAAGAGGTTTGAAGCAATTATGCTTCAAAATTATGCTTCAAATTATGCTCCAGGGGTCTGAGGTCTGTACCCTTCCAGTCCTCTCCTGAGGAGCTGCTGGAGGTCACTCTCTTCCAGACAGATATGCCCACGGATTCTGAACTGGGTCTTCCCAGCACGGTGGAAACCATCTGAGGTGTTGCAGTTGGGTGATGTGGCAAGTTGAATCAGCCCTCCCACCCCTGTTTCAAAGGCTTCTGCCCACCACGTTATTTTTGTACCTTAGGATTCAAAGCAGACCAATGTCTCCAATGTTCAGAGGAAAGTGTGTTTTACCACTTGTTACCCAGGAGTAAAGCTGATGCTGCATGCCCTCCAGCCCCAGACCTTCGCAGGGCACTGAGCTCTTGTTGAAGAGCAATGGTGGGGAGGCCAGGAGAGAACACAGCCTGTCTCTCAGCAGGAGACCGTTTGATATCAGCAAGTCCAACGCTGAGTTTATTCTTTGAAACTCCATCTACAGGTGACGAAAATGACTACGTCAAACCCATTGTTTTGCAAAGGAAAATGGCCTAGTGCTCAGTTTTCTCCCCAACTTCAATGTGACACTGCAGTCTGCATTCATTTAACCCAGTGATTGACTCCTGTTCTGACTTTCTCTGCACGGTGCAGGAGCTTTCTTCTGTCAGGGTGCATCTCTGTGCTCAAAGTTCTGCTCCGAGGCCAGGGAGGCCAAGTCCCTCTTTAACTGACCCTTGGGCCAACCAAAACATTGCTCTTTCTTCAGTGTCTCAATACAACTTAAGATTTCCAGGCCCAGAGCTGTTCTAAGAGGTTTCTATTGAGCCATGTTCAGCTTGCCTACATCTTTTCTGACTCAGAGATGTTTTATTTTGCTGTGGTACCACCAGTGCTGTGCTCAGGACCTTGCTGTCCCTTCTCCCTGCTCCTTCTCTGATCTGTCAGCCACATCTGGGCCCTGGGAGCTCATGATCACTTGGTTTTGCATCTTGAACCTCACCACGTTCTTTTCTCTGTCACTCCTTCCCAGACACACACGTCGCCTTCTTATAAATCTGACAACATTTGATGCTCGTGCCTGCCAGACCTTGCATTTCATCGTGTGAACAATGTGTTGTTTGACTAAAACCAGAAGACTTTGCAGATTCAAGTAATCTACCAATCTGGACACTCGACTCATCTGTGGTATCCACAGACTTTACCAATATAGTCTTAGGATTTGCTTCCTGCTCTGCAACAGAGAAATGGAGAATTTAGAAACTCTGCACTGGTAGAATTTTGGTCATTCAATTCTTCCGGCCACCCCAGAGCAGGAAGAGGCAATAAAATTCAGGAAATTCTTCAGATTATTTTTCATATTTTAAGACACTGAAACATGTAATGAGAATGTAGTCAAACCTCTGTAAATGTAAGTTGCCTAAATTCCCTGGAGTGAGAGATGGGTGTGCTGTTTGTCTCTGGAATTGCAATTATGGTGGCATCCCTCTTGCAAGAAATGTGCTGGCAGCTCTGGTTTGGGATGTGATCACTGGCATCACCACGGTTCACTCTATTCATCTCCCGTCTCTTCCCCTATTTGCACAGTAAGATCTCCAAGGTGCGGCTTGTGATATGTTGTTATTCCTTTCCAAGCCGTTGCAAAGTGACACAATTCATTTATCCCTCCCTCCTCCACAGCTCTGGGACTCTCCTGAGGGCTTCAGCAGCTGGCGTCTTCCCCTAATGAAAACAGCTCACAGGTCCGTGTCAAGCTTAGTGGCAGATCAGATCAAAGGCAGCTGATTTTCTTTCGTCAGCAACAAGCTGGGACGAAGCACCCAGCCACCTTCCCACTCCACAACCAGCACGGCCAGGGCAAAAAGGAAAGTCCTGGCTCAACTCAGCTGCGAATCTTGGGCTTGCAACCATGGGTTGGCTCTACAAAGCCCCTGAAGGATTTCTCCTCTTCTCTGTCCTATCCCACTTCTGCAGAGCTCCGGGAGCGCAGCAGGAGACTAGGTCTTCCTGTACCATGGGGGGTTCTGCAGGAGATCCAAGGTCAGCAGGGTGGGGAATTATCCCAGCGAAAGTGCCAGAAGGAGAGAAATGGGGGGGGAGGACAATGGAAGTGATTAGTGGGTGTTCTTCTCCCTGTCTGAGCTTGGAAGATCACAGCTCTGAAATTGCAGGGACATCCACGGGGTTCCCAGCTGGGCCAGAGTTTGAAGAACATGCCCAGACAGTGGTGGGCTCCTGTCCTGCTGGGACAGGTCAGCCCCAGGCTGTCCTCAGCTCAGGGCTCCCGTCCCCAGAGACTAGGACCAAATGTGTTGGTTTAAGGTCCTCCACCCTGCTTGTGTCTCCATGTAGAGAGCTGCTCCCTTCTGCTGCCTCCCCAGCAGTGCAACCAGGGTCTGCCTGCTCTCAGGCTGGGCTGTCACAGGCAGCTTCACTCTTTCATTACTGAATACTTGGAAATTATAACTGATCAGAAGCTGCATTACCCAGGACAGGGATGCTGCAGCCAAGCATAGGTGAACACACCTGAGGTCCCATGGATTCTGACCCACATCACCACCAGAAGCCCATAGAATCGTATAATCATTTAGGTTGGAAAAGACCTTTAGGATCGTGAAGTCCAACCACTCAAACAACACTGCCAGGCGCACTACTAACCCACGTCCCTGAGCACCACGTCTACACGTCCTTTAAATACCTCCAGGGATGGTGACTCTACCACTGCCCTGGGCAGCGGCCTTTCCAGCCTATGCCCAAAAATATCAGGATGGGGAGGAATCGCCCATCCCCTACCTTCTGCAGCATTATTTTGGCCATAGACGGCTTTGACAAGGTGGTTTCATAGTCAGATTCTTCCAGACGCACCTTTGCTGGGATGCCTGTGATGTTAGAGCGGGGTGAAACAGACCCTCCAAGGCACCGTTGTCTTCAGGGTCGTCTCTTCTTTTCAGGAAGGTTCAGCAGAGGACTGCTTCCCAGCCCTGTCTGTTAGGAATGAGCAAGTTTCTGATCAGGTGTGCCTGGTGATCCTTGGCTACGGTGACTGCCTCCTGGGGAAAGGTCAGCTTTGCTAGTCTATCTCCAGCCAGTACCTCAGGGTGGGAGTTATTTTTCTGGAAGTCATCCAGCTTTCCACCAACCACATCAAAAATTTCAAGGTCTTGGAGCTCCTGTCCCCAGCAGTTTTCCACAATGTTCTTGCAGTTTAGGAGAAGGGTATTTGCAGGTCAAGTGCAGAACTGCGCATTTTGGTCACAGGCATCATGATAAGGTGCTTGTTTTGCAGCCACTTGTCTGGTCCAGCCTGGCCCTCCTGCACCACAACTAGGCATGTTGTCCTTATTGTAATTAACTGCAAGCTATTAGTTAATTATTAGTAACCATGAGTACTTTTAGAAGACTTTACGTGCCCACTAATTTTGCAAGACAGCTCTTTTGAATGGAAGCAGTTTCTACAGTGTAAAGAAATGCCTCTCTGAACAAAAGCAACAACACCTTGCCAAGCCCCAAGGTAACACACTGACTTCCTTTGATGACTTCTTTAAAAAAAGGCTTTCTGAATTATTGTGTGTCAATGCTCTATGAACTGTCAACAATTCTGGAAGTTTTTCAGCTTGCCAGATGTCAATGACTCCACTAACATTCACTCTTCCTTCACATCTCTCCAGACTGTCACATAGCTGGACTGTGGGAAGTGAGCTGAACATCGTCCTTTGGGTGCTTCTGCAACACCAAATTTGCACAGTCTGCTCCCAGTACCAGCACTCACCTCCCTGGAGGTATGATCCCTCCTTCTCTGCTCTGAAATATGGTATTTTCCTCAGAGTTTGATGTTTTCCCCAGGGTTTGCCTCGGCTCAACCTTTGCAAAACCCACTCTGCAGCACCCTGCACCGTCGCGTGGGTCGAATCGGTGTGATTTAGGATCTTATTTTAAGGGTGATGGAGGTCTGCTGAGGAGAGCGTGTTTCTGATGCTACATCCAATCTGAAAAAGATGTGACCACTCATGGGGATGCCCCAACAAGAGAGGCTCATTTACCAGGTGTTCAGTGATGGATAACCATTCTGAATAATGTTAGAAATGCACCCGGAAAGGAGATTCTTCCTTGCCAAACAGCAGCGTTTCAAGCATCATGCTTTTTGAAGGATTATGCATAAACGAGGATGATTTCCCATCCTGGGAAGCAGATTTCCCTGCAAACAATAATCTTGACCCCAGTGAGCAGGAGCGGTAGAGGACAAATAAAAGCTGGTGTGTGTCGTTGCCCTTTTCCCTGAGCTGAAATGGGAATAGCTCCCACTAGAAATGGTGAAATGTGAACAAATCCCACCAGAACAGCTGTTTGAGCTAGCTGTGGTTTTCAGTTTGTTTGACTGCTGGATTTGAGGCCCAAAATCCAACACATACTCCATAGCTGATTGAGAATTGGAGCAACATGTATCCACCGAAACATCATTTAACATCAGGCACCTTTCCCTCACCATTTGTCAAATATTCATCCTTCCTTTAAGCTTCAAGGCTAAAAAAACCCACACCCTTCACTCAACATTCAAGCAGTAATTGCAAGACTGGACTTTACAAATGGAACATAAATAAAATTACATAGCTAATTAAGATGTATCATGAACTGGAGCTCGTTTCTATGATACTAATTGCATATTTCACCTCCTCGTTAAATGGATTTGATAGTCTGAAAACAAGCCGTTCATGTTTATGCGGTGGGAGAGGTTTCAGTGAGCAGCTCCTGCCCTCTGTCCAGTAGGGTGTCAGGCTTCCCTGGTTAGACCCAGGATTAACGCAATGAACCAACAATTTTTTTTCCCAGTCCTGTGAGGACCTTTCGAATGTGCCAGATGTTTGTTCCGCCCTGGCCCCCTTTCACCTGCAAGATGTCTGTGTACAGGAGAGTAAAACCCATTGAAGCAGTGGAAGTGATTCAAATGCAAACACTGAATTACTGCAAACACTGAATTACCTGCACAGGCGAGGCAGGTTAGAAAATTATCTCGACCACCTCTCTCCAGCAACAGTCACCCATAGAATTTACTGCTTTAACTCTATAATTAATTTAACTTAGTTAAAAGTTAAAGTTAAAACAAGCAAATAGTTTTAATTCTGTAATTTTTTTCAGTTCTGCAGGCAGAGAGAGAGCTGCCAGCACCATGTGTAAGGACACGGTAATTACAGCTTTAATGCAGGATCTGGAAAGCATGATCTGAAGTCTTTGCTCCAAGTCCTCATGGCCTTGGCCAAGTCCTGAGATCCTCCTTTCCTTATTGTGAAGTGAGAACAACGAGTGCCTTGCCTTGCAATAGGGACGCATTTTAGCACGTGTACATAACTGTATTTAGCACATCTAATAAAATGTAGGTCAGGTATTTCCGAGGAGCACTGCCTTTCAGAAAAAATTCTGGATGAGTAATAGAAATACAGGGTCTGGCAAACAGAGGGACAGAGGAATATTTTAAGATTAAGTGCTTTAATCCCTGCAATGAGGGAGAAGGAAGCAGTGTACCTGTGACGCATCAGGAAGATGCTCCACAACCTTATGCCTTGATCTGTGGAGGTGCAGGAGGGGGAAATGGGGCTCAGCTCATTCCTCTGCTTCTTGGAAAGGTTTGCTCAGCTGCCAGCTGCTCCGGGAAAAGGGCATAGGATCTGTGTGGGCTGAGATACACCACCAGGAAAAAAAAAAAAAAGTAATTTTTCCCCAAAGAGCTGCCTGTGTTTGAGCTGGTCCAGCTTGCTGTCAGCCATAGAACAATTACCTGTGTTGTGGCTTTAACATCAAGCAAGAGAAATGGTGCAGATACAAGTTTTGCACACCTGCATGTTCAAGGCAAGTGTGACTGTGGAGGAGTCACACATTTTGGGTATGCAGATTAGTTTCAGAGAAATGTGGGGTGTGTCTCACGAGTTGGCAGGTGGTGGAGGAGGGTGATGTTTGGTGCTGCATCCAGCAGCCCAGGTGAGGTCCATGGCCTGGGTCCAGCAAGCAGCACGACTGAGCACGTGCTCCTGGCAGGTACACACATACACACACACGTGTGTATGTACCACAGATCTACATGTGAGCATGGCCAGGCACGCAGATCAACACAGACAGTGTTCAGTTCTAGGCCCCTCAGGTCAAGAAGGGCAAGATACTGCTTGAGAGAGTCCAGTGCAGAGCCACAGAGATGATGGCGAGCGTGGAACATCTCCCTGAGGAGGTAAGGCTGAGGGAGCTGGGTCTCTTCAGCCTGGAGGAGACTGAGGGGTGACCTCATTCATTTTTGTAAATATGTCAAGGGTGAGTGTCAGGAGGACAGAGCCAGGCTCTTCTCAGGGATGTCCAATGACATGACAAGGGGCAACAGATGCAAGCTGGAGCGCAGGACGTTCCACAGAAATATTAGAATAAACTTCTTTCCTGTGAGGGTGCCAGAGCCCTGGCACAGACTGCCCAGGGAGCTTGTGGAGCCTCCTGCTCTGGAGACTTTCAAACCCAGCCTGGACACGTTCCTGTGTGACCTGCTCTGGGTGACCCTGCTCTGGCAGGGGGTTGGACTGGGTGATCTCCAGAGGTCCCTTCCAACCCTGACTATCCTGTGATTCTGTGGTTAAGCCACACAGAGCACATGCATGAACACAGGAAGCACAAGTTGGCTCCTTCTCTTGCTGAGTAGGACAGAAGTCCACCACTGGGAATATATATACATCCATCAGGAACATCTATACATCCCACCAGCAGGTGGGGACAGGCTCTGTCTGCCCAGTTGCTGCCCCTGGGTCCCTGAACTTTCCTGGGACAGCCCTGGGAGGGTGCTGGATAAGACCCCATCGTCCCAAATTTGTGTTCCAAACTGCTTTTATGCCACTGTGTTCCTCTGGGCTTGTGGAGGTGGCCTCTGATGGGCAACATGGAACAGCTCATGATTCCTACTGCCCCCTCAAGTGCTTGCAGCTGCATCAAGAGCAAGAGCAGACAAGGATTCAGGCATGGATTTGGTCTTTGACTGACAGTTTGGGATGGGTCTTCAGATACTCCCAAATTCAGGCTCCTATTTTGGCTTCAGGGAGTGCACAGGGTTTGTGGTTGATGTTACTGTTTGCTTTAGTGTAACTTTACTCCATGAGTTATTCTGAGTTTATCAAAACCAGGCCACTCACCCGGGGCTCATGGATGGGATGAGACCTGGGACACAGCATTTTGGCATCCTGGTTCCCATTCATCTGACATTTCAGGCTATCTTTATTAGGAATCCTGAAAAGGATAGAGTTAGAAAAGGATATAAATAAACTGTAATAATCTGTGTTTAATGAGTTTTATTCCACACCGTTTGCAAAGTGTACAAATGCCATCAGGGTCAGGACACAACACAGTCCTGGAAACGTTGTGAGCTTTTGTCTACTTCGGCTCTCGGCGTTTCCACCAAATATGTTCCCCTCTCCCCCCACTGGACCCCGCATGCTGTGCACTAGGTTGCCCATGGAGGAAGGAGGAGACCCCAACAGATACAACGCTCTGACTTCAAAAAGTAGAAAATTTTCTCCTCCCTTTGCCACCTTCTCCTCTCCTTCCTGACACATTCCCAGTGATGACACAGAGCAGTGAAACCAGCGAATCGTGAATCGACAGCACTTCTTACTTTCATAAAAGAGATATTATAAACTGAAAATATAAAGATCATTTTATCTTTATTAATAGTTTAATGCATATGAGAAAGCTATTTGACATTTTTTACACCTCCAACTCTCTTCTTCATGCATTGCTGAGCAGGCTGCACCAGAGTTCATCCACTTAAATCCATTTCATAACTCAGTAGGTATACAATAAAGGGATTTCAGGATACAGTAGTGCTTAAACAGTTGTGTTAAAAAAAATCTATGTCTCCTCCCTCAAAGACTTTTGGATAGATATTAAAATCACTGCTAGTAATAAAACTGAAATCAGACCTGATATGTAGAGGCAGACTGTCCCATTCGAATTCCTCCAGTGATTTGTACGCTCCTGTGTCAAATATTCCCAATCCTTTTTAGAAAAAGGCCTTGCTTTACCATGTAGCGGCAAAAAAAAAACCTTCTCCCTCGTTTTTATTTAGTTGTTCATTGTCAAATGCCACTTGTCTTGTGATCAGCCACTGATTTTTGCATTTCATTTCTTTGATAAAGTGTGTTACAAAAGTGTGGCATGACTAGCACTTCAGATCAACCTCATGACAGGAAGGCTTCGAGCAGAAATCGACATCCATTTCCACGAAAAGCTGAACACCTTGGTGCAAATGTTCCCTTGATGTTCCCTTCCCACACCCCAGCAGCTGGTCCCCAGCACATCCTGCCACTCAAGTTCTGTTTCATCAGGAGGGCAAAGCATTCTGGGTGGGTGTTCCAGAAGAGCCCGGGAAGACCCTCCTGCCAAGTGGTGAGGGTCAGGCTGGACCCCCTTGCTCCCTGAGCTTCCTCACAGAGAGGAGTCTTGGTGCTGCTGGATCCAGAGCTCAGACCCTGGGTTCTGCCACAGAGTCAGGTTACTCCAGCTCGAGCTGGGAACTCCCGAGATGGACCCAGAACACAGAAATCCCCTGGCAATTCCACCATCACAATCACAGTTCATCTCCCCTCACATGGCGGTTCGGTCCAGTAGTAATATTTGGGTCTGGGGTCTGATTCCTACTCACTGGAGCCCTTCTCTCTCTCCAGGTGGGCATTCTTTTCTTAACTAGAGGGTTCTCACTTCGCATTGGTTTCCGGACCTTTCTTCAGCCTAAGCTCATCAGTACTCGGGTAAAAGTCCACAGCCTGGGCCTAAGGCTTCAGTAAGTCTGGCTGCTCACGCTGAGCAGTGTCACTCAGAAGACAGAACGAATGGTGATTTATTGTAATTTTAAGCAATCCCACCAGTAATTGTAATATTCTACAAATAAGCTATTTTAATCTCCAAGAGTGGGCCAGCTGGACTGGCCCTGGCTCTGTGCCCAAGCAGGGTGACGGGCTGGGCCTGGAGGATGAGCCAGGGATTCTCGTTTGGAGTCAGGGGGAGTCAAAATGTGTCCCCTCTTCCTGACCCAGCACCCGAGGACCAGTGGCAACTTCCAAGGGGTGCCTACGCTGCTTTCATGGTGCTTGTCGTGATAGCTATTGTGGTACCCAGGGTATGTAGGGCATTTTCCCACTGTTTTCCCTGAGTGCAGGGAGTTTACTGACCCTGAACAGAGGCAGAGCTGCCCCTGAGGGACCATCTCCTCGAACAGAGGAGCACAGGAGCAAACCGTTCCTCCAGTCTAGATTCCCACTGCCTCTTGGGGACCTTGTTTACTCAGATAGCAGTCTTACAAATTACTAGGAAAAAAAACCAAAACAAAACAAAAACCAAACTACTTTGCATTTTCTGGAAGTTGTTATCCTATTCAGCAAAGAATCATCTTGTGTCTTTATAACTTACACAATTACTGTTCTTGATTAACAACAAAAACTGATGAGCTGGCCTTTCCAGGAGCCATAAGCAGAGTCAGCCAAGCAGAAAATATAAGTGAAGGGAAAACAATTAAAAGTTATTTTAGTTGTTACACTGGAGTCGATTGTTACATTTACATATTTTTTTCTGGTACAGTATGAAAACCTCCACGGCATGCACAATGCTACTCTCCCAGTGACAGTATGTAGACACACAAAGTCAGAATTTTATATTGTTTGCATGAGTTCTGGATTAGTAAGTGTCTCGGTTTTGGCTGGAATAAAGTTAATTTTCTTCCTAGTTGCTGGCTCAGTGCTGTGTGTTGGATTTAGGATGAGAATAACATTGATATCACACCGATGCTTTAGCTGTTGCTGAGCAGTGCCTACACCAAGTCAACGACTTTTCAGCTCCTTGCCCTGCCCCACCAGTGAGCAGTGGGGACATGGCCAGGAGATCTGACCCCAAGAGACAAAAGGAGTATTCATGACATCATGTTCAAGTAATAAGTCGAGGGGAAAGTTGTTCAGGGGCTGCTGCTTGGGAACTACCTGAGCATCTCATGGTCGGTGGTGAGCAATAGCTCTTGTTTACATCACTTGTTTTTCTTGGGTTTTATTTCTCTCTCTGTTGTTATTTTCCTTTTCATTGCAAGTATTGTTTTCATTATTCTTGTTATTTCATTTTATTTCAACTGTTAAACTGCTTTTAACTCACTTTTCTCACTTTTACCCTTCCAGTTCTCCCCCACTCCACTATTGGGGAGGGAGTGAGCAGCTGCCTGGAGCTTAGTCACCAGCTAAGGTCAAATCATGGCAGTAAGCATCATGCACCTGACAGTTTTGAGACTTCCTTTTACATATAATTGCAAAATAGATTAATAAAGTAGAGAACAGCTTTGTTACCTGGGATTACAGTGCTTACAGTCCAGAGCAGTGATAGGAATGCAGCAGAACTGGCTGTGACGCAGTGAGGAAGGATGAACGACTGGGGCAGTACACACGCTATGTGAGAAATGCATGGCAGGATACAGAAAACTGCAAGCGAAGCATTTAAAAACACACAAATCACACCACCACCAACAACAGCAAAAAATTAGGAAGCATCTTGCAAATGCTATTACGCTGCGGTTGCGTCCTGAAGTGCTTGATTTCTCAGGGCTGTAAATATTGGTGTCTGGGTATAATAGAATTGAAAGAAACGACCAAGGTCTTCTCATTTAAATTTGATTATATGAAGAGGTGATAATATATTGAAAAATCATGCACACACTGGCATCTGCTCATAGCTAAATAACTGAGGGGAAGAAATCCAGCAAAAGCCAGTCAGGAGAGATTTCATGTGAGGGACTGGCAGTGTCCAGGTTGGGTCTGGAGATCTGACTTCTGTAGCGAGCTCCTCTCTGTCCATCTCTGTGCTCCCCAGTGCTGTGAGAGACACAGACATCCTGGGGAGAGTCCAATGAAGGTCAGCCAAGGTGCTGAAGGGACTGGAGCACCTCTGCTGAGGACAGGCTGAGAGAGCAGGGGCTGCTCAGCCTGGAGCAGAGAAGGCTCGGGGGGGAATCTCATCCACGTGTGCAAACCCCTCACGGGTGGAAGGAAGATGAAGGACCCAGGCTTTTCCCAGCGGTGCCCAGCGACAGGACCAGGGGCCTGGGCACACACTGAAACACAGGAAGCTCCTCCTGAACATCGGGAAACATTTTCATGGTGAGGGTGACCCAGCACCCGCACGGGCTGCCCAGGGAGGTTGTGGAGTTTCTCATCACTGGATACATTCAAAAGTCACCTCAACGCAGCCCAGGGAACCTGGCTCTAAGTGGTCCTGCCTGAGCTGGGCAGCTGGACCAGATGACCCTGGATGCGTTTAAGTGTCGCTTAGATGTGGTGTTGTGTGACGTGATTTAGGGGCGGAATTGTAGCGTAGGATTAATGGTTGGACTCCACGATCCCAAGGATGTTTTCCAACCTGAACTATTCTATGATTCTGTGACCTCCAGAGGTCCCTTCCAGCCTCAGTCAGTCTGTGATTCTGTGGATATCTCAGCTGTTCTTCTGTTGGCACCTAGTCTGGTACCAATATTCAAGTGAGTTAGTCAAGTCCATGGCTGCCATGGCTCTGCACAGCCACAGGACAGACTTAAGAGCCCATCTGTGAGAGGTCCTGATACTAATATTGAAATAGTGCTGCTGATCTTGTAGGTGAAGTGTCTCAGAGCATCACCCATGTGCCTCCAAAGCTCTGGTACCATCCAGGGGGACACCTCTCAGCCATTTCTTTGGCAGCATCTTTCTCTCTTTGGCCATTTAAGTAGCCACAAGTCAGCTGTCCTGAACAGCAGGGAATCTGAACCGTTTGTTGCCTTAATCCATCAGAGATGCTTCTGTTTCAGATGAAATCTGCCCCCCCCGTTGCTGGGGGAAAGGCAGCACAATGCCTCCCTGCCTCCCTTGCTCCTCTTCCAGGCTGCAAAGTTTACACAACTCATTTTGTTTCCACCGTGCTTCTCTCGCGCTTGCAAATGTGAAAGTTCAAACCTGACTGCTGTTTCCCTTCACCCTCTCGGAAATGGCATGTCCACCGTCTGAAGTTTAATTTCAAGATGAAATTTTCTGCATTAAGTACACAGAGGCATTTGTGGCTAGAGGAGAGTGAGAGCAGCCCATGAATTTTGTAGCTACTAGTGCCATAGGAAGGGTATGAAGCAGATAATTGCACAGGGCTAGCAGTGCCAAACTGACTAAATGTCTTCCTCGAGTTGCACCCTTGCAAAAAATATCAACAAACCAACAGGTATTCTGCCACTCTGCAAAAACCACCAAGGGACCAAACACATTTTGTAGTCATCTCAGAGCCCAGTGCAGAGCAGAATGGAGAAACTCAGATTATTTTTATATAATATAATATAATATAATATAATATAATATAATATAATATAATATAATATAATATAATATAATATAATATAATATAATATAATATAATATAATATAATATAATATAATATAATATAATATAATATAATATAATATGATATAATATAATACAATAGTATTATTATTATTATTATTATTATTATTATTATTATTATTATTATTATTATTATTATTATTATTATTATTATTATTATTATTATTATTATTATTATTATTATTATTATTATTATTATTTTCCTGCCATGAACAATCCCATTTTACAAAAGTTTTATTCTCTCCTTCTTTCACATGTTGTTTTCTCTGATCGGTATTCAAGAGGTTTTGCACCTCCCCTTCCCCCTGAGCCGGCACACTAAATGAACCTCATTTTGCACCTTTTATAGCCCGGTAATCAGTGTGATTTTTCTTCAGTCAACGAATTCAAACCTGCGGTCCTGAAGTCAGTCGCTGAGACAAAAAATCCTGGACCTTCTGGTTTATTTAAGAGCCACTCAAATTAGCATACGCAGGGCATGTTGAGACAAACAAGATGAAAGATTTTTAGGAGAATTTTGCATAACAAAAATAAGTATTAAATTGAGCTTTTATAAGGCAAACAGGGATACATACACACGCACTACTGTTTTCACAAGAGCCAGTTAGACCTCTTCTTTCACCATCAGGCTTGTCCACCAGAATTCACGCAGAAGAGGCTGCTGTGGTCCTTTAAGATCAGAGATTTTTCCAGCCTAACACCTGTACAGATCCAAGCACTGGACACATCTCTTGGTTTTTTCTCTCACTATGCTGTACATCCTTTGCATGCCTGCCCTGTTTCCTGCTGATGCACCAGCCAGTTAGTAAGTCACCAGTGAGCTGCAGAAGATCGATAGCTAACGGTGATTTCTCCTCCAGCCAAGAACAGACATCACTTCTCTTCCTCTCAATTTCACACCAGGAAATGGAAAGTGGGTGGCAGGAGTTAAGGCAGATGATTCCTCCACTTGCATGAGAAGTTGCCTTACTGTTGCTTAAAAAATCCAGACTCACAGAAGACCTGTAAGATCATGACAACACTGACAAGTCCTTGACTAAACCATGTCCCTGAGCGCTGTCACCCAGACTCTTAAATACCTCCAGGGCCAGGGACTTCACCACTGCCCTAAGCAACCCCCTTCCAATGCCCGATAACCCCTTCAGTAAAGAAACTTTTCCTCATATCCATATGAACCTCCCTTGATGCATCTTGAGGCTGTTTCCCCTTGTCCTACTGCTTGTTCCTTGCAAGAAGAAACCGACCCCTACCTCACTACAAGCTCCTTTCAGACAGTTGTAGGAAGCAAGATGTCCCCTCATCCTCCTCTTCTCCAGGATAAACAACCCCAGGTTCCTCACCTCTTTACCTAGCCAAGAGGACGGTGTTCTCATCAGATATCTTGTGGACAGACTTGTGTAAATACGATTTGAACATGAAGATCACAATAAATGCAATCACAGAAGCTTTGTCTGAGCTTATTTCAAGAGCATCTTGGAAGCCAGGGCTCAGGGGTTTGCTAGGGAACCACCACCAATGTTCTGCTCTGAGGATGTCACACGGAGAGAGGAGAACTCCTCTAGCTCTGACCTGCAGTGCTCTGCTGTCAGGGTTCCTCGTGGCCCTGGTGTGAAGAACGGGGCTAGCGCACGAGCAGGAGCACCCATAACTGCTCCTCACCAGGTGCGGGACTATCCTTTGCTGCCATAGAAACATAGAAACATCAAGGTTGGAAGGGACCTTAAGATCATCAAGTCCAACCTACAGCCCTACACCACTCTAACACTAAACCATCTCCCGAAGTGTCACATCCAGACATTTTTTAAACACGTCCAGGGATGGTGACTCCACCACCTCCCTCAGCAACCCATTCCAGTGCTTCACCCACATCGCCATCAGGATGCAGAGCTCCGCTTCCCATTCCCAGAGAAGGAGGAGAGATAGTTTTAAATCAGTTTGCAAACTGAACTGGAGCACAAACGTGGGCATGGATGGTAAGAATCACCCAGAGCAGGTCACATCATCCCAGGGGAGGGAGGTGAGCACAGCACTTCAGACAACTTCTGCCCATACAGAAAACGACGTGGCCCCAGGACAACCTGAAATGTCCGCTGGGGTCTTTTACCCCTTCCTGGCAGCCATTGCCCATCTGCAAGGAACAACCTTCCCGGCAAAACCCTGAGCCAGGCTGCACAGACAAACCCACCATGAGTCCCTGTGGGACCAGCGTGCAGGTACCCAAAGACACGAGGTTGGTGTACTAACTCCTCCCGCCTTCTGCCTTTTCTTACCGTACAGATGCTCTGAAGTACGTTTTGCTAATTGAACATTTTAGTATCACGCACTAGCATCGACTGTATGTAAATGAAAAAGGCCTTAATGTGTTTGTTAATGAAAAAGTTACACTGGTATATTAAAGAAGAGTTTATTTAACTTAGTTTAATTTAAAGGCCGCTTAGCACACTGAGCATTAATGACCTTACTACAGCAAATGTACTTCTTCAACGGATTTCTCCATTATTGGGTGCTCTTAGACAAGAGTCTACATTGCATATATAGGATTTAGATAAATTGCTGCACTGAGTAACACAGTGTGATAAATGGACATTAATTCATGCTAAATTACTATGAGATTCCTTCAGAGGAATTATTATATCCCTATGAATACAAAAGACACCCTCCGTGTCTGAGGGTTTCCTGGGAAGCCAGGCATTTCTGTGCGTTATACCAAATTGCAGATGTATTCATTACAATAACATTAATCACGATGACTCCATTTGTCAGTCCCACTCTAATTAAGCATTGCTGCTGTAATAGACCCTTATTTTAAAGTGTTATCAGGGATTGTTTACAATGGGTTTACCAGAGGTACAAGTCAGAGTTTAGCAGGTCTCCCATCAGGTGTGGCTTTCCCTGGTAATGCGGGGTGGCAGAGGCTTAAGAGTGACATTGGGTGGTGGGGTGGCTGGAGCATCCCTCTGCTGCACCTGGTCTGGCTGGGACAGGGTTAATCTTCTTCACAGCATCCTGCATGGGGCTGGTTTTGGTTGTTGATGTTGAGCTATGTCCAAGCAAGTGCTTGCACAGCATCAGTGGCTTCTCTTTGTCCTGCTCTGCCCCACTAGAAAGTGGGCTGGGGACAGGCAAGCGGCTGGCAGGCTGAGCAGATCCCAGCTCACCAAGGAGTCCCGCATCATATGACATCATGCTCAACCCATAAAAGCTCAGGGACAGAAGGAGGAAAGTTTGGGCATATTCATGGTTGGTCTTTCCAAATTTTCCCCACTGATGGAGCAGGACATGAACTCCTTACCTTGCTTTGCTTGTGAGCATTGCTTTGCTTTTCTTACTAAACTGTCATTGCCACATGTCACAGGCTTTTCTCACCGGTCCTCTTCCAATTCCCTCCTCCATCCCGCCGCAGAAGTTGTGAGCAAATGGTTGAGTGGAGGCTTCGCTGTTGGTGCCCACCACACCCAGGCACAGGATCGGTGCAAAGGGTGGACTCAACGGTCTTGAAGGTCTCTTCCAACTGAAACTGTTCTATGATTCTATGATTCTGTGGGGTTGTGGCCAGCGAGGAAGCTCACATGTGTGAACTCCATTGATGGTACCAGAACCCACCTGGTCTGTACTCAACTTCCTGTTCCTCTTTCCCGACCTTCTCGCAGATTGGCTCCAGAGGGGTGATTCTTGCAGCAGCCGATCTGTTGCTGAGTGTTGCTAAAACCTTCTTTTGGTTCCTCTTAGCTTTCAGTATGTTTCTCAGGTCCCATTGACTCAGTCAGGAGTGTCTTCTTCTGCTTTGCTTTCAAGGACCTTATTCCCTTAGCATGCTCTAATCCTTTGGATTCCCTGCCAATGTCGCAGGGTAATGATTTTCACCCTCTCTCAAACACATGTCGCCCAGTGGGGGACTGCTTCTCTGTCTGAGGGGATTCAAACCCAGATGGTGGAAGGAAGTGGGTTCTCACCATGTGACTGTGCTGCCCCACTGCAGGTGACACTGAGATTGTGCAACCTTGGGAGTAAAAATCCTCTGTGGCCTTACACTGGCAATGCCTCTCCTTTTGAACTGCCCAGATTTGAATACCTTTTCATCTCATAAAATCATCCTGAAAGGACTCTTGCCCATTCAGAGTGGCTGGGCTGGTTTGATTGCACATGGATGATGCTTCCGCAACACGTCTCTCATCGCTAATTTGTACTTCCAGCCTTTATTTAAGTTTGATGGTGCTGTAGCCTGACGATTTTTGCCCGTTCTGCTGTGTGTGGCACAGTTTCTCATGTGTATGGTGACAAGTTTTGGCTCTGCAGTTTTGGATACAATGTCACTGTCTACTGCTCAGTTTGAAGCAAGGGCACAGGATGCAGTTTCAGGTGTGCTCAAAGCCTCTTGTCCAGCAGAGCCTTTGGAGGGGTGAATGAGTGGGAATCACCAGGTTTGCAGGCAGAGAGAAGTCAGTCCAGCTGGATGACTGCTGGAGCACGCTTTTCAATTGACTGTTTGGGTACAGTCAGTTGTCTCACTGCTTTGAAAATACCGCCCTGAAGGACTCTTTCTAATGGCTCTGAGACAGTGCATACACTGACAAAGAATTTTCTTTCCTCCCTACGGCATTTCGAGCCTTTGTGGCTTTTCTGAGAATGAAAATAAGTCATGAAATCCCGAGACATAAGCCACAACTTCTCACCAGCTGTCTGTGACACTATTTCCAGATGTTCCTGCTCATAGCCATCATGGCCCACTGCAGGAATCCTGGCAAAGGGGCTGTCACTTTGGTCTCTTCGCCGCAGCTCCCGTGTACCCGCCATCTCTGCTCCTGACTTTACTGGGTGGACTGCGTATTGCCCTTGTCTGCAAAATCTATTACAATACAGAGATGTTCCTTTGCTTAACCAAGGGTCTTAATTTCCTATTCATTAAAAGTTTAAATGACAATGCCCGGGCATCTAAAACAATGGCCATTTGTATGGAGGCTGGAGCTAAAACTGTATTTGCATCCTTGAAGGGCATTCTCGCTGAAGGAAGCAGTATGGGGCCTCACACCTGGAGAGACAGGAAGATCCCGCGCCTCTCACCGCGGTTTTGTCAGGTCTAATCCCACTGTTCTGCTGCCAGCAGGCTGACGTGGCATTTCACATCCAGACATGGGAGGGCTTAATGAGGAACGGGCACTGCCTGTCCGCCGCAGGACAGGCGATCTGCTCCTCTCTTAACCTAGCATGGCTGAAAGACAGCAGAAGTACAAAAAGTACGAAAAACAGACCCAGGAACAGCAATCTCTGCCTCCAGCACTTTGTTGCAAGGAAAGGACAGCCACAGCAAGGCTCCCAGTGTCACCGCCTGGCAGCTCTCCTGCAAAGTCCTTCCACTGCCATGCCATGAGTCTCCCTCAAAGGCTGCCCAGGCTTTGGGAGGGAAAGGCGGTTGAGTTCATCCATCCCTCCGCCCTCTCCATGAAGTGCTGGGACCTGCACAGGACACACCCTGCTGTAGGACATCCCATGAGCGTGGTCCTCCAAGCACCAGACCGGCTTCTGGGGTCTTGCTGCCCGGCCGGTGAGCCATACCTTTCGACCCAGTGGACTCTGAAGGGCTGAGGGCTTTCCTTTGTCCTTTGAGGTGTCACCACCAGCAGACACCACCGATGGGTCAGAGGGCAGCACAGGTGACTCCTGCCCTCCCCAGTGATGCTGGGTTGCTCAGGGCCACCACAGGATGGCCAGCACAAGTCTGCAGTGATGAGGTGTCACTTCAGACCACACAACATGAAGGGCTGTTCCCCGAAGCCATGTTTTCCAGATTGCTGTGAGGTGAACTTGGTGCGTGGAGAATGGCTGGTGACTGGAGGCAGAAGGGGACTGTGCAGGTGGAGGGGGACACTCTGAGTCCTGGTGCTGGTGGATGACCCCAGCAATTCCAGAAAAATCCAGAAAATCCAGCAATTTTTTCTCTTAAATCCACCCCATGACACTGCATGCTCAGGTCCAAGAATATCCTCTCCATTCTGAAATACTACTGCATGAAAGCATCCCCACAGTGGATGTGGTCTATCTGGATACCAGTAAAGCATTTTACACCATCTCCCACATCATCCTCATAGGTAAACTGAGGAAGTGTGGTCTGGATGACCAAGTAGTGAGGTGGGTCACTAATTGGTTGAAGGGAAGAAGTCAGAGAGTTGTGGTCAATGGGGCAGAGTCTGGCTGGATGCCTGTGTCTAGTGGGGTCCCTCAGGGGTCAGTGCTGGGGCCGGTGCTGTTCAATATATTCATCAATGACCTGGATGAGGGATTAGAGAATGTTGTCAGCAAGTTTGCTGATGACACAAAACTGGGAGGAGTGGCTGACACACCAGCAGGCTGTGCTGGTGTGTCAGCCACACAGACAGAGAGACCTGGACAGGCTGGAGGGCTGGGCAGGGAGTAATTCTATGAAACTGAACAAGAGCAAGTGTAGAGTTTTGCACCTGGGAGAGAACAACCCCATGTGCCAGTATAGGTTGGGGACTGACCTGCTGGAGAGCAGGGCAGGGGAAAGGGACCTGAGGGTTCTGGTGCACAGCAGGATGACCATGAGCCAGCAATGTGCCCTCGTGGCCAAGAAGGCCATTGGCATCCTGGGGTGTGTTAGAAGGGCAGTAGCAAGTAGGTTGAGAGAAGTCCTCCTGCCCCTCTGCTCTGCCCTGGTGAGGTCACATCTGGAATATTGTGTCCAGTTCTGGGCCCCTCAGCTCAAGAGAGACAGGGAACTGCTGGAGAGAGTCCAGCGCAGCCACAGAGACGATGGAGGGAGTGGAACATCTCCCTTATGAGGAAAGGCTGAAGGAGCTGGGTCTCTTCAGCTTGGAGGAGACTCAGGGGTGACCTCATTCATTTTTGTAAATATATCAAGGGTGAGTGTCAGGAGGACGATGCCAGGCTCTTCTCAGGGATGTCCAATGACAGGACAAGGGGCAATGGATACAAGCTGGAACATAGGAGGTTCCACAAAAACACGAGGAGAAACTTTTTCCCTGTGAGGGTGCCGGAGCCCTGGCACAGGCTGCCCAAGGAGGTTGTGGAGTCTCCTCTGAAGATTTTCAAAACCCACCTGGACACATTCCTGTGGGACCTGTTCTGGGTGATCCTGCTCTGGAAGGGGGGCTGGACTGGATGATCTTTTGAGGTCCGTTCCAACGCCCAACATTCTGTAATTCTGTGAACAAGGAGTACATCGCTGTGGCAGGGTGACCACGTCCAGCAGGTCATCAGCTGCTCACTGACTCTCTCACAATAAGACTGGGGAAAGAATAGGAAGAGCAAAAGTGAGAGAACTCATGGGTCAAGACAGATGGTTTGATAAGTGAAGAAAAGGAGGAAGAAAACCAAAACCAAGACAACTGCTCACCACTTCCCACAAGCAGGCTGATGGTTTCCAGAGAGTCCCCAAGAGACACCTGCTTTGGAAAATCTCCCTCCCCCATTTTTTTCGCTGAATATGATGCCACATGGTGCAGGTGTCCCTTCAGTCAGTCGAGGTCAGCCCTTTGGCTGCGTTCCCTGCCAGCCCCTTGCCCACCCCCAGCCTGCCCTCTGAGACAGAAGAAGAGAAAGCCTTGATGTCCAAGCTGGCTCAGCAAGAGCTAAACATCGGTTGTCAACACTGTTTCAGCCACAAATCTAGAGCACGACACCATACCCGCTGTGCTGAAGAAAACTAACTCCATCCCAGCCAGTTCTGTGGCAAACATCATTAGTGAAACACGAGCAATTCAGAAAGGGTGAGGGTGGAAGTTTTGGACTCATTCAACATTGCTTATTTCACGTTAATCAAAATTTGCAATACCTCAGTTGCTGGAATGCTGTTAAAATTAAGAGAGAGAATATGGAACCTGAGTTTAAACACATGCTCACATCAGATCAGTTGGATATTCTCTCGCCACCATTTCATAAACTCAGGACCTGCGTGTTGGTGGTGCTGCAGCAGTGCTGGCCACCATAGGCAGGACAAGCATGATGAGGATTCAAGAAAATTTCTCACAACCTGAGGACACAAAAGAGGTTTGGTTCTGGTCACGTGGATTGGACAGCAGTCCAAAGCACACGCATGTACTTGGAGAAGCGCAGAGCTGCTACCCTGAGACGACAGATGGAGACAAAGGTGGACTTCAAGAAACATCAGTGGCACCCACAGCCAATGGACATACTCATCCAAATGTACATGCATTTATAGGTAACTCACTGTGAATAAATAATTAATCAGTCATTGGCTATAGCTCTTTTTAATATAAGTGGGGTTTTTTTACATTAGCAGTAATTAGCGATATTAGTCCTGCAGTCACGTGCATCTCCAGAGACAGTTGGGATGGACTGCGGGGCAGGAGGAGGGGTAAGGAGACCTCGCTGACTCTTCCCACTTGGCTGCAAACCTGTGATAGAATCACAGAATTACAGAATGATCGGGCTCGGAAGAACCTCTGGAGATCACCCAGTCCAACCCCCCTGTCAGAGCAGGATCACCCAGAGCAGGTCACACAGGAACACGTCCAGGCGGGGTTTGAAAGTCTCCAGAGAAGGAGACTCCACACCCTCTCTGGGCAGCCTGTGCCCAGGCTTCAGCAACCTCAGAGTGAAAAAGTATTTCCTTATGTTTAGGTCGAACCTTCTGTTTTCCAATTTGTGGCCATTGCCCCTTGTCCTGCCACTGGACACCAAGAAGAGTCTGGCACCTTCTTCCCAACACCCACCTTTAGACATTTACAAGCACTGTCGAGATCCCCCCTCAGCCTCCTCTTCTCCAGCCAGACAGCCCCAGCTCCCTTGGCCTTTCCTCATGTGGGAGACGCTCCAACCCCCTCATCCTTTTAGTGCCCCTGTGTTGTCCCCTCTCCAGCAGTTCCTTGTCTTTCTGGAACCCAGGAGCCCAGAACTGGACAGAGGACTCCAGGTGAAGCCCCACCAGCACAGAGTAGAGGAGGAGGATGACCTCCCTCAACCTGCTGGTCACACTCTTCTTGAAGCATCCTGTCTCTGCCAGTGGCCCATGGGGACATGCACAGAAGTCTGGGCTCTTCCCACCCATCTCACAGAGATTTTTTTGGTTGGAAGAAGGTGGCAGCTGGGGTGAAAATCCCTGCACCTGGGTGTCCCCTTCCATGCTGGCCATGCAGTCAGAGGACACCAGAGGATTGAGTACATATGAGGACCTGGAGACCCCTCATCAACACAAACTCTTCCATTTCTGTGGTGACAGGGGCTCTGTCAGAGGACAAAACGCCGTGCTGGGATCAAGGGGGGCACGGGGAGCTCTGGGGTGCAGAGTTGGTCCCCCCTGATAGACGGACACCTCCACATTTCAAGGAGACCCCATCTCAAAGGCAACCACCCAATATCTTTTTTTTCTACAGGATTCAGGAGCTGAGGTAAAAACAAGAGTGAAAGCTGGCTTTTTGAACTTAAAAAAATTACTTTTATTTTAGGAACCAATAAAATTATGGTAAATATTTACAAATAATTATCTCACATAAAGGTTACATAAAACCAAATGTCCACAAGTAACAGTCACTCTCATGAAAAGACACACAGATATTGAACTACGCCAATCTTATTGCATGTTTCTTCAACTAATCTAAAAAAAAAAGTGTTGCAGTCAACCAGTTAACTTAGAATAAAATCACAAATTTCAGTATTGACATGAAAAGGAATTGAAAAATCCAAATAAATGAAAATAAAACCCCTTCAAACAGCCCCTCCCTTTTGACCCATGCCTTGGCATCCCCACTCCCCAGCCCACCTCCCTTTTTGCTCCCCTCCAAAAAAAACCCCAAACAAAAAACCCCAAAATAATGTTCGACATCTTTGGCAAATTGGCACTGCTGTAATTACATTCAAATATTATAACACACAAAAGCAACACACAGCACTAAGGAAAAAACACCAAGATTTCAAGTCTGTTCTTTTCCTACTAGAAAAAAAGAATACAAAACATACACATTTTAAGAAGCATTTTTTCATCTGTTTTGCAACAGATGTTATCCCCTACTTTCAAAGGCAATTCAACAGTTATTTTTAGGAGTTTTTGTTTTGTAAGTTTTTTTTTTGTTTGTATGTATTTTTCAGGGGGAGAAGCCTTTTATTTCTCTCCCTCTCTTTTCTTTTTCCTCTCTTTTTTAGGAAGTAAGCTTCAATTTAGACATTGCAGACTTTGGTGGATACAATAGATATGTATTTCTTTGATGCTAGAAGTCCCTAATACAAAGTAGTTTGTCTCTAAGAAAAAAAAAAAAAAGACTGTTCTTTTTTTTTTTTTTCCCCCCTTGGAAAGGAATTCCATTTGCAATGAAATGATTTTCTGTTAATTTCAGAATGTACAAAGGCCACTAGAAAGTGAAAAAAAACAGGACAAGGTTTCTTCCCACCTGAGGCTGAGCTCAGCGAAAAGGCAGGTCTGGACGCTCCCGACGGACCTGTCACCCGTCTTGCTTTGACGGGCCAGAGACCCCCGGCATGGGAGTCCAGCCGAGCTTGGGTCCACCCCTCTGTGACCCCTGCGCATCTGCCCGGCTCCCGCCCAGCGCCCTCCTCGCAGGACCGATGAGCCGCGGCCACAGTCCCCCGCACCCTCTGGGCGCGCTTTTCGCTCGGTGTTAGTGCATCAAGTCTCATTAGCTCCACCAGAAAATCAACGCTGACGGGTTGAGATCCTCCCGGATCTCGCCGTTCCTCGCGCCGCGGTGACGCGCGCCTCCAACAGGAGCGGGTTTCAGTCTGAGGGACGCAGCGGGGCTCCCCAAGCGGCGTCTCCAGGGACGCTGCCCAAGAGCGGCTGGCCCTCTTCATGTCATTTTCTCAATGAATCCAGAAGAATAAAAGCAGGTTTTTCCCCAACGTTTGCTGGGACAGAGTCGCAGGGTGGGTCAGTGCAAGGCTGTGGCTGGGCAGCAGCCACGCGCCTTGACTCCACCACAGGCCACGGCACTTGGAAGCTTTGTGGTTGGAAAGAAGTGACGCCGTAAACATGGCTCCCTCTCTCCTCCGTGCTGAAGGACGTGCAGAATAGGTAAATTAAAGAAAACAAGAACAGGAATGCAACCCCATCAGGTAAGACTGGGCACAGCAGAGCATCCACTGACAGCCAGAGCAAGCCCTTCGCGTCACCCTGGCCCCCAGGAGGGGTGCTCGGCGCCGCAGCACTTGCTGTCATGAGCTCCACCAACTATCTCTTCCTCGTTAGACAAGCTTTCTTTCAAAAACCTCCTGTTTCTTCTTCCTCATTTCTCCTCATTTTTTTCCCTGGAGCTGTTTCTTCCCCCACTGTCTCTTCCACAAGTGCCTCTGGCACTGAGGCCGCCCCGGCGCCAGCACAATCAGCACACTGCTTGGAGGTCTCTGCATCAACACACGCTCTCGGGCCCCATGCTCCCCGAGCCAGGAGCATTCTTCTGATCTGAGAGTGAAGAAACAAAGGTTTCGGTCTGTGGATCCGGTCCTGAGATGACATGATGCCTGGCTAGCTGGATTTCCAGACACAAGTGCCAGGAAAACTCAGTGGCCGCAGCATCCTACATCTTCTTTACAGTCACACTCCCACAGTGTTTGACTGAGGGTTTCCTCAAAAAGTCAGTCCCTGTAGCCCTGGCCCACAGCATCCATTGATTTAGACTCCTGGCAGCCTTTCTCTGTCTCTCATATTTCACTTCTCAGCCTGCACTTGACTAATTTACCACTGCTACCAGAAAACCCTCCACCAAGCCAAGCGTATCACAGAGCTCGGTGATGGAACTGCCCTGGGGGGGAACTCCATGGGGCTGACCTACTGTACTGCTCTAGAAGCGATGCTCTGCACCTCGGAGCATCCCAGACCCCTGTGCTGGTTCACTCTCTCCTCTCCTATCAGCCCCAACAGGTCATATGCTTCCAGCCTCCAGCTCACCCACAAAACGGAGAGGCCATGCGGTGGAGGAGGTGGCAGCAGACGACTCTCCACCAACCTCAGAGGACCACCTTCCGTCAACACTCCTGGAGGAGGAGGGTTCCCTTGGTGAAGGCTATGGACAGACCTCCTGAGGAAAGCAGTTTGCAAACTCCCAGTGAAATATTCCCAAAACCAGAAAGTATTGTTGAGAAGTGTCTTTTCCAGAAGCATGGCGTACATACTCCATGGGCCAACTCGCCCTGCTGAGAAGCAGGCCCAAAAGATACGAGTGAGCCACGGCTGCCACGCTGTGGGAGACAGGCTGGGCGCAGGTGACCACCTTGTACATGCAAGGGTCGGAGACTGGGTTTTCTCCTCTGTGGCTCCAGCCAGGACCTTGCCAGCGCACTCACACTGTCCCCGCCTGCACACCCAGATGGTGGGTTGGAGCCCACCACCTAGCCCAGCATGGTGGCTCTGGCCGAGGGATGTCCTGATGAAAGCCTTAGGGCCAGCCAAGCTTGAGCACCTCAAGTCACTTCATCCAGCAGCATACACGTATCCTTCGGGGGAAATACACCCGCCATACCCATTTCAAGTCCCCAGCCCAACCACCAACATCACCAGCTTAAACGTTCTGACACCTGCCGAAGTCTCAGGTTTAGTCATCTCAATCTTATCTGAATTTGTGTACATCACACAAGCTGTGCCACTAAGGAAACAAATAAAATAAATGTGTTTGCAGGGCAGTAGGCAGAGCGAGTGAAGGACCCACGTGCCATCGATGGAAGATGACGTGCCCTCACTGGGTAGACAGGCGCATTTTAGATCAGCCTGGTTATCGAGTGGGCGATGTCTCCGAAGCTGACATAGCTCAGCCCACCTCCGCTCTGGAGCCATCACCTGTACCCTCGCTGCCTGTGGTCAAGCCCTTGTTTCTCTTCTCTTCAGCCAAGGCACTGATATCCTCCCTTCCCGTGCTCACAGACAAGATGTGCATGCTCAGGATGCTGACAGGGGCTGGCATGAAGTCCCCATGCAATCAGCACCCAGGGACAGAAGAGCCCTTTGCAGCTCTGACACCAGGGTGCAAGCAGCCATAGGGTGCTCAGAAAGGGACGACACCAAAGCAATGCTTCAGAAGGTTCCCTCTGTAAACTGTTCATGCTGTTATTTGTCTCCAGTTAAAACTAGGGGTGTATCAGCTGTTAACTGCAGAAAAACGAAAAGCAGGACTTTTCTCACTGTTAAGTTTTTCAAAACACTTACTTCTCAGTTCAGGACACAGTTTGAAGGACTCCAGCCAAGTTTCCATGATGGACTCTGAATATCTCAACGAAATGCCATTGAGCTGGTGGGGCCCCGGATGCCTTCACGGCTTTTGGGGATTTGAACACATCTGCCCTGAAGCCTGGAAGTGATGGCTGCCTTTCCATAGCGTAAGAAGGTGCCACTGGTGTCGGAGAAGGAAATTCTCAACAGGTCAGTGGCCATTAAGGACACCAGACATGCAGCACAAGTGATGAGGTGGGGAGGAAGGAGAGAGAAGAGTTTTAACTTCAGAGTTGCTGCCACTTCAGAGAAAGTATTTGTACTTGAATCTTCATCCATGGGATCGCATCTCAGTTTCAACGCCAACAACCCTTCTTCGGCCTTGGGACACACGTGGCCAAGGGTCAACATGACTCCTCTGCAGTGCCTGGGATGCTCCAGGTGGATGATGAGGATCATCGGGTTGGGAGTAAGGAGCCTACAGCCAGATCTTCATCTCACCAGGGCCAGAGAGCTTCTCCACTGCCCTCAGGAGAAGGGGATGGGGTCATGACCATTGTCCACCCATAACATGAGGTTGGGGCAGGGAGAGGCTGAAGAGAGAAACCAGCACTTCCCCTGGCTCCACAAAGTGGCAGCAACTGGTGTAGATGCTCAGCGGGTTGCTCGCTGTCGCTCTCCTCTCGTCATTAGCCCCCAAACCCACACACAGAAGGAACACGTTGCCATTAGTGCTCCCTCTCCAAGCCAAAAGGAAGAAACGTGGAATTAATGGGGCAAAAATCCCACCCGACGCGAGTCTGGAATTTGGAAAGCCTTCACTGAAGCGTGCAGACCCACCCCAAAACGAGCTCCTTCCCCTTGGGTTTGCCTTGGAAAGCGCCCATGCCCGGCACTGACCGCTCGGTGCGCCTGTTCATGAAAATTGTCACCGTGGTATTTCTCCCCATTTCTCTCAGGGTGCTCATAACTGGGATTTAGCACATAACCTGTTGAGATGTATATAAGGTGTCAGCTATTATTTAGGGATTCTTTCTTGGATGCTGCTTAACTTGAAACCAGAGAATTTGTTTCAGTGCTCATTATGACGACAAATTAATGTAAATTAATACTAAGCAGTAAAGTGTCACGAAACTGCCCCTGTGGTTCGGGTGTCCGTGTGTTTGATACCAGCACGCAGCATGATCACACACATGTAGCATGATCACACACCGGATGCTCTGTACAGAAATAACATCAGCCTAAAATATAGCCACAATGAGTGTTAACCTGGTTCAAAGTTGCTTAAAGCTTACTGAATTCTTTGAATCAGTGCACCAGTTTCAAAACGCATTTTTCAGATGCGTTTTTAGTTCAGATTTGTACAATGTTGCTGCTTATGCTTAAGCCACTTGTATAGTAATACAAACAAGCCAAGTACTTACAGTGGTGCTTATGCAAAATTGAGCAGACTGATTTTTTTTTCTTTGCCACCAGAAATTAAAAAATAATAATAATAATAATTAAAAAAATTGCCTTGAGTCTCACAGCCTGTTTCAGTGTGCAGCAAGAGGAAGCTGCCCCACGGGGGGCTGCTCACACCTCTTCCTTATCCCCAGATACAGCCGTGGCACCCACAGGCGATTAAAGCAGTACCCAGCCGGCTGCAAAAGACATGAAGCTACTGCGCATTTTCCACCACAGCGCGTCAGGAGAACTGCTTCCTCACACTTCTTTGTTTGATCTGAGAGCCAGTCAACACAACCAGACTTAAGAACGTGACAACGATCTGTTCGCCAAGTCCAACGAGCAAAAAATAATAATAAAAATAAAACCAAAGTAAAAAAAAATTAGAAATCTCAATCCGCGTGGCCCTACTCATTAGTCCCTCGTCGCTTCCTTGTGGCGTGGCCGGCGCGGTGGTGGCTCGTGGCGGGGGTCAGTGTCGGTCATAGGCGGCGGTGGCAGCCGGCGGGGCTGTCCCACGGGCTGCGGCGCTGTAGTAGTACGGGGAGCCTGCAAGAGGAGGAGAGACGGGACGTGAGGAAGACAAAGGTGGAAAGATGCCAGCTCGCGGCACGCCGACACAGGCAGCAGAGAGCTCCCCAGCCTGGGATCAGACTCGCTCAGCAACACAGGATGGGTAATTAGAATAATAATAATAATAAAACTAAATCGGATTCGTGTGTTCTGCTACCGCGGCTTTGCCTTTCTGCCAGCTCTAGCATGCCTGGTTCACTTCCTCTGCTCAGAACACTAGTTTCATTTACTTTCCAAAAAGAAAAAGTGAATTACTTTTCAGAATGAAAGATTGACAGAGTATTCACCACATTTCACTTGACACAACAACTCCCCCTTTTCTTAAACTAGTTCTATCACGAAGTATCCTCCTGCATTTTCCTTAGCTCTGTCAGTGACCTTGGAGCTCCAGAAAGAAATACCAAGCTCTTGCCACATCTGCTTTGGGATCAACCCACTGGGCCGGCCTCTGCCTGGCCAGGGGAGTCCTTCAACATCCAACACACTCACTGAGTGGAGAAACCATCTTTAGAAAACAGTGGTGACTTTCTCCTTCACTTGGTAATAAATTCAGAAAATATCTTGCAAATACCTCCAGTGAATGATGCCTCATCCAAGGAAGTACCCGATGCTCCGTATCACAGCTTTTGAAATGAACACTTAAGCCTCAAACGGAACAAATTTATGCTCTATTTTCCGACTGAGTGCATGTGTTACACATCCGAACAAACCGCGCAGGCGAGGCTTAAAGCTTTGCAGTTTGATGAAAGCTGAGACACTCATCTAGCAGAATATCAGCAATGACTTTTCTGCCCTGCAGCTCAATGCTGGTAAGACTGGGTGATCATCAAAGGCTCACCCGGAACCTGGACCGTGTGCTTGGATGAATCTTTGACTTCAGGTGTACCTGGAGACATACCAATCCGCATAGACACCATCAGCTATTAAATACCTTCCGTGTGCACTGACAATGAAACCAACTCTGATTCGGTGTAAGAGAAGAGTTGGGCAAAAATTTTTTCGAGGTTTGGTCACCATGTTACTAGCGGTTGCACAAGCACAAGATGTAAGACATGTTGAAGTGTGGAAGAAGACCTTTGGCAGGACTCACTGTTAGACACATCCGCCTGAGACCCCCAGGAGGGTTTGGAAGAGCAGTTAAAAATCAGTGGGACGAACAGCTCAGGAGCAGGCTGGGCTGCAGGGTCTGGCCTCATGGGTGACCTTGGCTGGGAGCCACCAGTCATCCCGAGCTCCCTGCCTTCACGCTGCCTGGGACAGCAGCCTGGCAGACACAGCTGCGGCTGTTCACAGCCAGGCACAAGACTTGTCACACAGGGGTTAACTTCTGCAGCTTCCGTGAGGCTGAGGAGCAGGCTCCACCAGGAGAAGCTGGTGCCACCAGACCTCAGTGGGGTCTGTGGACCCCTCAGCAAAGCACTGGCAGCAGCAAAGCCAGGTCTTTTTGGGGTCGGGGTCTTTACTTTCCCCCTCTCTCTTTCTCCGAGGTCATTCTGATCCAGCACAACTATCAAAGCCCAATATTTCTCTCAAGCTTTCCAAAGGCTTTAAACTTCTCTCAAGTCTGATTTTTTTCCCGTTTGCCTTTCAGCAGTGAAATCAAAGAAGCTTGCATTTACAGTGAAAAATGAAAACATCACATCACAAAGCACTCACTCTTCCTCCCTGTCACCATGCCCCCATCCAGAACAGACTTGTCCGTCCTCCTGTCGTCTTTCCTTTTTAATTCATACCAGTTTCAATTTATTTCTTGACATGGTCATTTCTGGCTCCTACTTGTTCTCTAATCTTTTAACAGAAACCCTCAGAGGAACTGGATCTAACCCAAACTGACAGGCTCCAAGGCTCCCGCACAGCGGCAGAGCAAACCCTGTTGGCCGGCGCGCAGGGACGCCGCGAACAGGAGAAACCCACCGCGAGCAGCACCGAGTCGAACGCGACGAGCAAAAATGGGAAAGGAGTTATTGCAACAAGCCAGCACGAAATTGAATCATTTTTCTTCATTAGGCAGAATTGCTGCTCCTCGTGCTCGGGGTGCGTGTCGGGCTGGAGCCGCGCTGGTGCGCGACAGCGATGGACTGATACCAGGAGAGCGTTGCGTGTGTCCCGTGCCATCCTCTGCCAGTGTCCTGCCGCTGTGCTGCTGGCGGATCATTTGCAGCACAGTGAGAGGGGAAAAAAGGAAAAAAGAGAACAATAAAAAAGGAAAAGGAAGGAAAAAGGAAAAGGAGAAAGGAAAAAGGAAGAAGGAAAAGGGAAATAAAAGGGAAAAAGAAAAAAAGAAAAAAGAAAAAGGAAAAAAGAAAAAAGACAAAAGAAAAAAGACAAAAGAAAATAGAAAAAAAGAGAAAAGAGAAAAGAGAAAAGAGAAAAAGAGAAAAGAGAAAAGAGAAAAGAGAACAAAGAAAAGAAAAAAGAAAAAGGAAAAAAGAAAAAGAAAAAATGAGAAAAAAAAGTAAAAAGAAAAAAGAAGGAAAAAGGAAAATAAAAAAGAAAAAAGAAGTAAAAAGGAAAATAAAAAAGGAAAAAGAAAGAAAAAAGAAGAAAAAAGGAAAAAGAAAAAAGGGAAAAAGAAAAAAGGAAAGAAAAAATTTAAAAGAGAAAGTGAGAGAAAAAAATGGGAAAAGAAAAAATAGAAGAAAAAGGAAAAAAGAAGGAAAAGAAGAAAAGGAAAAAGATGCCCACTTCCACACGTCCTCTCCTGGCTTCCAGAGGGGAACACTGTGAGAGCCACTGAGTGCCAGGTTTTGTGCCCACGCCCCGGCACATCCCCGGGGTACGCCCTGCTCCTCGGGCCCAGCTCACCACTGGGTGGGCGCAGGGCCAGGACAGGGTCTGGGTCCCAACAGAGGGAGAGCAGGGAGAGGCCACGAAGCTGCTGCGGGGGTTGAGCCCTGCTTCTGCCTCCGCCACCGCCCCCAGCGTGGAGACAACCCGCACCCACCACACAGAGACCACCTGTGACAACTCCCGGAGCCTTCCCCTCCTCTTCATTCTCCACCAGAATCACCTCCAGCCCCAGCATCCTTTCTCCCTGCCACTTGCCAATCGCAGTGTCTCTCCTCCGAGCTCCTCTGCCATGGGCCTCAGCTCGGCGCGGTCGCCGTGGTGCAATTCCTCTTCGCCGCACGGGGAATTAATTGAACACAGGAGCCGTTAAGTGCTTACAGTATTACACTTTCATCTCGGTGAAGGGAGCGGGACTTAGTAAAACAAACTGTGTCAGCCCATGTACCAGTCCTGATTAATTTTGTCAAGGTTTCTGCGTCGAAGCTGATACTGCCAGAGCTTGCTCTCAGGAGAGAATTACGAAACGCACTCACGTATACTCCTGAGAAGAGTGGAAGCATCCTGGATATTGTTTAAATTAACCTCCTCTCCACTGCAGGTGCTCAGGCTCATCGCACGCAGACTTCTGGGCGCACGAGGAGATGCAGAGCTGGACTGTGTGGCTCTGCCACGGGTTCCTGCTTGCCCCAAACCACCAGTGGGAGAAATGAGCGCAGGATCAGCCCCAGGAGCTGCGGATAACTGGGATCTCCTCATGGCACGAGAGACGTGCATCTCACAGCCAAACCTTCTCACTAGGGCCTCCTGCACCAGCTCACTGGCCTCACTCTCCAGAGCTGGCTACCAATGGACTGGGCCACACACCAGGTATTGGGCCACCAACCTCTGCAATGCCGGTGATGTCAGCTTCTCATAAACAAGAGTGTCCACAGATAGGACAACAGGAAATGCATTTAAGTTGAGGGAGAAAAGATTTGAATTGGATCTTAGGAAGAAATTGTTCAGTGCAAGGGTGACAAGACTGTGGAACAGATTGCCCAGAGAGGCTGTGGCTGCCCCCTCGCTGGAGATGTCCAAGGCCAGGTTGGATGAGGCCTTGAGCAACCTGGGCTGGTTACGGGCATCCTTGCCCATGGCAGGGGGTTGGGTTAGACGATCTCTGAGGCCTCTTCCAACCTAAGACATTCTAGGATTCTGTGATAAATGCCTTTCCGAACCAACTACCATTTTGAAGCCTGAAATGAAAGGTTGTCCCAAGGCTGAGCTCACTGAGACCTCAGTGCTCAGTTCTTCCACGGTGCACACAGGGCGTTCGATCAGCACGGGGCACAGCTGCATCAGCTCTCAATCGCAGCAATGACCAGAACCGAGAGCAGGAACAGAGGACAGGTACCTTAGAACTGCCCAGGGGTCAGAGGGGATTCCCCCACCAGGAAACTCCAGCACTCCCAGTTTTGTAACCAGGCTCAACTGGGATGGCAAGCTCATCCTTAGGACTTGTGGCAGAACAAAAAAAAATACTCCCCCCTCCCCATTTGTTTGGTTTATATGCATCAAAACTTGCAGTCTTGTAACTCCAAATCTGCACGTTTTTACACGCTCAAGGCAACATAACATTTCCATGCAGCTACTCAGGCTGTGTTTACTGGAACCTAAGATTTTGGAAATACTGAAACACAGTATTTCAAAGAGAACAAAAGCAAAGAAGCCAAGATTATACATTCTAAGAAGTCCTGCCAGTAAAAAAGCCACAAAAGCCAGCACTGTTGTCATTATGTTGTGAAACACTCGAATAACGTTGCAGTTTCCGAACTGGCAGCATCCAAATCTTTTTGCCCTTGCCTCATTTAAACACATGTTCACAGCATGCTGCTGAGTAAATACTGCTGTAGAAACCCTCACCAGCCTCAGATACGAGCCGCCCTCTCCGCTGTGCTCACGTGGCACACCACCCGCATGACCGAAGACCAGGCGGAATTTGCCCCGAAAATGTATCATCCAAAAATGAGAAAAAGAGGAGGAATGGGAGTGGCGAAAAAAATTGAGGGAAAGGCACAGGTGAAAGGTGTCGTGGCAGCAAGCGGCTGCCTCCTGACCCTCCTCTGTGCTAAAGTCTTCTGACCTGGACCAGCCGATCTCCACCAGGTCCGGTCAACCCGGGGACACACCATGGCCAGCCCCCTCAGAGCTTACAAGATCCCGTCACCTCGAGCAGAGGCACGAGCAGACCGTGGGCACAACCCACTGCTGACGGAGTCGAGGGGTTACTGCCCACCCAGAACCTCAGACTGGCCCTGCTGCGATGTCCTGCCCCGCGGACGTGAGCACCCACAGCCCAGGAGCCTCGCCAAAAGCCCTGCCCTTCACCGGGAAGGGCAGCGTTAGGTCTCGGTTTTCATTTATTTTTAATATCATGCCAGCTTCTTTAGCAGGTTTGTAAGCAAAATGTAAAAAAAATCACCTCAAACCCAGCTCCCCTGCAGCAGGGCTTTGCGGAAGCGGCTCTCATGCTTCCTGAGGACTTGGAAAATTAGAAATCGAGGAAGTAAGGCACTCACTCTTCCCCCCTGGCAAAAGCACCTTCCCACACGGCCGATCTAAAATCCCGCGGGCGCTGCGGGCTGTGGCCATGGAAACTGCGGGTTTAAAGCACGGGGGCTCCCCTGGCTTTGTGCAGCTATGCCCATCCATATTAGCTGGAGATCTGCCCGCTGATTTATGATGGAAGCGCTAACAAACCCTTAAATGTGGCACGGCAAATAGCAGCATTATACCAGCACCATGGCATGAGAGGCAGAGGCTGTCTATTGCTCCCCGAGGATTTGTTTAAGGACAAGAACCATGATGAATACAGCCTGGGTGGCTCAATTACATGGGGACTCAATTACTTAAAACAAAGAAACTGGATGAAAAAAGTATGACAAAAATTCAAAATTATTTCGCTGCTGGAGGTCACATATAACAGCCCTGTCATCCATAAATCTGGAAATCTCTAAGGCATGCTACTCCTGTGTTGAGAGATGACAATTAATTGGTATTTTACTTACCTCATCCATGCAAATTATGCAGGGAAAAATTCTAATTACTGCATGCTACATGTATATAAGGTCAAAGTGGGCCAGCTTTTGACAGTGGTGTAAAATGGATTATGTTTATCCTTCACATGAGGGCCATGATCCTGCATGAGCCACGGGGCTCCTGCCCCCCACCGCTCGCAGGGACCGTGCCGGCATCAGCGAGGCTCCATGGGCACGGTGGTCCCTTTCAGAGGAGGGAGGGATCCGGCAAACACGCAGCTGGGGAGCAAGCGTGATGCGACGTTGGGGACAAACGTCAAGTGCTTGAACGAGTCAGAAACAACGTGGGGAGCAACGGGAAGCACAGCTGACTCCGAGCAACCTGACACCCCGAGTTCTGTCCAAACAGGACTCCTCACCCTCAAAAATGGGGGATCCTGCCTTCTGACAACCCCCCTTCTGTGTCTCTGGAAGGATTTTATGGGGCAGAAACAGGAAGACAAGAGGTTTGGGGAGGGGGCTCTTGATGGAGACCCGCAATTCTTCAGGGGGACACACAGAACCATGCCAGGACACATGTCTTGCCCTCCCCAATGGCGGGCAGTCACCGACGGGCTGCAAACGAGGTGCAGCCCTCACCGAGCCTTGCGGCAACTTACCCAGGAGTCCAGGGTTGGGAAACCTCCAGGAGTCATTGTACGTTGAATATTGTGGGTGGCTGTATGGGCTCCCAGAAAACTCGCTCCCTAAGGAGAAAAAAGACAAAACAGAAGGTCATTCGATACGTGATCACTTGCCAGCGGGAGGGAAGGAGCACTTCAGCGTCTTCTGTGCTCCAGTGACGGCATCAGTGAAGGCACTGCTGGCTACTCTCTCACGGGAGGGGCAAGATGGGTGGGTGAATTAATAAATAAATGGGTGTAGCCATCTTTTATGTGTCCCTTTCGTGCTGCAGCCAAAGTCTGCTGAGCTGCTGGAATTTTCTCAGGCACCCCAAGCTGCTGGAGCAAGACTGCGAGGAGGGATAGGGAGGACTCTGGGACACACTGGTAGGGCTGGCCCTTGCCTCTGCAGCACTCAGGGTGAGAAACGCAACTCGAGGACAGGGTTGCTCAGGCAGGCTCTCGTCTGGTAGGAGAAGATGAACCAACTAATCTTCCAGATAAGGGGTACCCCTCCAGGCTCTCCAGGAGAACATGGTCTTGGTCCCAGATGTCCACTCATCACAGCAACCCAAGGAGAGGGACACTTCCATCAGTTTCAGATGGATTTGAAAGGCACAAAAAAGGCTCAAAGAGTTATTGCTATTTATCTCCTCTCCAGCTCCTGCTTTCCTCCTCTGTTTGCTCCCTTCACATCACCTCTTGTTTCACACTTGAGCTGCAAGCTCTTTGGGATGGAGCCTGGCACTGTGGGGCTCTGACTCTCAGCAGGGCACCCAGCACCACGCAAATACCAACACTGCCGCCGACTCATCAGCAAATTCTACACAAATGACAGTTTCCCACCCTTCTCCTTTCTTCCTCCTCTCCTTCTCCCTCTCCCATACACGAGCACCTGCATGAAGCAGCGTGGTAGGAGTGAGAGCAGGTCTCTCACAGCAAGTAGAGCGGTCTGCCAGACTGCAGCAGAAGATGCTCACCAAGACCATTGCTTGCTCTGTTCCTGGGCTCCAGCGTGGTCCCTGCCCTGTACCCAGGGCTGGCTCTTTCCCAGCCAAGCAGCAGACGCCTGACACCACATCTCCAGATCCCTGGGCTCTGCACCCCCAGCCGGCACAACCCACAGACCCGCCCTGGGGACATGGGCTGCTGACAAGATTTAGGGTCGGGTCCAGGGAAGCTTGGTCTCCTCAGTAAAAATGATCTACCTACACCAGAGAGTGACAGTAAACACGCTGAACTTGGGGACAGCAAGAGGCACCCATCACTGGTCACGCCCAGAGAGTCTCTGTTAACACCCCTGCCCTGTTCCCCGCAGCCCTTCAGACCCACAGGACTGCCCCCACTGGCCTCTACCCGCTCTCCACCCCCCTGACCCAGCATCCAGGCACAGGGCAATGAGGCGAGGTCTGAAGCCAGCAGCAGCAAGAGTTTCCACGCTCAGCACGCCTTGCTGTGTTGATTGTGTCTCCTCAGAAGCTCGGAGCGGGTTTTCATTGCTGCCTCTGAGAAATGACATTAGCTTGCCACGAGCCACGGAAAACAGAGCTGCTTCCAAACCTTTCCTTCCAGTCATGTACATCGTACCTACGTTTACTCTCTGCTCCCTGTCCTTGTGGATGTTAAATGACCTCAAAAGCTGGACGTTACCTCCATCAGAGCACTCACTATCAAGGAATGCTCTCTACAGCTCCCCTAAGGGAGGCTGTAGAGAGGTGGGATAGGTCTGTTCAATCAAATAACGAGCGACAGGACAAGGGGAAATGGCCTCAAGTTGCGCAGAGGGAAGTTTAGATTGGCTGTTGGGAATAATTTCTTTACTGAAAGGGTTATCAGATACTGGCTCAGGCTGCCCAGGGCAGTGGTGGAGTCCCCATCCCTGGAGGTGTTTAAGTCACACAGACACAGCGCTTGGGGACATGGTTTGGTTAGTGACTTGTCAGTGTTGGGTTAATGACTGGACTCAATGATCATAAAGGTCTTTTCCAGTCTGGACGATTCTGTGATTCCATGAGTGAGGCACAGTGCAGATAGCAGAGCCAGAAGAGGTGTCAGGCGCCACCCCAGGACCCAGGGTTGCTGTCCTTCATCACCTTAGAATCACAGAATCATAAAACATAGAATCATAGAATCATAGAACATTTTCAGCTGGTAGAGACCTTCAAGATCATCAAGTCCAACCTTTTCCTAGCCCTGTGAACACCACTAACCCATGTCCCTCAGCACAACATCCACCCGTCTCTTAAACACCTCCAGGGGTGGTGACTCAACCCCCTCCCTGGGCAGCCTGTTCCAGTGCCTGACAACCCTCTCAGTAAAGAAATTCTTTCAGTAAAGAAATTCTCCCACCAGCCACAGAGTGAGCTCCCTGAGGCAGCACATGGCAGCTCCTTGGGGGAGCGATACCGTCTCTCCCGCTCCTGGAAGGCTGATGGCCAGGCTCTTCTTCCAGCATGCGCCACACGAGGATGCCTTCACCTGTGGGAGCTTCTTCCCTGGGGAGAGGCTGGCACACCACCCTCCCGGTGGTTTCTTTTCTTCCTTCCCACAGGGCAGCGAAAACGCAGGTTTAGCCCTGTTTTGGTTGCACAGTTCAGTCGTCCTGCCTGACCAGCATGGCACACAAAATCCGAGGGGAGGTAGTCTTGCCGCCACGTCCGCCCTGGAGCTGCTCAGTGCACAGACAGAGGGACAGAACAGATGGACAGAGCCCTGCCCAGCTCCTCCCCGGCCAGCAGCACCCCAGGCTTCCAAGGAGGCTGAGCTGCCACACGCCTGCCAGCCCTGCGCAGGGCAGGTGATCGTCTGAAGACAGGACAACTCCTTGCTTCCCACCATCCCACCGACACCCCTCCCTCCCTTCCGCTCCCCTCTTGCATCCTCTCAAGCCCCCGGGGACCCTGTGTCCCACATCGACACCATGCATGCCTTTGAGAAGCTCATCAGCGCTGCAGCAGGGCTGCGAGTGGGAACGGGCTGACATTTCATTGTTCCATCCTCTCCTCCCCCACCATCCCCACTGCCCTCCTCCCCACACTCACACGCAGACACACATCGTGGACCCTCTCTGGGGGATGCTCCGGTGCCTGTCAGGCTGAGGCTTCCAATTCTCTGTTTTTTATGCCTCAGTGGTCAGGGTGTCAAGCTCCTGCAGTACAGACCAGCCAGGAGCTCGAGGAGTCACTGAGCACCATCAGCTCGGTGACAGTATTGCTTGCTTCTTAACATACTCTGCATATCCATCAGCCTTGCAGGGGAAAAGAGAGAGAGAAGGGGGGCAGGAAGGAAAATGAGAGAAAAGAAATACGAGAGAGGGGAGGGGAAAAGGAGGAGTGGAGAAAGCCTTGAGCCCTGCTACTACCATTGCAACCCTGGGGCAGACAGACGGCGCAGCCACAAGCGAAGCTGAGCCGGACAGGCGAGCACTACGCGAACACCTGGCGATTCCCCCCAGATATCCCAAGGTCCATCAGCTGCACTTCTTGACAGCGCTCGCCCCACTCGGGAACACGACCCGTCGCCCACCTGGGAACGCGCATGTGTGCAGCACCCGTTGCACACACGTGTCTGCGCTGCCAGGGAGGGGTGGTGGCGGAATGCGTCCTTCCTCCATGTGAAATGGGAAAGCACCTCCTTAACAATTCTCACAGACACAAAAAACACCAAACCAGGGGATTCTGACGGAGATGTCCCACCACCAGCTGCAGACCTGGCTCCATGCCACTGCGACGCTTCACGAGGTGGCTGCCCAAGAGAGGTCGGACCCTCCCATTGCCCCCAGGGGCTGAGGTGCAGGCGAGCAGGGAACGACAATTCCCAGCAACTCGGCTGCTACAAGGTAGCAACAAGCCCTGGGAGATGCATCCACCCTGAGGCGTTGAGACAGACCCTTGGTCAAGGGGTGAGCCCCGGGGTGGTTGCAGAGTCTGATGGTGCTGGATGGATGCTCTGCCATCCTGCAGCACCTTCTCTGGGGACTGTCAACTCTGTGCACCAGCCTGTTTGGTCTCCTTCTCTGGAGATATTCAAAACCCACCTGGGCAGTTTCTGTGTGACCTGCTCTGGGTGATCCTGCTCTGGCAGGGGGGCTGGACTGGATGATCTCCAGAGCTCCTTTCCAACCCCAACCATCCTGTGATTCTGCAATTCTATGATTCTATGTTTCTAAGGGAACCTCCCTGTAAGCCTCCTTTGTGAGGTGCAGAGAAACCAAAAAGTGTGAGCTTAAAAATCTCAATAATGGAGAGATCAAGAAAAAAGAGATTTCACAACACCTTTTGAACTGTCACGTCTTTAAAGAGCTGCCCACACAGGGGACAGAGAGGATGCAGGCACCTCCATGCACCGGTGCTTGACTCAGGGCAGGAGGGTGCTGGGAACCTTCCACCCCGACCAAAGGACAGAAGGATGGGGCAGATGCTCAAAGTGGGGCCACGTCCACCCAAAATTCCAGTGGGAATCCTCCAGGATGGAGAACACCTGACCACTGTCATTGCACAGAGCACCCAGTTGCCGTCCCACAAGGTAGTAGTGCAGTGATGAACATGTCCTTCAGCCCTGTCTTCGTAGCTCTGTGTGGCACCAGCAGAAACCAGAAGCCTGGTCCAACGCTTGTTACCCATCTGCTGGCATGTTCAGACCAAAACCAAAACCTGAACAAATATTCAACAAGCAAGTTTTATATGTGACTTCCAAGTCCAATATGCACTCCAGTCGCCAGGATTTCAGAAGACTCCACGAACTAGAAGCTTCAGAGCCAGGAGAGATCAACCAAAGCCAGCTACCTGAGGGCAGACACATCTTTGTACACTTCTGACCACGTTTTCTTAGGTATCAGGTTTTTGCATACACTCTCTACAACTCCCTGACAGAAAGGTGTAGCAAAGGGGGTTGGTCTGTTCTCCCTGGTGGCAAGTGGCAGGATGAGGGGAAGTGGTCTGAAGTTATGTCAGAGGAGGTTCATGTTGGATATTGGGAAGAATTTCTTTACTGAGAGGGTTGTCAGCCATTGGAACAGGGGGTTGAGTCACTGTCCCTGGAGGTGTTTAAGAGACGAGTGGATATTGTGCTGAGGGACATGGGTTAGTGGTGTTGATAGGGCTGGGACAAAGGTTAGACTCGATGATCCTGAAGGTCTCTACCAGCTGAAAATGTTCTATGACTCTATGATTCTATGATTCTATGATTCTATGATTCTATGATTCTATGATTCTACGATTCTGTTATTTGAGATGGAGAGAAGCCACTAGGACCATGGGGATGAATGGCTGTATCTGTATGATGGCTGCAGGTGGTAAAACATGCAGGTTGTACCACGTGCAGGTGGTACAATGTGCCTTTCTCCCTGACAACAACGTGCAACAGGTCCTGGTGGGATTTGGGATCACAAGGCCTGCCCGTGCCATCCCTCCTGCCAGACTCATCCCAACCACTGATTTTGTCCATCAGTCCCCAATAGCTGGGTCTTTTTGCTACCCAGCCTATGGGTTTAGGATAGTGTCTCATTTAGCCCTTCTATCTGGCAGAAAATTAAAACAAACCAGGACAAACGGTGTTCAACGCATGCAGCTGCCTCGGGGAACGGAACAGAAGGTTGTGGGATAAAGAGCAGAATCTGAGCAGGAACAGCAACACCCTCCCCATTCCTCGCTGGGGTCCTGGGTAAGTTTAGGAACTATCCGCTGTGCCCCAAGCCATGCAAACAGACCTGGGCACACGGCTTTCAGATCCCTGACAGAAAACCCATGAGCTCCATGAGGCCAGGCAGTGCCTGGGCTGGAGGAGGGAATAAACCAAAGGGGCACCAGCTGAAGTCACTTCTCATCGTCTTTCTTCGTGACCCAGCTGCACAAAGTCAGAGTGGGAACAAGCGTGAGAGACCCGAGAAAGGAGGGAAAGTGGTCTGGCCTCTGCAGAGAATCAAGGCTCGTTTTCTCCTGGGTAAAGAAAATTTGCCTCACATCACCCGGCCATTGCAGTGTCTCAGGGTGAGAGGGAAAGGGGTCTGCAGCTCTGCCAGGAACACAGAACTCAATCCCTTAACTGTTCTCTCCATGTACAGGGGAGCTGGGAAACATTTTTTTCCCCCCCACGAAAATGTAGTTTCACATTACTACCACACTTCCAGAAATTCATGTCTCTTTTGACAGATTCCTCAGTTAAACGCAGCCCTGGACTTCAATTTTTTTAAAAATGATAAGTTTTCCACTGAATTTTTTTCTTTTTCTTTTAAATTCATGGACATGTTTTCAGATTATATTCAATGAGGCTGAAAAAAAAATAATCCAGAAATTTTGCCTGAAAAATAAACTGTATCTCTGAGGTAAAGTCTGAAGTAATTTTCATTGATCTTTTTTTGGTTTGTTTGTTTTCCCTGAATCTTGGACTTTCTTCTAATTTTAACACTCAGTAGCAAAAAATGGGATCAGCAATTTATACTGCTCTAATCTGTAAATATCAGCTGCATTTAGTCTGAGGGACTAGAAACCCAGGAGATGCCATGGGCTGACCACTGGTAATCTTGCAATATCTTCCCCTCGTCCCCTGTGTTTCCTTTGCCCACAGAAGCCCCACAGGAGGGAGGACACCGGTACCTCTGACTTCTCCCAGAGCCCGGACGATGCTGGCAGAGGATGCTGGAAGGACAAGAGGTGGCTCAGCATCACAAATTCCCCCTCAGCGTGCACAGCGCTGGGGACAGACTGGTTTGTGGTTGGAAGGAGCTTTAATGAAAAAAGGAACATTTCCCAAGGGGACTGAAAAATGCAGTTCTGGAAAAGCTCTTCAACGAGCAGCTTTGAAACAAGGAAGCTGCTTTTCAAAACGTCTGAGATCCTCTGCATCAAAATGAGAAGCTGCTCTGGGTCTGCAGGCACTCCTAACCCGGTGCTACATCCAGCAATTTATCCATTTCTCCAAACCAAACCCCTAACCCCAACCCTAACATCAATCCCAACTCCAACTCTGACCCGTAAGCCCAACCCCAACACAGTAAAGACATGAATAAAGTATATTTCATGTTTCACTCTTTTTTTTTTTTTGGTGACAGAAGTTGAAGTGGTAGATTTCAGCAGAAGAACCGCCATCATGAACGACTTTCAAGTAAAACTTTCCTTATACAGAACAAAGTCTTCACTTTCTGATTTCAAACGAATAAAACCCGACAAGTGGTGAGTTCCTAGAGCACTAAGCACTCTATCCATGTTGTTTAAACACGGGATGATAAAACTGTGTCAAAAATTCCACCCAGCTCCAGCTAAGATGCTGGAGCTGTTATGCTCTACAACCACCCGGCTGATCATGAGTACAGAGGCACTCAGAGGGTGCCGGGCAGAGCTATTAATGCGTACAACTGGTCAGACAGTGCCTGTACCTCTGACTGAAAGAATAACCATGTTAATTACCACGGCAGGAGTGTAGGCAGCAGTTGCTCCAGTGACTGAACACCCTCCTTGAGCAAACTCGAGCAGTGAGGCACCTCTTGCTCGTTAAAGCTCATTTCTCTCCTAAAACCCGGAGGAACAACCCACTGATTGGAACCCCAAAACGCTTCCTACACCTTCACGGTCAACCACCCACAGACATGGTGACAGCAACGTGCCTGGACAGATGAAACAGTGCTGGGGGCAAAATCCAGCTCCAGGTAGGGACACGAGGTCTGCCCCACTACCAAGGGGGATGTCGCATGGGGATGTGCCAGCCCGGGAACTGGGGAGCCTCCTGCCCTTGGCAGCCTCAAGCAGCATTTTCCTGGGATGTCGGGGACCTCACCAAGGATGCATGTGCGGAAACACCACACAGAGAGACACAACAACGTGCCGGCACACCTGCATGCTCCTTACAGCGGTAGGGAAGAACATCCTGGTAAACTTGCTGGCAAATCCCTTGCAAGAAGCCAGCGGATCAACAGACCTGATATTACCATCTATGACCCCTTCCACCAGCATGCCTGCACACCACGCTCGCGTCTGTGACATCACATAGTCATTGATTAACCCCTTCAATGTGCAACCGTCACCTGACCCCCCACGTGCGTGATTTCAAAATCAAATTAGCCCGTGCTCTGACTAATTTTTTCCTGCGTGTCAGCCAAGCAGAAGTTTATTGCTGCCGCAGTTGGAAGGTGCTTGGTCACACTCAGACAACATCTCTCTGAAGTTCCCAGTCCCATCAAGACTGCCAATTAACTTCTAATGAAGGTTGTACATAATTTTATGATCATACAGATTGCACAGTATTCCCCCCTTATTTTATCTTTATATTAACTAGCACATGCTCAAAGACGTACAATTTTATTTTTAACAGGTCTGAGTAGGTTGTCATATTTTAAGAAAACAGTAACATGCAGATTTTTGTAACGCTACCTCATTTCCAAGAAGCTACAAGGCACCGAAATCCTACCAGTGACTAATGAGTTGTGGGTTAAGGTGGACGTACCTTGCTGTGAAGTCACTGTACTATTCTCGACCCGTGCTGCCTGCCATAAAATTTTAATGCTGCTTCTGACATATTTATGAAATACCTCACCTAGTCTTTGCAGAATGACAAAAAGATTTACGCCTGCAATTACTGCAAGCACGTAGGTTTTAGCTATGCACTTTAAACTTTTGTACACAAAGGTATTTAACTTTAATACAACAAAGGTAGGTGGTGCCACAGAGCAACCATATTGGAACTGCATTAGGGCAGATTTATCTCCCCATGCCAGGAGGACAACTGCCCAACTCATCTGCACAGAAGATGACACCGTAATTAGTGATGGTGAGGAATTCGCCCCTTCCCTCTCCCCCCGTGGAGCCCTCTGCCCTAGGGACCCCGGGCAGACTCGGCGGACGGAAGCTCCGCGGCGGCGATGCCCACTCCAGCGATCCACGGGGAATGGGGCTGGGAACGGGACTGCGATCGTGGAGCTGCTCGGAGCCAGAGGCTGCAGCTGCCCACCCCAGATGAGTCCACGGATCACCCCAAACCCCATCTGCGGGGCTGCCTGTGACCTCAGTGAAGCCTCTTTCAACCCATGGTCAGGGAAGGTGAGGGGAATGGGAGGGACAAGGGGCACAGGATGGACATGGGGCACGAGATGGACAAAGGGCACGAGAACGACGAGGGGCACGGGAGCGACGAGGGGCATGGGAGCGACAAGGGGCACAGGAGGGATAAGTGGCACAGGAGGGACAAGGGGCACGGCATGGAAAGGGGCACAGGATGGACGCGGGGTGCCCTCCATCCACACGGACATCGCTCGCTCCCTGCCCCTGTGCCTAGGCTCTCCAGATGGGCACCGCTTCATCCTCTCTGCTCCAAACTGTGGTGAAAAGGAAATGTTCCATCTCACAGAAAATGTCAAGCTTTACAAAATACATTTTCATCCCAAAATGGTGTAAAAAGTATCTTGTGAGATGAAATTCTCCAACCCCTGTAACAGAAATGTTGCGTTTGGTTCAGATGAAAACATTTCACTCTGTGCTTCGCTTTGACTTCAGTCTTTTTGATAATTTCAAGCCTTCATAATGATAATGTAATGTGTAGTTACTTGCAGGAATTACACAAGTAATTTAGCTAGTAGCAGAAGCAGATATAATGCTACAAGCCGTAATAGCAGAGCTCCAGTGTGCAAATTGTCAAGTCCAGAAATTAAGCATTTCAGCAGTTTGATAAAGGTGACATGGAAATGAACTTCAATTACCTGCAAACGCAGGTGTGAACGGGGGCAGGACAGCATGTGTGTGGCCAAGGGAGCATCCTCCCACATTGCCTCTTCTCAGCCACCCCGCTGGTGTCCCCATCCTTGGTCAATGCGTCAGATCACACCAAGGCCAGCCACAGCTCAGCGGGGACCCACGCCACAGATGGGTCCTGCCCTTCCTTATGAGGTGGCATCACCTCCGATGGGCAGAGAAGTCTCTCTTCTGTGTGTGGATGACCTCTTGAGGCTGCGACATTCAGAACCTCAGCATCTCAACAGGACTCGGGGCTCCAGCCACCCCTGGACTGGGGCTTTAGCACATCAGCAGGGTCTGCTTTCTCCTCTCCGAATCTTTCTGTCATCATGGGGAGCTTGTGCAAGCTCTGAAATAGACACTGCCCCAGCAGAGATGTCAGTTTTTCTTTCTGACACCAAACACAATGCAAATGAATGCCTGAGTGACAGAAGAGAGATAATTTCCCACTTGATTTTCACAGCACTGCTTTGGTTTTACACCACATCCACGTTACAGTCGTCCTTTTAATGCAGAGAAAAGAACATGTCAGCTGATCTCAGGTCAGTCTCCGGGAGTGCGGCAGCTCGGTTTTCTGGCAGGATGGACACTGCTGGAAAACGTTTTGCCGTCTCCAAGCAATGCCTGTGGCTGCTTAGCCTGGCCTGATCCAGCTGAATCAGCCAGAAAGAGAACACGTGCTGGGGAAGGGATGATGGACGGGGCACCTCCTCCCACGCATAGCAGGCTGATGCTTGAGGACACCCTGGCTCTGCAGCATGTCCCTTTTGCGGGTCCCCACAAATCCCAGCAGCCCAGGGCAGACCCCCAGTGGGCTAGGCTCCTCGACGAGGGCTGGCATTACTTCTGACTGCAGTAAACGTGTGAGATCAAAGCCCAGAGAGCCTGGTCTAAGGCTGGCTGAGTGCTGAAGAAAGCTCATAGGAGGAAGAGGAGACAGCGTCCCACACCTCCCACCGACACAGCAGGCAGCTTTCTCCTACCCGGGCACTGCTCGTCCCACCATGGAGCCCACAGACCCCTCCCCACGTCAGTAAAACACCCCCGTGTGCTTGGAGGTTATTTATTCCATGACAGAGCATCCGTGTGCCAAAGCAACCTTTGCTGGTGCCACATGAGACTGATGGGACTTAGTGCATCTGCTGCTGAATGGATGTCGAGTCAGGACCAGAGTGCTGCTTCTAACAATTTTAGGTTGAATTAAGGGGGTTACATTTAAACTGACCAGCTTACTCTGCCATCAGTGCAGAGTCCGATCCCAAATCTACAGCAGTCATAGGTCACAAATGACTTAGTTGCCACTAAAGAGGTCTGGTGACATATCTGAGGCTAGAAATACGAAAACGCGTCCTTCTTTGGGGAGAATTCTCACTTGCCCACAAAGGTTTACACCTGCTTGTCAGGGCTGCACACACGAAGGTTTTTCAGCACAAACTCTGATTCCTACCATTCAGCAACCTCCGCTTTAAAATGCATTTTCAGAGGAAAGTTCTGCCATGGAAATGTTGCAGTCCTTAGAGCGCTTTCCTTTATTTTTACTAAGACATGCAAAGTTGCTTCAAATTTTTCACTTAATTTGGTTTTCTTGCCATCACCCCATTTTTTTTTCTTTTGCACTGATCATATTACATTGCACTGTACTGCACTGCACTGCACTGCAATCTCCCGCAATGTCTTGGCATTTTTCACTTGTTTTGATAAAGTCTCAATGAGTCCAGAAACCTCTGCAGGGAGAACCCCTAATTTTCAAAATATTTAATTTCAATTTCTGCCATAGACATCAATTCTGAATGTTGGAGGTCAACGTAGGGCAGATGCTCTATGTTCAAACAGTCCTAACCGCATGCAAACTCCCTCCAGAGCTCATCACACAGAAACCAAGCCTGCAGCCTTAGAAAACAAGTCCAGTAAGCGCTGAAAAGACTGAATTTTCTGCATGAGAACTGTAACCCCCCAAAAGCCTCTGCACGGGTCATCCTGCAGCGGCAAAGAGGAGGATGAGGGGAGCCAGGGGTGCAGGACCAGGTCTGCAGCATCCCCCTGGCCACACAAGTGCTGGAAGCAGGAGACACCCAGCTCATCGCAGGACAACTTGCAAAGCTCCTCCTAACCCCATGAGGCTGGGCAGACACTGAACCCTCCAGGCTGCCCCCCAGAGTCAGACACATCTTTCAGCATATGCATAAACCCAGGCATGGGAAGACAGGTGAGAAGCCACCCTTACGAACGACCGCCAGCAGCCCTGCGAGATGCTGGGCACACCACGGCTTCGGTAACCTCTTTTTTTCCAACTCTGGATGCCGGCACATCACAAGGAGGCACAAGTGTAAAAGAAGATGAATGCTCAGGAACAATAAAGCATTCTGCATGCTCCCCCGTGGCTGTTACCACGGGTCTGAGAACCCTCATTCCCAGCACGGGGCTCAAGCTCAGGAGGTAATGGGGGCAAAGCCCGTGCAGGGCTCAGGACACCAGGCACCTTAACTGGCTTTTCGGTGCTCACTAAACCAGCCATGACTTCCCAAAATCAGAACTATTTTAGACCTCATACCTCATTCTAAAAGGGTCATCACAGGCTGCCCATGACAGTGGTGGAGTCCCAACCCCTGGAGGGATTTAGAAGCCATGTAGATGTGGTGCTCAGGGACGTGGGTTAGTGGTGGCCCTGGCAGTGCTGGGTTAACGGTTGGACTCAGTGGTCTTTTCCAACCTAAACAATTCTACAATCAGCTTTTTCTATGTCTCCACTGAGAGCTGCCAAACATGACAAAAGAAGAGCAAATAGGAGGGGGCCCATGCAGGGCAGGGGATGTGTCACCCCCAACACGTCATGTTCTACCTCGACACCGACCTCCTGTCGCTGGCTCATCGCCCGGGCTCATCGCCCGGGCAGCCACTACCACCACTGGTTTTGAGAGCCAGGCAGACAATGAGCTGTTAGGAAACCCCTTGTAAAGCTGCTCCTGCCTGCCCAGAGCAGAGGACAGCAGTACTCCCCGCAGCCCTCACACACAGAGGGGATGTCCCTGGCACCCAGGGAGACGCCGGGAGCTGCCTCGGTGGGGGCAAACCCTGTGAAGGGTGAGCTCTGCCAACCAGTCCCACGTCAGTAGCTCCTGAGGCAAGGTTCTACAGGGCTAACGCAATTAACGAGCACAGGGCAAGCTTTTAACACATCCCACCTACAAGCACATAGTCTCTAAATTTCTGGCTCTGTGTATTTGCGGCTTTGCCCAGCACAGCTTCCTCCGTGAAGATGCTCCGCCAGTTCCGTAACCACAGCCAAGCCAAGAGTGCTGGGCAGGGCTCCAGAAGAAATGACCGCAGACCCCCCGCTTCCACTCCCCAGTTCTGACCCCTGCCCCAACGGTGACACTTTCTGCCACCAACAGCTGCTCCACTTGAAAATCAGGACCTGAACAGAGAGTTCCTTTGTGCCATGGGCTGCTTTGCTCTGCTGCCAGAGCCCCAAACCCCGGCATCGTCCCGAGGTGGGGAGGGGACAGTTTCGGCACCGAGGTCTGGCTGGAAACCACCCCCCACACCCCCCGCAGCCCCCCGGCGTCGCCGCGCGCTGCTGGCGGCTGACGCGACTGATGGATTTGACTGAAGGTAGCCAAACTGTCACTCAGGAGGTGCCCCCTTGGTACCTCTTCTGGCTGGATCTACTTGAGGGTGGGCTTGCCTGAGCCGCTCCTGTCAGGGATTTCAAAGGGAACAAGCGGCTGAATGCGGATCTGACAGCTCGGCCGAATTAGGGCTATTTGCATGCTAATTTCCACCGTGCTTAACTCACTGGCAGACCTAGAGCGAGAAGCAGCCTCTGCATGTTTGGAACAATGCTTGACTGATCTAGCTGCGCTAACGAGCAAATTATGGTAATTTTGTTATTACAAATGCATAGAAATTTCCGAAGAGTGGAGCAATACAATATGTTTTCCCTCCTCCTCCTCACTCCTAAATACGGACCCTTTTGTTTGTACACACTTTGCCTTGCTTACTGATGTTCAGATATGCACGGCGTCTCACCTCCATGGGAGGAGGCAGAAATGACGCAGGATGCAGGGACCACCGGCACCCTTGGCTGGTGCGAAGCAGCAGAGAGCCTCGTTGGTGGAGGGCTGAGAGGGACCGACGCCAGCTGAGGATGGGCTCTGGAAGAGGAAGGTGGGTTCGGGAACAGCAGATCCAGAGGCTGCTGGCTTCCCAGCACTTCACCTTCTTGCCCTCTTCAGCGTAATTTCCAAATCAATTTAATGAAATAACATCTGACAACATCATATTGAAAACAACATGAATTTTATCTATATTGTCTACAAGCGCAGTAATTATATTTCTGGGAGGTGGACACCAAAACGTTTCTCCAGGCTTCCAAGATGCTGGCAGACCCTCACTCAAAACGTACACAAGCAGCAGATAAACACACACCATTTACTTAACTGCTTCATTATTAATTAAGGGCATCATTTATCGGATGATTTGCAATCTGGTATTGCCCCAAGATATTTGCGACGGCATGTCGCTTTGCTCCATCACATGTGATGAAACTTCTCCAGGATTTGCCTTGCGAGATTACAGAAGGCACCTTTGTGGAGCTGCCCTAGACTGGGAAAAAAAACCCAGTAAATTCAATTCACCAGGGAATGCCAAACATGAGTACTTCTGCCCTTTGGCAGTGGGTCGTCTGGCCACGGTGGTGGAAGCTGTGGATGCTTTTGTGTGCATCTGCAGTAGGTGAAGGTGGTTTTGGGGCACGCTGAGTCTGGGCTACCACGAGCTGCAAAAAGTGGCGACAAGTGGCACAAAAAAAATGAAATGCCCATAACCTGAGCAGGGACACCCTTCTCCACGGCAACAGCAGCACGAAGCAGGTGGAGCAGATGGCAAATGAACTTGGGAGTCACCTCCATGCTCCAAGGAAGTAACTTGCAAACTTTGCGCTTCACCAAAGAAATGTAAAGGTTTATTAACCCAAGAAATGTTAAGGTTTAGTCCTCATTTTTCTCTAGGTCCTTCTAGCACAAAGGGCTTGATTCTCCCTTCCCTTTCAGCGGCCACAGCAGCATCATTGTCCAAGCAGCCAAGTGGTTCCAGACTTCAGCTGCCAGTGGAGCAAGGATCTGCTTCGGCTGCACCCTTGGTCATCCCACATGCTGTAACTTGCTTTCTCCACCCGTTTTCAAGTGTTTTACCTCCCAGTTGCCTCCATTTCTTTACTGCTGCATGCCAGGAGACTACAAAATACTACCGCAGAGGTGGAGCCACAATAAATAACAAGAACACATGAAAACAACTACAAATAAAGTCTTCAGGGTGTCAGAGGGGACACCAAACCCCACCAACCCTGACGGGCTTTGTTCCGGAAATTCTAACACCCAATCGCTGCCTCCCGAGGTGACATCATCTCACTTCTTCTCCGTGTTAATATCCACTAGCCACAAGGAAAAAAAAATAAAATCTGAAACCCACATGTTTAGTTTCCCAACATCACCTCCTTCTGGTTTGCACATTAGAACCAGCACCTTCTCCCGGATAAAAGATTGCTAACGACACCATTGCTATTTTTTATGCTTTTCTTTTCAAAGCCCAGTTTTGAATGTCACTGTTTTCAGGTCCCTTTAGTCGGGTAATTGCACATAGACTTCATATAAAGGAAATTCATTTGTTCAGGGTCACTGCATGGTTTTTCATTAAAAACAAATTACCGGTGTTCAGAAAGGACATCTGGGTTTCAAGAGTCCCATTAATGACTATATTTTCAGCATCACTATTCCGGACAGTCTACCCTTTCCTGTCACCCACCGGGAGCAAAGGAGACGAGGCAAATGACAGTTCCAGGGAAGGCAGCGGGGGTGGCGGTGTGGGGGCTCCGTCCACCAAGACAGGGAGGGGTAAGAGGGAGGAAGCAGAGCCTGGGGTGCAGGGGCTGCTGTCCCAGCACTTTCAATGCCAGAGCCAGAACACATGTTGAAGTGAACGATCATGGCTACTTGAGCATCACCTTCCTCCAGCTCAGCCTGGTGGAGAGGGCACGCAGATGGTGAAACTGGGCACGGGCATGGTTTGCCCAAGCCCTTGCCCATCTCTCACCATCCCAGCTGAGGGGAACTGCCTTGAACCGCCCAGCCTTGGTGGGGACCCAAAGGGGACACAGCTCCTGATCCTCAGACGAGGCACACAAGCTGCAGTTCCGGCACCGCTCCTCGTGCCTTCCCCTCTGTCCCCATGCTGATGGTCACGGCCTTCCCCACATGTGGGAGGACACAGACCTTCAGACACGTCTCGGGATCAGTCCCACGGACACCAGTCATCATCCGTGGAGAGACACCTGACTCAGAGCCAGAAACAGGCTGGTGGTGCATGGAGCAAGAGAGGACCAAGAAAAGCTCCCAGGTCAACAGCACCGGTCCCCGGCCCCGCACCAGCCCTGGCCAGCAGTGTCCCAGAGCTCACAGGAGGAGGAGCTGTGCCTGAGAGAACATGCAGCCTCCCAAGGGGGTAAAATCCCTGCAAATACTTCATTTCCCGGCAATGTGCTCCTAACCAGCTGCGGCTATGCTCCTAAAGCCAAACCTGCAGATGTGAGGCAGGAATGTGGGCAATAAGAGCACAAAGAACAGCATCACCTCCACCAGAAGAGCCAGATAGTCCTGGGGCTGTCCCTTGGGAGAGGGGTGAGCAGAGTCGGGCGGCAGCAGGCTCCGGGCACAGGATGGGATGGAGAAGATGCAGTTGCCTCTGCCTGCTCTTCCCAGGTGGGAAGAGGAAAACACTGCTCCGCGTTTCTAAAGCGACAGCACATTAGAGGCACAACCACAGCGTGAACAAATAATAACAATAACACCAAATTATTGCAGATAATTTCTGCATATAGCATCTCATTCACCTGCGGGATCCTGTGCCCCGAGGTGGTACCAAGACCACGAACCAAGTAGGAACCAGCAGCAGATTAAACATCTCAACAATAAGAACGTACAGAGAGCTACACTAGGCAAAGCAAACATTTACAAGGGATATAAACTCTCATGCTTCAAGGCATAAGAATCACAGAATCATAGAAACATTCAGGTTGGAAAAGACCCTTGGGATCATCAAGTCCAACCTATAACCCTACTCAGCAAAGCTCACCCCTAAATCACCTTTCCCAACACCACATCTAAACCATCTTTAAACACCTCCAGGGATGGGGACACCACCACATCCCCGGGCAGCCTATTCCAGTGCCTGACTGCCCTTTCTGTGAAATTTTTTTCCTAACATTCAGCCTAAATTTACCCTGTTGCACCTTGCGGCCATTCCCTCTAGTTCTACTACCAGTTACCTGTGAGAAGAGACCAGCACGAACCTCTCTAAAATGTCCTTTCAGGCAGTTGCAGAGAGTGATGAGGTCTCCCCACCAGATGATGAGGATTACAGAGCATTGTCCACATTGGGCAAGATGCTCCAGGAGCTGCTCCATCCCCTGCACTGGCTGCAGGAGGCGGCTGTCCCTGGATCCCGCAGCTCTCCCTGACAAGATGCCATGCGACGCCATCAACCCTCTGCCTGCTCCCAACATGCCCAGTAACATTCACCTACAGTCACCAATTTTATGCCTCCCCCCTTTCGCTCCTGGTCTCCTGGAGGAGGAGGTGAGTCAGGGCTGCAGCAGCGTTGAGACCATTGTCATGGGTGGGAGGAAGAATGTCAGGGGAGACTTCTCCCCATACCCTCTTTTGAACTGTTTGGAAACAGAAGTGCTGAGGCACTGACGGGCTGACTCCTGTTCTTAGCTCTGCCTCAAAGTGGTTCCAAAGAAGGTTTATCAATATAGCAATAGGATTTTTATATATGGAATCACAGGATCATAGAAACATCAGTATTGGAAAGGACCTTAAGATCATCAAGTCCAACCTACAGCCCTACACCAGCCTAACACCAACCACCTCCTAAAGTGCCACATCCAGCCATTTTTTAAACACGTCCAGGGATGGTGACTCCACCACCTCCTTCGGTAACCCATTCCAATGCTTCACCACCCTCACGGTGAAGAAGTTTTTCCTAATATCCATTCTAAACTTCCCCTGGCACCACTTGAACCCATTCCGTCTTGTCCTATTGCTGTCCATTAGGGACAAGAGGCTAACACTCGTCTCACTATAGCTGCCTTTCAGGGAGTTGTAGAGAGCAATAAAGTCTCCCCTCAGCCTATATATACAAATACATATATATAAAATACATACTAAGAGAAGCTGTCCGGACAGCTTCCTTCCAGACCCCGGTGGGGACTCAGGGCTGTGCCGCTCAGCGTGATGGGGTGCAGTGCAGAGGTGCCCCACTGTGCACCTGTGTGCAGCCCTGGCACCTCTGCTTTTCCTCTTCTCCTCCTGTTAATAGCTTAGTGACTCCCCTTCAGCAGCAGGCAGAAGCACATGAAGTCTCAATTCTCCAGCACATTTTCACCGCTGTCAGAGTCAAAACATTGAATCACAAGACGAAGGGGTATTTCAGGACTTGGAACATCTCTCGGAGGATGAGCAATAAGGTCAGAGAAGGATGCTCAGGCTTTCACCCAGCCTGGCCTGGACAACCTTTGGGGATGGAGACTGCACAGCCTCTCTGAGTGACCTCTTCCACTGCTGGACTTTCCTCGTTGGGGAAAACCTCCTGCTCTGCCATGTCCCAGAAGTCCCTTTGGTGGCTCCCCAGCCCTTTCCTTGGTGAAGCGCTCCCCTCCCTGGCCCAGGACATCGGGTTTGTCCCTGTCCCTTTGGTGGCTCCTCAGCCCTTTCCTTGGTGAAGCACTCCCCTCCCTGGCCCAGGACATCGGGTTTGTCCCTGTTGGATTTCATGCTCCTGCCTCAGCCCACTCGGTGCCTTCATGTCACATCCCCACCGTGGAGCATGCTGATGGCGCTCCTGAGCCTGGCAACACCTCAAACCCTGACCACGTGTGCTCCTTCCCAGTGCTGGAGATTTAAAACAGCTTACTTGCACAATATTAGAACTAATGGTGGTATTGCTTAAAATTACGATGAATTGAAACTTGTTTTGTATTATGATTGACATTGTTTAGAATGAGTAGACAGATTTACTGAAGCCTTAGGCCCAGACTGTGGACTTTTACCCAAGTACTGATGAGCTCAGGCTGAAGAAAGGTCCAGAAACCAATGCGAAGTGAGAAAAGAAGATCAGCTGCACCCTCTAGTTAGGAAAAGAATGCCCACCTGGAGAGAGAGAAGGGCTCCAGTGAGTAAGGAGCAGACCCCAGACCCCAATATTACTATTGGACCAAACCGCCATGTGAGGGGAGGGGAACTGGGATTGTAATGGTGGAACTGCCGGGGGATTTCTGTGTTCTGGGTCCATTTCCGGGGTTCCCAGCTCAAGCTGGAGTAACCTGACTCTGTGGCAGAACCCAGGATCCGAGCTCTTTACAGTCAGGGCCGAGCCTGGATCCAGTGGCACCGAGACTCATCTCCATGAGGAAGCTCAGAGAGCAAGGGGGTCCAGCCTGACCCTTGCCACTCGGCAGGAGGGTCTTCCTGGGCTCTTCTGGAACACCTGGTTGCGGGTAAAGATGCTAACAAGGACAGGAACCTGCAGGACATGAAACCATCACCCCCCCGCAGCGCAGCATCAGCCACCACCTCCAGGTACAACCACCCGACCTGCTTTTTGCCCGTCTGTCTGCCCGCCTGTCCACCCTGCAGCATTTCTGTGGTGCCGTCAGAGCACAGTGGTCTGCTGCAACCCCAGTGCCTCTTGAGAGAGCTCCTCTGCGTGGTGACAGCCACCAAAGGGCAGGAAAAGCCTGTGGGGACAGTGATCTGTAGAGAGAATGCATTTATGGGAGCCCCAAGCGATGCCAGCTCTCGGTTCCTAAAGCTCTGGATTGAAATCAAAGCCACGCATTTGCTTGTTTGGTGCCTTTAGAGGACAGTATTTGATTAATTTATTCTCCAGGCCACAAGCCTGCATTTACAAGCTACATTGAAAAAAAAAGAAATTCCCTGTTGATGCATAAGCCTGTTTTTGCAGGGAGAGGAGGGAGGAGCTTGTACCAGGCACGGGCATGCAGCGGGGACAGGCTCCCGTGTGCGTCCTCGCCTGCGGAGAGGCAGGACCCAGGGTTGGCACAGCAAGAAGCCTCTGCTGGTCAGATGAGGCTGGAGAAGAGACAAGTACAGAGAGAGAAGCTGAACCCACACAGGTCTTGCTTCCATCCTGGAAACGCTGGGAAGCGACAGTCCCTCCATCCCTGGGAGCGTGGCGAGGGATGGGTCTGCCCACGGCAGCACAGGCGATGGCAGCAGCAACAAGCATCCAACAAAACACCGCCTGTGTCTTATCGTGTCTACATTTCTCCCATGCCTCTAAGCACTTAACTCACACAATTACTTAATTACAAGCAGAAATTCACAGCTAACGATGAAAAACCTTATCAAGGAAGCACATTTCTAGCAGAGGCTCTGCAAACTACAATAAAGGCAACTGCAGGCTGTGAAATGAATCCCTCAGGGCTGGTACCACAAACGTGAGCCCTTGCTCGGGCACAGAGCACCACCAGCCTCTTGGGTGCTTTCCCTAGAGAGGCTCTGGAACTGGTCCTCCAAAGGACAGGAGTCCAAGAAGGATTGAGAAGGTATATTGGATGCTAGTTAGCAAATTCTCACTTAAATGAGAAGGAGAACCTACAGGAATTGCAGCTGACCTTCACACTAGCTGGAGCAGAAGGTTGTTATTAAAGGAACCAGTGAGAGAAACAGTGCAGTTACTCAATATAATGGGTCACACAAGCCTATGTGTAGTTAAAAATAAAATCTATTACTCAGGAAAATCAGCTCGGATGACTCTACATCACCCAAACCCTCACTGCCTCGCCTCTGGCCAAGTCCCACACCGTGTGGTTCTGCTACCCCACAGTGAACATCCAGTAACTCCCCAAATGAGAAGGAAGAGCAAGTATTCCCCTCAGATGGGGAAAGGACTGGGGCTCTCAGCTGGATTTTTGTTGAAAGGTGCTCAGAAAGAACGCAGAGATTCCCCAAAGCCTCCAAATCTACACTTTCACCAGGAATGATGCATTGAACACAGCTGGGTTTCAGACGTTCACTCTCAGCAGGAGGATGCTCCTGGAGAAAGGGGGGCTCAGGGCATCAGTGAAAGACTGGACTGGGGCTGGAGAGGACCTCTGCATCCCCAGACATGGATGTGACCAACCAAGTGTGCTGCTCCCCAGGCTTCCAGGTGTGATTGCTACGGAGATGACGGAAGTTTGGGTCCTCACCTGACGTGGGCAGTCGAGCACACCATCGCCGTTGGGTTGGGCTGGCTGAGGACCAACAACTTTGTCTGTATGCATGTGCGTCCACGAGAAATGGCCCAAAACAAGGACCAAACCTCATGCTCTTGTTGAGCAAGACTTGCTTTCAAGGGTGTGCTTTTTATTCTCACTTCTCCCAAAATGCATCGAATACCCTTTCAGCAGCAACTCCCGAAGTTACATTTTATGGGTAAAAACCTGGATCCTACACAACCTATGATCTGACTTCCACAGCCAGTTTCTCCCTGCAATGCATACATGAAATGGCTGATGTCTTCTCAACTCCTCACTGTTCTGGTAGAACCCAATTTGCAGAATATAACCAAGGCTGGTAATAACGACTAATCCGGAAAGAGCCTGGGCATCTGATCACAGCTTCTGTCCCACTTTTCTATTACAAGGAGTTTTTTCGTAATCACCATCTCCTCGAGCCATGCAATTACAAGTGAGACCCCTGGGGGATTTTCCTCAGTGAGCCTCTGACCTGGCTGACTCCAAGGAGCTGCCCACCACACAGCTCCTGCCACCCGGCACCGATCACTGCGGGGCTCCAAGAGGAGAAGGAAGTTACAGAAATACAGAGTCCTGATGACAACTCAGCGACCCCCAGGCGTGAGCTGGATGGGCACATTTTGCAGAGAGAAAGGACACGTCCAGCCCTAGCAAGAGCCAGCAACTTCACCACTGGGATGTGATGTGGTCGGAAAAAAGAATCGGGTTAGACCAAAGCCTGTGTCAAACAGGAAGAGTCTGACACGGTGCTGGAGTCACCATCACAGAATCACAGAATCACAGAATGTTCGAGGTTGGAAGGGACCTCGAAAGATCACCCAGTCCAATCTCCCTGCCAGAGCAGGGTCACCCAGAGTAGGTGATACCCTTGAGGGATTTAGAAGCCATGTACATGTGGTGCTCGTGGACATGGGTTAGTGGTGACCTCACAGTGCTGGGTTAACGGTTGGACTCGATGGTCTTAAAGGTCTTTTCTGACCTAAACAATTCTATGATTCTGTGACTCCCAGGCTCCACAGAAGGGAAGAGCCTTCCAGCATCCTAGCACAAACTGTTTGCTCTGGCAGCCCACAGGCTGGATCACACAGGACTGCTCACCCTCCCCTTCCCCTCCAGAGCCATGGAATCTGCCTCGCGCTCGTCTCGGTGCAGAGCATCCACGCGCTACTCCTGGAGCGCTGTCTTTTCCTTCTCCTTTTGCTTCATTTCCCCCATTCCTCCCTGATTCGAAGACTCACCCGGCACCATTCCTGTCAGCGCGGGAGCGGAGTAGCTGCCCTGTCCAGCAGGAGGGACGTGCGGGGGGTATCCTGGGAGAGTTGTGCTTGCCAGCTCGCGACCTGAGGAATCAAACCAACAAATCACCACGTGAGCGTCACGACGAGCCGACACGGTTTTACATCTCCCCGAGCGCCCAGAACACAGCCATGCATTTGTCATCGCGGCTCGGCCAAGGCCAGCGTGGGATTTCCAGCCTGGCAGGGAGGGGAGGCACGGCTCTGCTTGCTCTATAAGCTGCCACTAAGCTCCGACAAAGTGAGAGACGGGAAGGGGAAGAGCAGAGCTCCAGGGGGAGCAGAACGCGCCCGCCTGAATGCCGGCTGCTCGCCCCTATTCCCAAGTTACCCCCAAAGCTCAGATCTGTAAAATCAGAAAGCAGCAAAATGTGAAATAACACTGATCTTAATGACACTTTCCCCAGAAAACTCTCTGGAAAATCACAGTACATGAGCTGATGGTTTGCAGAGATCTAAATACCATGCACGACATTGTTTTTACCTCTTACTAAAGCCAGCTAAAAAAAAAAACAAAACCAAAAAAACCAAGACACAAACACAAAACATTGAGACGTGAAGACAGCCTAAATATAGTTTCTGTGGTGGCAGGAGAAGGATCAGATCTGCAGACACCGCCTGACGTGGTGCTCTTTACTCAGATCAGAGAAAGAGGCCTTTTTATTCAAGTACCCACAGGTCTCCCACGGAAAAGCCCGCTCAGAAAGCAGGCAGCAAGGCATCCCCCCTCTCCCTCCTGAACCAGGGGCTGTGGGAAGCCCCCGCCCCAAGGAGGCTCCTCAGAGCCCTGCTCAGGCTCCAGCTGGCTCTGAGATGCTCTTGGCCCAAAAACTGCTCATGAGCCAGGCAAAAATCACAGTTTCTTCATTGAAACGTGGTGCATCAGCTCGCCAAGAGAAATTCAGTGAGGCTGTTGATTTTAACACCGCCGACAAGAAGAAATGCACCAATTCCACGTTCAACTTGTTTTCCGTAGGCATTTGATTTTATGACAGTGTTTTTTTTCAAGACTCTAGAGTTCGGAGAGGTTGAAACTATACACTTTCCTATAAGCCAAAACCAATTTTTTAACTTTTTCAGTTGGCAGGGGTTTTGAGCCATGATTTTATTCCGAACCGATCTAAAAATAAAATCTAAAAGTCCTTCCCCCCCTCCCCCCCCCCCCCCCCCCCCCCCCCCCCCTCTTTTTTTTTGTTACCAGCAAGGAAATGAGACCTCAACTGATGAGATGAGAGGCAGGAAGCGGAGTTATTGCAAATTGCTGCTCACCACCCCCGGGTCACGGCCACACCGCCCCTGTCCCCCCCGCCTCACCCCCCATGCCAGGACACGCTGGGGACATGGGCAACACCCCAGCCATCTCTCAGCACATGCCCCACTTTCCTCGGCATTCTGCATCCACAAATCGGGACGCGTGCCGTTCCTCTCAGGCCCTTCCTACAGAATATTTATGGTGCATCCACATCCTGAAAAATCCGAGGTTCAAAACAACGGATTAATTTGCTCTCTGGTTCTAGGGGGAAGGCGGATCCCTCACGGAAGGGCATCATGAATTCTAATTACTCAGTTGCAGGCAGAAAATGGCTCTTTTAGATTAAAATGTTCTCCCCCTGTCGCTGTCCTGCTTCCTTCTCTCCCGCACAAAATTAAGCTCTGACTACATCGTCTCTACAGCCTGGGGAAGGCAAAAGTATCTGTGATCTACTTAAATTTGGTGCCAGAAGAAAAGCCTAGCCCCAGCACTGGCAGGGACCACTGGCCCTTGACTTAGGGCTGGTCCTAGCGCAGGAGAGCGTCTCCCAGCTTGACTTCTCTGCTGGTGCTGCCACCCAGGAGCCTGCAGTGGCCCACGAACACTGGTGGACAAACCCAAGGTCTCTGGTGGACCCAGTGACCTTCGCTCTCCTAGTCCTCCTCAGACATACGGTGTCACCACAGAGTAGTGCAACATCTCCTGTTTCCAAGGTGTCCAGGTCTGTGGGCGAGCTCCCTGTCCTGACCTGTTCCACACTGATCCCTCCCCACTTCTCACTTTACAACAGCTGCTAAAAAAAACCCCACTGCCCTACAATTTACTTCAATACATTGAAATACTACAACATTTTCTTTGCTTTCACCAAGGGCACCGTCACCGGCAGCACCGTTAGGATCATTGTCAAGGGCACTGAGCAATGCAGTCAGCTCTGGAGAAACCAACAAAAGGAGGATCTCAAGTCCGCTGTAAATCAACACATCACGCATTCTGTTCTGCAGGTCTTGCCTGGTTTCCATCACATCCAATTTCCAAATTAAACATTCTGGCATCTTTCAACGAATGTTTACAGCAAAGTCACCACAGCTAGGCCTGGGAGGTGGCCAAGGGGGCTGGCAAAAGGTGACCAAGGGCACAGCTCCAAGTGTTGCAACCCCATCTCATCCTCTCAACTGCATCTGATGTGCTTGCCTCCCAAAAAAGAGTGGAGCATCCCCATCCTCTACGAGATTTCCCCCCAATATTGGCAAGGTTCAGTTGCACTGAAATAACTGATTTCGGAGAAACACTTGCAACCCTGGCACAGAAAGGATAAAAAGCAGCTTCCAGCCCAAGGTGTTCCCACCCTCCTGCTGTGGGCAAAGCAGCCAAGAGGAAACAAACATCTGTGTTTTAGCAGTGGGCCATGAACACACAGAGACCAAGGTCCTTCTACACACACTGATTCCTAAATTCTTTGGCCTGGGCTTGTTTTTAAGACTATTTTAGATGCCTAAATTTGGAGACAGGGCACAAGTGTCTGTGGGCAGAGCTGCCTTCTTCCCTGCCTCGCTGGTGTCGTGCAGGACAGAGCACTGAGTGCCAGCTCCAGTCTGTGGAGAAGCTTAACTGGAGCAGAGTCTAGCAGGACTTTCCAAGAAACTTTTCTGCCAACACTGAGGCCACTGCCTAAAGCTGCAGCTACCCAAACACCTTCCTGCATCTTGCCTGGGTGGCCTGCCCATGGAGAGGCTGGTAGCCCCAGCAGTGTTGGTACCTTCAGCGGTATCTGCTGGCCTGTAACTTCTTCCGTGATGGAGGGAGCACACAGCAGCTGTTGGGCCCATTCAACCTGGAGGAGGTGGCGGGGAGGAGAAGACAGGGTCCTCTTCGCCCCACCACCTCCTCCAGGCCACGTCGTTGAGGTCCTCCACATTTCCGGAGAACATCTCCAAGGGGTGCACCAGCAAGGCAGCCCTGACCTATCGCTCATTCAGCCCCTGGACGAGAAATGTCTTAGGGGAGCAGGTCTAGATGACCTGTGCAAGAGAGGCTGTGTTCAAAACACACACTATATACCATGCTCACATTACTGAAGGTGAACAGGTCCATGTTCTGTGAGTAGGAAGCGGGAGTAGGAAGCGGTGAGACTGACAGTGTCCTTCCCAGGATGGGAAGCGTGCTCTTTTCCCCACCACGGACGGGTCCCAATCCAGCTCTGTCTCTGCCAGAGCTGACCTTGCCACAGATGTTTCCCACCACACCAGCAGAGTGAAGCTCCATCCCTTTGCCTTCAGCAGCACCTGGGACACCCTAGGCCCAGGCTGCCAAGGCCAGCAGGTGAGGATCTGGAGACTTCAGCTGCAGCCAACATATTCTGGAAGCTCAGGAGAGGGTACAGCAGACAGGTGTGATGCTGAGGAGATGGGCTGCCACGACTGCAGGCTGGCGTGCCCCTGATGCCACATGCCACACCACTTCCCTGCAGGGTCCTATTTCTGCGAATCAGGGAGCAGAGTTCACCATTCACCAGGGCAACAACTAAGCCAGAGACTGGTCTAGCATAGGCTGATGGATATAGGATAAAAGTAGTTATTACACCAGAAGTGATGTTTGGACAAAAAACCACGAGTATGGGATCATCTGTGCTCCACAACCCCTGCCACAGCATCACACAGATACAGGAAAACAACCCCTCCTTGAAAGGCAAAGACGCAGAGCAGAAGAGACCTGAGGTCAAGATGACAGGAAAAGACTCCACCCCGGAGCTGGAGATGAAGAGTTCATTTTCAGTTTTAAGTACGAGCTGCTCTCCCCCTCAGAGTCTCAGCCTCCCATCTCTCCAATGGAGAAAAACGTTCAGACTTCCTCGGTGAGCCGTTGCGGGTCTGAGGGATGGAACAGGCTGCAGCACAGTGAGCCACACAACCTTCCAAACGCCTTTCCCACCCTGCCGTACTACAGCAAGGACAGACTTGCCAAGCGGCCCCTCGGGCGGGCAGGTAGCAGTGAGAGGTTATCAGCATCACCTCGTCACAAAATCACAGAATTGTCAGAGCTCGAAGGGACTAAAGAAGGGTCACCCAGAGCAGGTCACACAGGACTGCATCCAGGTGGGGTTTGAATGTCTCCAGAGAAGAAGACTCCACAACCTCCCTGGGCAGCCTGTGCCAGGGCTCCGGCACCCTCACAGTAGAGAAGTTCTTCCTCATGTTTAAATGAAACTTTCTGTGTTCCAGCTTGCACCCATTGTCCTGTCACTGAGCACTACTGAAAAGAGTCTGACTCCATCCTCCCTGCACTCGTCCTTTAGATATTTATAGACACTGATAAGGTCTCCTCTCAGCCTGCTCTTCTCCAGGCTAAAGAGTCCCAGCTCTCTCAACCTCTCTCAGTTCCTGGTGATAGTGTGGAGCTGCACATGAGGAGGTGACACAGGCACCACGCTGCCCTGCAGCATCTCACAACTGTTCATGCCACCGAGCCAGGGGTCCCCCAGAGGTCGAGCAGCTGAAGCACTCTGGCTGCCTCCGCACAGCGCCAGCACTGAAATACTGGAGGGTTGAGACGACTTGGTTCTCCTGCCCTGAGAAAAGGTCTCAGCCTGCAGCCCCAGCTCCCTGCAAAGCCCCAATGAGCCCGAGTGCAATCACTGCTGCTCTCAGGGAGCTGCCCATGCCGCCAGGATCACATGTTCCTGGGGCTCCCCAGTGTGGGACCAGCACATCCAACTGGAAACACCCAATGTCACACCAGATAAACCCATTCAAAGAGCAGCTGGGGACCATGTAGCCAGACAGCAAAGGCACCCAAGGGACGGGGAAGCACCAGCACCCTGGCTGGCATCAGGCAGAACAGAGAAACCAACTCTGCTGCAGATGCTCCCGCACATACCCAACCATCGTGAGCTCAGCACGATGGGAAGAAAAGTTGCACATCTTCTCCAGTCTTACACACACCCTTGCCAGGATTCACCTCATAAACCAGAATATGATAATGGAGAATAATAACAGTATTGGCTGGCACCGGGGGACCTGTGAGCACAGCCACATGTTGGAGTGCTTGGCTCTCCCTGCAGGAGATGAGCAACGAACACCCACCAGGAGCTGGCAGCGCACTCGTGCTGGAAGCAAACTGCCATTTCTCAGAAAAAAGTTCAAGTAAGTGATCTTCTTCCATAAAAAATTATTTCACAGGCAGCTGCAGGAGAGGTCAGGGATGCTGCGCTGAGCAGAGTGTGAGAGGCGCTTGGGCATCAGTGAGCGTCCCCGCTGCAGGAGGAGCTGCCCAAGGCTGAGCTGGGGCAAAGAGCATCCTGCAGCAGTGAAGGACTCCACTGTCGCCAGACCGCAGTGAAATAAAAACACCAACGAGGGAGCAGTTCAGAAGCATTTATCAGCTCATCCACCTTTTTTTTTTTGAAAAAAGAAAAATCAAAAGACGGCAAAGAGCGTTTCCAAGTGTGTCTTTGTATACTACTGTGTGTAAACGTGAATCCAATTAACTTCAAATTTAACTACTAATGAAATTATCTCATTTTGCTATCATCTCAGCTCTCATCCATGGCAGTAATTAACCACTGGGGGTTGTCACTCCCAGACACATGACACGAGGACTTCCCCAAGCTCAGGTGCTTCAAACCCTTGCAGAATTCATTACCCTGACAGTGTGAAAACCCTTCACTTTCAATACCACAGGGCACCAACATGCTTTTTTCCCTTTATCTAACTGATTGCCGGTAAGAGTGTGAAAGAAATGAACCCACTGGAGAGGTAATTAATTACTGCACAGGATCCATTAGAAAATGCAGGGGTTCAGGTGGTGGGGAGGGGGATTACAGAGTCCCTTTGCCACTGCCTCTGGATCATCCACAACATCAGTGGGATTGGTGGCTTTCCTCCCCAAGACGCACCACAAGAAACCAAGCCCTCACCCATCTCTCTGTGCTTCACAGCAGTGGTGAAAGTGCCATCGGCTCAGCAGCATGGCCAACAACCAAACCAGAGACCCCCCCTGGCTCCATGCAAAGGATGTTGCCTCACCTGACCCTTCATGCCCTTCCGGAAAAAAAATGTTTAAAAATGCAGGTTTATGCTAAACGAAGCAGAAAGGAAGAGATCCCTCCGCACTCGGAGCGAGGGAGCAGCGCCTTACATCCAGGGATGCAACCACTCAACGGTCGTGAAAACAAATCCAAGGCAGAGATGGTGTTTTGGGAACTGCTTCATGTCTGGGAAGAACTCCAAATTTCCAACCTATTTCAGTCAAACCTGTTACCAGAACTGACTTTTCTTCTGAAAAAGACAGCTCCTGCTTAGACAAGCTCTCCTTTTGTCCAGTGAAGATTTTGATAATGATCATATTCAAAAGAAAATCACCCTATTATCATCATCTTACAGTAAACGCTTTGGCCAAATGCACAACCCCATTAGCAGAAGGACCTGACCAGCTCCATCATCCAGTTCCTGCTCGCCCTGATGCCTGGGGACACCCCTGTCACACCCAGGCTTCTTCCAGGGCAGCTGCCCACCCCAAACTAGAGACAAGCACTTAAAAAAAATAATCTGCTTTTATCACATTTGACGCCTCCCGAGCGAGGAGCGTAAGCCCACGTGGCTGGTTACTGCAGTTTTTGAGAGCCCAAACCCAGGCTGTGAACTGAGTTCTGCTCCTCCTGGGTTGCATTACACAGATGTGGCCACAACTGGGCACTGCTCCACGCTCAGCACCTCCACCATCACTGCCTCGGGTCCAAAGCGCACATCTGGTCCTGCCCAGATGTGTCTCGGACTTTGTATCTCACCAGTGCATGCCACCAACGTGTCCTGCTGACGCATCCCACCAGCGGTGCGTCCCACCACTGCGTCCTGATCCCGGATCCCGCAGAGACATCAGCATCGCATCTCGCCCCGTTACGCTGGGAAAGGAGACTTTGCTGACACAGGACCCTGACATGCCAAAACGCCGCTGCTAATGAATAACTTCCCTCTCATGCTCATCTAGCTCTATTTGTGGGCATCAAACCCAGTGCGGTATGCTTACCGCGATGAGTTACTTCTCCTGCACCTAATTAGAGGCAGATAAAACAGTGGTAACACACAGATCACCTGTAATGATTTTGCTGACTCGATTATTCTTCTGACAATTAGCTCTGGCTGCCAAAGCCTCACAGGAATGTCAAAGTCTACTTCCTACAAAGCAGGTAATGTCACAGGTGTGACCATGAAATCAATAATGAGGCATAGCTCTTGCAGAGGGCATCCAGGTCAGATGGAACAGCCCTTAAATTAAACATTGATAAGCAGAACACAATTATCCATCATGTTTAAGTGCCTGCGTGAAATTAGCAGCCAGGGAACGGGAGCAGTGGGGGAAAGATTAGTGGAGGAGGCATTGAAATGCACAGTGTCCACCGTGACTGGGGCTGCAAGGGCTTGTGACAGCGGCACCGTAATCCGCTATCACAGCCATAAAATTCAGATTAAGCACACAGCGCTAAGGCAGGGGTTGCAGATGTGGGTCTATTTTTCTCCTCATCTGCAAGGCAGAGGCAGATGTCTGAAGGAGTCCAGAGCTGCCCTTCCTAGCAGGTGTCTCTGCTACTCCCCCCACTGACACAGCCACGCTTTTAAAACCAGGCAGGGCAACGAAAAGAAAAACGAAGGAAGAACGGTAGAGCAAAAATGCATTGTAGAAGTACTGACAAATATTCCAGTCTCTTCAATTTCTAAGCAAGAGTCGTGGAGCTGCAGAGTGCTTCGTTCTCACCCTCATCTCTTCCAGACAACCCCTTTGGCTGCTGCTGCATAAAACTCCCGTCCCTTCTTCCTTGCTGTCATGGGAGCTCTTTGCACCCTGTGAACATCTGAATAGTTCAGCTTTTCACGCACTTTTTTGGGTTGCTAGTATGAGGAGGCTTTGTTTGCAGACTTGAGCGGAGCTGCACCACCATCCACCTCAATCTTTGAAGGCTACCTGGGTCCCTTTCCCCTCCTGTAACACATGCAGTAACCCAAATCTTCATGCCTCACAAGCTTTTTCTTCAGCCAGCTCAGGCTGGGCTGGCAAGCATGCTGGTGATCTGGGTGTAGCAAGGCACAGCGTGGTGGGGTCTCAGGTGCCCGGCTCCATGTGCAGAGGGACGTGGGGATATGTGGGGACATGTGGCAGACAGATGGAGAGGGTGTCACCGCGCTCCAGGTACACAACAGCCCCGACTCCAGAGAGGACAACCACCCACCACTGGTGCTTCATCTATCAAGGGGTCACTGAGAGGAACAGAGGGCAGATGGAGGTGAGCACGAGAAGGATGAGACCTTGTGAGAGGACACATGGTGATCTGGAGGTGTTTTATCAACACATTCATCAGATCCCTTCTGGGGGGGGTCCTTCCTCACTTCTTCATGGAGAGGGTGCTCAGGCACTGGGATGCACTGCCCAGGGAAGGGGGGAGTCACCGTCCCTGGAGGTGTTTAAGGAGAGGCTGGATGTGGCACTTGGTGCCATGGTCTGGCCCATGTGGGGGTGTTGGGTCATAGGCTGGACTTGATGATCTCAGAGGGCTTTTCCAGCCTCTACAATTCTGTGATTCTGTGATTCCCCTCTGATATCTCTCTGGAGAAGAAGAGAGGAGCAGCTGGGCACACCCAGCGCAGGGCATCCCATGGCAGGGTCCTCTCTGCAACTAAGGAACGCAGGCGTTCCCCAAGGAGGGGATGAAGAGGATGGGAGTCCCCATCCAGAGTCAGGGTTCCCCTGCTGCCAGCACCAACACTCCCAATGTTCGCTCAAGCACAGTGATCACAGAAACACAGGATGGTTTGGGACAGAAGGGACCAGTTCACGCACTTTTTTGGGTTGCTAGTACGAGAAGGCTTTGTCTGCAGACATCCCCGTGCCCTGGGCACGGACCCCTCCCAGCAGAGCAGTTTGCTCCAAGCCCCGTTCAACCTGGCCTTGGGCACTGCCCAAGGATGAGGCATCCAAGCTTCTCTGGGACACCTGGGAAAAGCGCGCTGACGCCGTCCCCGTGCAGAAAAAGGGGCTCAGTGGCACTGGGCAAACTCAGGGCCCCCTCAAGTCACCAAGTCATGACCTCCAGATGCCTCACTGAAAGCCCTGGTGGGTTCTAGACAGCTCTTCCAGCTCTCTTGACTCTGTGTTGGCTTGTTAAATAAAATGAGGGAAAGTAAAAAATAAGAGGAAAGTGAAGCAAGTGCAGGGGTACTAACTCAGGACTGGGGTGGGTGTGGGGCATCCCCCGGCGCACAGCAGATCACAGCCCTCGAGTTCATCTTCCTACCACAGCCAGACAGGAATTTTTTTTTTAATGGAACCTTTTAATTAAGAGAAGAAATCCTTCCCCACCTCGCCCCCCCCAAATGATATGGTGGAAAAATTGAGTTTATACAAAAGTATAGAGGCTGCATTTGGGCATTTTAACTCCAAAAGCTTCAAAGAAATGTTCTGAAGATGTTAGAGCATCTGATTTTCCTTTTAAAAAGAAAGTAAAACATCTTATTTTCAAGTTTGGAATGAGTTTGCTATGTAACATGTAAGAGCCTGAGGGCAGATGCAAAAAATGGTCCAAATAAAAGCAAGAGGTGCATGCTGCTACAGGCTGTGTTTCCCATTTCCTATTTTCAGTTGTTAATCTTTCCTTAGAGAAGGGATTTTTTTTATTATTATATTTTTAAGAGGAAATAGACCTGATAAAAGCCTCAAATATTTTCATAGGACAGGAATCATAGAATCATAGAATCATAGAATGTTAGGGATTGGAAGGGACCTCGAAAGATCATCAAGTCCAATCCCCCTGCCAGAGCAGGAATGCCTAGACTATGCTACACAGGAACGTGTCCAGGCGGGTCTTGAATGTCTCCAGAGAAGGAGCCTCCACAGCCTCCCTGGGCAGCCTGTTCCAGTGTTCCGTCACCCTCACTGAGAAGAAGTTTCTTCTCGAGTTTAAGCGGAACCTCTTAAGTTCCAGTTTCAGCCCATTACCCCTTGTCCTATCAGTGGTTGTCACCGAGAAGAGCCTGGCTCCATCCTCGTGACACTCACCCTTGATATATTTGTAAACATTAATGAGGTCACCCCTCAGCCTCCTCTTCTCCAAACTAAAGAGCCCCATCTCCTTCAGTCTTTTCTCATAAGGGAGATGCTCCACTCCCTTAATCATCCTAGTTGCCCTGTGCTGGACTCTCTCCAGCAGTTCCCTGTCTTTCTTGAACTGAGGGGCCCAGAACTGGACACAGTATTCCAGATGGGGTCTCACCAGGGCAGAGTAGAGGGGAAGGAGAACCTCTCTCGACCTGCTCACCACCCCCCTTCTAATACACCCCAGGATGCCATTGGCCTTCCTGGCCACAAGGGCACACTGCTGGCTCATGGTCATCCTGCTGTCCACCAAGACTCCCAGGTCCCTTTCCCCTACACTACTCTCTAATAAGTCATTCCCCAACTTATACTGGAACTTGGGGTTGTTCCTACCCAGATGCAAGACCCTACATTTACCCTTGTTATATTTCATTAAATTTTTCCCCGCCCAATCCTCCAGCCTGTCCAGGTCGAAAACCCATTTGCCCCAGCCTTTGAGCAGGGCTCAGCCACGGTGTCCGCAGGGCTCTGCCTCGGCCACGCAAGGTCTGACTCTCCTGCTCGCTGTAGGGAGGTGGGACTAAATGACCTTTAAAGGTCCCTCCCAACCCAAAACTTTCTGTGATTCTACCATTCTGTGACCCTATGTGTGCTCAACTCATGAGAGGGACCCCAAAAATGGGTCAGCTAAGCCCCCACTGGCTCCTCGCCCAGGCTGGGTCCCTCCAGACACGTGGGTGAGAAGCATCTCCCTGGGATCCAGATTTGAGGAGCAGCGGAAGGTGGCTTGTCCTGGTGGGTCTGGCTGTGGGAAAAACACAATCTCGAACACGAGACTGCTGCCACTTAACACTGGAATTGATGGAGATGCTCAAGTTTTGTGTCTAGTCACACCTTCGCTTTATACAGAGATAAAGTGTGAAGGTGAGAACGGGTGTCCCTCCATCCCAGCTGACAGCAAGGGACAGAGGCACAGTCTGACACAGCCTGAAAGGGTACATCTCCCCACCTGCATTTCCACACATGGCGCTGTGGGCGATTAGCATGTGGGAACTAATGAAGCATCACGGGGGAAGCCCATCCAGGTTCCCCAGGCTCTGGAAGAAAAACTGACAGGACAAACGCAGGGATGGCAACAGGGACGCTCAGAGGTGTCGCTGGGACAGAGGCTTCTCCTCCATCTCTGGTCACACCACTGGTGCCAATTATAGCGACCTGAGGCATTCGCCACTTCAAAAGGGATTCGCTGCACATCAAGTGCTCGGCAATCTGCGTTAGTTTGGAAATGACATCCAGGGTTGCCTTCAAAGGCAAAAAACCCCATGTGTCTACTTATCTGAGAGACCAGTTAGCCTCCTCCTGTCAAACAGACATGTTGGAAGGGGAGAGAAAAGAAATCTCACGTAAAAAAATAATGGGCTTACCACCACGGCAGATCTTAGCCTAGAAAACGTTATTTTTCGACAAGTGCATCTCTTCGTGCAGTGTATTTTACAACCAGCAACGAAATGAAACTTTACTTTAAAAGAGCAATAATAAAACCAACTTCAAATAGCTGGGAACTTAAACAAATGTAAACAAAACCAAAATTGAAAGCAAGAAAAAAATTTAAAATCCCAACTCAAAACACCTCTTCCTGCTAAAATGTAGAAAGTTCCATCCAGGTTGTTTTTCTGCTGCTGTATAACACGCTTCTGCATTTCACATCCCCTTGCATCTCAGCTCCGAACAGCCCTTACACACCTCACAACCACTACCAAATTAAATATGGGGTTTTTTTATCCCATTATTTCTAAAATGTACTCCAGGCAGCACACTACATGCAATGAATGAAAGAACTAGGAGAATTAAACCACGCAATGAAACAGCTATCTGACGAATAAAGCTATGGAAATTTTAGGCTCCATTTACTTCTCAATCTAATTTTGCCCTCCAATGCACATTATGTCTGAAATGGGATCTCATGTGGTTTGATCAGTGCTCTTAAACGCATGCAGAAGCAACATTTCCCCTTTATTGTTGTTTCCTTTCTGCAGCATGGCAATACTTCTAATAAGAGCAGCACAGCAGGCTCTGTGAGATCGTCTCTGCCATAATCACAGAATCACAGAATCACAGAATGTCAGGGATTGGAAGGGACCTCGAAAGATCATCAAGTCCAATCCCCCTGCCAGAGCAGGAACGCCTAGATTACGCTACATAGGAACGTGTCCAGGCAGGTCTTGAATGTCTCCAGAAAAGGAGACTCCACAGCCTCTCTGGGTAGCCCGTTCCAGTGTTCCGTCACCCTCACTGAGAAGAAGTTTCTTCTCAAGTTTAATCGCTGTGCTGCTGGAGAGCTGCATGGTGGCCACGAGGACTGGCAGCTCCAGAAGTTTGTGATCCCCGCTCCTGCCAACACAGAGCTAGCTGTTCAGCACGCCACAAAAATCGCAAGAGCGACTGAGCTGTCACAAGGTGTTTAACTCAAATGTTTTTTCCCTTTTGTTTCTTTTCCGGCGTTTGAAGTTTTGCACGCACCCAGAAGCTATTTTCTAGTCTCCATATACAGCCTAGAGGGCTATGAAGCGAGTATCAGCTTGTGAAGAATTGCAAAATCCTCCAGCTGTAACTCCAGACACTGGAGCTACAAGTAAAAAGTCACGCCAGGAGGCACAGGATGAACACAGCAGCATTGGTACCATTCTACTGTGGAGCCACGGATGCTCCTGAAAACAGAGATGTACATGGGGAGACGTGTCTGCCCTCCAAATCCCACCTCTTCAAGGAATGAAAACCCAGCATGTTTTCAGCCCCTTGTATTCAGCCCCTTTAGCAAATATTCAGCAGTGAACAGAAGGAACACACATCTCAAAGCCAGCCTCGAAGAGGGCAGGTGGTCTGGAGTACCCCCTGCTCCCCAGTTCTCTCCCCAGGCCCAGAGTCCTCACTCAGGCCAGGAGCTTCTGCGAGGCAGGCAGGGGTGAGCTTTCCTCGTCACGGCTCAGACCTGTAAGACTCACTCCGGAGACCTGGACAGAAAACCTTCGCTCTCCACAGGCAATCAGGACATCCCTGCCCGGGGAAAGGCCTCTGCAGACATTCAAAATCCGTCCGGACGCATTCCTGTGTGACCTACTGTAGGTGGTCCTGCTCTGGCAGAGGGACTGGAATAGGTGATCTTTTGAGGTCCCTTCCAACCCCTGACATTCTATGACGGACACTCCGCCAGCGTCCCGAAGACCCCCCGAGGATGGCGACGGTCACAGCTGCCTCTCACACCCGGCACCGCTCCCACTGGGACATCATCTTGACAGACACCAGCCCAAAAACGGCTTTGCCAGCACAGGAGCATCTGTGGCAGGGCAGCCCACCTCCTCCAGGGGCTGCCCACCTCCTCGGGGGTAGCCCATCACCTCCTCCAGGGGCTGCTCCCGGGTCCGAGGGCTGCTAGGACCCTGCGCAGCCCTCCTTGCACCCCATGTTCCTCCGTGCTGTTGGGGAAGGGGCTTTGTGCCCCCCAGCCCAGAGAACAGGCAAGGAGGAGAAGGAGGTGAGCTCCCCGTCACCTTGCGAAGGACAGCAGTGACATCCAGAGGGCTTTTGGGAGCAGGAGGAGAAGTGAAAGAGTCATTCAAATCTGGCCAGTCACCCTTGGAACTTGTCACTTTGAACCACCCAGAGAGCGGTGACATCATGGTGGGCACAACCCGGCAGCACTGAGCACCCGGGAGTGGGAGGAGGGGTGAGTACTGGCAGCGGGTCACCCAGCTTGCTAGATCAGCACAGAGTGCAAGGGGGAAAAAAAAAAAAAAGAGAAAAAAAAACGCCACAGCAGCTTCCGCCAGCCTGTTTTGCAGAGAGTTTAAACCCGTGGTGAAATCTTCCATCTCACAAAAATCAATATTTATGATCTGCATCTGGAATTAATCTGAGATGGAGACATTTCCAATCTAAGGATCATCGCTAATGTCATCAGCAGTTTTCTACTCCTCACAGGAAAAATATTTACACCCTAGATTTTAACATCTCAATTAGGGCTCAAGGAAGCCCAGATCGACAACCCAAGTGTCATTTTTCTGCTATTTCAGTAGCACTATTTTTATCCTGGAATAAGACAAAAAGCTGAAATCAGGCATTTCACCTCTATTCTGTGATGGGAAAAGACGTGGAAATGTTGACATACTCGGGTTTCAATATTTTCCCATCAAGGTATTTTTCTCAGAATTGAAATAATTTACTCTCTTTAGTTGAAAGACCCTGAAACACCTCATTTAAAATCACTTTAAGACAAAATTGTGTTCTTCATCTGCCCGGTGAAGCAGCAGGACCAGGTCTGTATTTCCACTTCCCACCTCTCTCCCAGCTACCAGAGGGCAGAAAGCATCTCCCACAATGTAGCCAGGTGTGCAGCTCAAATGATGCACCAGGCACTTCAGGCAACAACAAACGTATGGATTACTTTACAAGATGTGACTTCCGATGAGCTCAGACCAGAAGACGGAATGAGATGTGGAACTGTGGCTCCCACATAGCGTGAAACATGGGAAAAGCTTTAATATCATGCTGAACATACTTCACCTCTGCCCACAAAAGCATTAGGTTGACCAGAAATGCTCCAAAGTGATTTTTCTGCCCCCCAAAAAACAGGCCAGGACCGGAGGATGCTGCAGTGGTTGGGCACTTAGTGGCACCCCCACCCTGCCTGAGCACTGGGGCTGCCTGGGGCCGGTGGAGATGCTGGGCTGGGGGAGATGGTGGGGGCTGGGGGAGATGCTGGAGGGTGGGGAAGATGCTGGAGGGTGGGGAAGATGCCCGGGTGGGGGAGACTCTGGAGGGTGGGGGAGATTCTGGAGGGTGGGGGAGATGCTGGAGGGTGGGGGAGATGCTGGAGGGTGGGGAAGATGTTGGGGTGAGGGCGTTGCTGGAAGGTGGGGGAGATGTTGGGGTGAGGGCGTTGCTGGAAGGTGGGGGAGATGTTGGGGTGAGGGAGTCGCTGGAAGGTGGGGGAGATGTTGGGGTGAGGGAGTCGCTGGAAGGTGGGGGAGATGTTGGGGTGAGGGAGTCGCTGGAAGGTGGGGGAGATGTTGGGCTGGCGGAGATGTGAGATTGGGGGAGATGCTGAGGTGGGGGAGATGCTGGGCTGGGGAGATGCTGGGGGCTGAGGGAGATGCTGAGGGCTGGTCCAGCCTCTGGCTGTCACCCCCTCCAGGGAGCTGTCCCCCCCGAGGAGCACAGCTGGGGACAGCAACAGGGGAGACATAAGAGGGAGCAGAAGAGTGGTCAGAGGAGGACCCTGGCCCACGGTGCCCGTCATGGCGTCAGGATTTATAACTGCATTAAACGGCGTGACAGCCGGCCACGATAAATCAGCTCCCCTTCTTCCCAAATCACAGACAATAAAAGCTTTGGCAGTGAAAGTCATTCATCATCATAAAGACTTGAGACGTTCCAGCCATCAATTTCACTCACATCCTTAATACACTGGAGAGGAGTGGTGGAGTTTTAGGGAGGGGAAAAAAAAAGAAAAAGGAGAGGGAGAAAAGAAAGGGAAAAATAATTAAAAGAAAACATGAAGAAAGATTGGACAGCAATAATTACAAAGGTCGGAGGAAAGAGTCCTTTCAAGACAGCGCTTCTGTGGACAGGGGCAGAGCTGCCCTGCTCCCCATGGGGCACGTGGGACACTGAGCACACCTGTGGGGTGCCCCTGCCACCCCGAGGGACCCACAGGAGGTGACCGAGTGCCTTGCTGCCTCCCCAGTGATAAGTCCATCACAGCTTCAGTGCCAAAGCCATCATTTGCTACAGACCAGAGGGGCGTCACAGAGCTGCTTTACCTGTGACACAGAAGGGCGAACCAACATCCCACTTCTATCTTCAGAACTTAAGAGCTTCTCGCATTAATGGGAGGTTTAGACTGGACATTAAAAAAAAAAAATTTCACCTCAAGGGTGGTCAAGCCCTCGGACAGGCTGCCCAGGGTAGTGGTGGAGTCCCCATCTCTGGAGGGATTTAAAAGCCGTGTAGATGTGGTGCTTAGGGATGTAGTCTGGGGGTGGACCTGGCAGCAATAGGTTAACAGTTGGACTCAGCGATCGTAAAGGTCTTTTCAAACCCAAAAGATCCTATGGTTAAAACCTGAGCTGATGAGACTTGCAGATGGTGAACATTCAGGGCAGGGTATGGACAATATTTGTCTCCATAACAGTGAGCTGCACCAAGCAGCCTGTGGCAGCGCATCCCCAGCAGCTGTGAACCCTAATGCAATGGAAAAGGACACAGCTGGATGTGAGGTGGTGGCCATCCCAGCTCTACACGCCTCCCGACTGCAGAGCCAACCCTGGGTGCTCCGGGGTGGACAATGCTCTGGGGCAGGACATGGTTGATGCGTGGAGCAGGATGACCCAGGGACACACTCCCCAGCCAGCTCAGGGTCCAGACACAGCTCTGCCACTCATGTGAGGCTGGGTGAAGCCCTGACATGGCAAGATCGGGTCACATTTTGTTGTGATCCTTGGCTTATCCCACCAGCATGGGATGTGTTTGGGTCTGCCTGTCCTGGCCAGCGCAGGCAGGTCGGGCAGCACAGGACACAATTTTGCCCAGCAGCAAACAGCCACTTCAAGACTGCATCCGTGCCCCGGAACAGTTTGTATCGGTATTCCATCTTTATTATAACATTAACAAGGACAGAAGCAGGAAAAGAAAGACTTCTGTTAGGTACGAAAGAAACAAGGTTTGCTGACAGTCTCATCCAATATCCCACCCCTCTTACAGACTTCGCAGTTACTGCAGCTGCAGCAGCATCTGCTGGCTTCCCACCACGCTCTTACAAACCCTCCACCCTCCTGTAGATCCTAAAACCTCAAAAGCCTGGGTCCAGCCTTCCCAGGGAGGATCCTCAGCTCTGGGGAGGCCACCAACTCTGGACCCAAAACTGCCAGAAACCAAATCTGCTGGGGATGGGATAACCCACATACGTCTCCTCTTCAGAGAGATATTGCTGATGTGCCAGCCTTTTTTTTAGCAGCTAGCCCTCAAAAAAAAGGTGCAATGAATCACAGGGCTGACAATAAGGAATTTAGGTTTTTGCAAAGAATGTACAATGAAAAGAAGGAAAACTCCAGTGGGACCCCGATACTCTTTTCATGCCCTCACTGAATTCACTTTTCAGACACATCTATGTGAAAATCCCAAGTCAGGTGTCAAGTCCGTGGCAGCACAGGCGGTCCCTGTCCCTGCTGACTCCCGTGGGATTTCCGCAAGCGATACCCCTCACTGTTGGTAGTTGTGCCAGTTTCATCAAGCAGCTCAAAACCAGGTGACCTGTACTTTAAAGAAATGTCAGTGACACCTCATTTTTGCCACTGCATTTTGTGGTTTTCTTCTGCATTTTCTAGGTTTTTTTTGTAATTAAACTTCACCATTTTTATGAGAAATTACATCACAACCTGTAATTGACACATTTTTGGCCTGACGTCATACAAAGACACAAGGAGACAACAGGTCATCACAAAAAAAGCTCCCACTACATTTACAAAATGTCTGTTCACAGATAACACAGTGTTTTCCAGGACCAGGACTAGAGGAAGAACTTTTTCAAAGAAGACAGGAAGGAACATAAGGAAGACATTTGTCTCCTACTTTGTGACAGAAGATGCTCCCAAAATGCAATATCATTAAAACATCGAGATCCTTTGTCGTTCCCTCCCCTGGTTCGGCCATGGGCACTCCTGACAGTTCCCGATGGACCAGCAAAGAGCCATGGGTGGCACGGAGTTGCCCCCAGTTTTAAGTGACGGCACAACAGCAAGTGCCCTCATGGCACGCTCTCCTTCACCCTCAGATTGTCTCTATTTTATCATTGCCTTTACCCACTTTCCACCTGCGCGACGATGCAGAATATCCCAAATCCTCAGGCATCCAACGAGAAGCAAACTAAAGGCCACCTATCACCAGTGGAGCATGTTTGGAGGTGTCTTCAACTGCTGTCACCACAACAGTCACCTTGTCCTAGACATGGTGCTTTTCCAACCTTAACGATTCTGCAGAATCTGTAGCCTGACACAGAACACCCCTAGACTTGGTTTTTGTGTCACACAGATGCTAACACGTCCCTCTGCCCACCTGGAGATGTCATTTTGGTGGCTTGCACAGACACTCTCAGGTGTTTTGCTACTGTTGCAGGGCAAAAAAACCCAGAAAAACCTCCAAAAAACAAACTAAAAATACAGAGCTGTTACACTAACCAGAGTGTTTTCAGTCCTTTTGTTTGTTTGTTTTAATTTATTTCCACATATTTAGGGCATTTCTCTGGCAGCGAGAGGTGCCGCCTGCAGGCTGGAGCCCTGAAGCAGCTCCGCTGAGACCTGGTGGCCACCACTCTGGGGTTCCCATTCCCAGGACCCCAACCCTGGTGGAGATGCTGCCGGGTACCATCCACCTGCCTCTGCGCAGTTGGTTTGATGCCCAGGGGTTTTGTTTGTTGTTTTTTTTTTTTTCTAGGGCTCAGCGTGTTGGCAGAATGAGCCCCAGCCCCGCCACAACCAAGACCAGAGCAGGGGCACCGGAACTCTCCTCTCTTAATCCTCCTGCCAGGGCTGCTCGATTTAAAATTGTGTTTATTATCCATACCACAGCGGTACCCGGGGCAAGGGGAAACAGATTTAATTAATTAGAGATTGCAAAATCCTTAAGTAAAAGATGCTATGTAAATGCAAATTGTTATTACACATGCTTTGCACCAAAACATGTTTACCATAGTTAAATTCAACATTTAAATCCACAGCCAAACTCCCAGCAGAGTCAGGCTGTACATCATCAAAAGAGGCAGTTAATAGCCTGGGTCTTAGTGGGGTACAAGTGGCCTCGTTTGCTTTCTCAAATGCGCTTGTTCTTTTTTAATGGCAAGATAAGAATTCATAAAAATGGAAAAATTCAACAGTGTTTCCGTTAGACTCTGTCCCGTCATTAAAAATGACACTTTTGTTTTTCAGATTGGCTGCCTTTCCGCGGGAGTTTATGTGGCCTTTTTTCAAGTCTTTAACATGACAGGCCCTATTGGGAGTGACGAATAGATTATTGGAAAACGCATCTGCACTTTTATCTATTAAACGTAGAGACTAAGCTGTAAATCTAGCATTATGTTGCACGAGAAGCCAGCCATCTACCAACGCTGATTTGCACTTCAAAACGGTCCCACAGAAATTGAAGTATAATTTGGTGATAATGTTTAAACACTGATCAACATTTCCACGTAGAGACAGAACATAATGGTCTCAAGAGAAGACTTTTTATTGTTGGTATGACAATTAGCCAACAAAAAAATTAGCAAAGTATTTTTTCCAGAAGAAAATGCAACTTCAACAAAACCAAGCCTTTTTTTTTTTACTTTCTCCAAAACTGTGTTGGTTTCTGGGAAAAAGAAAAAAAAAATGGGGGAAGAAAAAAAAAAAAGGGAGGAAGAAGGAATTGTAAAAATGTTACATGACTCTTATTTCAGGGAGTTGGAATGGAAAATGCAAATTGTTCAGTTTGAAACTATTTCTCATTTAAAAAAAATCAAACATTTTTTTAATGTGAAATTAAGATAGTTGAAACTCTTCCATTCAGCTAGTAAAAACACAGCTGAAAACCTGCTGCTAACCCATATTTCACTGCGCATCTGTTGGATGACAAACCCCTTCGGGACCGTCCCGAGACCCTCCTTGCCCTCCGTGGGGCAGGTCCACCCCACCCAGGGCCTGGCTTAAGCCAAGGGTTCTCCTTCCCTCAGCAGTCACGGGAAAGAAACAGGCACCCTCTGACAAGGATCCCTAATTTTACATCCAAAATCCCATGGGGTAAGTACTTCCCATCCAAAAAAGCCATGGGATAAGTCACCTTCTGCAGGTGCTTTCTCCTTCCCACCTGGACATCCTGCTACAAGGATGACGACCCACTGACCCACTAAATGGTCATGAATCAGAGAAAAGAGTCCACTGCCGTGTCGTTCTTAAAACGCAAAGTAGCAAACGCATTTAAGGGACAAACAGCATTTCCTAATGAAGTCAGGTTCTTTCATTATGCTCAGCAAGAGATGGGTTTAGACCTGAATTCACAACAATAAACAAAGTACTACTGTAGCATCAACTAGATGAAAGATTTTGGCGTTGATTTTTTTTTTCACTACAGCAATATAAAAATTAAAATTAACGTGCCGTTTCCCCCCCCCAGGAATCACCACTGGCAGATTTCATAACGCATTTCCCAGACTTAAGGCACTTTTTGGACTTCCTGTCAGTGAAATATTGACCCTGTACCGCATTTCTGCACCTCTGAAATAACCGCTGCCTTCACTGCGACTATCAGGAGTGCAAGAAAGAGCAAAAGGTCCCACTTCATTACGTGTTCCTCAGAGGCATGTGCTGGGAGCTTTATTTTTGCTTCTAAGCTTCACATTACTGTTTCTGTTGGACACAAGAAGTACTTGGTTGTCTCTGACGATCACCAAAGATGGTCCACAGGAGGTGGATCAAACCAGGCTCAGGCCACAGGAGAAGCAGCCCTGCCCTGGCTCCTGTTGGTTCCAGGAGCTCAGCGGAGCTGGAGGAGGAGAAGTGGTTTATCGGTTAAACTTCTGGTCTTCAGCTTGGCAAGAGTAAGGAGAAGGCGAAGCTCAGAAGGAGGAGATGACTTGATATGTGATGAGCACTCGGGATCCAGCCAAGACACGGCAGAGACAGGCAGTGTTTCTTCGGGGCCCACCCATATCTTCAGCGAAGGATTGATCCCGCCTTTGCCCATCCGTTGATTAAATGCCCTACCCAGACATGCACACCTCACCACACAACACTCCTGCAGCTTCTTACTGAGACCAAACTCTTGATTTCCACCATGTACTCCTAAGACACCCAATTTCCAAAACCATAAAAAGAGACAGACCAGATTTCAAAGCTGCTTAAACAACTCCGATATCCCCTCTCCTCCTGACACTCTCCCAGGCATTCCCAGAGGGACACTGCCCTCACAGTGTTCATCAGAGAGCTTCAGCCAGGTCAAGAATCCCAGGGAAAGCTTCTGAGAGTTCATGTCTTTGCTTGGTGGTTAGAGAGCCAGGTATGAGGAAGGACAGGGGGAAAAAAAAAAAAAAAACAACGAAAAAGGCAGGGGAAAAAAAAACAGCAAAAAACCGAAACCAAGCGAGGCAAAACATCTTCTCCCCCCCCTCCTCTCCCGTGTTTTGTGGTATCTAAAGAATCTTCCTCTAAACACATCTAAAGACAGAGCAAAACAGATGGACAAGAAAGCTTCCTCATCCACCTACTCTGCTTTCAGGCACATTCCAGTCGGGGCAGACCCTCAGAAGGTACCAGTGGTCCCAGCCCTGTGGACTGCAGGCTGTCCTAGAGCCACCCTGGGCATGACCCCATCAAAGACACAATGACACACAGCTCCTATCCAGCAATATGGAAGCGCGGTGTCCTCCACAGAAACATGGAGTAGCTGAGGTTAGAAGGCAACTCTGGAGTTCATCAACTCTTGCTCAGATCAAGGTCACTCAAAGCAGGCCACTCATGACTATGTGAAATCATGTTCTGAATATCTCCAAGGAGAGACACTCCACAGCCTCTCTGAGCAACCTGTGCCAGTGTTTGACCACCCTCATGGCAGAAAAGTCTCTTCTCATGTGTAAAAAGAGAGAGCTGCTCAGGGATGACCCATTTTTGGCAAGGTTTCCAGTCCAGCTGCAGTACCACCACCTCGTGTCTAGCTTCAGAAGTGACCAACAACATCTGCCAGTCAACAAAACCTGGCGAAACAGTGGTTCATGAACTGCAGTCACGGTACGATGGGATGAATGAGGACGGATGGAGAGTCAGGAAACAGACTTCTCCTGCAAGAGCGAGCAGTCCTATGGAAAAACATGCTGAGAGGACAGCTGAAGACTGCACATCACAGCAGCAGAGTAGTAAGAAAGAGCTCATCTTTTGGCACCCATCTATCACATTTCTGCATATTTGTTTCCTAGCTAGAAAAATTCGACAAAATACACAGGAATGTGGAAGGTTAAACATGTCCCTGTTACCTGTCTCGGTCACAGTCCGGTGCCATCCATGAAGAAATAACTACCTGGCACAACATCTAAGGTGTGGGATGCACCCACAGAATCACAGCGTGTTAGAGGTTGGAAGAGACCTCAAAGATCATCTAGTCCAACCCCCCTGCCAGAGCAGGATCACCTACAGTAGATTGCACAGGAACGCATACAGGTGGGTTTGAAAGTCTCCAGAGAAGGAGACTCCACATCCTCTCTGGGCAGCCTGTTCCAGTGCTCTGTCACTCTCACTGTGAAAAAGTTTTTTTCTAACATTTTTATGGAACCTCCTATGTTCCAACTTGCACCCACTGCCCCTTGTCCTGTCAATGGATGCCGCTGAAAAGAGCCTGGCTCCATCCTCCTGACACTCCCCCTTGACATATTTATAAACATGAATGAGGTCACCCCTCAGCCTCCTCTTCTCCAAGCTAAAGAGACCCAGCTCCTTCAGCCTTTCCCCATAAGGGAGATGTTCCACTCCCTCCATCATCTCTGTGGCTGCGCTGGACTCTCTCCAGCAGTTCCCTGTCTCTCTTGAGCTGAGGGGCCCAGAACTGGACACAATATTCCAGATGTGGCCTCACCAGGGCAAAGTAGAGGGGCAGGAGGACCTCACACCACCACACCACGGTAAGAGTCAAGCTGATCTTCCTGGAAGGGGAGGACTCTGCTCAGCCTGAGGTCTGGGATCAGCTGTGTCTGGTGGCTGAGTCCAGCAAGGCAAGCCAGAACAGGTGACTAAGATGACAGCCACTGAGAATGTCTCTCCTCCCCTCCAGATGACAAACCGACTCTGCACCTGGCTTCGTCCTCCTTCTTCTCACCCTTCTGAAGGGTGTAAGAAACATGCAGGAAAGCCTTGGCTCTGCGGGACCACCGTCTCCAAGGTTGACTCCACGAAGGAGCACAGGAGGGAATGCTCCTTCCGAGGTGTGGTGACAAGGTTCAGCATGGAGGATGAGGAATAACCCATCAGCATTTGGTGCAGCCTCAGTCTCTCCCTGCATGGGAGCTGCAGATTAAAATAGCTTATTTGTAGAACATTACAATTAATGGTGGGGTTGTGTAAAAAATTACAATGAACAAACATTTGTTTTGTCTTATGAGTGACATTGCTCAGCATCAGCAGACACATTTACCTTAGGCCCAGACTGTGGACTTTTACCCAAGTACTGACGAGCTCAGGCTGAAGAAAAGTCCAGAAACCAATGCAAAGTGAGAAAAGAAGATCAACTGCACCATCTAGCTAAGAAAAGAATGTCCACCTGGAGAGAGAGAAGGGCTCCAGTGAGGAAGGAGCAGATCCCAAACCCAAGTATTACTACTGGACCGAACCGCCATGTGAGGGGAGGTGAACTGGGATTGTGATGGTGGAATTGCCGGGGGATTTCTGTGTCCATTTCAGGGGTTCCCAGCTCGAGCTGGAATAACCCGACTCTGTGGCAGAAGTCGGGGTCCGGGCTCTTCTTTACAGTCAGGGCTGAGTCTGGACCAAGCAACAACAAGACTCCTCTCTGTGAGGAAGCTCAGAGAGCAAAGGGGTCCAGCCTGACCCTCGCCACTCAGCAGGAGGGTCTTCCCAGACTCTTCGGGAACAACATACGTGTTGGCTGCGAAACGCTCTGCAGCCTGCCCACCAGAGCCACTGCCAGGGGCCACACTCTCCAGGCTAGAGCCCTGTGGGTGTCCTGGTAACGACGAGGAAGAGAAGGCAAGGAAAGGGTGACAAGGACATCGCAGCACGTGAGGAGACTAGGCTCCTCCACTCCAGTATCTGCTGGAAAGCTCGAAGCTCAGTGCCAACGGTTTGCTCTGTGCGTCTGCTCTTAACGGAGCGACACAGAGCCCATGTCAGACCCCACTGAGGCCCAACACACTTCTCCAGCTGCCAAGTGATCCCGCTGATGGCCACCCCAGCTCTGCTAAAGCCACGTTTGGTCTCCTCATTCGTAAAGGTCTTTTCCAGACTGAAGGACCACATGATTCTGAGGCGGGCAGACTCTGCAGCCAGGGTGGCCGCTGAACTATCAACACGTCCGCGCACTGCAGATCTGTGCCAAGGCACCAGTTCGACACGACTGTCCTCTCCAAGAGAGACCTGCCATGCCGAAACCAGCAAGCCGGAGCGGGAAGGATGCATCTGCAGGTAATTAGTGACAATCACGGGCTGCTTGGAAACCGCTGATACAGCAGCAATGAGCTCGGCACGTATCACTGGCTTGTAAATGAAGAGAGCACTTACGGATCGTGGTAGCCAGCAGTAAGGGCAGAGTGGTTTTTTTTCAAACTTAATATATAACATGGCATAAAAACGACACAGAGAAACCAAGTGGCTCTCCATTCAGAGGTTTGGCTGGTGGTCCGTAACACAAGGGGACTGGTGGATGAAGAAGTGCTGAGAACTGTCACCAGATTTTTCCTCAGGCGTATTCCAGCAGCAAGTACTGGTAAGAACAGAGATGCCTTTTCGTCCTCAAGAAATATCTTGAATGTTTCTGACCTACGCGTTTGCTAAGAAATAGAAATCTTCCACCTACCAATGGCTGCACAGAGGATCTTTTGCATCCCAACACTCAAAACACTTTGCCACCCACACCCAGCAACAAGAACAATGTGATCGTAATTCACTTCAGGCCTCCATTCTCAGCTCTATTTGCACTAAATTCTTTTTATGATCTGTCTTGCAAACTTAAGATTGATAAAATGGACCAGACTTAGGTCTCTTCACATTTGGCAGCCCACGAAGTCTCCCCACTTTTTCATAAAAACTGCTTAAGATTGAACAGCAGATACCAGCTATCAAAAGGACATGAGTGTTCTCGGCTCAAACTCCAGCTCCTATTTCACATTCTTTGTCCCCATAAGTGTGGCCTTTTGTCCCGATGTTGCTGATGGCAATCTCTGTTGTGCCATCACACGTCCGCAGTCCCGCTTTACACGCATCAAAACTCTCCTGGTAAAACAGCATTTCCATCACCAGATTCTTCTCGATGCCACCACTCACTTGCCAGTATTTTAAGCCATTCTTGGTGTCAAGAGAGTGAAGCTCTTACAGAGGTGTCTACAATTAGAAAAGTCACCTCAGAAGTGAGGTCAACCTCTCAAGCCATTAGCACCACTGTGTACAGGCTGTGGACTTTTGTAGGGCCTTATCCAGCCACTCCTCCCTTGTACTGCTGAAAACACATGACTGAAAAAAGCCCACATGAAAAAACATGAAGAACACATGACACATTAAAAACACGACAGAAACAGGTCATCTCCCAAGGCTTCCAGTCTCCTGTTCTCTGTTTGCGTGGACGCATCACAGGACAGACTTTCTGGAACGAGTGGGAAGACTCAAAAAAGGGTGAAGAAATCAAAACCAACCCAACTTTCTACACCTCAAGACCTGGAGTTCAGGTCGGCCACTCCTCCTGCAGGAAGGAGCAGTTTACGGATCTGTAGCGCTTGGGCTCTTCCCTTCCATACAAGGTTCCGAGGTCCAGGACCTGCTCTGGCAGGACTTCTCTGGTGAGCCAGTTCCTGACCGACACAACATGCTTGGTACCAAGCTAACCTTCTCCCAGGTGTTGTCCACCATTTCTACCACCTAAATCCAAATACCCATTCCAGCCCCAGTTAGTAACACTAAATCACTGAATTTCGATCAGACCATGAGTGACAAAGAAGCTCCCAGAAGGCAGAGCACGTGATTTGTGAGAAAACGTCTGCTGGACGCCATGTTCATGACCACCTCTGTGTACCACTGCCACGTTCCTTCTGATTTTCAATGATACCTACTACAGATGAAAGGCCAGCAGCAATACGCAGCTTTTGGTTACAAGTGAAAAAAGGTTCAATAAATGCATCTCCTCTCCTGAACCTGCTGTCCCTTGGCCGGGCTGGAAAGCCTCAGGGTGGGGAGTGCAGCTCAGGGCACCAGCAGTGCTATGGGCACTGGGAAAGGAAAAGGGAGGGCAACAGACAGACAGTCTTTTAAAAAAATATATCAGAAGGCATAGGTTTTAAAAGCATTTTGATAGGCTTGTGTAAATCTAGGTTTTATGAATGCAGGTGTTAGAAAACTCTACAGCAATATCAAATTAAAGATATAAATACCTACTGCCTTGTAAAATGTGTTCTGTCACAGCTCTCACCCTGTTACATTTAAGACCAACGACAGTGATTTTTTTCTTAGGCTTGCTACTCATAAAGCCAGCTCCACATTTCTGATGAGAACTAGTAAACTTAACATTTGGAACTTTTGCTCAAGTGTAGATAATATCACAGGAGAACCCACGCAGGATCTGTCATGAGCTCCACAGCATCACTCCTGTAGGCAGTTTTGCTCATGCAAACACAATCAGCTCACCAAAACCTCAGGTTGTAGTGACACACAAGAAGTGCTTTTACTGGTGGAGCAAGCTCTGCTGAAGCATCAAACCAAACAACAGGTTTTGGCTGAACCTGACTTTGACCAGGCGCAGCTCTCAGCCAGTTTCTTAGAAGAAGACAGAAGCCAGGACGCACCCAGCTTCTCTGTCATCTTCTTGCATTCCTAACTTTCACCGCCTGATAACACAACTCAGTAACTTCTTGCTGTTTTCCTCCCCTTCATAACTGGTGTCCCATCCTCTCCATCGTCTGGATGCTCCTGTTGGGGACAGCCCTGGGCAGGGATATCCAGGTCGCGGCTGGGCTGGCTTGTCAGCTGAGCACCAAAGCCTCTAGCTCAGCACCAGCCCTGTCCCGGAGGGCACAGGCCAGCATGAGCAAGAGACAGACACCTGTGAGATGGACAAAGGGCAACAGGACACCCGTGATGTGTCACTACAGCCCGGCTCTTCTGCAAAGAGCAGCACCAGGCTTCAAAGAAAGACGCAGAGAGCTCTGCAGCAGACAGTTACAGAACAATTTGCCTTAGGAGACATTTCTCTTTAACTTTCATGGGCTGTATGCATAGCTTACAACCCCAAACATGATGGTTCATGTTCTTTTTTTTTTACATTCATAGAATCACAGAATCATTCAGGTTGGAAAAGACCCCTGGGACCATCAAGTCCAACCATGAACACTACTCTCCAAAGCTCACCCCTAAACCATATCCCCAACACTACATCTAAACAACTTTCAAACACCTCTAGGGATGGGGACTCCGCCACCTCCCTGGGCAGCCTGTGCCAATCTCTGATCACTCTTGCTGGGAAAAAGTTTTTCCTACTCTCCAGTGTAACCCTCCCCTGTTACAGTTTGAAGCCATTCCCCCTAGTTCTGTCCCTAATTACCTGTGAGAAGAGACCAGCACCAACCTCTCTACAACGTCCTTCCAATAGTTGCAGAGAGTGATGAGGTCCCCCCTCAGCCTCCTCTTCTTCAAACTCAACAGCCCCAGCTCCTTCAATCGCTCTTCATAACATTTATTCTCCAGGTCCTTCCCCAGCTTCGTTGCTCTCCTCTGCACTCGCTCCAGCACCTTGAGATCTCTCTTGGATTGAGATGCCCAAAACTGGATTCCTTCTATTCTATGGTTCGACACGTGTCTATACCTGTGCTCTATCTCCCTACCTTTTATAAGCCACAAATGTGCAGAAATTCCTCCATCCATCCATCCATCCATCCATCCATCCATCCATCCATCCCTCCCTCCCTCCCTCCCTCCCTAGACACCTTTCTTATCAATGAGTCTACCACTCAAACCACCCAACCAGTAGGTAAGGGTTATTTCAAGAAGTCTCTCCCCTCTCACTTTGAAGTAATCACGGATTTCTTTACACTTCACATACATGATTTCTTTCAAATAGTCCTAAAGTTTTGGCAAAAAGAGACAAATACTGATGCCATATGGGGTTAAAATGATCTTGTAACACCATTAATTTTCAAATCTGCTCTCCCTCTAGATGAGATTGTAGCACTTTCTAGATACCATAACACAATACCAGAAACAACACCACCTTCCCTTTTAGCAACAAAATAAACAAGTAAATGAAATCTTTGGCAAAACGGAGAAAATACAATGCTGGAATCTGCACAGGCTAGACATGAGGACAGAGGTAACACACAGAGGTAACACGCATCACACAGAGGTAACACACATATGAAACACAGAGCCTTAAATTTTAAAATCTCTTTTTTTCTGTTTTCCACAAATCCTTTGGGACACAATTTCGTCATTTCCTTACCATTTGGGCAACCATATCCCATGTGACACGATCAGTTCCAAATAGCTAGGTGAACAAAGCATTTACCAAACTGTAGCTGTTTCATAACTCTCACCTTATGTCTGATAAATAAATGCATCCCCTGAACAAACAACCCTTGCTTTTCATTCAAATGCTCAGCCTCAGTGCACAACTACAATTCCAGAAGCAGTATAAAACAGGAGCATTTGCAGGAATCAAAAGCATCCAAAATTTGGGCTGGTTTGAACTGCCAAAAAAACCCCCTCCAGCCAAACGTGCTAGGTGCCCTCATGAAAAATTAGCAGCAAAGCCCAAAAGCAGAGTCAAGTATTCTGCTTTTCTGTACATGTTGGTACTCAGGGTGCAGGTTTGGGATGGAGAGACATATCCCTTCCAGGACAAGAGGGATGGATGTAGGCTCTGACTCAGACAAGCCATGCACATTACTTTCAGCAGAGCTGCTAGGAAGCCGCAATTAAAAAGAGAGTTTTTGAGTAAGGAACTCCGCATCCGACACAGCCCCTCAGTAAAGGGCATCACCCTGAAATGTGCACCCACACATTTCACAACTCTTGTTGGCGCTGGAAAATTGCTTACCCGTGACGATAGGATAGGACTGAGGTCCAGGAACGCTCGCTCCCAAATCTGCAGAAGTAGGGCTGGTTATGTTGGCCTTCATGTCATCTAACCCGCCAGCTAACGATGCCATGGCTGAGTATTCAGTTGCCTGGAAAAAAGAAACAAAAAGCATTTAGGCATAATAAACTTACTGTTCAAGAGTTTTTGCCTGTATGACAAAAAGCAGATGCAATAGAGAACTCAAAAATCCTTCGTTCAGTCACTTTTGAAGGCAACAACCATTTACACGGTGATGTTCAGCATTTAAAATGTCTGGTAGGCAGGTCTGCGCTTATCACCAATGTTCTCAGAGAACACCAGAATGGGCTTTCTTTATAAAACCACAGCCAAGCTCATCAATATGTAGCAAGGCTTGCTCCAAAGAGTAAATTTTGTAGAGTACTGGGGGCTGTAGCTGCTGAGTGCAAGTTACTTGTTTGTCAGAGAAAAACATTTGTGCCAGTTGACCCGAACTCTCCTTATTTCAGTGGCACGCTTCAAAAGACACGCACTGACGGGGTGCCCCGTTCCCTCCTCTTTCTTGGGAACATTGCATTTCCTCATCATCTCACAAAAAATAAAGTGCATGTAAATAGAAGTGTTTGCCTAATGGATGGTTTTGTGGGCAACTGTTTCTAAAGCAGAATTATTTAAAAATGAAATCACCTGACTGCTGTAAGGACGCTCTCTCATCTCACGGGAATTGTTTCATCTCGTTAGCCAAAGCCATGGTAAGTGAGCACAGGTCCTCAGAAATCAGATTGTTTCTGTCCTCTAACCCTGGGGAAGTCCACGCAGCTACAGCAATCTACAGCAGGCGAGGCCAACCAATATATCCAGAAGGACTTCCACGTACAGAGCAGAAAGCTTATCTTCCACTTCCCTTTTTCCACAATTTCTTATCGTCACGATCATTCCCACAAAACGGACAAGATTCCTTTCAAAGTTCTCCCTCCCCTTTTGCTATTTGCACTTTTAAGTTCTAATCCCTTATCCGTGAGATTGCAATCGTGCCCGTAACAAGCAGAGGATGACAACTTCAGGTAAAAAAAAAAGCAACAGGAACAGATAAACTGGAGAACAACGCCTCTGGGGCTGATCACAGAATCACAGTTGTTCAGGCTGGAAAAGATCTCTGATCACGCTGTGTTTCTGCAGACTAAGTCAATGCAGAAGCTGTGCAGAGATAAGCAACACAGGGGAACCCAGATCCCTGTGATTTTTTGAGAGACCAAATACAGGAGTTAACCCTTTTTTTTTTTCTTTTTTTTTTTATTAAGGAAACAAAAGCTGATCTGAGTGAACCCTTCTTTCTCCCTCTTGCCAACTTCTCAGAAGCATCTGAGAACCCAGCACACGCTCTGGCATTTGCCACAAGCTCAGTACTTTGGGTCAGATTTATGTTTGTGTCTCCACTGCTCAGCTCTCGCTCACATGCAAGTTAATTTTCACGGGTAACCCCGCGTTACCAGCTCTGCGCTAACGCGTGCGTTTCTGCTGAGGATGCAATCCGTGTGAGGCATGAGTACACCCTGCAACCTTGAAGGATCCCCTCCAACGGATCCTCCACACAAAACCCTTGCCAAGGAGGGTGTCAGATACATGGATGAGCTGCTGGACACCCCATCCTTTCCCCTGGCCCATGGACCAGCGCTACAGCATCTGCTGGACCAAGGGCTCCTCATACATGACCTGTCTCCTACGCTCCTCCCTAACTTTTGTGTTAAACTTGTTCTGTTCCTCAGCTCTTTCGGTTTATTCCTTCTCTGTCACCCTCCACGCCCTCACGTCTCCCTTGCCTTCACCCACCTAGCCCTTGGTCCAGCACAACTGCCTCAAAGATGCGCACTCCTACAGCCATGGTGCGGGCAATTGTGGAGCACCCCTTCTCTGAGAAGGACACTGGCAAAGGTCCCAGCCTTCCCCCTTCCTACAAGTGCAACCAAAACCCCTTCCACTCATCCCATGTCCTCCTGAGGCACATTCTCCAGCCTCCCCACACCACCATGGGCCATCCCACACCTGCTACAACCACCTTCCCCCCACGAGGGGTACGCTGGTTTTCCGCTCCCCAAAGCCCTAATCTGACACAACGACAGCACGTCTGCAGAGAGACACCCACGGCAGCTGGCGTGGGATGGGGCAGCAGAGGAGAACACCATCTTTGCATGCTGTCATTGCATATTTCTGGTGTCTGGAGAAAAACACAAACTGCTCCCTGGGGAAGGATGCCTTACCTCACCTCTGATGATCTACAAAAGCCAAAACCACACCATATCCAGACTAGGAAATCTCTTTGCATCCTCTTGCGGCACCCAGGCCCACCACTTCCCATGGGCAGGGACATAGCTTCCAGCCTATAGAGCAGGAGCTGGCTGCCTGTAGCTCAGGAGGAAGTGTCTGGTTGTGCCAGGTCACATGCAAGGCTGGGACAGGGAGGGGCACATCCAAACCCCACGGCCTAAACTGGCATTTGGGGCTGCCACTCCTCACGCAAACCCAACACGGACCAGCACGAGCCCCTGCCTGCAAACCCATACACCTGAGCCCGGCACAGGTGTCAAAACATCACAGCTTGGTTCCTTCCTGGGGTCTGAGGAACTGCGAGGAAGCAGGACCAGGGATCTACTCTCAACCGTAGTGAGCTGGAGGCACCACATCAACAAACCACAAGCTTGACCCTTCAGGCTCGGAAGGATGGATCAATTTCACTGTGAGAAGGAAGCAGCTACCAAGGTGTAGCTCACCCCGCGGGGGCAGTATGGTGGTTCCCCGTGCTCATTCATGTCACCCCGCCACAGGGAGATGGCGCACGGCCCCGAACTGTGGAACCATGGCTGCAGACTGGAGGAACTGGAAGTGTTACTGCTGCCCAGGACAGTGACCAGCAGCATAGCTGCAATGCTCCAGGAGACGGAGGTGTGAGAATGGAGATTTGGGGTCCCTCCCCGCCTTCGGTCCCCGTAGGTTGCTCCACACAGAAGCTGCACAGCTCTTGCAGTGGCCCAGTGGCTCTTCGCAGTGGTAAGAACAGAGAAATCTTTGGTGATTTTCCTGTTTCCCTGTCCACCAAGTGTGCCCATATCCCCTCTCAGAGCCACCAAGCAGTCGCAAAGACCACACACCGACCAGGTACCAACCACGCACCAAGCACGCACCAGCCACCGAGCGAGCTCAGGCTGAGGGGCAGCCCTGGAGGATGCCAACCCCCCGCCTCTCCACTTGGTCCTGGTGTGGGGCGAGCCCCCTGCGTCGCACCCACCTCTGCCATGCAGCAGGGAAGTGGCTGGGGCTGGCACCATCGTGCAGCTGCCAGCCTGGACTGCCCCATGTGAGGGCCAGGTCACCACAGACCCCCTGGAGAAGCAGCAAAAGCCTCGCTGGTGCTGAGGGTCCCTGACGCTGGGGGTTCACCCACTCGCAAAGGGCACAGCGGGGTCTCTTCTTCCCGCTCCCCCTGGCAGAGCCCATCCTTCCAGATGCTCCATCCAGAGTTGAGAGGAAATCCCTGGGCGTGGGGAAGCGCTCGCAGAGCAGCCCCTCGCCTTGCAGCCCCACTGAGACCCTCCCCAGGAGCCTTTCCAGCTGCTCCAGGAGGGGCACCAGAGGTAGTCTCAGATTTGGCTCCTCTGTCTCCTTGCAAGGAGCAGCCCGGGACGGCCGGGCAGGGCCATGGGTTCCTCCCGGCGCAGCTGGAAGCCCGACCTGCTGCTGGGTAGGTGAAAAAGCAAGAGTCGGGTGTTCAGTACCCTAGAAATTACCTGAAAAACGACTGCCTGCGGTTGTACCACGCACTGTCTCATCAGCATGGAGCACCACTGCCATAGCATGGAGGAGAGAAAACAGACATGTGAAATGAGGAATATATAAAGGAGAGACCGAGAAGAAGGGCAAACCCAAAGGAGGGGCAAGGCACGGTCTCAGGTGCTCCCCCTGCCCCATTCTGCTCAGCTCAGGTGTTCGGCATCAGGGCGGGGGGGAAGGGCCTGGGGCTGGGACCCCAGCAGGCAGGGTTCAGAGGAGAGGGGCAGTCTCAGCTCACCCACAGGCAGCAGCAGCTGCCTCACCAGCAGTGGGGTCTGCATCATCCTTCCCCCATCGCTGCAACCCACAGACTTCTCCCTGTGCTGGGAGAAGTTCCACATCCTCCTCCACACAAGAGCTTTATTTCTAAATATTACTTCCCCACCCTGGGTGCAGGAGGTGATGTGCAGACAGAGGGAAAGGGGGAGCAGGGGTGGTTTAAGTAGTGTGGCAGGGTGCAGGCTCTGCCACCCCTGTGTCACCACCACAAACAGGTGAGACCCTCCATCACCAGCTTCACCCCACACTTGTCCCAGCCAAGATGTCCGAGCGCAACCCGCCCTGCACCCAGAGCAGTTTTCTCTGATTTACCTGGAATTCTATCCCAAAGTGGCAGGCAAAGGCAGGGAACAGGACTGATCCCTGAAACAACCCAGTTCACAGGCTGTGATGAGCCCTGTGGCAGCGAGGCAAATGCATCCCCCACCTGCCCTGTCCCTTTTGCGACAACAGCGAAGAGGCGTCTGCACACCCCATCGCGAGGAGCCCCACACGTCGCATTTTTGCACGTCCTCGGTTTCCCAAATCACAGCTGCAGAATGCCCGTCGGGTATGAAGCGACGGCGGAGAGGAGCACACAGGACCTCTCCTGCCAAAAAACAACGCTTCTCCTCATTCAAGCTCGGTTACCCTGAGGTCCCCAAGAGGCACAGAGCTGTGACTGCCAAAGCCCCCGCTCACCCTGCAGAGCTCGTGCCTGCTATCGCCGCATTGCGATACGTTAAAATTAATAAGCAAAGGTGCAGGGCACACAGGTTGTCCACGGAAACCCCCACCTCAGACTGACAAAGGGAAGAAACTAACGTTAGATATGGTTTGGAGACCTTAATCCAAAGCAGCTCTAACCGATCCCTGCAAGCTGTCAGGCAACCGGTGCGGATCTGCCCGAATCATTGCGGGAGGAAAACTCACTCAAACCCCAACTCCACACCCAGGTGGGAGAGGAACCCAGGGAATCAAAGCTGCCTACCAGCCCCATGCTGCTCCAGAATCCTCACGGCACCCCCTGCGCTGCCCACTGACCCATTCTCGTTCCAGAGTCAGAGCTAATTTGAGCAGCGAAATCGGGCCAGACCCCAGTTTCTCTTTGTTTTCGGCCACGCCGGGCTCTCTGCTGCCTCACAACGCGCAGGAGCTCGGTTTCAGGGGTACAACTTTTTTCCCTCTGGCATTTAAACGGAATGTTTCTGAACACCCCTTTCACGAAACGTATGTGTTTTTTAAAAATTAACAGCTGCGCTTCGTTTTAGCCCAAATCCAATTAAGATTGTGCACATCCCCAGAGATTCCTCTGAAGACAGTGAGAATTAGCCAGTGCACCCTGCCACGAACACATTTACCCTCATACTTCAGAATAACTGACCTGTTTTTGACCCATTCTTCAGATTACCTGCATGTGGGAAACAACACGTTAACGTTTTACATTTCCGCGGTGCAATCCATAAGTAGATGCAGCCCTCCTCAGATTTTCCAAAGGGACCCCCAAATCCAATCTAAATGCCTAGAATTTACCTGTTGTTTTTCTTTTATACATATAAATAGCTGCATTTCCATTCGCTCTTTGTTTCTCATTTTCATTTTGTTCTAATATCTGCATGTAAATGTCTGAAAATAGCATCTGTAATTGAAGATTATGAAGTATAGCCAGCTCCTGACAGGCTGCTAAGGAAGATGGATTATCCTCATTTTTCTGTAAATTTTGTCAATTTTGGAATTCATAAGCTATCAACACTGATCAAAACGTGGCCGCACAGCTGTGTCAAAGCGGCCGGCGTGGTGCTGGGAAGGACGGCTCTCCCCTCCCCAGCCAATGGCTGCGATCCTGCCTGCCCCTGGCACCTACAGCCCGACGAACCCATCCCCTCAAAAAAAAAAAAAAATTTAAAAAATCAAATAAATAAATTGAAAGCATGCAAATGCTCTGGTGCGCCGACTCACATCACAAAGCGTAATTTATTGCATGTTCTCCCTTTTTATTTATCCCTAAGTAGTAAACACGATTTCCATTCAGGGGGTTCGTTATGTTCCACTCCTACCAGACAATCACAGCACACTTGAGGCAATTGTTTAGCCTCTTCCTCTCAATTTTCCCATTACTGGGAGTAAGTACTGTTGGGACTCTTTAATAGCCTGACTGCAGCCCATATCAATAACAGATGAGGTTTAATCGTCCAACACAAAAATTATTTAGGCTCAGTAAGGACATTCAATGTCATTTGCATAATGGCATTTCTATCCTGAGCACCTAACCCATCGTGCATAAACAAGGCCCTGGGACCATAAATAATAATAAATCATGACGTCCGCGCTCCTCTTGCTGTAATAGGAACCTCCCTTTGTAGAAATTATTTCAGCAGGAAATGGGCACTGCAATTTCGAAGACATGTGGCATCGCATGGGCCACTAAATCATCGCCATGTGCACACACGCGCACACGCGCGCTCCAGAGAGGCTGCCCATGGCGAGCAACAAAAACCCAACCAACGGGAGCGCAGAAAGCAGCCCGCCGAAACCTGTCCCTGTTTTTTTATTACTTTATTTCTCAGGCAGAGCTAGCAGACTAAATGAAAACACGGTCTGAACAGTGCAGGAGGTGACAGACCTGTAGGTCTCTTTGCCCGGCCACCCTTCGCGTCTGCAGTCCTTGAGCCTCTCCTGGAAGGTCTGGTGGGAAGGAAGCACAGACCTGCAGACCCTTGACGGTGTTTTCCAGCTAAGCCGCTGCCACCCCTGTCACCTGGCTGGGGCAGAGGAGGGCAGCAGGCCCCCTTTCTCCACAAAACACACATGATAATGACAGCCCAAGGGAAGTAAGTGGATGCTTAGTGCAAGCCAATGAGCTAAGGTGGGCTTCCATCTCCCATATCCATCAGGCAGTAACAAGTGCCTGGATGAACAGCAGCGAGAGTCAAGCTCTGCTTTGGCCAGGATTCACAGAATCACAGAATTTTGGGGGCTGGAAGAGCCCTCTGGAAATCACCCAGTCCAACCCCCCTGCCAGAGCAGGATCACCCAGAGCAGGGCACACTGGAAGGCATCCAGGTGGGGTTTGAAAGTCTCTAAAGAGGGAGACTCCACACCCTCTCTGGGCAGCCTGTGCCGGGGCTCCGGCACCCTCACAGGGAAGAAGTTTCTCCTCTTGTTTTTGTGGAACCTCCTATGTTCCAGCTTGTACCCATTGCCCCTTGTCCTGTCATTGGACATCCCTGAGAAGAGCCTAGCTCTGTCCTCCTAACACTCCCCCTTGGCACATTTGTCAACATTAGTGACCCCTCAGCCTCCTCTTCTCCAAGCTGAAGAGACGCAGCTCCTTCAGCCTTTCCTCATAAGGGAGATGTTCCACTCCCTCCGTCATCTCTGTGGCTGTGCTGGACTCTCTCCAGCAGTTCCCTGTCTCTCTTGAGCTGAGGGGCCCAGAACTGGGCACGATATTCCAGACGTGGCCTCACCAGGGCAGAGTAGAGGGGCAGGAGGACCTCTCTTGACCTACTTGCTACTCCTCTTCTAACACACCCCAGGATGCCATTGGCCTTCTTGGCCACAAGGGCACATTGCTGGCTCATGGCCATCCTGCTGTCCACCAGAACCCCCAGGTCCCTTTCCCCTGTGCTGCTCTCCAAGGCCAGTCCCCAACCTGTGCTGGTACATTTCATTACCCAACATTGCTCCCCCCACAGCTTCTTCCCCTTTCAGCCTCCCCCAGCCCACTCCAGCCTCTCCTCCTCCTCCTCCTCCCTGGGGGCAGCCCCTCACTTGCTCCTCTCCAGCTTTTCCCACGGGTGTTTTTCAGGCAGAGTGTGTCTCCTTGCCTCCCCTTCCCACTCTCCTTCACTCCCCGTAGCCTCCACTCTGCTAGGCACAACGCTGAAAGGAACAACCCAACTGAAAGGAAGAGTAACAGCCCCCCCTTAAAATACAGCACAACGCATCCCACCGCAGAAGAAAGGGCAACCTCAGGACGCAATCCCTGTGAGCCACTCAAGGCACTGCTAAGACACACGGTTTCTCAGGACAGGAACAAGACGCCTTCACCACCAGCCTTCACAATTTCAGTCACGGTAGGTGGAAAAATGGAAAGTCCTCCATCGTAGTGGCTCCTCTGCTCCCACTGAATCACCTCCCGTGGGTGAGCAGCAATCAATAGTGTGGTCAACTATTTCCCCATGGGGAAATACAGAGCTGAAGTATGAAGGAACACGGGGGATGTGAATGAAGTTGGCATCAATATTGACAGATCTTGGATTTGTCCTACCAATGGCTCCTGCTGTTTAAGAAACCTTGTGCAAATTTGCAAGGACAACACTTGTGTTGCTGCATGCCTCTGGATGAGCCTTCTGAAGGTACCTCAAAAAAGGCACCTAAGAATCCATTCATAACGCTCTCCACCGTACAATGTGTTGTGCACAATAAATGGGTTTCAGAGCAGCACCCCAAGGTAAAATGCCCCGTTCACCACGGACCAAGCCTCCCAGGCAGCTCGAGTCCCCGAGCCGCTCCGCTCCCACCCAGAAGAAAGCCAACAGGGTAAGACACAGAGTCTGCTGCCTTTTGTGCCATGTTGCAAAGTCCAAGATGAACAAATCTGTATCGACCCATAAACTCCTGAATTTCAGGCTACTTTCAAAGCTGGACACAAACACACATTCTTCATTTTCCAAGAGACTTCCACTTTTGGTGCCAATGCCCCTGGAGCCTGGTGACCCTATGGCAGCGAGAAGTCTTCAGGTTTCTGTTTTGGAGGTGGCAACTTTCCCCACAATGCTTAAATCCCCAACATGGAACCAACCTCATCAAAAGCAAACAAATAAAAAACCATAATCTTCCAAAGTTTTTCTTCTCATTTCTTCACCCACTGGAACGAGGGGGGCCACATTATTGCAAGACAGTTTTCACTACAGCGTGTTTATGGAAAACAAAGAAATATAAAGGATGAATGCTCATCTTGTGGGGTAAATCTTGAGCTGTATCCATAAGAAAACACCTAGGAATGCCAGAGGTTGTCTGCACACGGGTATAAAAATGACAAAAAAAACCCAAAGAAAAACCAGAAAAAACAGAGGCAGGCTGAGGCAGGAGGGGTATCCACAGTGTGTTGGCTCCAGGGACAGAGGCTCTGCCCAGTGCCAATGCTCCTGAAGGTTCTCCACCTCCTCGTCAGCCTGACAGGCTTCAGCGAGGCACCTCCCACATGCAAAAAATACCAAAGATCACACATTTTGGCGTCACATTTCAGTTCTTATCAAAACTGCTGAAGGGACAGGTTTGTCCAGACATGCTGCCGTTGTAATAATCATCAGTTTGCCGCTAAAATGTCAGCAGCGCTGGAGATGTGGTAAAATATCACAGGGAGGACACAGCGTGAGACAAGCAGAAGAGAACCCACTGCTGGTATCACCTAACCATCTCGACACCCCAATAGCCCCCCCGCAGTTCTCATGCCAGAAGCTTATTTGGGGTCATATTTTCAGACTTTTCTCTGCAGTTACAAGAACCAGAGAGCAACCATTTGCCTAAGCAAAAACAGGGACGTGCGGTCTCATGTCTTCAGCTGAACTGCTGCTGGTGCGGAGTCTCAGAACTTGGCAATGCCTGAAAACCACGTGTCAGGCACGTAACCTGGTAACGACTGCTTGTGTGCCTTCAGTTTTATCTGTCACCTAGGCGCGTGTTTTAATTATTTAGAGAGGTGGCTAACAACCAGCCCAACATGCTCAGCCAAACAGCACCCAAGGAGTGCAGTTTCTCTCCTTGGCTCTGCTCCACAGCTTCCGTTTCGGAAAGGGATCCACTCCCCCCGGCACCTCACCCTTCCTTCTCCACCCCACGGGTCTGTCTCTGAGCATGATTCTCCAGATGGACTTGGACCTCAAGTCAGATCTGAGCCTGGGGGGAACCTCTGCAGCACAAAGCACGAGCAGAAGAAAGCCCTGCCTCTGCGAGGATGCTCTGATACAATTACATTTTCAAGGTGAGAGGAGCCAAGCTGAAACCATGCCTCCACGTGTTACACTGCTCTCTTAGCATAAGAGATTCTTTCCTTTCAGTTTTGATTTTTTTTTTCATTACAGCAAATTCTGCTGCCATCAGATTTTTAAGCAGTCGCTATTCATAGGAGCAGAGGAGAAATTTGAAAACAGCCCTTTTTCTCTGGGAAGTGGCTTAGCTGGAGACTGGCAGCTCCACTTTCTGTCGTCATACAACCCCTTCTGCAGGATGTTTCATTCAACCCTTTCCTAAACAAATGGCAACCCAAAACTATGGCATTCTTCCAAAAACCCAGCAACGGTGTTCAGCCAGCTGCTCAGAGTCCTGGGCTCTCCATCGCGGACAGCCTGTGCTGCTCCCACACCCCAACCATGCTTTTTACATTCTTCACTGTCACCATGTGAAAGTCTCCCTGAGCTACACTGCTGATGAGCAGCAGGCAGACGGAAATCGAGGTCGTAGGGTGTAGTGGACAGATCACAGAATCATAGAATCGTTCATGTTGGAAAAGACCCTTGGGATCATCGAGTCCAACTATTAACCCTACTCTACATGCATGAACATTTGCCTGAAACTTTTCTTGGCATTTTACAAACCCCCAGCTTGGTCAAAAACAAGACCAGTTTCTGGCCCTGTGTGGCAAAATGGTAAGTGCCAAATGGAATGTGGTGGAGGGATGTGGGAAGCAGGTGCCTCAAACAGCCCTGGCCCAACTACGCATGAGGGAAGGAGTCTTGGGAAGGCCTTGTCTGGTAGCCTGCACCCCATGGAGACAGGGCAGCTGTATGTGGCTGTAACCAATGACATGCCCTGCTTCCCCACCGCACCCACTGTACAGACTCGTATAGAAAAAGTGGGTATAAATTGAGGTGGGATAAAGCAAAAAGCTGGACAGAAGACACAGGACAGAAGAAGAGAAGCAGCAACGTGTAGATAGAGACAAAGACACCGAGAAGAAAAGTGCAGGAGGAGAAAAAGAAAAGATGACGGCACCCCTGGACCCTTGTTGGCGGGACCAACGCAGGAACTGGGACCGGTAATCGCTGCCTCTCCTTCCCCCTTTTTTTCCCCCACCTCTCTTTTCTCTCTCTCTTTCTTTCCCTTTCCCCTGTCTCACTACGCAGTGCGAGGCCTATCATACTGCTCGCTGAGTTTATGCTTAAGCTTATTTCTTTTAGTTAAGTATAACACTGCCTGTTAGAAGTTGTTACTGTCCTTTCTCCTTGCTGTCACTAAGTAACCCGCAGCTTGCTGCAGTCTGCTCTGTACCTGCTCTTTTCCTGGTTCTCACTCAGTCACAGCACATATCGCCTGCCCTAACATGTCTTGGAACTAAAACTGATTATCGTGAGCCCAACCTATACGCTGTGAGAAATTAATAAATGTTTGTGTAGGGATCTTGAGACTTGTGTCACCGTTGTCCACTCTGTTGGGGAATTACAAATTCAAGTCACTTGTCCCCCCTTCCTGGGCACGACGTGACACAGGGTGATCCTGGCTGGAAGGAAGCTCCAGAGGTCCCTCAAAGTAAGGGCCAGGACAGGTCTCTCAGGACTTTATCCAGCTGGGTCTTGAAAATCACCATGGATGGATACTGCACAGCTTCTGAGGGAAATCTTGGTCCTGCCTGACTGTCTTCAGCAGGTGAGGATACTTCAGAGCCTTTCCTGTGTCAGCTCATGCCCCAGCCTCCTGCGCTCCCACCATGCAGCCCTGTGAAGAGTTTGGCTCCTTCCAAGATGCTTCAGCGCATCAAGATCTCCAGTATTCACTCGCTGCGAAGAGGGAGCACGCCTTGGAAACCCAGCCCTGTCAATTAAGTGATGGGCAGACCTAGACAGAACGACTGCAGAACAGCAGTAATTTCCATACCAAAGAGTAGAAACTGTCCAAAACCTGCGGAATCCAGACATTTACTAGGAATGAAGGAGAGAAGTCCTGTTCCATCCTTCGAATGCCAGTGTAAACCCACCCCTTCGCATATGATGCGAGTGGGACAGGCATTAAATAAATCAACGGGCAAGCGTGTTTATCCAGAGATTTGTCTTTCTCTCTCTTGCAGGGCCAACAAGAACGTAAGGAGTCTGGTCAATTTTGCTATGACCTAGTCTTGGCAGACTTTGCGCCATTAGACGATGTTGTCTTTCTCCACAGAGAAAACCAGCTTCAGCACAATTCCAGATCTATTTTCCTATGCAAGTAAAGCATCACATACATACTGTAAAGTGCACAGATGACTCCCCTATTATTTTTCGAAGGGACAAAGGACTACACAAGCAGTTATAATTCTGCTCATCTTGCTCATATATTACGCTTTGATGTGATATTGAAAATCTGACAGGTGGACTGTAAATCACTGCTCTCCTTCAGATCTCGGGCAGAATCCACTCTTTAACTGGCTGCTGTCTCTGACTTTTTCTGTAATGACAAACTCTCCATTAGATGTCCACTGGTGACATCCCACCTTGGGCTATCCCACATGGATTTCTTCCCAGCAATCTTGCTTACTCGAAGACCAGACGTTTCAGTGCCAGACCCTGCCTAGACAGACACCCTCGGGGTGTCCGTGCAAACCGCAGGGTGCTCTCTGCAAAGATGATGCTGATGCAGAGAGACGTTAGCAGGATACACGGCTCCTGTCATGCTACTTCCCCAGAAAACTCCCCGCCACCACAGCCCCACTGTCACACAAAATACCAGGTGTCATACAACAGAGTCTGCTGTGACTGTCACCGCCCAACACGGCATGTCACAGTGAGGTGCCACGTGCAGGGAGCTCTGTGCAGCCTTCACGAGCTTCACTTGTGAGGGGAGGCAGAGGAGGAGGCATGCAAATGGGAGACTTCAGTCCAAGGAGCTGCACTTTCTACTGAGATTTGAAAAGAAGCTTTCTACACATAAAAAGCGATTTTCAGCAGGAAGAAAAACCACAGCAGGTTTCTCTCCTCCTTCTTGACCCTAAACCGTAGCAGAGCCAAAGACAAAGGTGGTGCTCACACCCCACACACACGTCCCAGCAGCGGGATGGAAGGACGGAAGGCTCAGGAAAGAGACTCTCTCTCGAGGGGGCTTCAGCCTCTCTGTGGCACCATGGAAAAGTCACTGCATATGGCTGCTCTCTCTCGATCTGCACCACAGGTGAAATAGTTTTCTTCTCCACCAGCCACTACTTGTCTTCTCCATCCAGACAGCAAGGCCTGCGGGGACACTGCCTGTCCCTGGACAGCTGCGTGCCAACTGTCGGTCCTCCCATAACCACCGTAGTGTGAGTGAGGAACAATCACGGTGATGGCAAGCAGGAATACAGATCCTACAAGCTCAAGCTCCAGAAGCCAAGGGCTGTTCAGAGTTCTGAGTTCCTCAGAGCACCCCGGGGGTCCTGGCAGGTGGGGGAGGCTCTATCCAACACCTCTGCAGAAGAACCAGTTATTTTGCCAGGAGTCAATTGCCCACTGTGAGCCGGAGGCCACGTCGGGCAGCATAATCTGAGGGTTCTGAGGTCTTTGTGCATGGAGGAGTTTTTGAACCGCCACCTCATGCACAGAGACGGGGGTAAGGGTAACTGTCATCTTCAAAGAGCAGCTGCTCCTTTCCAGTGAAATGCCCTGTGTTATGGCTGAGTGCTGGTCCCCTCCTGTCTTTTTTACACCTCTTTAAATTTTACCATTACTGAAAGGAACTACTCAGCAAGAAAAAAATATTACCAGCCTGGGATCTCCTTCTGAGTAGCCTCTGACTCCCTCTGAGGAGACTCTCCCCATCCCTGCTCATGTCAAACACCAGGAGTGAGCGCATCCCCGCAGCGCGCGCATGCTGCAAGCATCCCGTCCCACTGCCACCCCAGGACCTGAGGGGGAAGGAGAGATAACTGGGCCTGTTAGGAATAAGCCCAAAGGAAGCATGACAGGGCTCATAGGATGGTGAACTATCGAGGACTCTCGCCCTGTCATTTCATTTGAGTCAGGTCATAGAACCATAGAATCATTCAGGTTGGAAAAGACCCCTGGGATCATCGAGGCTAACCACTAACCCTACTCTGCAGAGCTCACCCCTAAACCATCTCCCCAACACCACACCTAAATGACCTTTAAACACCTCCAGGGATGGGGACTCCACCATCAACCTGGGCAACCTGTTCCAACATCTGACCACATTTGCTGGAAATCTTTTTTCCTAACGTCCAGTCTAACCCTCCTCTGTTGCAGTTTGAAGCCATTCCCTCTTGTTCTGTCGCTAATTACCTGTGAGAAGAGACCAGCACCAACCTCTCTACAACGTCCTTTCAGGCAGTTGCCTCCTCTTTTTCAAACTCAACAACCCCAGCTCCTTCAACTGCTCCTCATCAAATTTGTTCTCCATGCCCTTCCCCAGCTCTGTTGCCCTCCCTTTGCACTCACTCCAGCACCTCGAGATCTTACTTGGATTGGGGAGTCCAAAATTGGACCCAACACTCAAGGTACAGACCCGTGTGGCAGCAAGGACATAAGTGCTACTGATGGATTAAAGACAGGAGGGAATGCACCTGAGGGACCAGAGGAGGAATTACCAGTCAGCAAGTCACCTGCAACAAGGACCCACCTGAAGTGCCTCCATGTGACTGCGCGTAGTATGGGGAAAAAGCAAGAGCAGTTAGAGACGCGTGCTCGCCCACAGGGCTGTGATATCATTGGCATCCCAGAGACATAGTGGGATGCCACCTGTGGCTGGAGTGTGGGAATGGAAGGATACTGGCTCTTTAGGAGGAACAGGCAGGGAAGAAGGGGAGGTGATGTTGCCCTTCATGTCCGTGACAGGTTGGAGTCCACAGAGCTCTGTCTCAAGATGAATGAGGAAATAACAGAGACTTTATGGGTCAGGATTAAAGGGGAGGCACAGGCAGGTGACATTGTAATGGGCATCTGCTACAGGCCACCTGACCAGCATGACCGATGGGACGAGGCTCTCTATAGACAGACAGAAGCAGCCTCACGTTTGCAAGCCCTGGTCGCAATGGGGGACTGCAGCCACCCGGATTATCTGTTGGAGGGACAGCACAGCAAGGTACAAGCACTCCAGGAGGTTCCTGGAATGCATTGATGACAATTTCCTTCTCCAAGTGGTAGAGGAGCCTACAAGAAGAGGTGCTTTGCTCGACCTTGTTCTTACCAACAAGGAGGGTCTCGTGGGGAACGTGCAGCTCAAGGGCAGCCTTGGCTGCAGCAACCACGAAATGGTGGAGTTCAGGATCTTTAGGGCAGTGAGAAAGGAGAGCAGTAAGTTCATGACCCTGGATTTCAGGAGAGCAGACTTTGACATCCTCAGGGATCTGATCGATGGAATTCCACGGGATAAAGTCCTGGAGGGAAGAGGAGCCCAGGAAATACAGTTAATATTCAAGGATCACCTCCTTCAAGCCCAAGAGCTATGCGTTCCAACAAAGAGGAAGGCTGGTAAAAACACTAGGTGGCCTGCATGGATGCACAAGGAGCTCCTGGACACTCTCAAATGCAAAAAAGTAGCCTACAGGGCATGGAAGAGAGGACAGACAACCTGGGAGGATTACAGAGAAGTTGTCCAAGTAGCCAGGGATCAGGTTAGGAAAGCAAAAGCCCTTTTGGAATTAAATCTGGCTAGGGATGTCAAGGACAATAAGAAAGGCTTCTATAGATACGTCAGTGACAAAAGGAAGACTAGGGAACACCTAGGACCACTCTGGAAGGAAACAGGGGAGCTGGTCACGCAGGATAGTGAAAAGGCTGAGGTGCTCAATGACTTTTTTGCCTCAATCTTCACTGGCAAGGGCTCCAGCCACACCGTCCCAGTTGCAGAGAGGACAGGCAGAGACTGGGGTACTGAAGAACCCCCCACTATGAGTGAAAATCAGGTTTGGAACCATCTAAAGAACCTGAAGATGCATAAGTGTATGAGACCTGACAAGACCCAACCACGGGTCCTGAAAGAACCAGCAGATGAAGACACTAAGCCACTTTCCATCACACCTGAGAAATCGTGGCAGACTGGAGAGGTTCCCACTGACTGGAAAAGAGGAAACATAACCCCCTTGATAATCTTTATGCTGGACTTGATGATCTTAGGTTGGACTGGATAATCTCAAAGGTCTTTTCCAGCCTCAACAATTCTGTGATTCTGTGAAAAAAAGGAAAAAAGGATGATCTAGGGAAATATAGGCCCGATCCCTGAAGGCCAGGTTGTATGGGGCTTTGAGTAACCTGGTCTGATGGGAGGGAGGTGTCCCTGCCCACAGAAGGGGGCGTTGGAACGAGATGATCTTCAAGGTCCCTTCCAACCTGAACCATTCTATGATTCTGTTCTATGATTCTATGACTCCTTCCCTTCGGGGTACGGGGGGACATAGGGAGCAGCCTCACGCCCTCTGCAGCCCTGGTGCGGGGTGGGGACCGCGGGAGCCATCCCCTGGCTGCCATCCCCCCACCATCCTGCTTGCCCAGACCCTGCGCCCTTTCCATTCGGCTGGGGTATTGATCTGCTGGTAGCAATGGGCTGGATAATTAGCCAGGAATTAGGGTTTCTATTACAGCCAGGAGGCTGCCCCAGCTGATTTATCACCTGAATAATTTACTGTGATTGAAAGGAAATTAAAATGAACTCCATTTGACAACTGTGCGCTTTTATGGGCTTTAGTGAAGACTCAAAAGCCAAATTAATAGCCTGGTGTTGTTTAATAGTCTACTGAGAGTAAATATGGGAAGGTTTTTCCTCTCCTGATGCGCTCTCTTAGGCTGAATTTTAGAGTTGTTTTTTTCCCTCCCACCGATGCAGCCACGTACTGAATCAGAGCAGGTTTTGGCTGGGAGAGACGCAGATGTCAAAAACCACAGAACTCTTGCTTGCGAGCTCTTGCTTGCCACTCCACTCCATCCTGCTGACGCCTGCCCTCCTCACACTGTGACACAGGCAGAGGGGCTCCACACCGCAAAACAGGGGCCAGAGGGCAGTATCCGCTGGCTGTCCTGGCGTCAGCACCAGTGTCAGCATCAGCACCAGTGTCAGCATCAGCACCAGCGTCGGCACCAGCACCAGCATCAGCATCAGCACCAGTATCGGCACCAGAGTCAGTACCAGCACCAGCGTCAGCACCAGTATCAGTACCAGCACCAGCAGCAGCAGCAGCACCAGTACCAGCACCAGTACCAGGAGCTGTCCGCAGAGCTGGCAGATGAATGCTGAACTCCTCTTTGTCTTTTCCCTCACTGCTTCTCTGCTTTTTCTTTTCAATTTTCAGCATGTGCCCGTTTGCTCAGCCGTGTCTTGTTTCACTTCCCTTTTTAACTTGCTCTTCGTTTTCACAGCGCATCACACAAGCTGCGGGTCAGAGCTTGCATCTACATGCTGAGATCACTTCTGCAGATTTGACTCTGGACGTGCAAACACAGCCAGGGTTTACCACCATAATTTTTACTGTCACTGGGCAACATAAAGTTTTGGGAAGATACAGGCAAATATTAGCTTTGCATTTCTTATTGCAAGTCTCAGAGTACTTGAAGAAGTTCCTCATAAGCCATTGCCCACCCAAAGGCAGTGTCTTTTCGGAAAAACATTATGTTACTCACATAAACAGAAAAACCAATCACGTTTTCTGTCTTTAGCTGACTTTGCTCAGCCTTTTTTTATCTGAAGCGTTTCTGACTATTCCCTGTTACTCCTGAAGACCAAACCCCAATGCTGTAAAGAGGACTGGGTCTCAGCAGCTGCATTCCTCTGGACACGACACCTAACACAGCCCCACACAGCAGGAAACAAACTTTTGCTGTTCCATGATAGTAAATGTTTGGCCAGACAAAAGCAAAACTTCGAGGTTTTCAAAAGGATTTATGCCCCTCTCTTGGTCAGTTCAGAGAATTTCTTTATCACAAGTCGCTGAAATAGAGGGCAATTGGGGTTTAACTTTCTGCAATTTTAGCAACATTTTTCAGTTTATTAGTAGTTTTTTCAATTTCATTCGATATCCAAATTTCATCTGCCCATGCTTATCTCCAGATCCAGACTTATCTGTAGTGCATGAATATATGCATTAGTGTATGTTTACCTGCTTTCTACCTAAGCCCAGAAAATGTACATTTTATCCAGAAATTAATATGAGAACAGATATTTCACTTAGTTCTAGCTAAAAGCAATGGGAAAGCATCCATAAGGGCCTGGGAATTATCTGCTATTAGCGGCAAGCAGTTCTCTCCTAAGTCGGTGACCTACATAGTGTTGCAACTGGTCACATCATGTTATGCCTCATTATGGACCTGATCTAAAGTCTATTGAAGTCAATAGAAATATTCCTCTCGGCTTCAATGAGTATTTGATTGGACCCATGTGTGAAGCTGAAAATACAAGAGAATCCATTTCTGTTGCAGACAGAAATCCAGCGTAGATAATTCTCTTCTTTATTCTGAGGGACTTAATGTACTGCCTCTTCTGTCAAGTCCGTCCTGCTTCCCCTGTTGAGGCATTCATCCCACCTCTCGTGGCACATCCGTGAGAGCTCCAGGCTTGTCCCTGCGTCCATCCAGCCTCACAGAGCTGAAGTCACTGGCTTTCCCAGGTCTTGGTCTCCAGGAACAAGTTGGTTTTTAACACATCTGAGCGTGGTGTCACGGACTTGGCCAGCCCGGGGCAGCTTCACAGAATAACAGAATGTTGGGGGTTGGAAGGGACCTCAAAAGATCATCTAGTCCAGCCCCCCTGCCAGAACAGAGTCACCCAGAGCAGGTCACACAGGAACGTGTCCAGCCGGGGTTTGAAAGTCTCCAGAGAAGGAGGCTCCACACCCTCCCTGGGCAGCCTGGGCCAGGGCTCCAGCACCCTCACAGGGAAAAAGTTTCTCCTCCTGTTGAGGTGGAACCTCCTATGTTCCAGCTTGTATCCATTGCCCCTTGTCCTGTCATTGGACATCCCTGAGAAGAGCCTGGCACCGTCCTCCTGACACTCACCCTTTCCATATTTACAAAAATGAATGAGGTCACCCCTGAGTCTCCTCCAAGCTGAAGAGACGCAGCTCCTTCAGCCTTTCCTCATAAGGGAGATGTTCCACTCCCTCCATCATCTTTGTGGCTCTGTGCTGGACTCTCTCAAGCAGTTCCCTGTCCTTCTGGAACTGAGGGGCCCAGAACTGGACACAATATTCCAGTTCTGGGCTTCACCCAGGAGCTGTGGGGAGCTACTCCATCCTTCTATCTAAAATCACAGCAAGGCACCGGAGGAGAACTGGCCCCTTGGCCACGCAGAGGGGCTTGCTGGGCACCACCAGCACCTCCAGCTCCTCCAGCAGGATGTTCCACAGGGACTGGGCACTGGTAAGTGACACCAGCACAGTGCAGTAGCCTCAAGCACAGAAAGGGCACGGGATGCGTGCCAGGAGCAGTGGGGAGCACCCATGCACACAGCGAGGGGCTCAGAGAGGAGAATGGGTAGCTGCTGCCCGCCCAAGAGGCAGACACCAAGGAAGTTCTCCTTCTCTGAGACCAAGGACTACATGGGATCCAAGCCGAGGGCTTTGTCCCAGCCGAGGAGTGTCACACGGTGCTGGTGCCAGCAGGTAGGAACCGGACCTCAGCGCCCTGGTGGTGTTGGGAAGGCACCGCTACGTGCCTTTCCAAATCCACACTCAGAAATAACTGAAATCAGTTTTCTGTGAACATTTGCAGCAAATCGATCACGGGTTCTTCGCAAGAAAAAGAAAAAAAAGAGCACAAAAGGGCACAAACGTGAGGGTAAGGCATCCCTTTCACACAAGAACTCATGTTCATAGCAAGAGCAAGTGGGCCAGGGTGCTTCCAGGGTACAGACTTTACACCTTAGTTACTTCCTGCCTTGCCCAGAGTGTGCTCTCCCCAAACAAAGGGCTTTCTGATGTTTTATTTCCCTGTCACCGTCCAGTGGTTGCCTTCTTTCTCAGCACCACAGACGCCCTTCCCCAAAGACCTGCATCCATTCCCTGTGGGTCTCTCTACAGAAGGCACGGCGCGCAGCAGATGTGAGAACTCAGATGATGCTTGTCAAGAGCAGGATGTGTTTTGAGAAGAGAAATAACTTAACGAGTCTCTGTTTTATACAAGTGAACTGAGGAAAACATCGAAGATGGAAAAGTCAAGGAAAAGGACTGAAAGCACTCCAAACAAGAGTTTGGCAGCAGCGAGCAGGCACTACCACCTAGCCCATCAACACATCTACCTTCGTGAGGGGCAATGTACACTTCCCGACAGGTAAGCCCAAATTTTGTCCAGAGGATGCATCAGGAGGACTTTGGGCAGCAAGGGACACCCTTCAGCTGGGGACCTGGCTCCACGAGGCTGCAAATGTTCTACGGTGCAGGAGGGACCTGTCCCCCCACCCCACACATCAGCAGGGCTGAGGGACCATTCCCAGCGCATGAGCCAGGAGGAAGACTCAGAGTGGAGCCACAAGGCAGGAAATAAAAAGGAACTGCCTTGTCTAGAGAACAGCAATTCTTCCAGTAAAACAGCTGGAGCCCTCCTCAGGTGAACAGCACAAGGAGTATCAACGAGTTTCGGTGCCCAAGTAAAATGAGAGATATTCAGCTGGCTGCTGCTGGACCAAGTTTCTAAGAAAACAGGCAGTGGGCTAGCAGTTCCTACTAGACTTCTCCTCACATCTCGTCTGTCTGGCAAGTAGCATCTTTTCCTTATAGTCATCTACAAAAATAGCTCAGGAGTCCGTATACCCACTGCTGACTGAGCTCCTGGACAGCCAAAAGCTGAAGCCAGAAGCTGGTCTTACTTTACTACAACTTCACTACAACAGCTGCAGGGACAGCTCTGGCTTTCCAAGTCACATCACTGATGTTCTCCATATTTTGTTTCTCATTGACTTCTTTGGCCAGACAGCTGCTCCACATTGGTTAAGTGTCATGACCTCTTTGCTGGACTGACCAAATATGTAAACCACGACCACTTCAGTGAGGCATGGAGCCCCTACCGCATTGTCATGAACCAGAGCAATCACACAGATCACATGTGCTCATGTTGAACGTGCCACTTCATGTGCCACCAAAAAGCAGAAGCCAACACAAACAGCCACGAGCCCTTAACTTCCAAAGGCCAACAAGAATGCTCCAACCTGCATGAAAGCAAATGACTACAAACCCCATTTGTAATTAAACCTAAAAACACCTTGGCAAGGCAGTTCTGCTCAGAACCTTTTGTACACTGCAACATCACATTTCTCAGCATCTATCTGACTTCCCAGAGCAGGCAGAGAGGAGCCTGTTAAGCAAATGAACAGCAGCCTATCTCCAATCTTAATAATCTGGCTGCACAGCTATTCTAGTCACAGCTGTTTACATGGTGGACCCAAGGAGATCCCTCCTCCACCAGCAGCTGAATATCCCGTATTTGACCACTGGGATAATACTCCAGCAGCATCCTCATTCCATTCTCCCATTTTTGCCGTTAAACCAGTAAGAGTTTATCTCTGCATAAACATTCACTGCTGGACTCTCTTCTACAGTGATGTGACTCAGAGACTGTGGAACACAGAAACAAATCCACAATCATCTTCCATCACCGCTTTCTGATGACTTTTTTTGGGGGGTATATAGAAGTTTCACAGGCAGATCTAACACTGCACAACTTCTAAGTGACCAGCAGTGAAAAGGCTGGTGCGGTGGCTGCCCCTTCCGTGTCACCGTGTCCAGGTGGGACAGCCACCATCTAGTGGTACGTGAAGGACACTTCACCCTCCAGACACTGCCTGCTCCCCTCTCCCTCCTCCTGTTGGCCGGAATAAAGTTAATTTTCTTCCTAGTCGCTGGCTCAGTGCTGTGTTTTTGATTTAGGATGAGCATGACGATATCACACCGATGCTTTAGCTGTTGCTGAGCAGTGCCTACACCAAGTCAACGACTTTTCAGCTCCTCACCCTGCCCCACCAGCGACACAGCTCAGGGATTGCCTGAGTGTTGGCCAACTGTGTTGTGCATCACTTGTTTTGCATATTCTATCATTGTTATTATTAAGAGTAGTATTAGTATTATGCCTGCCTTTTCTATCACATTAAGCTGCGTTTATCTCAACCCACAAGTCTTTTTTTTTTCCAATTCTCTGCCCCATCCCACCATGGGAGGAGTGAGCAAGCGGTTGCCTGGGGCTTAAATGTCAGCCGGGCTTAAACCACGACACCTTCCTAAGAAGTGTTTTAACAAAAAAAAATCAAATTGACATCAGCATCTTTCTCATCTCTTTTCCAGCTTGAGTTCAGATCTGCAGAGTTCCTCAGCAAATACAAACCAGGGAAACCACAAAACCAGCAAAAGCTCAGGAAGAGCGAACAGCTCTATGAATGAAATAACTGACGACAGATGCGAGCTTGAAGGCATGAGAAGTTTCTACTCTACCACATGACTTTCACTGTAAATAAGTGATTTTTCAAACACCATATGCCCGCATATATTCCTTAAACTGGAGCCACGACAGTAGCATGCTGCAATGAGATAATCTCCAGCAGCTCTCACATGTATGGACTCCTCTAAGGGAATTCAGTCTGCAGTTCGAGAGTCCATCCACCTTGCTAAAAAGCAGTTCTAATATTAAGAATACTGAAGACTAATGGCCAAATACATCATTAAGTAGGCCAACACTGGTGCTGTCAGAAATACGTGCACTTCCACCTCCCTCTCAGCAGCTGAACTACGGGCTGCTGCCCCAGAATAAGAACACAGAGAGACACAGCTCATCAGTTTTCACATGTGCTTCTGTACCACGCCTGCAAAAATGGAACTTTCCCAAAAAATTAGTGCCAAGTCCTTCTCAAACACACAGCTAATCTGTAGGTGCAACTAATTTACCTTCACATACTAATTGGGTCTTTCACTCAGCAAATGGCCAATTACATGCCTAATAAGCCGTTCCTGGATACAAAAATCTAATTTGTGTGCACGATCGTGCTAACTATGAACCAAAATTAGGCACCGAGTTTTGCAAGCCTTCTCCTTGTTACCTGCATAGCCTGCTTCTGATCTAACAAAAGCAGCAGGATATGTCACGCTCTTGAAGGACATATTTGATGCCACTGGCCCAGATCAGGTGTAATTTCATTCCCAAACACTTGCTAATGTTTACAAAACAAGCGTTTTCCTTCATTTTTTAATACTCAGTCTTTTATAGCTAATGTGCATTTGGCTGAAGAGCTTGATGCGACACCTGCTTCTCTGTTTTTCTGCTGAGACTGTGAGAAATGTTTGGTGACGTCCACCAAGCAGTTCTCTGCCAGCAGAAAGCGTATCAGGAAAACATTGAACATGCGTAATAGTACCTGCTCAGGCTTGATGGGCTCAGTTGTGGTGAAAATGTCAGAATAATGTTGCCTCTCGAAGACTCGGTCCAACACTTCTAGCTGCTGTTGGGTGAAAAGGTCTCCTCGCATCTGTTTCCGAAGAAAATCTCTGCCCGGGAGAGAATGGCCGTTTGGTACTGGAGATTCCTGAATACCTTTTGAAGAGGACAGAGAAGATGGAGATTAAGTAGGCATCGTGATGATGAGACCTACAGAGCAGTGCTTCACTTTACCCCTGCACAGATGCGGGTGCCAGGACGCTGCCACCATGAAGACTCTGAGAAGAGGTTACAACCAAGACACTGATCGCCAGAAGGTGCCCCAGCCAGCCTCCGTAACAGCCCACTCTGAACGCAATTCACCACCAATGACTCCACATGTGATTTAAAAGGCAGGATGAAGGACAGCACTCACACCCATCCCTTCCCACGGCATCCACAACCCCTGTTCAGCTCTGTGATATTTTAACCCAAGGATCTGAAACTTAATGCAGGTGTTCGCTTATCTGTTGTGCAGACACTGAGGATGGAGATCAACAAGGGCTGTACGGCGAGAACCAGCCGATGGAGGGACTCTGGTGGCTCCAGGACACCCCTGCTTTGGCTAAGGAACTAGGCCAGATGGAGACTAACGATGTCAACACCATCCTAAAAACAGCCTGATCTAGTGGGAGATGTTCCTGTCCATGGCGGGGGTTTGGAACTGGATGGGCTTTGAGGTCCCTTCCAACCCTGACAATTCCATGATTCTATAAATAACCCCACATGACCCTAGTGACCCACTCTGTGCTCAAATCACGCTGAATGCCACCCTGGGGTGGGGGTGAGTGAGCACATAAGGAGCACGGATGGAGTGTGTGGATGGAGGGAGAGAACAAACCCAGCAGAGGCAGCCGAGGGGCTGTGCTCCTTCTCCTTCACCCGGGACAGGGACGCCTTCTTGGTAAGAACTGCGCTTCCACCTTCTGGTGAGAAATACCCAGGGTAGCACTTTGCTGGCGTTACTATTATATATCGGCGCTACTGCAGAGACTGAATTTACCAACGGTAACTCTGAATCTTGTATGTGTCGCTCTAATACATCACCCGTTCTTGGTTATCCTGCAAATTGTCTCAGTGCAATTCCCTAACGGGGCTCTGAAACAGGCAAGTGCTTAGCTGGGGTACGTGCCTCTCACAGCCACAGACCTTTCACACAACAAGCTCTGAGCCGTGGAGTGCCAGGATGGCCCACAGCAGCATCTGGCCAGAGAGTCCCTGAAACTCTGCCATCACCGTGCTAGGACAGGATGTCCCCCGGGCCGAGTGACACCCCCTTGGCTGAGCTTGGCCCCACACACCCTCGCGGTGCTGCGATCTCACTTGGCGTTTCTTAACCTTATCGGAGTGACGGAACACTGGGTTCCAAAGGCGCATCCTTTTCTCCCTCCCCTTCGGCAGGGATTTTTAGCAGAAGTCATAAGTGACTGCCCATGTCTGAAAAGCCATGAGACAAGTTTGAGAAACATTTGGATTGGCAGTTCAAAAAAGACTCCTGCAATACAGGGGCTTGTTTCAATTTGCTTTTTGCAGATTCACAGTGGTTTTCCACTTTTCCTTCACCTGTCAGTGCTAGAAATATATCTTTTATGCACCGAGAGCTGAGGTCTGCAGTATTCCCAGGACTCCAGGAGGTGGAACTCCAAGAACAACAGTAAATATCAGATTTCTTCTCCAGATGGCAACAACACACTAGGCAGAGGGAGGAAACACTTTAAAAATAGAACCTCTCTGCCAAGATAGTTTTGAGGAGCAGAATTCAAACGCATCCTTACAACAAGATCTTCCTGACTGCTGCAGCAACTCCCTGCCCAAGCAATCCGCAGGCGAGTCCCTTACCACAGAATCACAGAATTGCCCAGAGTGGAAAAGATCTTTAAGATCACGGAGTCCAACCATTAACCCAACACTGACAAGTCCTCGACTAAACCACGTCCCTGAGTACATCAGGCAGACTGTCACTTGATCCCTTCGGCATCAAGTTTCTGACGGCAAGGATCAGGGGTGATCTGTGCCAGGACAGCACATGCCGGTTTGGTCCCCGGTGCCAACTTTACAAAGTTGAGAAAGCCACTCAAGGAAAGAAGTGTCCTGTTTGGTTTTGGGTTTAAAATACCAGCAAGCTGGAAATCATTAATTCGGCACACTGGAAACAAACATGCCATGTGAATACACAAGTTACCAACAGGTAGAAAGCCTTCAGGTATCTGTGGTCATCAGTGACACGGGGGATGCCTGGTGGACAGGATTTTTCACAAAGGGTGTTTGATTTGGCATCATCCTTCAGCTGGGTTTTGCAGAAAATGCTGTGTAGCCAGAAAACCAGGCTGCTTTAAGATCTCTCAAGCTGGAGGACCAACACAAGGAAATACTTTTTCAAGCTGAGTCACTCTCTGTAGCAAACTGCTTACCCTGAACAGGCATTTGATATTAGCAATTAACGCTGGAAACCTCCTTCTAAGCTCTGGTTCAGCAATTTAGTCAATGATGGCTTCATATTTACCTGCTTAGACAAAGTCATGCAGCTTAAACTGAGAGTAGACAATGTTGGCTTTTGTAAAGTGTGAGGATCAGTTTGTTCTGCACAGGAAAAAAACTCTGAATCTGTCCTCAGGATATGAAGTCTAAGCATGTCTACAGAGCTGTGAAAAAATACAAAGTGCTATGAGAAAGCAGTGTATCTTTAAATCTTTTTTTTTTTTAACTACTCTAAATCAAATAATATATAATAGACCTAGTGCTGGGTTTAGTCAACCATGGCTTATAAAATTAAAATTCTGGTTGCTAGCTGCATGGTAGCAAAAGGCTGGGCAGACTCTGTCTCTGGAGCACGGAAACGCTGGCTTTAAATTCCAGGTTAAACTAACATTATTCACAATTTGGCGTCACAGTTAAAGCTTTACGCAGTTTCAGTCTAAAGGGGGTGATGAAAGAGAGTGAAATGATCCAAGCTGTGGCATGACCCGGAAAATGTCCATGGCGATGCCAGCACAGTTTGTGTGTTGTTTGCACCCCTGGAGATCAGGCATACGACTAGACCCTCCATGCGTGGAGAAGGAGCATCCGATCCGCGTCCCACCTGCAGAGCTTTCACCTGCGCAGCTCTGGAGTGTTTGTGGGGGCTATGCTGGAGAGGAGGAACCAGCTCAGGAGCACGATGGCCAAAGCAGGGATGGGGAAAGGGATGGGGACAGGAACGGATGGAGACACCACCAAGCGCTCGTGGCACTGGCTCAGCTGCCTCCACCCCACGTTGCCCTTCCTCCAAGGGGACCATGTCCTGAGGAAGAGCAGGAAGAGGAAAAGACTCCCCTCGGCATGCCTGGAGGAGCCAGTACCCTTGCAAGAGGAGTCTGGGAACCACACAACCCTCGCTCGCCCTCATGACACCCGCATCGTGCAAACAGGGACAGCCGTTCCTTTGCACCACACTTCTGAGCTGAGGCTGATGGCAGGCAAGTGCTGGATCTCCCTGCACAAGTGAAGGATCTTCTGTGCACCACACACGACACCCGAAATTTCGCGAAGGTCTTTGGGATGCGCTTGGCTGTTAGTCATTACATAAATGCGAGATAATTACCATTAGCATTATGCATTGTTTGAATACACTAGAATATCTTCAATAATTAAAAAACTGTTGGCAGGTTTGAAACAGTTTGGGTTATAAATAGGCTCCAGGGAGTGGTAAAAACATTTTTCATATAATCAATGCATCCACCTAGGAGGGTCATGTTTTGTTGACAGTAGCACTATGTGTGTACGTACCTACTCTGCAAAACAATTAGTTTCAAGTCCGATGGCATCTTTCCAGAAATGCTAATGAAGAGAACAAATACAACACTCTCCTTAATGCAAAAGAGGACATTCTCCTCAGACAAACGCTTCATCCCTTTTCCCTGGCAGATTACAGACACGGGACAAGATAGCACTGTCAGACTAGAACTTCCTGAACAACCTGAGATGTGCCGGACCCCTGCAGTTGCCTTCCCACCACTCTGAGTCCAGTTCTGGTCCCCGCTATACAGAGGAGATGCAGACAGGCTGGAAAGGGTTCAGAGAAGGGCCACGAGGATGATCAGAGGAGTAGAAGAGCTGCCAGATGAAGAAAGTCTGTTCAGCCTTGAGAAGACTCAGGGGAGACTTCATTCCCACGTACCCATACATAAAGGGGGCTGCCAAGGAGACGGAGACTCCCTTTTCACCAAGAATTAGAAGGAAAAGACAAGGGGAAACAGGCACAAGTTGCTCCTGGGGACATTCCCACTGGACTCCAGAGGAAAACTTTTCACCAGGAGAGCAATCAGACACTGGAATATTCTTCCAAGGGAAGTGGTGGATTCCTCAACTTTACACAGTTCTAAGGCTCAGCCTGATGGAGTCCTGGGCCACCTCATCCAAACTGTATTTCTTTACCTTAGAGAGTTGGGCTAGATGACCCTCCAGGTCCCTTCCAACTTGCTATTCTATGGTTCTCCCCTGACGTGAACGTGACACCAACGCCACAGAGCAGCAAAGGTGCACGGTGGCCAGACAAAGCCCAGAGGGTGCAGGGACAGGCACAGAACTGGTCCCCTCTGAGAAGAGGCACCGTGCACGGCCTCGCTGACAAGAGGCTGCCTAAAGACTGTGAATGTCATCTAGAAATACCTCGTCTTTGTTAATAAAGAGCAGAGATCTATGCAAACGGCGACAAATTGTGTGATTTTTTTTTTTAGCACACTTTTAGAGTTAAATACTTGTTCATTACATGTTTTCTGAAATGGCAGGACAATACCTGAAATTGCTAAATGCACTTAAACCAGATTCTTACTAATACTCACTACATACCTCACTGGATTTAAAACAGTGGTTTACTCATACATTTCTAACACTATAGGGCAAAGCAGGGAGAGCAAACGACCCTAGACTGCACCTTCACAGAACATAAGGGCATGTTTAAAAGCCTTAAAACTTAGTATTAAGAAAAACCCAAAATGAAAAAAAACCAGCAGTAAAAAACACCTAATAAATAAAAATATCAACTAGTCTTGTCTTTTTATTATTCTGAGAGAGCCAACTGCACGATTTTCATTAGGAGGCGTCACTGTGAAATAGCAGGGGACAGAGCCTGCCCGGTCCATGGGTACCGCTCCACACCAGGGTCCCGCACGGGTGACAGCAGTTGAGACATGGGTGCCATCCACAAATTCAGCTAGAATAGTATTTCCGGTGTTATTATTAATAATGATGCACCATGAAGTGCACACTTTTCATGGCACATCTGTCTGATGCAGTGCTCCTCTGAGGAAAAAGGTTTCAGATTTCCAGGTTGACCTCGTTTTTTTTAAACAACATGGTTTTACAGGGTTAATCAAGAGAGTAAATAGCTAGTACCATGAACAGCCCATATTCATAAAGGACATGGTCTCTGTCTCTAATTTGTACTGTCCACCTTCATTACCTGGTATCATACCTAATTACTCCACCTTATAGGGAAATACAGGCTAATTAGGAAGGATGTTATTCACCACATTTAAAACATTAGGAAGCAAATGAAATACTACCAGGAGGCAAAAAGGTGATTTGTTTCCTTGTAGCATGCCTGTAAATTAGTCCAGAGAAGATAAAGACTTTGTTTAATTAACATTTGGAAGGCTTTGTTTAAAACATAAACTGAATTTCCAGGTGACCTTCTTGGGATTGTGTGTGTTTGGCAGTCAGCAGCCTCACACTCTTCCCAGAGAAGCGTTAGTTTCAGGACCACATACACAGTGAGAGATCTTTGCATTTACACTATCTGAGTTTTATAAGCACTCTTATTCATTTTTTTTCAAAGGACAGTATCAATAAAAAGAAGCTTTATATTTTCAAGTGTATATAGCTGATCACCAGGCAAATACCTTCAAGAGAAATCACTATATTTCACAAAGATGGGTATGCCCTAGATCAAAGTGGGAAAAAAAAGATAAATCATCAGAGATCCAAAAATACTTTTCATTTGGAGAAGATATCAGGCCATTTCGATGGCACTGATGGAGTCTCTGCTCTGTCTCCATTACCCACTGAAGGCAGCCGGAGTCAGGAGCTGACTACGCTAGATTATATTCCCTATAAGATGGTCACCAATATATATATATATGATCTTCAACCTCTATTGATTGACCAATTTCACAAGCAAAGACTGGTGAAATGAAGCTGAAATGAACATCATGCTTTAACTCATTGAACCCATCAGGCCTGAGTTAATCTCACTGCCCACTGTCTCTGATAGAATTCAATTGATCAATCATGTTTCGGTGATAGTACCATTTCAGTGGCTTATTGCTTCTTCATTTCAAGGCTTGACCTGTTAGATATACTTGGGCCAGCTCTGCTCCTCCTGGAGACACGGAGACCAGCATCTGCTGACAGACTCTGGGCTCAGAAAAACTTGGGGAGGGGGTGCTCGCTGAATGCTCCGCCTTGTGGTTCTGCAGGTATTTCACCGATCGGTGTGAGGACACAGGTGGCCTGAGACCCCCATCCTCCCATCAGCATCCACTGCCTCCCACCCCACGCCGACCCCCACGCGGACAAGCAGTAAAAATGCCAGTTTTGCAGCAGGACAATGCCCTGCGCACCCAGGTTCTCCTGCTGCAGCCACTTTGTCCACAGCTGCCCCCACCAAAGCCAGCAGAAAGGGGGGATCCCTGGCTCTCCACAGGGTGCATGCACCCTGCGCACCATCTCTTAATCCCAGCTGCGTCTCGCAGGTTCCCGGCGTCTGCCTTGCACTAACAGACCTGGCGCTGCCTTTGCACTGGTCCCAGGAAATGGGAGAAGCAGGACAGAAGCAGCCGAGCTGCAGTGCTGCTCCTCCTAAAACGCTCAGCAGCACATCAATGAGCACTTTTACCATCGGCCAGTCACTGCTGGTCTCCTGCTGAGAAGTGATGGAGCTCATCACAGCGAGAAGGTTCGTCTCTGCTCCCCAGGACAGGTGGAGGTCCTCTCTGATATACAAGCCAGAGCCATGGCGCACACCAGTGAGATGTATTAGCTGGGTCCATGCCTGTCATCCATGAGCTGCCACCCCGGGTGCAACACCACAGCCGCAAAGCCACACCAACAAGGAGGTTATCAGCATCACCAAAAAAAGGCATTTAAGAGAACAGATTTCCCATGAGATCACAGCTCATCTCCTCCTACAGAGACATGCTGGAGCGTCCTGGGCAGTGGCGGGGAGCCCGGCAAAGGGGAGCCAGGTGTCTGGGAAGGGTCTCTAGCCCCATGCCCTGTGATGAGCAGTGTTGATTGTCGAAAAGCTCAACAAGAGCCAGCAGTGCGCTCATGCAGCCCAGAAGGCCAACCCTGTCCCGGGACACATCGAGTGTGGCCAGTTGGGCAAGAGAGCGGATTCTCCCCCTTGACTCTGCTCTTCTGAGACCCCAACTTGAATGCTGCATCCAGTTCTGGTGTCCCCACTGTAAGAGGGACATGGACCTGTTGGAATGAGTCCAGAGGAGGCCACAAAGATGACCCAGGGGCTGGAGCACCTCTGCTACAAGGACAGGCTGAGGGAGATGGGATTGTTCAACCTTGGAGAAGAGAAGACTCAAGGGGGGACCTTATCATTGCCTTCAGTACCTGAAGAGAACCTACAGGAAGGCTGGGGAGGGACTTTTCACAAGAGCATCCACTGATAGGACAAGGGGATTTAAACTGAAGGAGAGCAGGTTTAGATTGGATCTGAGGAATAAATTCTTCAGTGCGAGGGTGACAAGACTGTGGAACAGATTGCCCAGAGAGGCTGTGGCTGTCCCCTCCCTGGAGATGTCCAAGGCCAGGTTGGATGATGCCTTGAGCAACCTGGGCTGGTTAAAGGCATCCCTGCCCATGGCAAGGGGTTGGATTAGATGATCTCTGAGGTCCCTTCCAACCTAAGACATTCTAGGATTCTGTGCTCCAGGGCAGCAGTGAAGTTCAGCTGTGCCCACCTCAGCCAGAGTCTCGGCACACAGGAGATTGCACAATCTGCCGAGCAGCACAAGATGTCACCAGGATCACCGTAGCCTGCAAGCCATCAGCCTCTCCTCAGCACCCTCGAGGAGCTGTGGTCATGCCCACAGTCACCGGCCCGGCTGTGGGGCAGAGTTCACCTGGCTCAGCAACGGAGCTGCTGCGGGTTTCATGACTGCTCTTATGATGCGGTTTTGTGTTTAAAAAGCAGCAAAACCAACATCAATCCAGACCTCACTGCTCACCTCTGTGGGCATTACAGATGTGCAGAGACAGAGAATAGAAGGAAGAGGCTGAACCGGGGGAACGGACACCCGCAGCACACATGATCCCCCCGCAGGTCCTGGGCCAGCAGGACCCTCGGCCAGCTGCAGCAAAACGTAGGAATGGGCTGACATTTCTGTGGCTTCTGTAACTTTCAAGGGGAGATATAACTGCAGTAACTATACATGTAAAACATCATGACAAGTTTGTTAAAAAATTATTTCAAGAAACGGCCGCTCTTCCTAATTTGTTTTTGTAAGCTGTGCTCGGCAGTAAGCTGTGGAGGCCCGCGCTGTAAGTCACACACTCCCAGCTCAAAGTCCATTTTTAAATGGCTGTTATAAGCTCATTCAAGCAATTTTAACATAGTTTATACTTACTTCCATACCATGCTGTAACATATCCATTCATCACTTCTTTCAAAAAATCATTTCTAGGCATGCTTGGGTGACATGGGCTAACGCAAGGTGGAGATGAAATTGTGCTCTGTTTACACTTGGGAGTGCCAGACTGGCCTCTGGTTACAATTGACTGGGAGAGGATCTACAGCTCTGAAAAATACCAGGGAGACCAAAATCTGACAGCTGAAGCAAAAAGAGCAGTGGTCAGACGTGCAAAAGCATGGTGGGGTCTGTGTGGTGGACAGATGCATGAATGTTTGCCTGAAACATTTCTTGGCATTTTACAAACCCCCAGCTTGGTCAAAAACAAGACCAGTTTCTGGCCCTGTGTGGCAAAATGGTAAGTGCCAAATGGAATGTGGTGGAGGGAAATGGGAAGCAGGTGCCTCAAACAGCCCTGGCCCAATTACACACGAGGGAAAGAGTCTTGGGAAGGCAGGATGGCCTTGTCTGGTAGCCTGCACCCCATGGAGACAGGGCAGCTGTATGTGGCTGTAACCAATGATGTGCTCTGCTTCCCCACCGCACCCACTGTACAGCCTCGTATAGAAAAAGTGGGTATAAATTGAGGTGGGATAAAGCAAAAAGCTGGACAGAAGAAAGAGAAGCAGCAGCACGCAGACAGAGACGAAGACACTGAGAAGAAAAGTGCAGGAGGAGAAGAAAAGATGACAGCACTCCTGGACCCTTGTTGGCGGGAGCAGCGCAGGAACTCGGACTGGTGATCGCTGCCCCTCCTTCTCCCCTTTTTTCCCCGCCTCTCTTTCCTCTCTCTCTTGCTTTCCCTTTCCCCTGTCTCACTACGCAGTGCGAGGCCTATCATACTGCTTGATGAGTTTACGCTTAAGCTTATTTCTTGTAGTTAAGTATAATACTGTCTGTTAGAAGATGTTACTGTCCTTTCTCCTTGCTGTCACTAAGTAACCCGCAGCTTGCTGCAGTCTGCTCTGTACCTGCTCTTTTCCTGGTTCTCACTCAGTCACAGCACATATCACCTGCCCTAACGTGTCTTGGAACTAAAACCGATTATCGTGAGCCCAACCTATACGCTGCGAGAAATTAATAAATGTTTGCGTAGGGACCTTGAGACTTGTGTCACCTCTGTCCACTCCGGTGGAGAATTATGAATCTAAGTCACTTGTCCCCCCAGCCTGGGTGGGATGTGACAGGTCTGAGAGGAGTGACCACTCTCTACAACAACCCTGGGGCCTTTGTTGTCCCGGCACAGCAGATGCCAGAGCAGCAAATGGACCCACGGGAGCCATGAGGAAGTTTGCGCAACGCGAGTGGCCGGCACTGCACACGAAGCAATGGCCACAGCCTGCGTGGGGGTGACCAAGACTGCCAGGCTTCTGCCCTCCACAGGAACTGACATCTGGTGAGGAAAACACAGGCCTTCCCATCGCCATTGGTCAAAACTGATTCTTCCATGCAAACATAAAACAGCAAAGCAAAATTGCCACCTGACACCTTGATTTCTCTGCAAAGGGCTATCTTGGAAACTCACCCAGAGAAAACAAGAGCAGTGAAGAGCTTGCCCACATCCCACCCACTCAATGAGTCACACATAGAAACTCCAGGAGCACTGCTGCTCCCCTGCAGCAAAGCCCAGGGACAAAAGCCTTCCTCCACGGCGCTGCTGAAGACCTCAGCAAAGCTCCTGAGAAACACAGATGACTCCCAAGCAGTGATGGTAGTCCTCCTAAGAATGAAAACTCCTAGCAAAACTTTCAGATGGTACCACCAGCCTGTGAGAAGATTGATTTACTACACGTAAAGGAGAGAGGAAGACCCCAGAGGGTCCTGCTGTGGACAGTGCTCTGCACCACCAAGCAGAAGGTGTCCATCCACACTATCTGATTGTCCGCAAACAGCATGCACAAAAAGCGGTTTACACCTCCAGACCTTCCTTGTGCATAAATAAAGCCTCATTTTACAAAATCAAGAACTGAGGTCTCAAGCCTGCAAATGTGCATGCTTACAAGGAGGCAAAGAAATGTCTCAAATGAAATTCAGCATAACGACTTCCAGGCAAAATGCAAAACACAGGAATAAGACACTGTTATAAAATATAATATAACATGCATCTACGGATTTTTACAAGTTACACGAAATACAAGTTTAACACTATTTTTATACATGCTGCAGAGAGTCCAGCACAGAGCCAGAGATGATGGAGGAAAGGCTGAAGGAGCTGGGTCTCTTCAGTTTGGAGGAGGCTCAGGGGTGACCTCATTCATGTTTATAAATATGTCAAGGGTCAGCATTAGGAGGACAGAGCCAGGCTCTTCTCAGGGATGTCCAATGACAGGACAAGGGGCAATGGGTACAAGCTGGAGCATAAGAGGTTCCACAAAAGCATCTGGAAAAACTTCTTCCCTGTGAGGGTGCCGGAGCCCTGGCCCAGGCTGCCCAGAGAGGGTGTGGAGTCTCCTGCTCTGGGGACTTTCAAACCCCACCTGGACGCGCTCCTGTGTGACCTGCTCTGGGTGACCCTGCTCTGGCAGGGGGTTGGACTGGGTGATCTCCAGAGGTCCCTTCCAACTCTGAACATTCTGTGACTCTGTGAAGGCTGAGACAACTCAGTTTGTTCAGCCTTGAGACAAGAAGGTTTAGGGGAGACTTTATCACCATGTGCCAGTATCTAAACAGTGGCTACAAAGAAGATGGGGACTCCCGTTCTGCAAGGGGTCACACAGAAAAGAGGAGGGGTAGTGGGTACAAGTTACTGCTGAGGAGATTCCAGCTGGACACAAAAGAAAAAATTTTCCCAAGGACAGCCAGCCACTGGAATAATCTCCCCAAGGAGGAGGTGGGTTCCCCAACACTAGACACTTCTAAGATTCAGATGGACAGGGTGCTGGCAATCTTGCCTAGATCACGGTTTTGCCAAATAAGGTTGGAACAGATGATCCATGAGGTCCCTTCCAGCCTGGGATTCTATGATTCTATTAAAACAGCAGTCGGTGACCCAACCAAAGTGAGGTCTCCCTGTATATGTTTGTATTTTATGGTCCTGCCTTCAATGTTCTGATGAACTGGATGTGGAAGAGAATTCATCAACGAAGATTTTACTTTTAACGAAAAACCATGTAGCTCTTTGCTAATTACCATAATTAATTACTGTCATCTAAACATTAATTATTTATCCTGCAGTAAAATCAGCAATCTACAGTACAACTCCCTTGACACTGTGCATATCACACAGATGCCCTTACTAAGCAAGTTCAGGAGAATCTTGCCGCACGTACTTCTGTTATTTCGAAACCTGCTTTGACTCAGAGGGAGGACGAGCGGGTCACTTTTTGGGCTGCATCACGGGAATTCTGCCAACAATCTTCCTGCAGCTTCACTTGACACAAACACGGTGGGAATGGCCACACCATGGCACCAGTTGAGACTGCCCGATCCTCCCCTGCTTCCACCAGTTGTCGTAGGCTCACTGATTCCATTCCTGCCTAAAGGGATAACTTCTCCAGGAAAAGTAAAAACTTCTAATAAATAAATAAGTAAGCAAGTATTTGACTAGAGCTTCGAAGATAATTTCTGAACACTGCTGTACCTAAACATTCCAGCTCTGCTCCCAACAGCCAGCCATTGGAAAACCTACCCATTCTGTGATTCAGTAAGGGTGGTCCAGGGGCGGATGTCTTTTGAGGTTTTTTCTTCTACAGTAAAGCACTGACAGAGCAAAGCCAAATCTTGTTCACAAGTGGGGATTATTTCATAGTATCCTAGAATGTTAGGGGCTGGAAAGGACCTCTTAAGATCATCTAGTCCAACTCCAGAGGACCTGCGTGACACAAAGCCCGACTGTGGAAAACCCTGAGTATGCCTCCACCTGGAGACTTCCAAATGAAAGTTATTTTACCTTCTCAGTTCAAAATCATCGTAGCATTTAAATGCAAAGCAATCAGCTTGCATAGAATTATAGAATTGTTTAGGTTGGAAAAAGCCTTTAAGAACATTGAGTCTGTCCACTAACCTAGCAATGCCAAGTCCACCAAGGGTTGACTTCCCCAACTTTATTCTTAATTTCATTCCCTTTAGAAAGGAAGGAAGCACACAGGATGCATGCTGCACAAGGTTTTTCTTCCTCACATGCGCACACGTGCACGTACGCAAACATTTACACACGGTCAGGGTCTCCTTGCAGGTCGTGTTCCACAAAGCCACGACCACTCACGCCCATGGCCCAGGTGAAGCTCACACCAACAGGAGAGGACCTTAATCGTCTACAAAAAAACACCAGTCTGTGTCACTCTGTGTCTGGGTGAAATCACCGAAAGATACTTTTCTTTTAGAAAAATCAAAGAGAGAGAAAAAGGTGGGAGGGGGCGTGGGAGAGAGGAGAGGAGAGGAGAGGAGAGGAGAGGAGAGGAGAGGAGAGGAGAGGAGAGGAGAGGAGAGGAGAGGAGAGGAGAGGAGAGGAGAGGAGAGGAGAGGAGAGGAGAGGAGAGGAGAGGAGAGGAGAGGAGAGGAGAGGAGAGGAGAGGAGAGGAGAGGAGAGGAGAGGAGAGGAGAGGAGAGGAGAGGAGAGGAGAGGAGAGGAGAGGAGAGGAGAGGAGAGGAGAGGAGAGGAAACAGAGGGGAAGGGGAAGGGGAAGGGGAAGGGGAAGGGGAAGGGGAAGGGGAAGGGGAAGGGGAAGGGGAAGGGCTCAGCAGGCACCAGGGCAGTGGTTGCCGGTTGGGCACAAAGCCAGGGGGCCAGGCAGTAGGGCCATTGCCCCCACCTGGCAGGAAGCAGGGGTCCCTCTGCCACTGCACTGGCACCCGCTGCCAATCTCCCCCTGCCCAAAGCTGGCATTGGCTGCTCTGCCCATAGGCAGGGCAACCCAGAGCTTGCTGTCAGTGCCCTGCGCCTGGTGTCACCCCCTCGCTGCCATTGGCATCAGTCGAGTCCCTCATTGCCCGCCAGCTCCCGTCCACCACCACCACCACGGGTCCATCACCACCACGGCCTGTGCCCAGGGCTGCAGCAGCCCCCGGTGCCTCCACATGCCACCGGGACGTGGGCACCAGTCGTTACCATAACACACTCGATTGTTCTCAGCGGTGCTCCAGCAAATAAAGCCATTAATTACGGTCTCTTCCTCAGCCGCCGTTGGCTGGAGCAGCAATCAATGCGCAACCCCTCATTGCCTGCTCTCGGGGAGCGGAGACAGATGCCATAAAAATGATGCTCAGCCCGTGCCGAGCCCGCCGGCGCGGCGGAGGAGGCTGCGCCGGCACGGCCACCACGCTGCTCCCACACGCCACGCCAAATTTATTTGGCCTGCCGCAACCGTGGGGGAAGGCATCCCGTTAGGCGATTATTTTTATCTTATAACGTCAATTTACTTATACTGATTGGCTTCCTGCCGCCAAATATCAATTAAATTGCAAATGCCTGCTGAAGCTCATTTTCTGTCTCTTTCTCTTTCCCCCGTTTCCCTTCCTTCTTCCCCTCTTCCCTTCTTAAAGAGAGAGAGGGAGAGAGAGAGAACCCTATGTTCGAACATAATTTAATTTATTTCCCTTTCCATATCTCAAAGGAAAATCTATATCTCTCCCTGGAAGGCCATTTGCCCTCTGTTATTGGGAGCTGAGGTATCACAGCACTGGGCAATTTGTTTCAACCGACTATCGGCAGCCCATCAGGATTCCTCAGGACCTGTGCTATCTCAATGCAATTGTACCTGGTATTGCCATTTATGATTTGTTTTCCGTAGCTCGCAGCACCCACACGACAGACGGGTTTCGGTTCTCGCAGGGGGGTCCCAGGGGGGTCCCACCTGCCCCCTCCCACGTGCTGCCAGCACAGCAGCACTCGGTTTGCTCTAACCTGCAGAAAGCTCTAACCAAGGGATGGCACCTCACACTCAGTACCGAAGCCACGTGTCACACAGATTCCCCTTGCTGCTGCGACCTTCCAAAACCCGTGGCGACTGCTGGCAAAGCACCCCCGAGCCCCTCGCTTCACGAGCAGACCAACACACCACTGCAGCGTCCTCCCGCCAAGCGCCTCCACCCATGCCTGCGGCGGGAGGGAAGGGTGACGGGACTAGGTCACACTAACGAGGTCAGGGGCTGGCAGGTGAGCATGTGCGGTAAAAAACAACGTCCCTGGCAGCCAGAGGTCAGCAGCGGCGGTGGAATCTGGAGGGTGACCAGGAGAGTGAAGCAGAGCAAAGGCGCCGTCCGCCACACCGGAACAAACAGGCAAACGCTGACGGGCGATGAAGAGGTGAAGTCCCGAGGATGCCCATCCTGTGAGTGGGCATAAGCTGCGGAGCCACAGCCACCTCAGGTGACCAGTCCCCCGTCCCCCCGTGCAGGACGGGCTAGTGGGGACACGGGGAGGTGAGCTGGCATGGCACCACGGCCTGAGACAGGGGGACCCACCAATACGGATCCAAGCCCCAGCTCTTCCACAGCGCTGCTGACTGCCTCTGTCAGGACTTTTTCAGCACCCTGTGCCTCAGTTTCCCTCCTCTAACCAAACCTATCAGCACAATCCTACTCTTTATAAACTGTCTGCAGCACATCCAGAAATTCTTTGGCACCTTGGAAAAATGCAAGCCTGTTTGCTCCGGGCTTGCCAGCTACCAGAGTGATTGTCACCATGTTTATGGTTATCTCCACGAGGTTTTGGACAGAAGCTTCACGCATTTAGCTAACACTGCTTGAAAAACCTGAGCCCATGTGTGTGAATGATGTATTCAGAAAGAAAGAGAATGAGCTGCAAGGAACGCGCCACTTTGCTTATGCACGCTTAGAACTATCTCTATGCACCTGTACACACATATACCATAAGTATACATGTGTACAGTGACCATCTATATTCCACCTGTCCATCCATAAACCTATTCTCTATGTAGAGATGCTCATAAAAAAATATCAAGGGTAATAGGAAAGACCTTTACACCCTTTGCGATGGTGATTATTGACTGGTTCGTTCAGTGCCTGATGGAGATAGCATGATTGCCTGGGATGTATCTTGCAGGTTTCTAAACAGAAGGCTCCAGAATCAATTTTGTGGTAACTGGTTAGATGTGACCAGCTTACAAACTCAGCATGGGTGTCAGGAAGCAAATTCAAGCAGCACCATTACTTTTTTTAAAATACCAGAGGTGAGGAAAGCCTCCCGGCTGGGCGAACCACAGGACAGAGCAGAGATTAACGATTTTGGCTCGTTTTCATCTCCAAGGTGACAAGCGGGTGCACAGCAGGCGTAGTGCCATGGCTGGTGGCGCACGGTGACGCTGACGCTCACAGCTTGTGCCGAAGATTTGTGTCTCTCCCGAGGCTGGGGGCTGCAGCAGAGCGAGGCACGCCTGGTCGACCACCGTCACCTCCCGCCCTGCAGCCCCTACCCCTGCCCAGCTTCTCCCCTCCACCACCGCACCACAGTTTTATTGCCGTCAGCATTAGAAATAACCTCCAACCTTGCCTGCACCGCTGCTGTGATGTGTATTTAATTGACACGCATCCTTTTCCCTACACTTCAAATTAAAGCTGTTACTTGAAGTGTCTGTGTCCCATTCCTGAAGCCAAAGTTCACTGAGAAAAGTGAACTTTGCAGCAGTTCCTCGCTGGAGCCCATGCTTTGCCCCCACGTGGGTCTGCAGGAGAGGGCCTGGGGCAGGATGGGGGACACCAACATCACAGGGAGCTGGGTAAGATCTCATCCTTAGTGGCCACCATTGGCCAGGGGCTCCCAGCCCAGCAGTGGCCACAGGAACCATGCATGGGCACCCCACTGCCAGACCTATTTTCCACTTACAGAGTGGTGGCATGGTACCAGTTTCATCTGCCTGAGCCAAGCCACCGACCCAATGGTTCCGTTCTCATCCGCGGCATCCCAGGAGTGAGCACACTTGGTAACCTATCTCGGCCATGACGAGGTTCTGGAAGGGTGACCTGGCCAACAGCAATAAGACCAAGAGGTCCCAGAGGTCTGCATTGATTTCACACACCCCACACCAACCTGGGAACCGCGGACAGATTTCTCAGCATCCCCACACCTTGACCTCCCTCTTCAAAGCAAACTGACTCACTGAGGTGCCCCAGTGATTAACCCATCGGGCACCAAGCAGCACTGCCACCAGGACCACAAGGGCGTAAGAGAGGGAGAATGGGTGAACTGAAGACCTACACAAATTCAAAACTCAAAGTCACACACCTAAACAGTTCCAAAAAAAAAAACCCTCTCTCGGATTCAGGCACATTTATAGTTATTATTATTAGTTTCTCCTTCCCTGGATGACCCATGCCAGGCCTTGGCCACTATCCCCATTGCCAGCCAAGGCCAGGACATATGGGGACTGTACTTGGTACCCTTGGCTGGGGCTAGGCAGAAGAAGACAGGCTCTGCTGAGTCACAAAACCTCTCTTCCAAAAATGCCACCTCCCGCGTTGCCCTTCCTGCGAGGAAAAGTGGGTGAGGAAGGGGAGAGAACAGCCAGGAGCCAGTTCTTGAGGAAGCACCTGGAAAACCAAGGAATCAGAGAAGGAAAAACCTGCTACATGACTATTTCTTATTAGTGGACTTAGAGGGGGAAAAAAAAAATCAGGCACTGTCAAGCATGAAATCTTATTGGGACAATAGAGATGGAATTGCCACTGCTGACAGTAATGTTTACAAGGGCATCATGTGTCGATGCTGCACAGCATGAAATCAGCAGCCCCGTCTAGCTCTCTGAGTTGCAACACAAGACAAAATGTCCCATTTGGGACAGGTAGGAATTGTACCACCAAAAATAACCGCTCGGCTGTAAAATCCATTACAGGCGGACAGGAGGAGAGGCAGAGGAGCCACGCTGGCACGGCAGGAGGCTCCTGAGCCCTTCTGCACTGCACAAGCGAGACAACACAGTCTCTGAGATGCGGAGACAATTTGCCAGCTGGCTTGGGGGGCTTCCCTTTGCGTCCCTCCAAGGAAGGGCCAAGTGGAGGGTCCAGGAATGCTTCCATCCCAACGGGGTCAGGCTACCCCCCCAAAACCTATGGGCAGGGCTGAACCAGCAAGATGCTGCACAGATTCAGAGTCCTTGCTTCAGGCTGTCAAGAATCAGCACAACAGCTGGAGGATTTGAGTTTCTAGTACCACACAACCTGTCCAACCCAAAGGAACCATACTGAGGGCAGTAAGGCAGCGGTGGCCATCCGTGCCCTATGACAACTGCTCATTATGAGACCCTCCAGAGAACGAGCTGACATGCAAACAGTTCAGAGGCAGCACCTACAGAAAATTATATTGCAAGGAAAGTAACATCAGAAGCAAGTTGACCACAAAGTCCAACAATAATGGCTTGGAATTATAGAATCATAGAGTCATAGAATTATCATGGTTGGAAAAGACCTTCAAGACCATCACGTCCAGCTGTTATCTAACTCTGCCAGGTCCACTTCTAAACTACATCGCTGAGCTTAATGGATTTTAAACACACGCAGGAATGGAGATTCAACCACTTGCCTGGGCAGCCTGTTCCAGTCTTCAATAACCCTTTCAGTGTAGAAGCTTTTTCTAATGTCTAACCTAAACTCCCTTAGCATAACTTGCAGCTGTTTCCTCTTGTCCTGAGAGGTGGGATGAAGAGTCTTTAATCAATATATAACATTCTAGTGTCTTCACCTGAAATTCTCAACACCATGAAGCCCTCGGTGTGCATACTTGTGCACCAACTCTCTCACAGATTCTCCCTTCTCTCTCTCTCATGATGCACTGGAACAGGCAAAGAGGAGACGTACACCAGCCACCAGAAGTGATGGTGTAGAGGTGAGACCAGCTCTTGCAGGAACAAGCACACCACCAGTTACTGCTGCGATGAGGAGAAGCTAAGCTCTGCCCTGTGAGATGGCCACCACTCAACAGAAGTTGTTCTCCCAGACGTCTTTTCACTGCAAGTTTGCTTTCTTGGCTTTTTTGACTAGAAGCGGATATGACTTGAGTAAAGCATCTGAAAGAAGCACCTTCCTTCAGTGCCACCATCGCTCCCACAAGAACAGCATCCCTGCAGCGTTCAGCCTGCTCTGAGCATCAGCACCTCTCAAGTCCTGCCAGGCACATCCTTCCTCTGGCTCTGCATCTGTCTGCAAGATATTGTGGTGCCACAGCAGGGCTGCAGAAAGTTTCTGAACAAAGTGCTGCAACAGCCGCACGTCCTTACCCAGCCTGTGCCCAAAGAAATTCAGAGAGCAGCAGATGTAGCCTTTGGACGTTTCATTGCTCCAGCACCCCGGTACATGGCTACAGGGAAGATGTTTTACATACATGCACCATCCGTGCAACCAGAAAGCCATCACGTTTCACTCGTTAGCCCCTAACAGATTTCCGGTACCATGACTTCTGCTGCAGACATCTCTTTTGCCATGCTACAAATCAGCCAGATCAGTGCCCAGCTGACAGGAGATTTCACCTGTATTTCTTTTCAGCGCAAGACACCTCAGCTAAGATCTCTGGTTTCCAAGCTCCACCTGTTGTGTGGAACTGCAGAAGCAAAGCAAAGTCAGTCTCCTGCTAGAGCCACAGCCTTAAAGTAATTACTACAGGCATACTTTGACTACAAGCATCACTCAGCAGATCCTCAGAGGAGATAAAACACGGGGAAACCACACTCAGGTTTTCTAGGCATCTGCCACAAGACAAGATACTGGTTGCTTTCAGAAGTCCAAGTACTTTGACTGCTTCCCCATCATTATGTGGATGGTCGCTGCCACAGAAGGGAGAACGCACAGAAACGAGGAAGCAGCCGTGCAGGCACCTCCGTGCACACATTGGTCTGCACCAACGAGGATCGTGATGGAAACAAGAGAGGAAAGGGCATGGCTTTGAAACTGACTCCAAGCAGAAGGTTATGCCAAGTTGCTCCAGAGTTGTCAGTGGGAAGCCTCAGCATGAGTCTTGTCGTGACAGGAGAGCTGGAGTGCAGAGACGCCAACCTCAGACCAGCTGGGACAGCTACCCAGAGATACAGAGAGAAGAAAAATCTAGCTGAACATGAAGCAGGGCAACAAGTGGAAAGGCATCTTCTTGTGGAACTTCAGCAAAACACCGGTGGAACACATCCTCTATCAGACACATATATGTGTTACTGGGGCAGGCAGGGACACATCTCTGGATTTTCCCAGCTAGGTCTTAATTTTCCATCTGCAAAGTCCACTCAAGAAAAAAAAAATCATTATAAAAGGAAGGATTTGGGTATCTGTGCTGCACATCCGGATGTCCTGCTGTCTCCTCAAAGCTCCTGCTGATTGCTGATGATGGCTGCTGCTGTTCTGGGATGTCTGGGATCCTGAATGCTGCTTCAGACACACATAAAGCCCAAGCACCATGGGCTGACAGCAGCACACATGCCCTGTAAAGGTGCTCTTCTCGAGTTGGCCATGTCCAGATAATACAGACAGCCCGCAGGTGTCAGTACAGTACCTCTGCAAACTCAGTATGACCAGCCACTTGGGCAATTAGCTAAAAAACATACAAAAGACAAAATGCCATCACCGAGTCTGGTGCCAATAATCCCATCCCATAGCCTGTCTTGCTTTTCCTTCCAACGTTTTTCTGTAACAGAGTAGATTTGTAAATAACAGCACCACTCTCCAAATGCTAGGAGAGGCCAAAATTGGCAGGGCCAGTCAATACTGCACAACCACTTCTAGCAATAAATAACTTGATGAAAAAAGTACACACAAAGGCCATGGCAGACAAAAAATGAGCTGGAGAAAACCTCCAGTTTGGAGAGATCTCTCTTGTCTGCATCTCACTGGTATTGCACTGTCTGCTTACCACGAACTTCCCAACTGGCAACAACAACAATTACAGCTTAAAATATTAACTCCTGGCTCTTCCCCAAAGATCCAACAGAAATGGTTTTCAGGAGTTTGCTGTTTCAGCCAAGGAAAACAAATCCGATCTTAACATCCCAGGAAGCCCGAATCAAACCATGCACCAGTTGCAGCAGAAGCAGGTTCCCAGTCCCACGCAACGACCCGGGCACTAGCGTCACGTCGTGCACAGCCGTGGAGAAAGAGCCGACCTGCCCTTTCCCACGGGATAACCCACGCGGCTGGTTTCCCAGGAAGCAGAGCCAGTGCGGGCGGTGGGACAGGGACCCTGCCCAACTCGCGCCCCGGCATGGCCAGAACCCCGGAGCGCGCAAAGGGAGGAGGCGATGGGAAAGGCGCTACCGTCTCCAAGACTGACACCGAAATGCACGATGCTCGGAGAGCTCTTGCTACCGTGGAGGCACCAACTCATTTACTGCACACTTTGGCACCGTATCTTTCACATGGGAACAGCCCCCCGGGTCTCTCCACACACTGCCACAACAGGCCAAGTTTCCCTCTTCTAGGGTAAACGCAGGCTGAGCCAGCTGCAGCTCCCCAGGGCTCCCCTTACACCCTTCAAAATGAAGCATTTGTTTTAACAGTGTGGACACATTCTCAGAGACATGAGCGACGCGGATCTACACACAAGGAAAAAACGGGGGAAAACTCAGTGCGGCACACGGCGACACGAAGTGTGTGTCCCTCCTCCACCAGAACTGCCTCGCTCGAGTGCGTGGTTTGAAGGAAAGTCACAAAAATAACCAGGTACACAAACAAAAACCCAAACAAGTTTTTTCTCGTCTCAGTTTTGTTCTTTGGTCCTCTCAAAGACCACTGTCAACATTTACAACATATAAAGCTGACTGAGAAAGTCCATCAATAATATAATATATCCATCCTAAAGTAGAACTTCCGCCACCTCTTTCTATGTATGTATGTGGGTGACATACACTAGAGCAACGTACTGTATAGAGGCATGCTCTGTATAGATACAGAGGTACCTACACACACTGCAACTGCACCTCAGCACTTCCTCTGGATTCAAGCAATTTTTCGATAAAATCAGAATGATTTACCTTGCCCATGGCCTTTCCATTTTACTTTATATTAGCATTTATAACAAACATCCATCAAAATTGGCAAGTTCTGCTTTTCCACAAAAGAACCCAGGCCAGCCCCAGTATCAGCACCGTCAGGACGATCTGACAAGACGTCGACCCAAAAATGGGTTTTAGCTAGACCTGATATGAAGAGGTTATTCCTTGAAAAGCATCTAAGTGCTCGACAGCTCCTGATGAGAGCAGCTGGAGTTACAGCAGGGCTGTGAGGAGCGGTGGAAGCTGAAGCTTTTCATTAACATAGCTCCGGGAAAAAAAAAAAAACAACCTGCTCCGCCAAAGCCAGCAGCAAACCATCGGGGCTTCACCCCGCAAGCTGGAGGAGATCTCTCTAGAAAATAAGGTCCCCCAAGGGACCACATTAGGAGGAAAAAGTGACAAACACACTTTGACATGCGCACCAGACAGCCGGCAACCCGCTCGCTCGCAAAGGGCAGATGCACAGAGCAGGGAGCTCTCCTCCGGCAGGATGCGGGAACATAAAAACACCCACGGGCGACCGTCACCAATGGATGGGGCACAATCCCTCCGAAAAAAACCTCAGCCAGATGGCAGTGGCTGTGCCCCACATCTGCATGGACCCCAAAGAGGTCATCTGCTGGCAGTGGCACTCCAGAGACGTGGGAACGCGTTGCCCTCAGAAAGTCAGAACAGCTCAGTTTGGGTGCCAAAAACATCTGTTTCATTCTGATTAATTCAGAGGCGTGCATCTTTCTCGGGAAGCTCATTGTTTTAATGCTGCCGTAGTTGAGATCCAAACCTACCCACATTTACTCTTGTTTTCCCCTAGAATTTCATGAGGAATGTCAAAATATTCCCTTTTTCTCTCAAAGAAGAATCCCAAGACAGCTGAGCTGCACTTGCTAATGACCAGCTCAGCACCAATAATCCCATGGATGGAGGGTGGCTCTGGGAAACACACAAGGGCTTTAGTCTCACACCCTGGGGGAGTCAAACTCCTCCTCCAGACAATCACCACGGTCCATGGGTGACACCGTCTCAGCTGGTGTCCAACCACCATGAAGTACATGTGATACCATCACTACTCATGTCAAACCACCATCATCCACGGGTGACACCATCACTGCTGGTGTCAAACCACCACCATGTTAAGGTGACACTGTAACTACTCATGTCAAACCAGCACCATCCACGGGTGACACCTATGGATGGTGCTGGTCACCCATGGGTGACGCACCAGCGTCAAACTGTCAGCATGGCCAGAGGTTGCTGCCACATCAGCACATTCAAAACATGCACCTGGGTAAGGTGCACAAAAGGTTAAATGCCAAGAGCGAAACAAAATAAAACAAAAACCTCAGTGTTGTGTGAAATTATATTCCAGAAGTCAGGAAAAAAAGCTTTCAATTAAATTAGAAAAAAAAAATGTAAAACCTCCACCAAGCCATAGATTAGACCAGATATAGCACCGCTTGGAGCCATCACTGCAGTGTAACTAGTAAAGCCCAGATCAAAATCTAAAGGATGATCTCAGTGTCAGTGTGGTGAGGGAAAACCATCCCTTCCAAAAAGCTAACGAGCCGACAGGACAGACAGCTCACCCCACTCTGCAACGTCACGAAAGGGCCCCTCAATACGAAGGACAACCTGCATTAGCAGGACAAATTCACATCAGGTCTTGCTGACTCTGTGAAACTTTATTCCTGTCAAAGGCTTCATCTCATAATTGCCACCAGAGTTACCTCAGGAGTAAAGACCACTACAGCGAGCAGGCACTGCCTGGGAGGCAAGGCATTACCAAACTCCAGCACTGCCCTGGGACTCTGGAGGGGGTTTCTCTTTAACCTCTGCATGGAGTTGGATGACTCCACGAGCTTCACCTGACCACCAGCACTTCAGAGAGTCTGTTTTCTGATGCTTTAAGCACTTTTTCACCACCTCTTCCCTGTCTCGTCAGGGGGTCCACATGCACCCCACAGCACAGTAGGTCTCGGAGGGTCAGGCAGGGCTGTCCCCTTCCCCACACATCACTGTCCAGGCTTACAGTTCAGCATTTCGGCGTCATAATAAGCTTCTATTCACAGGTGTTTTTTGTCTCTCTCCATAACTTCCTGATTTTTTCCCCTCACAGTCTTTCTGGTTTTGACGGTTTCCCTTACAGTTCATACCACCAAAGGCTTCAGTCCTTTGCACATTGTTTGCACGGTGCAGGACTACAGAATCATAGGATTGTTTAGGTTGAAAATGACCTTCAAGATCATCGAGTCCAACCATTAATCCAGCACTGCCAAGTCCACCACTAGATCATATCCCTGAGCACCACATCTACAAGGCTTTTAAAAACCTCCAAGGATGGGGACTCCACCACTGCCCTGGGAAACCCGTCCTAACGCCTGACAACCCTTTCAGTAAAGACATTTTTCCTGTTGTTCAAGCTAAACCTTCCCTGGTGCAACTTGAGGCCATTTCCTCTCATCCTATCACTTGTCCCTTGAGAGAAGAGACCAACTCCCGTCTCTACCCCCTCCTGTCAGGGAGCTGCAGAGAGAGAGAGGGTCTCCCCTCAGCCTCCTCCAGCTGAACAACCCTCAGCTCTCCTCCCCACACTTGTTCTCCATACCCTTCCCCAGCTTCACTGTCCTTCTCAGGACACGCTCCAGCACCAAAAAGTATTTCTTGGTGCGAAAGTACAAAGGAAGAGCTGGAAAGGTCAATATCGATCCCCACCATGTACTATCAGGCTCAAGTCCTTACCTGAGGTGAGAGGAGTTATGGACACTTCCCTCAACACACGACCTCATCAGTGTCTCATTTCCGCAATGAACTCCGTCACCTGCTGCCTACAACATGTATTTTCATCCTGTCAACGTTCCGGAGTGTGGACAGGCAGCACAGACACATTCGTGGGCTCCTTCACCTCCGTGGTCCCTGGGAGCACTGTGACCCTCATTCAGTGAGTCCTTCCTGATGGGGGTGCTCAAACTCCTCCCAGATTAAAAGTGCTGAAACCTATTCAGAAAACGCCAAGCAGTGTGTCTAGAGTAGAAGGAAATCCCAAGTCCTGATCAGTAGAGGTTTTTTACAACAGAGCAGTATCTCCCAGAGGTGTCCCAGGATGAGCAGTACCCCAAGAGCACTTGCAAAGCCAGGACCCAGGTCCAGCCAGCACTGGCTGCCTACAAGTGGCCAGAGGAGCTCAAGCCCTCAGAGACAGAAGAATAAAGATCCTCCACCACCAGGGAGGCTACAATGACATCTGCTTTGTGTTTATGAAGGCCAGGAAAGCCATGGCTGGAAAGAGGGTTCCCACGCTCAGGACCAACCCTGCAGCTCGCAGGGCTCTCCTTGCATCCTAGCTTGAAAACGTGGTGATTGTGATACTGAGCGTTTTTGTAAGTCAGTGGATTGCACCCACCCCATTTCTTCTCATTCTCATCAGTGCTCCAGGCCTTCTTGGAGGTTCATCCTTTCAGACAGAAGGCTGTGACACAAACACCTTTAAATACATGACATCTATGTTTAAAGGCATTTTTGGAAGAGTTCAGCCAGAAAACAAAGCACCAGCACCTACATCATGACACCACATACTGACAGCAATGCAGGGTTATGGTTGGTAAGAATGGAAACAAAACAACTCGTATGGGTAAAGGTCTTCTGCTATGCTGGTTTCGATTCCCCAAATGCCTCCACTGCTGAGAAGACCCTATACCAGTGAATTTGTGCCACGGTCTGTGCAGTTGTTTGGTGCAAGCATTTAAATCCGCCAAACCTCTTCTGCAGCAAGAAGAGGTGGGTGGGTGGCAAACGCCCACATCCTGCACAGTGTTTTGCTGAGGGTGTCCTGCTCCGTTTGCTTCTAACGGCATTTTGTGGCAGAGCTGGACCCACGCTTTGCAGCAAGACGCCCATCACCGCACACAGCCTTTGGCTCTGACCAGCTGCACCTACACGAGGGAAGAAGAGCATCCGACCAGTCCAGCACAGCCTGTGTACCTGTGAGGCAACACTCCAATCCTCTGTGCCATCACAGCTGCACCTGAGCTGCGCTATGGAGCAACATCGTCCTCGGGCCAGCCTTGCGCTGGCAGATGCTGTCTGAGGGGACATCAGCTGGCACAGGCCAAAATCAGTCAGTGACAGTGCTAACCACAGCAGGATGGACCAGCCAAAGGTTGTATCTGTGCACCAGCAGTCTCTGTTTCAGCAGGGTAGATGTTGTGTCGGTGACAGAATAGGTATTCAGGAGCGACTCCTGTATGCCAGCAGACTTCAGCCTGGCTTGGTTGCTGCTCATGTACACATGCTGCTACTATCACCTGTTAGCACCAGAGATTTCTGTGTGTTTCTGTGTCAGAAGTGAGGGCAAGACACTACCTCTGCACCAGTCTTGCTGTGGGTCTTGGACTGGGCTAAGCTGCAAAACCACATAAATGTCCAGTGGTGCAGAATCGGGATTGCGGGCAGACCAAGCTAGGGAGGCCATTTCCCAGCCCAACAAGCAGCATTCGCTTCTACAGTCATCAGGCCCGTGTAGGGAACTGGTTTGTGTTTTGCATGAGGCAGGGAAGAGCTGTGAGAAAGCAGACTCATGTAACTCCTCCAACCTCTGCTCATAAACCCACCAGGGGCTGGTCACATCTCTCTGTGAGCGTAAGGGAACTGAGCCTCTTCCCTCAGCACAAAAGGCAGCTGCCCGCACTGAAGGCAAAACCCACGTCCAGGCAGGACATGCTAGGATCAAGCAGCTCGATCCCTCCCGGAGTGGCAAGCAGAGGGCTCTGCACGAGCGGCAGCGGTGCCGGCCCACTGCCCCCATGGCAGAGAGGGTCAACAGACACAGCCGGCCTCTGCCAGAGCCTGGGGAACAAGGACGCTGATGTCCTGGGCTTTGCCTTGCTCTGATGGAGGGACACCGCTCCCTGCAGAGACAGCACCAGCTCAGGAGGAGACCGGAGGTAAAAGCCACCTCCCCCAGCACTGTGCCAGCCTTGGGTCCCTCTCATGTGGGACAGCATGACCATGCTCCATTGGCCCTAATCCCTGCTGCCACCTGTCCCACAGGCACAGAAATGGAGAGCTGGGCTCAGGAAAAGACGAGCAACTGGAGGCAGCGGGGTGGGCTCTGCCTTGCCGTGCTTTGGCCCTTCCTCCCCCGTCCTCTCACTGCACCCTCAGACCCTCCCCAGAGCACCCATAGCCCAGCACCTCCTCATCCCAAGACATGTCCTTCACAACGGCTCTGGCCCCAGCTGCTCCGTGCCTGCCTGGGGATGCAGTTCTCTCCTGCCCTCCTCTCACCACTCACCAAGGATTATTTAACCCCTTTTCAGAAAACTTCACCTTCCAGACACAGCATGCTCAGCATTTCCTGAAATGCACGCGTCCACTTCAGGACCACCATTGGCCACTCGGCCAGCTGTCAGCAGCATGAGGACAGCAGTCCCAGTGGCCATCAGCACCAGCGGAGCGTTCAGCCTGCTCTAAGTGCCCTTGGCTTCCCTCAAACACCTCCCGTTCACTGGTGAGTGGCTCAGCAGGTTCACCCTGCACATCCCTGACACCCACCCATGCCTCGGCAGCTTTTCCATGAGCTGAGGGGCCAAGAGAACGTCCAGCCAGGGAACGCCAGGGAGGCAGGGAACACGAAGGATGCAATCTGATGGAAACGGCGAGAGCAGCCCATGCTGCGTGAGGCTGCAGCGGCTGCCGGTGCCTCTGCCTCGTTACAGAGCAGCCTGCTCCTCATGTCAGTCTCCAGTAGCATGTCCTTTAACCAGGAGTGAAAGCAACCGATCCCCCACGAAGGCACATCTGCTCCAAGTCCATATTACAACAGGGAAAAAAATGACACCTTCAGCTATATAAACCAATAAAGACTGTCTGATTTGGTTTGCCCCTGTTGCTACCCAGCAAGCTCCCCACTGGGTTAAAGACTGGTGACATCTGCTAAAAAAAAAACAAAACGTCAAGAGTGAGGAGAACAAAACCAGGCAATGAATCACACCGAGCGCTCAATGCAGCTGGAGGCCGGAGAGGCAAGTGCACCCTGCTTCGCTCCCCAGTCGAGGGCAGCCGGGACCACCGGACGAGCATCGAGGAGCTGGCGGCTCCGGGAGGCATGCAGGGCGTTGTGGCAGCAGGAACACACACCTCCAGCAGCCACTCAGAAACGGCATGAGGCGACCAAACACTCCAGGAGAAGAGCTGGCTCTCCCACACCGGGAAATGGCAAAGTTAACTCTGCCCCCTTGTGCATCTGCATCATGATACAGGGTGTAATTAGATGATGTGCTTCCCTCCTTTGCATCACCCCTCCTTCACACCATCCTGCCACTCCATCACCTGCTGTGCGGAGCCTGGGGACACGTCCACAGGCACCTTGCACCCAACCCGTGCTGGGGAGGGTTATAGATGCTCCCGGGGATCCCCTCAAATACATAAAGACGTTGAAGTATCTGTTTGTGCCTCTCCAAATCTGCAACCACGAGCTCATCACAAAAGCTAAACAGACTGCTGAGGACAGCGTTACTGTCTGGCTCACAAGCTCAAAAATTGTGACTCATTCTGCCAAAACGATGGGGATTGGTTTAGAAATCATGTGCTCTCCTCTGAACATGACCTGGCAAAACCTGGAGAATTTGTCAACTCTGCTGCTGATTTTCCTGAGGAAATCACAGAATCACAGAATGTTAGGGGTTGGAAGGGACCTCAGAAGATCATCTAGTCCAGCCCCTGTTCCAGAATATTTAATTACTTCCACTACAATTAAAGCAGAGACTTCTGTAATCATAGACACCCATGAATTGGTGCTTCAGGACAGGGCTGTGACAGATTTGTATGGTTTCAACACAGACAGTCTCTCTCCTGACCTGGCTGATAAAATGCCAGATTTCTATCCTACCTGTTTTAATGCATGTATTTATCTATGTGCTTTGATCAAAGCACCCCTCCAGCTGCCCCTCACTCCAGCCCAAAAACGATGCTCTAGATTAAAGGTGGTTTTTAATAAGACACCAATGCAGGATTTATCATCCTTTCCCTTCCACTCCGTCCCTGGCACCCTTCTCTCCAGAGTAGTCTTTTCATTATGAAAACAAAACATGACCACAGACCCTGTGGTGGGTTTGAGAGGCACCGGCAGTATCCAGCCCCAACCAGGATCCCTTTGTTTCCAACCCCTGGACTGACAAAAGCCACCCTGGTGCCGGCAGGACAAGCAGAGAAGCAGCAATGCAGACAGCTCCGCCACTAATTTTCTATCTCTTTCTGGATATGGATGTGTCTCTGCGACCTAAACTTCAGGCGAAGAGTCACAACAGTGACTTCCTCTTCTCACTGGCACAAGAGAAATGTTCCCTGGTCGGAAGGAGGGTCTGCTTAAAAGCTGTGACAGGCCCCCTAGTACTTTCTGAAACACCAGCACAAGCCCCTGCTCCTCAAAGAGGTCCTGCCTCTTGGTCACCACGTCGCACCGATGGTCACCAGCTTGGCCATGGCCTCAGCAAAGGTGTCCCGACACGAGACCAAACCCTGCTCCAGCAGGTGACAAAGGGGGCTGTCCGCAGCCCGTCACGCCACAGGCACCCAGCACCCATCCCAAACCCATGCCCCTCCGAGAGAAAACAGGTCCCGCTACCTTCATCCCGCTTGCGTTTGTTGCTCTCGGTGCCCGGAGAGGCGATTCCCAGGATCCCGCTGATGGAGTAGGATGAGCCGGCAGAGTCGGTGCTGACGGAGGACACCTGGGTCACGGACCCCGTGGAGGCTGCAAGGCAAGGCCAGGCGGTCAGCGGGCAGGACGGCATGTGACACAGCCCACCCCACAGCCACCGGACAGCCAGCTGAGGGACACGTGGCGGAAAGGCCCCAAGGCTCCCCAAAATATGAATTAAAACCAGTCTGCATTGGTGGAGAAGGTGCTGTGCAGCCAAGCGGGGGTCACTCACGGCCAGCACCAGCCTGGAGGTGCTGCCACCACTGCAGGTGGCGAGTCAGCGTGATGCCGCGGGATCCCAGCCTGATGGAAGCAGGCAGAGAAAGCAGCACCGCCGCCACTTCCATCAGCTCGTGGGCACATCCCCATGTCCCAGAAACCACCGTGCAGCCCCCAAGCACAGGGGGACCTTCTACAGGACCATGACAGAGATCCCCAGCCACAGCCCACATGGATCAAACATGTGCCAGGAATCCCCGCAGCCTCTGTCAAGCCCAAGCCCTGGGAAAGGAGATGGCTCTCCTCAAGGAGTGACGCCGCTAAAGCCACCGCAGCAGAATATGGAATGTTTTTCCACCTCTGAGGTTGTTTTAGCATTTCCCAGAGAGAAAAGCTCAGGGTACGGGCTGCTGTGCGATTTCTTCAACAAGCCCAAAGGGCTCCCGCAGCTCTGCATCCATGCTCTGCACCTCAGGGTGCCAGCCCATCCCTGACGAGGCAGGGGCAGCAAACATCTCTCCGTTTCACAGGTGACAGCACAGCAGCAGAGAAGAACCCAGGCCCCTGTCCCACCGCCCTTCTGCCGACGAACCATGGCCTCGTCTGTGTTCTGCAAGCTTTAACAGATAGGGAGAAAAAGAACGCAGCCCCGAGCCCTGACCAAGACCCTCCACCGCTGCCGCCGCACCACGGCAGAATGGGCCCCCTCCAAAAGTCCGTCCATTGGCTGGGGATGCCTCAGCAGCCATGTGTTCCCTCCAGGGACCTCCTCCAGCAGCATCGCCTGCCCCAGGCGCAGCACTGCTGCTCTGTGGCTGAATTACAAGTTTCGGAAAGTTTTGCTACCTCTTCACTCAAGATTGAAAGTGCACAAAGAATTATGGAGGGGATGGTTGATAGATGAAAAAAAAAACCCACATTCAAAACTACTTACTGACTAATGATGCAGAAAATGTTATGAATAAGTATCCCTTTCTTGATTTATTACTTTAATTATCTGACATTCTATAGACCCCCATTAGTGGGGGTTTTTTGGTTTAGATTTCAATTTTCTGTCTCACGGTGAAAGCTATTTATCATAATAATCAGTAAAATTCAAAACCTTTTAGCAGTATTTATAAAATTCATTTACTATGTTCAGCCCTTGGAGAATGACAAAGAAGGCACATTAGCACGTGTGCTGAAGTGTTTTATGCAGAATTATCTGTCCATAAGAATGATTAGAAGTTCTTTAGAATATTTGTAATCCATTATGCTATTTTTTAATATTTTTTTTAAAAAAAAAGTTTTCCTTACCTATGCTGTGACTGGAGGCTGGTACCTGCTGATTGGGTGGCTGCTGCACCTTCGTCCGTATGATCCTGCATGCAATCAAGAAGAAATGACAACTTAGCATTAAGCATGCCATTGCAAAGGGAATCAGACATTAACTTTTTCAGTTCAGGACACCCACATCAACACAAAAACACTGTTCTGTGTATTATCCCCTCACCACCCACACGGCTGGAGTACTCGGACACCTTGGAAAAGATGCTGCTTAGCCAAATCAGTATTAAAACAAAAATGTGCTGGGTTAAACGCTAACCCTAAAAGCTCCACAACGACATTGTCATCACTGGGGTCAGCCTGTGCTCTGACTTGGTCCTGATATGAGCTAAAGAGACCCAGTTCTGCTCAGTGGTTTTCCTTCTCAGCCCAGGTACCAGTGTGTATGTGCAGGCAGTGCTGCTTCTGGCAGGGGTGATGCTGGTGGCGGTAGTCACTGCCCAGGCTGGGGTGCCCAAAGGCTCTGGCTGGTGCCTGCTCCTGGAGTGACCGAGGCCACAGCTGGGTCTCGTGTAACATATTGGGGTGCCAGAGAGGGAAAGGGTCACGAAGAAGTGAAAGGTGGCACCTGCGGGGAGGAGTGGACAGGGCAGGTGACCCAAACCCAACCGACCAACGGAATATTTTGACCCACACACGTCACATTTGACATAAAGCTGAGGGGTCATGGGGGTTGAGGCCTCTTCTTCAAGGTCCCGCGTCCCAGGACGACTCGGTCTGATCTCCTGCCCTTGGTCCCGACCCCGAGTTCCTGGATCCAGCCCCTGTGCCCGGTTCCCCTCCAATGATGAGCTGGGGGCTGCCCCAGTGCTGCCGCCTCTGCAGCACCCATAGGGATTGGTGTCGGGGAGCAGTTGGGTTCAGTTTCAGTTTTGTACACATTTCTCATTATTTTCTTACTAATACTATTATTATTCTATTAAAGCTGCTTTCGCTTTCTTTTTCAGCTCCTAAGTCTCTCTGCCTTATTCCCTTTCCCTCCCCTTTTGGGGAGGGAGATGGGTTGGAGAGCATCTGTCACTCAGGCCTAACCCTTCACAGATTTACAACTACTTCAGCCAGGAAAAATTCAGTGCTGCAGCTGAAGCCGTGTGTTGTGGCAGGACAGAGGGCAGCTGCTAAGAAGTGTTGGCAAGATGCTGTAGGCAGATTCACCTGCCGACGCACTGCAGGAAAAGACGAGCAGGGGTCTGAGAGGCTCCGGAGAGAGCAGAGTTCTGCTGCTGCATCAAGAAGGGTCTGGCGGGAGGGAGGGGATGCCCCTCACTGCAGACCTCCCTCCACAGGCACCGGCGCCGCAGCGAGCCTTCCTCCCCTCTGCACCTCACAAACGCCCTCCATGAATTTGGAACTGAGGAGAGGAGGGGAGGCATGGGGACGTGCTCAGAGGAACCAACAGCAGCTGCTCAGGTGAGAGCCATGGGCACCGGTGATGCCTGGATCCATCCCAGGAGGGGACCCACTGCCGTCCCCTTGCCCTCCCATCCAGCTGCAGAGGCTGGTGGTGAGTCTGTCTGGCTGTAACCCATCTTTCATCTGCCAGTCCCAGGGTGAAGCTGCTGGGTGGTCAACTTCTTCATCTGCTGGGTCCCTGGCAGAAGAGAGCAGGGGGTCACGGCGAGCTCTGCAAGCGTCTTCAGTAGGAGGGCACACCTGAGGGCCTGGGACCCTGTGCAATCAGGAGTGGAAATAACCCCCTGCAGAAGGCCTTGTGGCCGTCTTGGTGAGGGAAGGGTGCCCGGGCCCTCCTGACACATGAACGTCTTCATCTCTGGAGGGATGAAGGGCTGGAGCGCCTCAAAGCAGCTGGGCAGCTCTCGGCTTATTTGAGCAAAACTAATCACAATGATTAATTAAGCCTTAATCACACGGAGTTGCTCCTGCTGTGGAAGAGTGGCCTAGTATTAATATTAATTAATGTTATTAATTAATAACAATAGTTATTATTCACTCATAAACGGAGGCAGCAGCTCAAATTCATCTGTTAACAGGCACCCTCAGCAGTGGGGACAGCTGAGCGCAGACTGAGCCAGCAGCCCCATGTTCTCCAAAAGCGCCTCCCCTGAGGGGAGCAGCTCAGCCCCAGGGGTCCCCAACTCCATAGGGGAGGCTGGACAGCGCAGGAGGCGGCTGCTCGGCTTCACCCCACAAGGGGAACGGCTCCACGCCGTTGCCCAGGGGCTCGGGTCTGCAGCAGGAGGTGCCTGCCCGATCGGCACCTCAGCACTGTGTATGGGCATAGCGAGGAGGATCCACATTCCCAGCGCCCAACAGACCGACCAGCAAAGCCTTGGGCTGTACGCTTAATTTTAAATACGAGGATAAATCCCACAGACTACAGCATGGAACAGGGAGGATTTGGCAGTAAAGCCAAGCATTTTGATGTGACTTCCAGGTTTCTCGTTTAGGTTTTCAGGATGTCCCAGACCGGCAAAAACAACTCTCTAGGGAAACAGACGGACTCAGCAAGATTGCGTGTTTTTTCAAAAAGGGATTGTGAACCTCTAAATGAAGGAGGAGACCTTAGCCACAGTAGCAAGAAGATGAGAAAGAACGAAATTTCCAGCCAAAAAACTTGGTGTTGGACCGTGAAATGTGTTTCTGATGCAATGGCAGCACACGTGTGTGGACATCACTGTAGAAAAACACAAGGATGCAGCACGAGGCAGAAGGTGGAAAATAGCTCTAAATATGTCTAGAAGCTACTTAATCCCTCTTCGTCTAAAGCTGTGGCTGCCCTTTTTGGTAGTTTTTCGGAGGATGCTTGAAGCTCTGCTACACAAACATAGGGCTGCCATCAGCAGCGATGCCTCTCACACAGCAACATTTGAGCTGACCGTCAGGGAAGCAGAGTTTGCCCTTAGTAACTTCCGGTCAGCCAGAACAGTACGTTCCAACGGTTTTCCTGCTGTCTGTGTTATTTCTCAAATCTTTTATAAAACTGGAAGTGCCACATCTGTAGGGTCACTGAACGCCACTCCGGAGCCTTGGCTGGTCAGGAGCCGCCTGGCAGCGCCAAGGGCTGTGCGTGAACTGACCCATTTTTGCTCCAAAACACGCGAGGGTGCGACTCGACGTTTCAGCTCGGCAAGGCAGAGGCACCGCTCCGCGCCGGGGAAGCCACTCCGGCTACTCAAGCGGCAAGTCCATGAATGCAAATCAGGTTGGGATAGCCAATAAAAGAATATTGCATCAATTTATTTCACGTCCGCTGACACAGATGGGACTTTATAGCTAGCTGCTATTCAAAGGATTTGCATGCAATTGCACAAGTGAGAACCATCTCACCAGCGTGGTGAGGTAGAAGCCCAGCACGGAGCGAAAATGGAAGAGCTCTGCCTGCCAGGGGCATGGGTGTGCAGGAGGCTGCCCAAGCCTTCCAAGTATTAATTCCGTATTATCGGTCTGGCAGTGCTGGAGATGTAACAGAGCATTTCACTGGTTTGGTTTTTTTCAACAGCAGCTTCAGACATCCTTTGACTCTGCAGGAAGCAGGGAAGTACAGAGGGTGTAACAGAGACAGAGGTCACTTAGTGCAGCTCCAGACCGCTCTGCAAGCCCAACCCTGCCCCGAAGGCTCATGGCAAAACTCCCAGATGTGAGACTGAGGCTCCTGCATTTTTTTTACAAAAGGCCACTTGAGTGCATCCATGTAAGGCACTCAAAAGCTATCAGCCAAACTCCCCCGGCAACAGCGATGGTGATGGTGGCAGCGCGGTCCTGGGACAACCCCACTGGGACCGAGCATCCCTCCCCGGGACCAGCCAGGCCTTTACCTGTTAATGGAGCTGACGCTGGGCACGGTGTCGTTGTCACACACTCGCTCAGCGAGGAGTCTGTCCCTGATCTCCCAGGCAAACATGGTGGGATTTTGGCGTTTGTACTCTGCAATTTTTTCAACGACTTTGGGTGTGGCGACCTTTGGTTTTGATCCTCCAATCACTCCAGGCTTAATGCTCCCAGTTTCGTAATACCTGGGACAACATCCAAAATAAAGCTTTAGTTATCACAAACAGACAGGGAACACGCTCTGAGATTTATAGAGAACGTAATTTCAAGGTAACCAAACCCCAGCAAATCCTGAGATACATCTTCACTTCCACATACACATTTTCTGCCCATGTAGTGCTTTATCACCTAATAGATTAACTTATAGTAATTGGAATTGGGCCTCGGGATACAATATATATTTTTATGTAATAGCAAGACAAAAGAAACAATGCAAGATTAAAGGGCATGCTGGGATCCAAAATTAACTGAAAATGTGTGTTATTAATCAGCGGTACTGGCAATAATAGAAACAAATCACACCAAAGACCACTTTTTTTGCGGTGGACTCTTTTGTAGTAAATTACTGTTTCTACAGAAATCCTCCGTCATTAATATCTACGCTTTGTTATCATTCCATAGTGAAATGAAGGTCAGGCATTTTATTTTATTTGCACCTCCAGAATAAATAGGCTGGCATATCTCTTTTCCCATTTTACAGTTCCAATATGCATGTTACGGTTTTAACAGTAAATATTTTTAAAAAATGTATTCTTTTTAATGTATGTTTTTAGTAGTTTCCACTGGGAATTCCAAGGGCGAGGGAGCTGCCCTCACTCTGGGGGGATCCAGCCGATGCTGGGCTGTTTTTTGTGACCTGTGCTGTGGCCCTTCCTCAGGTACAGCACCTCCACCCCCACCTCACAGGTGGAGGGATGGATCCCTAAACTGTGGATTTCTTTAATGTAAATCACCGAGAGCAACCGCTTTTGATAATGTTGCAGCGACATGTCGCAGCCGAGATCCCTGGCCCCGTAAGGTCTCCCCTTTTAACAAAGAAAGCCTTGAACATGCTGCTAAGAGCAGAAGTCGTATCTTAGAATCATAGCATCATAGCATCATAGAATCTTATCCAGAAGAGCTGGAAGGGAGACCAGGAACAGGCTGTGCTCCTCTCCGCCAGGCCACCCAACGCGTCAGGCTCTTGCCCAGCCACGCGCTTCTCTGTGCCTTGCAGACTTTCTCGTGATCGGGCAACAAATACAGCCCCTACCCACCTGCAAGAACTGTCCTGAACGCGCTGATCCAGCACATCCCCTCTGCACAGAGCAGACCCCGGAACCACCAGCCTTTTGACCCGATGCCCCCCGAGCTGCTCTTGGCAGCCCGGACGTGTCCCCATCACGCTCTGCACCCGCATTTCTAGAGGGGAGCTCGCAAAACGCTCCCAAGTAAGATCGTAAGACTGCTTATTAACATATTTCCTCTGCATCCACTTGACATACCCATTACATGAAAAAAAAGAAGGAAAAAAAAAATCCCCAATCTTTCCAGCGTGAGAACACAAACAAGCTGCGCAGCAGCCGAAGTCTGTCTCCCTGTAACACAGAACCATGTTCATCAAATTTCCACCAGGCTACCGGTTTTCTGTCTTTCTAAGAGAGCTCCACGTGCACCACCTAAAATTCCTTTAAAGAGGCTGACGCAGCGCTGTTTGTGCATGTTTCCAGGAATTCTGTGTGCAGACGTGGACTCAGACCTACCACCCTCCATCAGCCATTTAACCAATATTAGTAACAGAAAGCGTCAAGTATCACAGACGGATTAACCCTCCCCATGTCCCTAAGTGCAGCCTAGCAGCAAGCTTTAGGCCTAGGGGCTAAATTTCAGCTCCTCCTGTGCTTGGACATGACACAGTAATGGCAAACGTGGGCCATGAACTGACCAAAATCTCCCACCCCTGTCCCCAAAACCTGCACTGCCGGCACTTCTCCCATGAGGAGGGCAAGGAGGGGAAGCCAGACAATACTGTGAACACCACTGAACAAAAAAGCGGTTGAAAAGGCAGGTTTCGCACACACTCTGCCCCAGCAGTGCCTCGCTCCGCTGCCGGGGGGGACCCTCCAGAAGGCAAAGCCCTCCAGACGGCAAGATGTCCTCTCCCAAACCCTCCGGCCGCTGCCCACCCCGCTCAAGCCCCGTGACAGCACGGACGGTGCGGGGCTGGACCCCGACACCCTCCCTGGCAGCTGGGAGAGCTCGGAGGGCAGTGACTACACTGACACCCCCTCCTCTCCCCAGGGGCAGCCAAGGGGCCCATGGGGCGGGCAGCACAGGCACCCCCCAGCCCATGCCTGCTGCGCAGGCAGGGCCGGCCACGGTCGGCCCCATTTTAAGCCCATCATGGGCGAGCCCCTCACTGCCGGAGTAGGTGAAGAGTGAGCACGCGGGGGGTACCCTCTTCTGAGGGGCCAGGGCTTCCCTTGCGCCACAGCTGCGGGTTCCCTGCCTCCGGATGTTGTTTTCCTAAAGGCTGTAACCAGCACTGGAAAATTCCGACCATAAAATTCCAGATGTAAGGGTTTACCGTAAGGATTCCTGGTTTTCACACGCAAGCACGCACGAAAAAGACACACGCGCGCAGAGCTGCAATTACAGTGACATTTTACCCACTGTAATTATTAGTTATGAAAATAATGAGCTATGAAATTCCAATTTATTTTTGACAACTTTAATGACAGGGCTCTGAAGCCTCACCCTTAGCTTCTATAGCACTAACATATCTAACAGCAAATCTACCCAAACTATCAAAAGTAAAACTGTCGGGCATTTGCCTGGTAGGTAAATAAATTGCCTGTTTCCCTGATCGGAATTGTTGGCAAGCGTTGCCAGCCTCGCCGCAGCAGCCAGGTCAGGAGCGGGAGCCAGTGCCGCAGCAATGCCGAGCAGCCACCACGCAAAGCGGCCCCTGACGGTCTTGGGGAAAGCCCACAGAAAGTTATCCCCTCTAAAACAGTAAAAGCACACCCGTGTCCTCAAGCTCACACCAGGAGGAACACGAGTAGCCCACGGAGGGATACATCTGCGACAGGGGCGTGAGAGGGCACACGGGGAGGACAATCCCGACCCATGCAGGGCTGCCGAGATGCCGCGCACCCGCATGGGCACGGGGGGCACAGGGAGAGGAGTGCCAGGAACCGTTGCAGCTGCGTCCAATTCCAAATGCTCGCGCGGCCACAGCGAGGGGTCGTAAATGATGCTAATCCGAGCAGACCCCCTGTGTGACACTATGGATTGGGGGTGGGGGGAAAAGAAGAAAAAAAAAAAAAAAAAGCCTTGGTACAGTTTTTGTGGCTGTGCTATGTCCAGGAGAGCCAAGTGTTTAAAAATCAGAAAAGATGGTAAAAATAAAAACAGTAAGAGTAAAATCCTAAACAATGAAGCTAAACGATGAAAGTTAAGTGAACAGTTTGAGAATCAGCTTTTCCAGATTACCAAGAAAAACGTATTACAGAAAAAAAAAAAAATGGCAACCCAAGCGCCTCAGAACACCTGGGGTCCAAAACCATTTCAGCACTATAATTCACACAAAACATGTTCAAATTTGCTCACAAGATAAAAAGAAGCATGAATGGCATTTTTCACCTGATTCTATGTCAAATTTTAGAACAAAATCAGGAAATTACAGTTTTGGAATTTAATTTCCTGTTGCCACAGTGGTTCAAGCAGCCAGCCTGAACAGAGGGCTACTCCCAAAATAACCAAATTTAAGATGGTTAGTACTGACTTACGGCATTCTGTGGCTTAATAAAGAATGTATTCCAGCACAAGACTAGAAAAAGCCATGAAGTTAAACAGTGGGACAGTAGAATTGCAGAATAGCCTGCATGAAGGAACACACAGCAATGTTGATGTAATACATAACGATGTTACTGCTAAAAGAGAGTCATCTTCAGGAAGCAAAACAAGCAACTCCCACAAGGACTTTGTTTTGTTTTGGTTGGGTTTTTTTGCATTTTAGTGAAGATGACTCCGGGATTTCTCTACTTGCTCACAGCAGGGCAGGTGCAGGATATACACCACCAAGGTGCCCCGTGCGGCACTCTGCTCTCTGCGTCAGAATCACCTGTAACAAGCTGCAAAAGGGGCAAACCACCCGGACAGATGGACGGCAGCACTTTCTCCCCACGTCAGGTACAGAGAACCCCGAGCGGACAATGAGCCATTCTCCTCCCTGGACCATTTTCCCAAGGTCTCCACCACTCTCTATCTGCTCACAGCCCTCGGCTCCACTCAGGCACTGACACTTCTCTGGTGACGGACGCGGAAGGGTCCAACATCCCCCCTCCTCCTCCTTTTTACCTGCCAAGTATTTTGCTGACGCAGCCGTGGCTGACGCGGAGCTGCCGGGAGATGTCACACGGCCGGACCCCTTGGTGGGCGAGCTCCACGATCCTTTGGCGAACGACATCTGGGAGGGGGCGGCCGTTCACGAAAACACCCCCCAGCTGATTCACGCCTCCATGTCCTGAAACACACAGGGGAGGGGGGAGATGGGCAGAAGAAGAGCTGTGTGAGAGCCTCGGAGGTTTCCATGGAGCAGACCCCCATCCCCGGCGCTCCCCAGTGCTGAGCATCGCCTCCCCGCCACTGGTCCAGCCTCCGGCAGATTTTCCCCGGGACCCACGGCACGGAGGAGGTCATGGCTGTGCCATGATGCCCCTCACCGGAGGGAAAAGGGACCATGGGAAGCCAGGCAGGAACGCGGGCCACTCTCCTCCCAAAGCAATCGGCCACGGTCCCCCGACCGCAGACCCCGGGGCAGGCCTGGGGCTGCCCGAGGGGAAGAAACAGCCCACACGCTCTGTGTCAAAGCACAGAAGGAGATATTGAGATTAAATACATGGCGGGGGGGGGGGGGGGGGGGGTATTTTGTTAATTTTTTTTCCCGGATGCCTTGGCTTAATCAAGAGGGAAAAAAATTTTTTTTTGTTAAAAAAAGCATGATTTCTGCCCTTATAATTTATAGCAGCCTCGGGAGATACTACAACCCCACAAATGAAAGACGAACACTTGGGCAAGCCCGGTATATCATCCCTTTTCGAGTAGATTTGCAGTGCTCACCTTTAGCAAGGTGAATCACATATTTGCTTGGGAACAGGACCCTCTCGGACAAACAGCAGTGAAACTGTGTAAAACCCATGAACACGGAATAATCCCATGTAACAAGAGAGGAAATATAATTAAGCCTTGTGTTGTTAATCACCCAAACTACTTAGATTACAGAGGAGTGAAGAAGCTGGAAACAAGCAAAAGGGGCAGTACAGATGCCAATTCTGGAACAAAAATACTGCAGAAAATCTCTCTATTTGAACAGGGTTTGAACAGCACTGAATAAGCTGACAAGCTAAATGCCTTGGTATTAAAAAAAAAAAAAAAGGAAAAAAAAGATTATGTAGAGCTATTTTTATTTAAATCCAGTCATTTCACCATTGATAAACTGCTGTCAAACTTTGCAAACACCTTCTCAGACTGTCAGGACATAATGAATCCGTATGAAATACGTGATGGCTGGAGCCAGGCAGAGCCCTGGCAAGCGGGCAAGGGTCTGCTTGGCCTCCCCCGCACTGGCCCGGCTGCGGGGGGTACCCCCCGGCCAAGGGGGTCGCGGGGAGGAGGGGGACCCGGCGGGGACAGCCCCCAGCCCAGGCACAGAGGAGCGACCTCCGCGACGCTGAGCGAGAGCCCTCGGCCCCCACGGAGCAAGAACCCCAGTCAGAGCTCGGAGTAGGGAGGGGTCTTGTAGGGGGAATGGGAAGAAGGGGGGAAAGGAGGGGGGAGGGAAAGAGGAAGGAAGGGGCAAAAAGAGGGGAGGAAAGGAAAAAGGAAAGGAAAAAGGAAAGGAAAAAGGAAAGGAAAAAGGAAAGGAAAAAGGAAAGGAAAAAGGAAAGGAAAAAGGAAAGGAAAAAGGAAAGGAAAAAGGAAAGGAAAAAGGAAAGGAAAAAGGAAAGGAAAAAGGAAAGGAAAAAGGAAAGGAAAAAGGAAAGGAAAAAGGAAAGGAAAGGAAAGGAAAGGAAAGGAAAGGAAAGGAAAGGAAAGGAAAGGAAAGGAAAGGAAAGGAAAGGAAAGGAAAGGAAAGGAAAGGAAAGGAAAGGAAAGGGAAAAAGGGAAGGGGGAAAGGGAAAAAGGGAAGGGAAAAAGGGAAGGAAAGGGAAAAAGGGAAGGGAAGGGAAAAAGGGAAGGGAAGGGAAAAAGGGAAGGGAAGCAAAAAGGAAAGGGAAGGGAAAAAGGAAAGCGAAAAAGGAAAGGAAAGCGAAAAGGGAAAGGAAAGCAAAAATGAAAGAGAAAATGAAGGGAATGGGAAGGGAAAGAAGCATTAAGACATGCATTCCCGGAGGTAGAGGTCCGACTTTGCCCCGATGCCCGTTCCCAGACCCGGAGCCCGGGCCTGCCCAGGCCGAGCGCATCCGACCCCGCAGCCGCCGGTGGAACAAAGGCCGGGGTCGCCGCCGACCCTCCCGCCGCGCCGGGGGACCCCTCCCCAAACCTGCCGCCGCCCCGGGTAGCCGCTCCGGCGCCCGTCCCCGCCGGCCCGGGGCCCCTCCCCGCCGGCTCTCCGGCCCCCTGGACGGCTGCGGGGGCGCGCAGGGGGCCCCGTCGGGCCGGGAGGCTGCAGGAGGCGGGGAGGGGGGAGTGATACGGCACCGGCCCGGGGATGTGGGGGCGCGGCCAGCGTGCTGCTCCGCTCCCAAGCCCTCCCCGCCAGCCCGGAGTCCAAGAGCAGGGACAGGGCGAGCCCCGGGGCGCTTTCGGGCTGGGGGAGCCCCGGGGAGCCGAGAGCGGAGAGGAGGAGACGGGCGGGGGACGAGCCGGCCCGAGTGGCGGCCGGTCCCGGGACAGTCGCCCCACCGGGGCTGAGAGACACCCCCCCCCCCGGTTGCCCCTCGGACGGCGGCGACCATGAACTTTGCCTACGGTGGACCGAGGAGACGCGGGGGCGCCTGCGGGGCCGGGAGGGTAGGAAGTTCCACCGCGAAGACCCGCCGAGGCCGCCCGGTTCCCCCGTCCGCCTCCGCCGCGTTTCACCGGGGTCGCCTCTCTCTTCTCCCGACGCGGCCCGTCCGGGATTACTTTAGTGGCGAACCCCGCGAGCCACAGCGGCGGCACCGACGGCTTCGGTGGGTTATTTTTTGTAGGTCTTTTTTTTTAAACTTGATTTTCCTCCGAAATTCCCGCGGAAGTTATCGATTTTGCCCAGCTGCCAGTGACGGGGGCGGCCGCGGAAAACCCCTCGCGGCTGCTCACACCCGGTGCGTCCGTGCCCGCTCGGGAATCCCGTCCCGCGTGGACTGCGGGTCCGGGACCGCTGCATCCCGCGGCCCCAGGGGCTGGCGAGGAAGGGTCGCTCCGGCAGCGGGGGGCTCCGCGTCCCGCACCGCCGGCTTTCCGCCCCTCAAATTCGCCTTAAAAAAAAAAACAAAAAAAAAACCAAAAAAAAAAACCACGGCGATTTCGTTCAATGTCGGGAGAGAAACGAAAAAACGAGAGTTCAAAACGCGGCGTTGCCGCGGGAGGGAAAAGTCCGATTTCCCGGCGTCGGCAGAATCCCGTTACCGGCCGCCAGGCCCGCGCCGGACCCCTCGGAACAGGAGGGCAAGAGTGTCGGGCGGAGAAAGGACAAGCGAGGGGGCGCGGAGGGAGGGAGGGAGATTTCCAGCCCCGGCGCTGGACGGTTTATTCCGCAAAGAAATTTTCTTTTAGCCGAAACGCTGCGGTGCGCTGGAAAATGAGATTAGTTCTACCTTAAATTTTCTCGCAATCTCTGGCCGTAATGCAGCGTTTAACTCACCGTGAGAGGAGATGTCATTTCGCATCACGCCGTGCTAATGGACAAGTCTTCCCCGACTTCTCGAGCACAACAAACCCCGGGCAGAGCCCACCGAGCACGACCTGTTAACTTCACCCGCTCCTGGCGCGGGGCTCGGCACCGATTAATGGTTCTGCCTTGCTTTGGGTGCTTTTAAAAAACGGGGGGGGAAAAAAAAAAAAAAAAAAAAACCAAAAACCTTCCCTCCAGCCACGCTGCGTGCCCTCCGTATTTATTCGCGCGTTTTGTTTTGTTTTCGATTAACGAATATCAAAATGTTGAAAAAAAGAGAAGAATAATGTAGAACAAAGTTTTCCGTTTTTCGGAAATACCGGGCGGCTTTCTTCCCAGAGATACGACTTGGATAGGAAAAAAAAAAAAAATATATATATATGTATACATACGTGTATATATACATAAGCGTGCGTGAATGTACACAGATAGACACGCACAGAGAGCCGTGCGCGCGTGTCCATCCGTCGGCAAATACATATAAATACATAATCGCATCGGATTTTCCGCACAGGAGAAAGAACGCCGGTGCAGCCGACTGCCGCCGCATCCCGCCGTTGGCCTTTCCGAGGGGCACGGCAGCTGCGGCCGGCGGGGAGGCGGCGGGGCGGCCCCGGGGCCCGTTCCTCCGGACCCTCCTCCCCCGGAGCCCCCCCGGGTCGGGCGGGGAGAGCCGGTCCCGTCGCGGCGGTGACAGAGAAGTTGAACTATCAGCCTACTTACTATGCATCGCTGCGAACGGGTCGTGCTTACAGTGTATTTCCATCGGAGCGTCCGGGCCGGGCCGGTTTCGCCGAGCAGATCTCGATTCGCCGGCGGCGCTCGGGGCGTGGGGCTGGGGGAGGAGTGGGCACGGGGAAACGGCCGGAGACCGACCGAAAAAAAAAAAAAAAAAGGGAAAAAAATCCACTAAAAAAATAAAGAAAAAAAATAATAGAGAACGAAGAGTCCCGCGACGAGCGGGCTGCGGTATCCGACAGCGCCGGCCGAGCGCGGCTTTCGGCACGGCTTGCAGGCTCCGGTGGCTCCGTCGGGGTTGGGGAGCTCGGTAGGGAGGAACGGCCGCCGCGGGCTGCGCCTTCGTCCCCGGCTACTCCCCGGGCGGCGGCCGAGCCGCGGCACCGGCTGCCGGCTCCGAGGCGGCGGAGGAGGGCGGGCGTCTCGGTCCGCCGGCCGGGAGCCCCGGTGCTCCCTCCCCGACGGCTCTTTGTGCTGTCGGCGCCGGCGGCTGCGCGGCGGCGGCGGCGGGGCGGGCGGCAGCCGAGGGCGGGCGCCCCGTCCGCGGGGCTCGGTCCCGGGGCGGCGGCGCGCTCCGCCTGTGCCGCCCCCCCGCCGCGCCGCTCGCAGCAACTCGCGGAACCGGGCGGGGCGGCGGGGTGGGCGAGGGGAGCGGCTGGGGAAGGTGTGCGAGAGGGCGGGGAGCGGGGCGGGGGCCGGGCTCGCCGCGCCTCGCCTCGCCGCGGCCCCGCGGGACCCGGGGCGCCCCTTCAGCGGCCAACGTCCGGCCCGGGGCGTCGGCGCGGCTCGCCCATCGCCCCCCGCCGCCCGCCCGCCGGGCCGCGGCCGCCCCCCTCGCCGCCCGCCGTGGGCCGCCGGGGCTGCGGGGCGGCGGGGCGGCTGGCTGGCTCGGGCGCTGAGCCCGGCGCGCTGCCGGCCCCGCGGCGGGCGGCGGGGGTTGTGGCGGGCGGCGGGGGCGGGGGCGGGGGCGGGACGCGCGGGGGCGCGCGGGGGCGGGGCGGGGCCGGGCCGGGCGGGGCCGGGCAGGGGCCTGGGCCAGTGCCGGCGGGCACCGCCCCGGGGCCGCTCCCGCTGAGGGAGCCCCCTCGGCGGGACCGGCCGCGAGCAGGGGGTGGGGCACGGAGAGGGCCGCGCGCGGCGGGCGGTGCTTCAGCACCGCGCGGGCCGGACAGCGGCGGGACGGGCGTGGGGGGCGGGGCCTCGCCCGTCAATCAACCACCCCGGCCAATCGCAAAAGTTTAACTTGCCGGTGCCCCGTATTGGGCGTCCGGGCGGCGGCGCTGACGATTGGCGGGCCGCAGGCCAATGGCGGGGCGGGAGGGGGGCGTGGCCGCAGGCGGGGCGGGGGCACAGCCACGCGAGACCGTGCGCGCGGGGCCCGGGGGGCGTGGCGGGGGGGGGGGGGGGCAAGGAGGAAGGAGAGACCCCTGGGTCCGGGTCTGCGGGATCCCCGGCGGCCGCCCCGCCCCCGCCCCGGGACCCGCAACACCCCCGAAGGCCCAGCTGAGCAGCCCGGGGCCGCGGGACGAGCCCGGACGGGCGGGCCGCGCGTTTCGTCGCCGTGGATCAGCCGGCACCAACGGCCCGGCCCACCGGGACCGTCGGTCTCCCCGACGGCGCGTCCTGGTGCCGAGAGCCCGGGCGGCGGGTGCGCGCGCGGGCCGCGGAGGGGATCTCCACCCGCCCACGGTGTCCGCGACCGCGGCGGGGCTCGGCGGCCTCGGGGAGGGTCGCGCTGGCGGGCGGCAGCGCCCGAGGACGCGGGGTTCCCGCTCCGGCCACCGAACCACGGGTCCGCGCCCGGCAGCGCGCTCGCCCCGGGCCGAGCCTCCCGACCCGTCGAGGCGGCTGACCCGTCGAGGTGTGTCCCCTCCGGAACCGCGGAGCCCGGTGCAGCCCAGCCAAGCCCCCCGCCCTAGGCCCTGCCACCCCGCCGAGGGGTTCGGGGCCCCGCCGGCGCCGCAGGGACGGATCCGCGGAAGCTGCTTCACCCGCTGACCCCGGGCGAGAGCCACCTCCTACCGCACCCCGCCGTCCGTCCGCCCCGTCTGGGCGGTGACCAGGCCGGGCCCCCCCGCGGCGGCAGCGCACCAGCGGCCCGGGCCGGTGAGCGCGGGGCAAGTTTTCGTTGAAGGCGAAACTCCCGGCCGCCGCCGCGGGCCTGGGGGTCCCACCGTGGGCGGCGGCCGGATCCCGTGTGGCCCGGCTGCCGGAACAGGGGCGTCGGGCCAGACTCCCCCCACCGCCGTCCGGCACCTCGGCCCAGGGCAGATCCCGGGCTTGGGGAGGCGGCAGGGTCCGCGGCGGGGGGCGGGAAGCTAGCCTGCCTGCGCGGGCGGGCAGGGTCAGCATCCGTCCTGCCCGGCCTTCATCCCTGCCTTCATCCCTCCATCCCCCTCCCTCCTCCTCCTCCTCCCCGGCGGGCACCGCGGGTGAGCCACCCCCCCGGCCCGACACCCCGCAAGGAGGCGGCGGTGCCCGCGCCCAGCGGCGGTCCCCGGGTTTCCCCCCCTACACGCGCCTGGTCCAGTCCGACGCTCCGGTGCTGCCGATCCCGCCGGCCCCAACCCCTCGCTCGGGGCGTGCGCTCGCCGCCATGAAATGCTTTATCGATTAAACGATTATTCAGGCGATTTAACTAATAAAAGGCCCCATCGATCGCTTCGGCATTGCATTCCGCCACCGAGACGCCCCGCAGCTTTCGCGCCCACCGCCCGCACCCGTCGCCGGCCCCGCGGGGACGCCGCGCCGGGGCTGGCCGCGGCCTCTACCCGGTGCCCGGTCCTGGCCGCCGGGACGGCGAGACCCCTCAGCGGGGCATGGCGGGCTCGGCAGCCCCCGCGACGCCCTGAAGGGCCCACGGGGAGCCGTCCCCGGCCCTGCCCCGCACGGCGGCACAGGCGTGGCGGGCGGCGGCAGCCGCCCCCGCCGTCCCCCGTGGCCGCGGAGCCCCGGTTTCCCTGAGTCCCACCTGTGCGGCCGGCCCGGGGGGTCGCGTAGGTTTTCTCCAACTCCATCTCGGCTTTTCAGGACTGGAGGGAGACGGGGAGTGAGAAAAGTTTCCGCGTCGTGCTCCTGTAGCCTTCCTTTTCCTTCTGTTGTTTGGGGGTTTTTTAAATTTATTTTCTTGTTTTCTCCTGTTTTTTTCTTGTCTTTTTCTTTTCTCTTTTTTCTATTTTTTGTGTCTTTTTCGTATTTTTCTTGTTTTTGTATTTTCTTCTCGTATTTTTCCTCTTATTTTCTTCTCGTATTTTCTTATTTTCTTTCCTATTATTTTCTTCTTTTCTTCTTTATTTTCTCTTTTTTTTTCTTTTCTTTTTTTTTTTTTTTTGAGGGACTCTCGCAGGTTGGAATAATTCAACTCTTCCGCTCCCCGCCGAGCTTTTGCAGCTGATCACTGAGCTGAAACTAAACGTTTTAGGTGGAAAAAAAGCCTCTGAAGGAACCGTGAAATGATTAAGAAACTAAAGAGCTCCTCGCCATGTGAGATCATGTCCTGTTCTCTAAAACATCACAAGATGTCCCCAGACGCAGCCAAAACCCAAGAAAACTCTGACATCTGTTGTTGCAAGAATCAAAGTTTGCTCGTAGGCAGCCTCCCCCACTCCCGCCGCAAGCGCTCCGCTGCAGAGCGGCGGCCGGCACCGGCACCGGCGGCGGCACCTGCCCGCTCTGCCCTCGCCAGCCCCGGCCCCTCAACAACCTCTCAGCGGAACCGACTTCCCCTTCCCGGGCCAGGGGGTGACGCCGCAGCCCCGGGGCTGCGCTCCCCGACGGGCCGGGCCGCCGCGGGGGCGGGACAGGGGGGGACTCATCCGCCGGCGCCTGGCGGGCAGAGCAGGGGGGATGATCCCCCGCGCCCGCATCTCCCCGGCTCTGCCCCTCGCGTGAGGGAAACCCCAAAACCGGAGCGGAGACGGGGGGGCCCGGTGGTGGTTCTGGGGTGTCCGCGAGGGTCTTTCCGCCGGGGGCGAGGGGTGTCCCGCACCTCTCGTTTACACGGCGGCTTCCAGCCGGTACCGAACGGACGCACGGTCGCGTCCTCCAGGCCTCGGCGAGGCGGGGAGAGGGGAAGGGGAGAATTCCCGAGGCCTCGATCGCAGCTGGCTTTATTTTTCGGGGAAAAGGAATAACGGCGCGTCCCCTTCCCAAACGACAAAATAAACACCGGCCTCGGGGCGCGCCTCCCGTGAAACCGGGACTGGCGGAAGGTGCTGCCCGAGCCACTCTCCTCGCTCACCAGCGCCGGCACCGATGCACTCACTCCCACCAGCCCCCCCGCCACTCCCGGCTCCCGCTGCCGTCGCCCGGTCCCTCTCCCACGGAACTCGCCCGGACACGAAGCCGGCGGATGCGGGTGGGTTCTGCCCCCCTCCCCCGGCCGTCCCCGCCACTCCATGGCCTCCTCTACGCGTGGCGGGGAAGGCCGCGCCCCGGTGCCAGGCAGGAGAGAGGAGTGGGGTCTAGCGGGCTTGTGGGGGGTGGAATCACGGCTTCCTGCAGGTGGGGCGAGCGAGGGCATCCCAGCTCCGGCCGGGTCCTGCCGGTGAGGGGAGACGTGCCCGTATTTGCGGAGGCGAGGTCGGTAAAGGGGCTCCCGGTGCAGCCCCACGACCCTCGACCCCTCCGGGAGCTGACACGGACGCGACGATTCGCTCCTAAAATCTCCCCTTCGCCTCCCGGCCGTCCCTCCGCCGCGGACGCCGTCGCATCCGAGAAACCGGCGGCGTGGAGGGCTCGGCGGCGGGGCGGGCTCGGCGGCGGGGCCGGGGCCGGTCCCACCGGGACCCCCGGCTGCCGGCTGGAGCAGCGCGGATGGAGGGAGGCCGACTCCTGCCTCTCGCCCTTTTGCTTCCCTTTTCACCAACGTTTCTTCGCTGTCATTTGCTTATACAAAAGTAGCAGGCGGCCGGAGCTCGCTTTCCGCCGACTCGCCTCGAAATGCGAGAAGAACCGCTCCGGGGTGGTGCTTCCCCGGGGAGAGACAGCCCCGAACACGCCAGTCAGACGAAGAGTAGCCCCCACATGCTTCCCACTGAGATGCTCCCCTCTGCTCGCCTCTGTGGGCCCCGCCGCCCCCGGTCCAGGCAGCACTGAGCGGGCCGGGAGCGCTTCTCCGACCTTGCGCAGGGAAAAGAACGAAAAACACTTTCATTGTGCTTAAAAAGAGGCCGCGGGGCTCCCGCCTCGGCAGCGGGGTCCGACCCGGCTCCGTGCGAGCACCCGCCCTGGCCGCGGCACCCCGGGGATGCGCGTGTCTGGTCCCGCCGCCACTCACGCATCCCCGCGTTAACGAAAATGGCGAGAGGGCGTCCGCGGAGGGCTTCGCTGCTTGCTCCCTGCCCGCTGGGCAGCCCGAAGCGGGGGATTCCGGGCTGCAGACACCTGCACTGCCCCCTCCCCGCTCAGTGCCCACAGAGGAGCGGGGCTCCGGTACCGCAGCCTGCCCGCAGCGGCGGGGCTGCCCTCGGCGGGACCCCCGCGGGGAGACCCGGCCCCATCCCGGGCTCCTGGAAAAGCCTGCCCACTCTGCCGGGAGGATCTTCTGTGGGGACGCGGACTCGCAGCGTGGCCGAACCGCCCCCCCCGTCACTCCGGGAAAAGGTCGCCAGACCCCCGCAAAGGCCCGGCAGCAGCGGGGGAGTTTAGCGGGGCCTGTTTCGGGGACCGCTGTGCTCCCCGTGCGCGGCGAGGGGCAGGTCGTAGAGCAGCGAAGAGAAGAAACGTTGGTGCGGCAGAAATCTGTTTACTGTGAGTTTTCCAGGGAAGGTCGTTGTTGCCTGTCCTCTCAGAAGGGACGAGGCGATGATAAACCCAGCCTAACCTTTTGTCCTTTTATCTGTGATGCGCCGGATAACCCCCACCCCGCAGCGCTCACACACTCGCTGCAAACCCGGGCGGCTGCCCGAGCCTCGGCGCAAGCAGAATCAGCCAAAACGGTTGGAAACGCCAAAGCAAAGAATTTGCCTCCCCGGGTACCGGCTTCTTGGGCAGCCTCCTTTTCCCGAGGCGTGATTAGTCTTAATTTTGGGGGAGTGGAGGCACAGACTGTTGCACTGAGCATCCAAAGCCCCGAACCATCTTTAAAGTTATTTGTGTTTTAACACATTTCTGTAAAATACACCAATACCAAATGTGGAAGAGGGGGAGCACCGCTGCGAACGATGATCTGCCCCTTCAAGCACGAGGTGGGGGGTTTACTGTTTTACAAACAGCCTTTGCTTCTCTGCGGTACCGTAGTCTCTTTTTCCTCTGACACCGGTTGTTTTAAATTTGAAATACAGGAGACTTAGTGGTGGTGGTGGCCCAGTATGTTCCCAGAGATGAAAGTGAACTCTGAGATGGGTAAACTAATTAGACTGAAGTAATTTAAAAGGTGTTACATGGCCAGTCCTCCCAAGCTGAGAGCACTTGGGTAGCATAATCTAACACTCCCGGTGATCTTTAGAGAGCTGTCCACGGGAAGCCATCGGGAAATGAGGCTTGAAAGACAAGGGTGTGGAGAAGAGGCGTCCCGTCAGCAGTGAAGTTTGTGGACGGGGTGCTCTGTTTCCCCAGACGACGAGATCTCCCAGATGGGAGGTGTCAACAACCTCGTCAGCTCCCCGTTTCCCACTCTGGCCAGTCCAGCAAGGGGGCAGCGCCGAGGAGGTGCAGCTGACAAAACCAGCGGGTTTTATTTTCGAGGGTATGAGAGGAGGGCAGGAAATGCTGAGAGACTTCTCTTTTTCAGTCCGTGCGCTTTATTACTTTTGTTCTCCCCGTGCCTACTGCTAACTGCTGCCTCAGAAGCGCTGCTGGTGGCACCGGGCTGTGAGCAGCGTGCCAGGGTCCTGGTTAGGGGTATTCAGCAGAGAGAGCCACTGCTGTGCTGCAGCCAGGAGCCCCTTGGCAGGGTGAGATGCTTTTTGGAAAGAGCTGCCTGCAGCTGTGCTGTACCACACCCTAAAGGGCTTCTCCTCACCAGGTCTTTCTATGCCTCCTCGACTTTTTTTCTCCAGTCCACAACCAGACAGCGACCAAGGCCCATGCGTTCAGACGTTTGCGTTGAAGCAGAAGACCAGCCTCATTTATCAAAGCAATGAATAGCCTAAACCTGTTTTGTCAGACCAGTGTGGAAAGGTTCAGGGCCACAGTGAACGCTTCAGTCCCCTCTCTCAGTCACTTTCACTGATCTCGAATGTGGTTATTTTGATAGGTAAAAAGACATAGTTTTAAAAGTCAACTTTGCAGAACTTTCTGCCTGGTGACACGCTTACATGCACAGCTGAAAATGAGCCAGCATCGAGGGAGGCCAAGCTGCACCAGATGCTGGCTTCTACCTCTTTCTGAGAGCTCTGTGAGAAACCCCACCATATCCGATGAGATTATTGCAGTGACGTGGTGGAGCGAGGGCCTGGCCTCCTGGGAGTGCGGCGCGGCTCGGCTGCCGAGCTCGGGCTTCATCGGCCCCTGCGCGATGGCTCCTTGGTCAAACTCATCGCGATGGTGCAGGGCGAGGTGCCACCAGTGGCAGAGCTGGTGCCCTCCAGCCCCGCAGGGCATCCTGGCAGGCTCCTCAGGGGAAGGCAAAGCTCTGCTTTGGGTGCTGCTTTTGGGGCCAGAGCAGGGGTTGCAGACATCGAGGGGCTGTGGTGGTGCCTGGGAGTGCGGAGCAGGCCCTGCCTCGACAGGGAAGCTGCAGCCAGGCTAGCGGAAAGTGGGAGAAGCGAAAGGTTGGTGAGCCCTTTGCCATGTGGGAGACTGAGGGAGGTGCCGTGACATCCCCGGGGACTGGGCAGAGCAGAGCAGGAATCAGATCTTTGCAGCTGTAGGTCAACGGCCTGGTGACAAAGCACCCTCAACACCCACCCCTTGTCACTGAGCTGGGACAGTAGTGCCCTGGGGCACCTGGCAGAGGAGATGACCTGAGGAAGAGGCAGGTTCTGCCTCAAGCAGAACAGAGAAGCATGCTGCAGGGCAGAACGGAGAAGCATGCTGCAGGGCTGCTGTTTTGGCTGAAAGAACAGCTTGCTCATCTATAAGCCCTGCTTTGCTCTCCCTGAATGCATCCCACCATGGATGTGTTGAAAAGGGGGGCTTGTTTTGGCTATGCTGCAAAGTAAAGAAACCAAGAATGAGGATTTTTAAAACGGCAGTTCTAACTGGAAAGCGATTGACTTTAGAATACAATGCTTGCTTTTCCAGCCTCTCTCAAGAAAGCTAAGTATGAAAATCTTAGCCCAAGTTCATTCTCTAACTTTTGTGCTTGCTGCTGTTAAAACGTTGGAAAAGGTCAAATTGATTCCTTTGCTTTGAAAATTGCTGGGAGAAGAGTTAAATTGGAAGATAGGAAGTTAAATCACTGAAGAGTCTGCTTCCAACAATTGCCAGCAAAGTTGATTAAGTGCGTCCTTTGTTAGACATAAAATTGTCCAGAAAATGCAAGTGGAAGACAGGAGGTTAAGAAATCTAAGGCTTTCTTGATGCTCAAAACAAGACATACACAGGGCATTACCTGTTATCTTTGCTAGATTAGGTCTCATGTTAATAACAGGATTCTTCCCTGTTGATTGAAAATAACAGTGGTGGGTCACAGCCTCCAAACACATAATTAGCTCTAACCAAATAAATGGCCAGGATCAGAAGCTGGGCAGCATTCGAAGTCCAGTTCTGTCCAGAATCTCTCTAGATCAAGTGTTTAATTCCTAGAGGAACCCAGTACAATATTTGCCCGCTCCTCCTTGGCTAACCGGTTGATTGTTAAGTAAATATATCTCTCGGTTGACATGCTGCCACATACGTAAATAGATGCTGCTGTAAATCCCAGCTGCCAAAGGATTTTTCATCTTAACATATTTTGCTTCTGAAGAGATTTCAAATTTTCCCTAGAATATTTATTAAAAACATCATAGTACATATTTTAGGTAGATGTTTTGATCTCCACCTTTCAATGGCTTGCAGAAAGCTTTCCTTCCATAGTTTTAGGAGCCACACCAGTACATGCAAGAACATTTAAATATGCATTTTATCATGGTAATCACCAGAGCATTTGTGCAGCAAGGGCTGTGTATTCACAGCACACATTCAGAGGAGCAGTGCACTAGCAGGGGTGAAAATGTTTGTACGTGTTCAAGCTGTTACAACCCAGGAATTTCTTCACTGGCAGCAGCCCTGGGTAAAATCCCAGTGACACGCAGGGGCTGAGCAAGACAGGATGCGCTTCCTGGTCTGCCGCACTTGTTTCTTAACTGGGTGCTGTGACTGGGACCCAGGGCAAGCGAAGGACTTGCTCACAGCAATTTTCCAGATTTTCACATCTGTGGAGCCGCACTGGCAGATGTCTATTTGACAGGAGAGGCTGAAGCTCTCTAGTTGGCTTTTTAACCTCTTCTCCTACGTGCACCCAAAACCACTTCCAGGGTAGATCTGCTCTGGTGGCCGAGTTTGCTCTGGTGGCTCTGCTCTGGTGGCAGGGTAGATTTGCTCAAGGTGGTTCTGCCTTTCACGCAGCTGCAGCTGCAGCACAGCTGGGTCTGCGTGGAGTCCCTAGTGCTCAAAAAGGTCATGACATCTCTTACCAGCTCTGTTCTCCTGATATCGTAGTGCTGCTCAGGGTTTCCATCACCACATCCTGCTGGGATCCAGATCCAATGGCCTCTGACAAGCTGGAGATGCCTGTCCCATGGCAGAGGACAGGCTCTGCGAATTGTGTCCTCAGGCAGAATGTGGTGTGGTCAGCAAGTGCCAGCCCATTGACTTCTCTACCTCTGCACAGATATTTTTCCAGGGACCATTCCTTTTGTTTCGCCTTCTGCCAGTCTGTGCACAGGCTGGGCAGCCACCCCCTCCTCCCCCTTTGTGTCAGGCTGCCCCTGCTCTCACACCCCTCACACCCTCTGGCACAACCCCACCAAAGAGGAGACCGAGGAAAAAGTCCGTTGCCCAATGAGGAAGAAAAATAAGAATAAAAAAAAGGAAAGTTTCACTGCATTTGCTATCTGTACTTTATCAGTTATTTTACTTAAAAAGGTCAGGAAGGTTTCTTGCCTTTTCATTTCAAGAATCAACTCCTCCTCTTTTGCTCTCACTGCATTTCACCTGTCCCCAAGCCCTTAGCCTGACAGGAACTTACACTTAACAGAGCATTTTTTTCTGCTGGAAATGCTCTCAGGCAGAGCTTTGGAAGCCACTCGGAGCTGCGGGTCCTGCACGGCACGAGCAGACCCTGCTCGGGCCTGGTCACATCTCTTCACCTCTGTCCTTGGCCAGGCTGTTGGGGCAGGAGGCAACCCGTGGGACCTGTCCAGCCGCTGAGGGACCATCCCCATGGGGTCAGACTCGTGCTCATTCAGCTATCCACAGCCATAGGCTGTGGGTGTTTTCAGTCCTGACGTTCCTTTGAGAATAACTACTGCACAAGACTGGTTTTTTTTTTCCCCTTCCCTTACGTATTTTTGGTGTGATTTCTTTTTCTTTATTTGCATTACCTCTAATTCTGCAGGGCAGGGGCAGATTTTAGAGCAGATGACAAAGAGATCTGCTGTTCATCATCACACGGTGAATTGCAGCTAACCAGAGACTTTAAGAACAGTGTAGAAATCTATTTCATTAACTCCAGATACTGCTTACCTTCAATTATACAGCTGTATGAAAATTACTAAGTGTGAAATATAAAAATATTGTCTTGTGATTGAAATAATTTTTTTAAGTTAAATTTTGAAATCAGTAAGAAGAAAATGAAAAAAGAGTGGTTTGATAGTGCTTACTCCATTTGCTCGATATACACCTATAACCACCATGAAAAGCCATTTGCTTTGTGATAACGTTCTGCAGGAAGGAAAACAGAAGAATTTCCCTGCTTGCTTTAGGATACAGCATTTCAATTAAGCATGAGATGAGGCAACACGTGTGAGCAGGAATACAGGATGCATCACCGCCAGGACAGAACCCCCGTGATGGCAGCTGGAGGGCAGGGCTGCCCATGCGCTCACCGGCGAAAGTTGCCATGCAGAACAGTTCTCGTGCACCCCAGCACAGCAGACCCTGGATGCAGGTCCAAGGAGGGGGATTGCTGGGGCGGGCAGACCCCCCAGCTGCCATCCTGGTGAGCAGGACTGCTGCGACGCTCCCCCGAGAGGATGCCCAACTGCCCCTCCCTGCAGCTACATGGGGAGAAAAGGCTCCTTCTCCAGTGAAAGCTAGCCTCTCTCTTTTCTGCAGTTGGAGACCTTGTGAGATTATCTGGTGGAGCTGCTGCTCCAAGGATGAAACGGTGTCTGAGGGGCTCGGGGGACAACGCTCCTGTTCGCAGGGGATGCGCTCCTGTCACCAGCACAGCGGAGACTGCAAAGATGAACTCTCGTATCCAGCGTCACTAAAGCAGAACAAAACATTCTTTAGGGGAATTTCCTCACCACTTTTACAGCTCTGCTCTGATATTTACTTTGCTCATTAATGCTGCTGGTTTAGATTTGTCTCTATTTCTTGCCCTGTAGGGCATGCATTATTTTGAGTATGGCAACCTGTTTCAGCACAGTTTTTCAGAAGCTTTGCAGCTGGGCACATGGGACATTGCTAACGCCTTGTTTCCTGAGGGCACGGTGCCAGCTGGGAGACTTCTCTGGAAACTCGAGGTGTGACAAAGATCTTGCTCTTTGATGGGTCTACCTTCCTCTGTTCCCCTTCTGAGCTCTAGCAGTCAAAAAAAAAGCCATCCTGGCCTATCGTCCAACCTCCTCCACAGCAGAGCACCGGTGGAAGTTGTCACTACCGTGAAGGAAGATGCCACCAGCTATTTTGCTGGCCATCATGATCTGGTGAGGACGGTTGAAGACTCATCTGGGTTTATGCTTTGCAGCTTGGTGTGGGTGATCAGCAGGTAGCTCACCATCTTTCTGTCTCACTGTCTAGCCCAGCAGAGAGGACAATGTCCAGTGGCATGCTTTAAAGGAAGGTCTGTCCAAGCCTGAGAAGGGAAGTGTAGTGGATGGACAGTGAGGGAAATCTGTGGGAAGAAGAAGGGGCTCGGACAGAAAGATAGAAAAGCTTTGGCATGGAAGAGAGAAGTCACGTGTGCCCATAGCCTGAGTGGGTTGGAAGGCAGGGCTCAGCATGTCCTAAGATCTGTCAGATGTATGTGATTGGGAGAAAAGTCCTCAGAGTGAATCTGGGTGATAAGCAAGACAAAAAGATCTGTGCAAACTCTCCACTGCTGTTACCTCACTCTTTTGTTTCAAATTTTAGGCTGTCAGCTCGCCTTGGAAGAAGCAACACATTGATCATCTGCAAAACTGCAGAGGAGAAGCTACAAGAGGCAGCTCCAGAGCACACAAAGCTAATGGCAAATTAGAAAGCTCCATGTTAAAAGAAAAAAAACTTACTATTTCACTCACTGCGTTACAATTCTGTGGCTGGTGACCTGATATTTTTGAGTGCTGAGGGCTGTCAGTACCACGTTGTCCACAGGAGTGGCACTCAGGCACAGCAGATGTTCCAATGACCACCATGACCAGTGCCTTTGGGAGGGAGCGCAGGCACCTCGGAGGATAGAGGGAGCCCAGCCTACCCCTGCCCATCCTCTTCACCAGCCGAGAGTTGTGCAGTCCCAGCACCATTGGGAGGAGAGGCCAGGTCATGCACACCGGTCATGCTCATGGCCTCACCAGCACAGGAATCATGTGCTCCAGACAGACAGAATATGAGCAGGACAGCTGCCCCCACCCCGAACCCTTCTCGAACCTGCACTCACAAACTAGCAAATATCACTACTGCTGGAGGAACTAGAGGTCTCCACCACTGCCTGGCACCCAGCAGCTGCACAAGCTTCACCACTGAAGGCACCTTACATACACGCTCCTCCTACTCCCAAGATTAATATTTTTGTTTTGGCAAAAAAAGAATTTCACAAGTGGGCTTCCTCCGCCCACATCCAAGCGTTTTTAAGAAGAGGTCACGGTGAGATAACAGACCTGAAGTGCAGATACTTGTCCTGCCTAGGTAAAGCCACCTGGATCTCACACTAGTTAATTATATCAACATAGTGAATCCTACCCTGCAGCTGGATAAAATTCAAACAACTTCATTTGCTCTGGTTCAATACTGACATTTTAAAATGTGAAAGTCTAAAGGCAAACTACAGTCTTTAATCCAACCTTCAGAACAGGGGCCTGAAATTTTAAAACCACACAGAAGAAGGGCTTTTCTCTTTGCTATATTTGCTATCTGAATATTTCAAATTATTTTTTAAAACAGAGTTGTACATGTATATCAGATATCATTTGAAGTAATGAGTGTATTTTTCTAATCTTCCCAATGCCAACCTAACAACCCATTTCCAATATCATGCATAATAATTAATTTGTTTTCTGTATAGTAATAAGATTAACAACTTCACATTTACACGGGGTACTGAGTTATGTTCAAATAAAATAAGTTCTAATGAGAAAAATTGGAAGTGGCAGCAAATCAATGTTCCACTCAGCAGTCCAGGTTTATGTGTGTTTGTCTATCTTTTCTGCATGTATTTTTGTCAAGATTCCACTGTAAACAAGATAATTTCTTTCATGTTGGGTTAGCCTGGGTAAATATGTTTAATGAACAACAAATACATTGCAAACATTGAAATAAATCTAAATACCTCAGAAAACATCCTGGCAGCTATAGGGTGCTTCAACAGATACTAAATACGAGGCTACACTGCATGAACTCACAGCACAGAGAAAGCTGACACTGGGTGCAGCTTGATTTCGAAATAATTCTTAAGTGCTTTATTTCAGAAGATCCACCCTTATAACGTGCATACATCATAGAATCACAGAATCACAGAATGTCAGGGATTGGAAGGGACCTCGAAAGATCATCAAGTCCAATCCCCCTGCCAGAGCAGGAACGCCTAGATAATGCTACACAGGAACGTGTCCAGGCGGGTCTTGAATGTCTCCAGAGAAGGAGACTCCACAGCCTCCCTGGGAAGCCTGTTCCAGTGTTCCGTCACCCTCACTGAGAAGAAGTTTCTTCTCGAGTTTAAGCGGAACCTCTTATGTTCCAGTTTCAGCCCATTACCCCTTGTCCTATCAGTGGTTGTCACCGAGAAGAGCCTGGCTTCATCCTCGTGACACTCACCCTTGATATATTTGTAAACATTAATAAGGTCTCCCCTCAGTCTCCTCCAAACTAAAGAGCCCCAGCTCCCTCAGCCTTTCCTCATAAGGGAGATGCTCCACTCATCAAAGAAGCTTCTTTTTGTCAATAGGGCTGGAAGATTTGCCTTTTCTGAAGTCAAATCTTGCAACACTAGCAGAAATCAATGACTTCTAAGCAAGCAAGACAAAGATTAGGGATATTTCTAGTTTATTCCTAGAAGTCAATATTCATAGAAAAGCCAATGCTAAAATACAGTGCCGTGATGGTCTGCACCTAAACCTCCAGGATTTATCCTAACGGTCCTTTTTCTAGGACTCCCACCTAAGCCCACGCTGCTCAGACTGTGAAGTAACAAGGTGACCAAAGCACTTCTGCAAAGTAGGTGAATGAGTAATTTACCTGAGCGTTTATGTGCTGTCACCCTCCCTGCCCTCCCACCCGCAGGGGACCTGACCCCCACTGGGATTCACTTTGAGGGACCCATGCAACACTCACTGCAATGCGGGACAGACAACACCTGTGAGGCTGGGGAGCAAAATGCCGCCCTCTGGTACCCAGCAAAGCCCTCGTACCTCCCCAGGGCAGGATGCCTGCAGAGAATGAAGATTCTTTATCCAGCCCCACCCCAGCAGGTTGCATTGCCAACCCACCTGCCCAGGAAGGGGAAATGGGGGTCCTGGACTTTTTCTACCAGACCTCAGGAGAAGGCCTTTTCCGGTGGCAGGAATTTTGTCCCTCATGCTTTAGATCTGCATGATTTACAAACGTGTCCTCTCCTCCCCCTCCGCTGGGACGTGCAGCTTCTCCTCCCTCTGGTGCCATCCCAGAGGTGAGTGATGCCCAGGGAGAGCCCCTGCCCCGCAGGCGGACCCCAGGGAGCCTGGGGAGATGCAGAGTTGTGGCGTGGCCATGAGTGAAAGAGTGGGAGCAGAACAGAGCAGATGGATGCCCACGGGTGTCCTGTGCCACCCAGACCTGGGTCCCGAGGTCCTGCAAACGAGACAGGTCCCTCACTGGAGTGACAGAACCCACGATCGTCTGCTCCATCAGCTCCAGCTGCACTTATCAACTCCCTGAGAACATCCCTGCGGCCTGGGGCTGGGTGGTCCCTGAGCCCAGGCAGGTCTGTCCCCTGACCTGACATGGTCCTCCAGCTCCCCACGCTGCCAACACCCTTCCTTCCCTGGGGCCACGTTGATGTTTCATAGAATCATAGAATGTGTTGGGCTGGAAGGGACTTTTAAATGTCATCTAGCCCAACCCCCTGCAGTGAGCAAGGACATCTTCAACCGGATTGGGTTGCTCAGAGCCCCATCCAGCCTGATCTTAAATGTCTCCAGGGATAGAGCCTCCACTCCCTCTCTGGGCAACCTGTGCCAGGGTCTCACCACCCACAGCATAAAGAACTTCTTCCTGACATCTAATCTAAATCTACCCTGTTCTAGTTTAAAACCTTTGCCCCTTATCTTATTGTCACACACCCTTGAAAGCAGCCCCTCCCCATCTCTCCTGTAGCCCCTTCAGACACTGGAAGGCCCCTCGAAGGAACCTTCCCTTCTCTGCGATGAGCCCCAAATCTCTCAGCCTGTCCTCACTGGAGAGATGCTCCAACCCTTTGATCATTTTTGCAGCCTCTTCTGCAAGTCCATGTCCTTCTTGTGCTGAGGACGCCAGAGCTGGACTCAGAACTGCAGGGGGGTTCTCACCAGAGCAGAGCAGAGGGGCAGGATCCCTTCCCTCACCCGGCTGCCCACGCTGCACTGGATGCAGCCCAGGATGCAATGGGCCTTCGGATGAACACGTTTTTGTCAAAGTTCTGCATGTGCTAAGCTATGGGCCAGATCTAGTCAGGGAGGCGTGCAGGAGGTCCAGTGGACAATCCCAGACTCAACCTGACATCCAACACATGGCTGGCTGAGGCTCCCTCTCCCATCTCTCTTGGCGCAGGAACTACCACCGTTCAGCTCTCTGGAATGCCGGCAGCTGCACGGGCACTGTGGGAGTCTGTGAGGAGCATCACAGCAAAGCAGACCAAAGCCATTCACTGCCAGAAATGTCTCCTGGCCTTGCTGTATTGGTGAGCAGGGTAACAGGACACAGGTCAAATTTCCAGAAGCGTTTTGGAGCACGCCGTCTTGCCTTGGCCACCATCTTGAGGTGCTGAGTGAGGCAAGAAGAAGCGATGTATCACCTGGAGAAAATGCTGGGTTGCAGCATGTGCATCCTCTTTGGACATCTGCTTTACCATGGAAAACGGTGCTCAGAGTCCCTGTGTCTGCTTCCCTTCTGTCTCCCATGGAAATGCCACATGGCTGTGGGACCTGCCGAGCCGGGAGTGGAGCCAGACCCTGCGCTGGCAGGGCAGGGTCTGAGGGGGCTGCCCCTCACCATGGGGACCAGCCTGAGCATTGCCAACAAGGGTCTGAGACCAGCCCAGCCCTGACCGTGGGCTGGATAACGGTGAAGATGAGCCAGCTATTAATAGCTTGTTTGTATAGTTTCCGGTATACACACGTTTCCTTGCCTAATTATAGGTGATTCAAGCTTCACTGCCTGAGTAAGGCCGTCACTTCCCATGAGATATTCAGTTGCTTGCACCTTCGTCACATTTTGAGAGTTTGGGCAGAAACTTTCCACACCATGTGTATGATTCAGACTATGGTTTACATTTTGGGGTGGTTTTCTTGTTTGTCCATGTATTCATTTTCTGAAAAAGCTTTGATAAAAATTGATTCTCAAGAATGTAACAATCATTGCTGTATTCCTACCACAACTATTTTTCAGAACTATTTTGCTTCAGAGCACAACTTTGAACAGTTTCTACCTACACTTTTGCAATAGAAGACTCCTCAGAGTGACACATCTACTTTTCCCTGCAGGCAGCCATACACATTTGAGCAGACTGTGGACTGATTGTTCATATATGATCAGAAGAGTTTAGGCAACCTGAATTTCGACCTACATGGAGCAGCATCTTGTCTTCTTTCCATTTCTTCTTCTCCCTGGCCGAGCCATGTGTTGGTTTCCAAAGGTCAATGAGTACCCTGCTCTGGGTGGGGAGTCCTGGGAAAGCCTTTCCCCTCAGCCATAGCTCTGGCGTCCCAGGGAAAGAAGGAAGGTTCAGCAGGCCCTGAGGTTTTGAGTCCTTTCCTAAACATGGCTACTTGACATTAGACTCGTGTTCTGTTTACTCGGTGTAGCCACTCTGCCCACTGCCAAGCAGTCGGTCTATCTCTCCAACGCATGAAAGACATGCCTAACAGGTTTTCAGAGACATTTCTTGTTTACTAAATGCAGGGGATTTGACCAAACAGACCCACTTTTTTTCTTCCTCCAGCTGCTTCCTGAATCACAGAATCATTTAGGTTGGAAAAGGCCTTCAAGATCATTGAGTAGAGACATCTCTCCTTTGCCTTGCTCCAGCGCTGCCATATGGAACCCTTCCAATCATGCTATTCTGGACCACCCTGTTCCTAGTGATGTTCAACATCTGGAACAGGCTTGGTAGCCCTGAAGAGGTCAGCAACTTTAACTAACCCCATAGCTGAAATAAGTAGCAGCTCAGCAGGATGCTCAACAGGATGTTGAGCTACGTGTCTGCTACTTATTTCAGCAATGGAATTAGATAAAATGCTTAACGTTTAAAATAGTTCCATGAACATTGTCATGACCACGATGTTCTTGTGCTGGCAGATGTGTTTACTACCCCTCTTCTGATCAGCTGAGGGGTGGCCACAGCTGTGCCTCCCGACACCTCCCACCAGATCAACAGCGTATCACTGGCTGCCGTCTTGCTGCCCTGGAGAAGAGCAGAGAGTTCTGCCTCCCCAGCCACACACTGCCCTGAGCAACTGCCTGCTTTGCCTAGGCTTAATATGTCCCATTTGCCTTCACAGGAGACATGGTGCTTTGCTCCCGCAGCGTCCCTGGGGATGTGCCTCTGTGGTCTCTACAGCAAAGAGCAAACACCCCAAGGCAGCCACAGCTGGACACCAGCATAGAGCTGCTCCCATATGGACACTTCACCACCACAGAAAACTTCTCTACGCCCAGAAAACACTCTTGCACGCCAGCTTTTCACACTCATGGTCAGCACAGATGCTGGGAATGTTGAGATCACAGAATCACAGCATCGCACAAAATTGTTGAGGCTGGAAAAGCCCTCTGAGATCATCAAGTCCAGCCTGTGACCCAACACCCCTACATGGGCCAGGCGGCAGCGCTAAGTGCCACATCCAGCCTCTCCTTAAAGCCCCCCAAGGATGGTGACTCCCCCCTTCCCTGGGCAGTGCATCCCAGTGCCTGAGCACCCTCTTCATGAGGAAGCGCTTCCTGAGATCCAACCCAAACCTCCCCTGATGCAGTTCCAGGCCTTGCCCTCTCATCCTGTCACTGGTTGCCTCACAGAAGCGCCTGACCCCCACCTGACTACACTCTCCCTTCAGGGAGTTGTAGAGAGTGATAAGGTCCCCCCTGAGTCTCCTCTTCTCCAGGCTGAACACCCACAGTTCCCTCAGCCTCTCCTCACAGGACTTGCCCTCCAGTCCCTTCACCTCGTTGCTCTCCTCTGGACCTGCTCCAGCACCTCAATGTCTTTCTGGCAGTGAAAGGGCTCAGACCTGCACACAGGGCTCGAGGTGAGGCCTCCCCAGTGCTGAGCACAGGGGCAGAATCACATCCCTGCTCCTGCTGGCCACACTGTTCCTGATACAAACCAGGATGTCATTGGCCTTCTGGGCCACCTGGGCACACTGCTGGCTCGTGCTCAACTGGTTGTCACCCAGCACTCCCAGGTCCCTCTCTGCTGGGCCACTCTCCAGCCACTCCTCCCCCAGACGGTAGCACTGCAGGCGGTTATTGTGGCCAAAGTGTAGGACCCTGCACTTGGTCTTCAGTCGCGGGTGCCAAAGACTACGGCCAAGTAGTGGAGCCTGAAAATGCTGCTGTGGGCTGCTCCTTTGGCCGCACACGTCCTCCTAGCAGTAGCACGGTGATGGGCACCTCGCCTGTACGGGCATCTCTGTAGCCGAAGAGATGAGGAAAGGAGCAGGGCTAAGGCTGGCTGAGTGCTGTTAACAACGCAATTTCTGTTCCTGAACAAAAATCGAAGGAGGCAGTGGGCTTTGAGGTAGCCTTGTGGTTGAAGTTGCTGCACCAGTACTATCAGCTGGTGGATCAAGCAACACATCAGAGGTCACATTTGTATGTGGCACTGTTCGGCCTACTTTGGACTTGTTCTGCCTCCAGACTGGTCGTGCTGGCTGTGTCACCCCTCTTTACTGTACACTTCTGCGCGACACCTGAGCCCTGTCCCCGCCAACAGCCAGCTGCTCCTAACACCATTCAAATCAAACATCCCTCGCAAACGCCCAGGGGAGCGACTGCCAAGCTCTGCAGGGTACTGCAAGGGCCAGGGCTGCATCTCCTGGTGTGGCTTCCTTACAGCAGGTCTAGAGACGTTCTCCTCCCCCTCTGCTCTGCCCTGGTGAGACCATACCTGCAATACTGTGTCCAGTTTTGGGCTCCCCAATGCAAGAGAGACAGGGACCTACTGGAGAGAGTCCAACAGAGAGCTACAAGGATGGTCAAGGGACTTGAACATCGCTCCTGTGAAGAGATGTCAAATGATAGTGGTGGGTGTCAAGACGAAGGAAACAATGTCTTCCCAGTGGTGCCCATCAATAGAACAAGAAATAATGGGTTTAATTTAGAACATCGGAGCTTCCACCTCAACACGAGGAGAAACTTCTTCACTGGGAGAGTGCCGGAGCCTTGGCACAGGCTGCCCAGAGAGGGTGTGGAGTCTGCTTCTCTGGAGACTTTCAAACCCTGCCTGGATGCATTCCTGTGTGACCCGCCCTGGGTGATCCTGCTCTGGCAGGGAGGTTGGACCAGGTGATCTCCAGAGGTCCCTCCCAACCACGAACATTCTGTGATTCGACATTCTCAACGCTTCCACCAAACTTTGGTGTCATCTGCAAACTTACTAAGGGTGCACTCCATCCCCTGGTCCAAATCATTGATAAAAATGTTAAAATAGGGCTGGGCCCAGCACTGAGCTCTGGGGGACACCACTCATGACTGGCTGCCAGTTGGATTTAACTCTCCTGACCATGACTCTTTGGACTGAGCCATCTAACCAGCTTTTCACTCCGCAAAGTGCATGCACTTCCAAGCCAAGAGCAGTCAGTCTCTCTAGGAGAATGCTGTGGGCAACAGTGTTGAATGCCTCACTAAAGTCAAGGCAGACAATATTCACAGCCTTTCCCTCATCTAGTAAGGAGGTCACACTGTCACAGAAGGAGATCAGATTAGTCAAACAGGAGCTGCTCTTCATAAACCCATGCTGATGGGGTCTGATCACCTGGTTGTCCTGCATGTGCTGCTTTCACAGCTGCCCTTCCTGGCTTAGCCAGGGCCCAGCCCCAAAGCAGGGTCTGATGTGGGGCACAGAAAACAAAAAAGGGGTTCACTTGGCTGAACACTTTCTGGGTTCAACTGGAAATCCTCATGCACAGGACAAGGGTAAACTGGACTACAAGAAGAAACCTGCCTCTGCCTGAAGCGAGCACAAGAGGATGGCTTCTCTCAGGGACTCACCCACACAGATGGATTGTTGGTATTTCTCCCAGCTTTGTGACAGAACAGGTAGAACCTCCACTGATGCTGTTTGCAGAGTGGGAGCAAGGTGAACGACCTCGAATCTCTGGTAGAGAGGCAGAGACACAAGACCAGACAGGGAATAACGTGTATGGTTTTCAAGAGTGAGGGCAATTCAGCACTGTCATGATTTAATGAGTAGCACTGGAAAACTTTAAAGGAAGATTAACTTCATTGTGTGGTACGTTTTTCCCCAGATGGGGTGTTTTCATCAATTCTTTATGGGAGCTACCAGGAAATCATTTAGGGGAGTTGCGTGGTCTGCCTCATCTAGGTCATGTCTTCCTGCTCCTGAGGATTCTTCACACATTTTTCAATGCCAAAATGTCAATAATGATCCCTCAGAAACAGCAGGCATTTTGGGTCAGCACTAATTGAGCCAGGAGCAGAAGCCTGTTCTGTGGGGCAGCATCCGAGGAGCAGCCCATTCCCCGCTGCAGGCTGCGGTGCTGGTGCTTCACAGGTTTCCCAAGCTCACGGCAGAGAGGCACACCTCAGAGAGCTCCTGGAAACTTTGTCCTGCAAGCATTGAAAAATTCATCAGCCTAGACAGAAAGACTCATGGGAAAAGCAGTGTTAGAAGAGACCAAAATCTCAGTGGTGAAATAACCAGCCAGCAATATTATACGACTGTCTGTGAGGGTGTTTACCAGCCTATCAACACAAGCTAAAGTCATTGTTCCTTCTCATCGCCTTTCCCCCAAACCCTCTCGGTAAAGGCAGAGACACGGGCCATATCTTCAGCTGGCACAGACTGACTCCACTCTAGATCTGTGCTAATACCCTTGTTTACATATGGCCTGACACACACTTGATGCTAACAAGTAAATAAAAGCCTTTGGTTCGATTTACTACACAATTACACTTGCAAAGCAAGAAGGAAAAATAAGCTTGTATTAAGCATTGATACTCACATTTTTTTTCAAGCACAAGTGACACGTGGCAATGCGGATTTGCCCTCTGAGATGTCAGAGTTTAATGAAGTAGGAGAAATCCTGCAGAGAGTAGCACAGGACTTAGATTTCTCCTTATGAGGATTAACTTCATACCCGTTTGGAAAAACAAATATTTTCTTCAGCAAGTGGAAGTTGCCCACTAGCTGGGGATTGCCTTTTACTACATGGGTTGCTTCTTCCTCTGCTGGCCTGCTCCTGATGCTAAAGCTCATACTGGTATCTGAATGTACGATCCCATCTGTAACAAGGCTCCGACATCCTTGCGGTGGCAGCCCTCGTCACGGCGAAGGGCTTTCTTTCTCAGGCAACACAACTGGTGCTCACGTTTACATCTTTTCTGGACCTAGCGAAGAAGACCTGCAGCATTGTGGAGTGCACCAAAGGGGAACCTGTGGTTATAACAGCAGATCGCTGCAACTTATGCTTACAGTGAAAGGCTGTCCTGCCCATTGCTTCCTGGACCAAACGTGCAAGACGACGACCTTGCCACAGCCTCGGAGCATTGCTTGTACATTGTCAAAACTATTTGGCTCTGGTTCATTTCCCAAAGAGACTCATTCAGACAGTTCATATTAGACTGGCTTTGGCAACCAAGTGGAGGTGTTGGGAGCTAATTACTCTCCTCTGCTCCCAAAGCTTCTGAGGCAGGTGCCACCAGAGGCACAGCATCTGCTCAGGGGCTGGATGCAGTCCAGAGCCCAGAGCACTCTGCTGACCTGATGGTAGATATCTGGCCAAATCCCTGGTTGCTGCGTTTCTTGATCATACTGATGTTCAGGCACAGAGCCGAGCTGAGCGGGCAGAAGGAGAGAGGCATTCACTATGAGAGGGAAAAGTGGCTTTCTGGGGGCAACTCCTCTTCAGTCATCCACAAGTGCTGAGAGAGCCAGCATAACCTTCAAAAAGTCCTGAAGAACAGAAGAGGTGCCAGAGAACTGGAGGAAAACCAGCATCACTCCAATCTTCAAAAAGGGCAAGAAGGAGAACCTGTGGAGCTAAGCCAGCCTCAGCTCCATCCCTAGAAAGGTGATGGAACAGCTTGTTCTTGATGCCATCTCAAAGCAACTTGAGGAAAAGAGGGCTCTGGCAGGGGGGTTGGACTAAATGACCTTCAGAGGTCCTTTCTAACTCCTACCATTCTGTGATTCTGTGATTCCATGAGACTTCCCTTGGAAGTCCCTGCTCAGCACTTAAGTTCAGAATCTCCTATAGAAAGAGGAAAATGATCCATCACCTTCAAAATGAATGGATGGACTGTGGCAGGTGATGTGAACCCAGGAGATGTGAACATCTTGAACTGAAGGTTCTTGTCCATCTGCATGGAAGACAACAGCAGAACTTCCACCGGCCATGACAAGGTTTGAATATGAGCTTGCAGGGAGTCTCAGAGCTCATGAACTAGAGCTTCTGTGCAGACCATGCGGCAGGCCCTTGCAGCAGCTGCACACCCTCTTATCAGCTATTTGGTTGCAAAGATGGGAATGGCCACAATACATTAGGCACCTCATAAAGCAGTCTTGAAACTCTTCTAGCATTGTGTTATGTGTGTAGCTTGAATCACTCTTGCCAGATTCACTCCTGATCCGTTCCCAGGAGTGAGTGCTGAAAACCAAGTACAAGTGCCATCATATTTATTCATGCTAGTGAATTTTTAGTAAGAATATAATCAATTAGCAGTTTCTCCCATAACTAAGGGAACTAACAATGACTACAACTTTTTTTCTGTATGTCCCTGTCTGCTTCATTCACCCCAATAAACCTCATTTTCTTCATCACATCTCCTCTGGCTTTCTGTGCAACCTCCTTTTCACATCCACTCCTGTGTCCCAATCATTTACTGTTTCACAGCTCCTGTTTCCCCAGCATCCTCTGAGATCACTCCCAGCCCATCCTCACCCCCTCTAACTAGCATTGAGCAAGAGGCAGCTGGTGGTCTGGCTGGTCCTAGACCTTATACAACCCAGGAGGACATAGAGACTCTTGCTGAGCCCATTCTAGAGCCCTGTGAACGAGTGAGGACACTAGTGTACCTTTCTCTTCTCCACATGGATGTTGTTTTTCACAAAAAGCCTGTAAGCATAATTCCTCTTGAGTTCCTCATTGCTCTGGTGTGTTTGACTGGAGCTGGTAGCCTGTACAGCAAAAACTTCTGGGATGGTGGAGAGTAGGGTAGGGAAGAGGAGCAAATGCTGACTGATGACACAGTTGCGTAACTCATTTTTGAGGGAAATGCAGGTAAAAATAGGCAACGGTCTGTTTTCTGGTATACATGGAGAGAATTCAGTCCTCTGGCCTCTCTCCTGATGTCAGTGTAAACAGGAATCCTGGCTGAGCAGGTGGACTCTCCTACAACCCAGCTCCTGACATATATCGAAGCATGGTGAGCAGTAGCTCTGCACGAACTTAAGAGCTCTTTAGACAAACTTTGGGAAGAACTCCAGGAGGAAGACCTGAACATCCTCTTGCTCCAACATTCTGCCTACTGGAGAACAGGGTCACAGGACAACTCAGGCTGGAAGGGACCCTGGGAACTCCCTGGGCCAACGCTCTCTTCTCAGAAGAATCAGCTACGAGACCAGACAGGAATGCTCTGAGCATTGCCCAGCCTGGTCTTGGCAGCTCCCAATGATGGAGACTGCAGCATTTTGCACCAACTTTGTCTTCCGTTGCTGTGCAGGTCCTTGGGAGGGGGGCTGGCTGATTTGTCTCCAAACAGGTGACTTCCTAGACCTCCTCCTCTTTATGTGTTTGTGATCAAACAAACCAAATCAAGCAATCTGGAGCCCTAGGATCATCCTTAGTCGTGCCCTTCCCCTTCTTTCTCCATGTACATCATGTTTAGGCATATTAAACCTCCCATAAGGGTCTGCCATTCTTACCTGGTAATTAACATAGAATAACAAACTTGTAAACTCCAAGCAGATTTGATTTGGAACATGTTGATATATTTGGCACCAGAAACTGGGTCACTGATTATATTCCCTCTATGCACCTGGTACTTGTTCACTTTCTGCTACCATGCCAGGAACACAGGTGCTAAAAATTGAACACTGTTGCTCTGGATTTATGAGTCTATATTGCATTCAGCACACAGTGTCTTAAACTTAGCTTTCACCTTTTGATAGTGCTATTAAGTAGAATTATTACTTTTAAAGTTTGTGTCTTTTCCTTCTAGCTCCCAAAAAGGAAAGAAATCTTCCAAACAGACCCATGCACAGGCAGAGAATGAAACAGAGAATTTAATCATAGTGCTTGTGCATGGCTTTCAGACTGACATCTGTACATTAAGAATATGTAAAAATACCAATTTCATGCTCTGACAACTTATTCTGCATTGATGGGGGATAATGGGGATAATGCCAAGGGAATGCCAAATGTCAAAGCATTACATAATGCGAAGCATTCACACACTCTCTCCTGGGCCATCACTGGTGGTTCCTTAAGGGAAATTTTTCAGAAAAAAAGAGAGAAACAGAGACTGGGAGCTGCCAAAAGAAAATGGAAATCATGAAGTCAGAGTTTAAAACTATTGGCAGTGCAGCGTGAAGTCTTTCAGCACAGAGCCTTTTCTGGCTCTGAACTGTCCTTTCAGTTCTGTCAAAAGAGGAAATTCACATGTGTTCATTTCAGAAGCTGTAGATAAGCCCAAAATGTTTTCCACGGAGGACCTGCATGTCCTTCCCTCCACCACATTACTTTAGATAACCTATGTGGGGAAATCATGGATGTCCAGAAGTGCGAAATCTTCCCTTAAGCCCAGGCACCTCAGAGTAGGGGGCAGCAGCACAAACACTCTTCCTAGCAGGACTGTGCCCAGGGGTGAGGGGACCACGTGGGTAGCTGTCTCCTCACTTGCATCATCCATGTCCCCTCCACCAAGACAGCAGCAGGAGAGCTGGGCGAGGGAGCAGGACTGGCCGTCATAGAATCATAGAATGGTTTGGGTTGGAAGGGATCTCAAAGCCCATCCAGTTCCAACCCACCTGCCATGGCAGGGACATCCCCCACTAGATTAGGCTGCTCAAGGCTCCATCCAGCCTGGCCTTGGGCACCTTCAGGGATGGAGCACCCATGACATGTGCCAGTGTCTCACCACCTTCAGGGTAAAAAACTTCCTCCTTATATCTTGTCTAAACCTACGCTCTTCCAGCTTCCACTCATTACCCCTCAGCCTGTCACTGCAGGCCCTTGTCAAAAGTCCCTCCTCAGCTTTCTGGTAGTCCCTTCAGGTGCTGACAGGCCCCAAGAAGGTCTCCCTGGAGCCTTCTCTTGTCCAGGCCAAACAAGCCATATCCTCTCAGCCTGTCCTTATAGTGCTCCAGCCCTCTGATGATCTTGGTCACCCTCCTCTGGACTCGCTCCAACAGCTCCACGTCTTTCTTGTGTTGGGGGCTCCAGAGCTGAACGCATTATTCCAGGTGGGGTCTCACACAGGCAGGGTAGAGAGGCAGAATCACCTCCCTCGACCTGCTGGTCACACATGTCCTTGCTTCCCAATGCTCGCAGCTCAGCCCTCCGCACAGCAGCACAGATGTTGGTGTTTTTTCCCTGAAGATGCTGAGGATTCTTACTTGCTGGAATCAGGAGAGAGGCAGAACACAGTTGCAATTATTTTGTTCAACTAGTGGGAAAATTAGGATTGTTGAAAATAAGAAAATACTTTCCTTGACAAGGGTCAGTACATTGTGAAAGCCATTTTTTCCTCCAGAAACCAATCCTTACCCAACTGCACGGACAGCAGTTGGATTCAGAGCCTGGGCATTCCTTTGCTCTGCCAGAGAAGGCAGGTGGGCATGAAGATCACAGAATCACAGAATTGCCCAGGTTGGAAAAGACTTTAGAGATGGAGTACAATCATTAACCCAACGCCGACAAGTCCTCGACTAAACCATGTCCCTGATCTCTGGGTCTGCTTTACTCTTGAACACCTCCAGAGACAGGGACTCCACCCCTGCCCTGGGTGACCTGTTTCAGTGCCTGATAACCCTTTCAGTAAAGACATTTTTCCTAATATCCAACCTAAATATACCCTGGTGCAACTTGAGGCCATTTTCTCCTGTCCTATCGCTTGTTCCTTGGGAGAAGAGCCTGACCCTCCCTCTCCACACCCTCCTGTCAGGGAGTTGCAGAGAGCGAGGTCTCTCCTTAACCTCCTTCTCTCCAGGCTGAAGAAACCTGGTTCTCTCAGTCACTCCTCATAAGACTTATGTTCTAGACTCTTCCCCAGCTCTGTTGCCCTTCTCTGGACGCGCTCCAGGCCCTCAATGTCTTTCTTGTCATGAGGGGCCATACTGAACACAGTGCAAGATGACCTGCAGCATCCCTTGGTGCCTAAACCGTGTCCCTGTCAGCCTCGGCAGACGAACCACGCTGCTACCCCTTCACAGCTCTGCCTTTACCTTCTTCTCTGTCTCCCCAGCTGCATCCCACTCCCCAGTGCTCTCACCCAGGTTCCCAGCTCTGTCCCCTGGCCTTCTGCCTCACTTCCCTCCACCTTCCCCCACCGACAGCCATTGCAGCTTCTTCCCAACTTCACCGAGTCTCTCCTCTCCCTCAACCCATGCCCCTACACCCCACGTGCTCTTCTGGTCCTCCACTAACTAGCACAGCTGAAACGGTAATTAACAAACTATGAAGCACTATAGGCTTGCTCTAAGGAGCTAAATAATTACTCTCCCTCCCCTCTCCCACTGCTCGGTGTGAAGCGGCAAAGTGGAGCATTGGGAAGAGGAGGAGCAGATCAGGTGGGGGTGGGAATTTAATTAACTTCGGAAGTGCTCCTGTCCCTGATGCACTCTGATGAGGGTGATGATGGGTTGCAGCTGAGGAGGCTGCCCGGCTCCAGGTGCAGCATGAGGATAAAATTCTCTGTTGTCTGCACCCAGATCTAGCAGCACTAGAAGCCATCTGTAGCTCTCACACTGTTGTGAGGGTTTCCTAAATAGGATGCTCCGGGGTAGGCCACTGGGTCTGCTGAGATTTGCCCAGGCACCCCACCTGTAATTTTCGTGCCATTCCAGTGCAAAGTCTTTTGAAAGTGCTGTTCCTGTGACCCGGACAATGCAGGCTTCTTAGGCTGAAACGAGAGGTGAGATGAGAGGATGGCAACTACAAGGGCAAATATCTGTCACCTTCTCCCTGTCCTGGCCCATGTCTCCTCTTGTTTCCTTTGACTTTACCTTAGACTTTGATCTTACCTTAGACTTTACCTTTACTTGTGTCTTTCTTTTCTGCGCCTTTGTCTTTCTTTTCTGCCCCTTTGTCTTTCTTTTCTGCATCTTTACCTCTTTTATCTGCACCTTTGCCTCTTTTTTTCTGCACCTTTACCTTTCTTTTCTGTGCTTTTGCCAATAACTTCTAAATTTTCCTTTTCCTGCACCTTTGCCAGTAACTTTTAACTTTTCCTTTAACTTTTAATCTTTCCTTCTCTCTCTCATCTCCTTCCTCTGCCCTGCCTCCTTGCTCGGTGTTTCCTGAGCAGTTTGAGCCCTCCTGCTGCTGCACAGGTTCTGTGTGAAGTGCTGCCTGCTCCTGGCACACTGGAGTGTGTCCACTTTGAACTTCAAGCAGGAGGAGCAGCTCAGCACCTCAGAGTTCATATATTTTACTGGATCAGTACAGAAGAAAATTGAGTTCGCAGACCACAATGCTCAAGATGGAAAACGCCATCAGTTGCAGCTGCTATAAGAAAACAGCATGACTGCCAGGAGACAGCCTACGCTGAGCCAGAGACAACTTCCATCAGCACAGGTAACCAAGAAACAAGTACAAGCCATCTCATTCAACGAGCCCAGGTAAAAATAGTGTTCAACAAGATTGCAAAATTAAGCTCTTAAAAGTGAGGAGAGGGTTGCCTGTGCGCAGTTAATTGACCTCCTTCTGCACCTGCACTCTTCAGTCATATTCTCACATTGTTCCGGTCTGGAAGAAACATCACACAAAGCTACTGATGAGGCCAAGGCTCCTGTGACTTTCTTCAGCAACACTCTTCGACAGCTGTGGATTCTCTGAGGAATGCCGGCTGAAGCAGCAGCTCTGGGAGGCCATTTCACCTCTCGGTACTGATGTCTGGTGAAGTTACAAATGACAGAAAGCAGCATCCTGACATGGACACCTTAGTAACAAGGAGCACTATCAAGACTAATTCTGGATTCCTTCAGGCTATTTCCTCAAGCACTCACAAATATGCTTTGGGAAGAAGGAAGGGAAGATGAGCGTTTCTCTCTTGGGTCCTCTCTTGGAAGACAGCCTCTGGCAGAGCCCTCCAGGCTTCCCCAGAGGCTGAAGATGTCTCTGGTGAGCAAGCAGCCAGGCTCACACAAAGGCTGGGAACAAAGCTGGGCATTCTTGGGTGCCACCTACTGGCATCTGCACTGTAAACTGCCACTTTACATATATGGAAAATCTCTCCCTTCCCTTTTCTTATTTCAGCACATACAGGTTGTGGCTGAAGAATGACGATCTCCACTAGACTCCTGCAATCTCGAATACTTGGGGGGACCCAGACTGTCCCCAGGCAGCTGGAGATGCTGTGAAGTTTCCCTCTCTGCAACCCCCCCCAGATTTCCCCACAGACCCTGCTTCTTCTTGCTGGGTTTGTGCAGCCGTTTGACTGCTCCCCAAAGGGCGGCAAGTGGAGAGGGGACGGGGGCTGCAGGGCAGCACTGTGGGGCATGGGAGGGGGGATGCTCTTGTCCCTGTTCGGGTCATGACTTCTAGGAGGGGGTCTGGGTGAATCACAGTGGGAAGAAGGTACTGAGGCGGCCAAAACACCATTGCCCATCTTCTGCAGGGGAATCTGCTGGCTGGAATCCAGCGTGGAGGATGTCCATGCTGCACTGCAGGCACAGCACAAACAGCCTGGACTGCCCTGTGCTGAATTTGGGAAAGGCCTTGAGCAGCCAGCTGCAGCAGACAGCGTTAGGTAGGAAGGACACGGGGTTGCTTTCAATCCCAGCTCTGGGCTGCAGGAAGATACCTCCTTCCACCTCGAACAGCTGTAGAGGAAGAGGGGACTTTGTCCAAGGCAGGAGTGCCACCCTGTAAGCTGAGCTGAACACAGGCACGGATGTCTCACAGCACCAGCAATGGGGGGGCAAAAGGGATGCCCTCCCCCCATCTCCTGGCCACATGTGAGCATCAGAAACTGAATCTCTGTGCTGAGGTACCCCCCTCTCAAGAACGAGTCACCGGCACACCAAAGGCGGGGCTGCTCAGAGGCGGAGATGAACGCTTTAGACTGTGTTCAGTGCGTGGCAGGCGGAGTTTGTCACTTGCCCTGAGACAGAGCACTCGGAAGCAAGCCAACAGCAGGACTGAGAGGGTGCAATGGTGACAACATCGGTGGCTGAGACTCACACATAAATCCCACTGCACTGAGCGCAGTCAATTGTCTGCTCCTCTGCAGCAGCAAAGCACTCCGTAGCACATCTAAAGTGGAGCTGTGCCACTTCCCCACTTGGGCAGAATCTGCTCCCTTGACTTGCTGCCATGCTTCTCTTAGCGCAGCCCAGGCTTTCTGGGCTCTAAGTGTATGTTGCTAGGTCTTGGTGGTGGAAAAGTTTGTGCTGGTTTGTTTGTACCCATCTCCACTGGTGTAAACCAGGGCAATACAAATCACATTGACAAGCATCCATCACCAGGTAGTCTCGCACATGTACATATGGCCAGACTGGGCTTGTGAGCTCCCAGCACAGAGAAGAGCTCCTCGCTGGTGGGCTGAAGAGGCTGCTGCCAGCTCCCTCTGCGTCCCCAGGGTGGTGGTGGCCCTGGGGTGCTGCGGGAGAGCACGAGTCCCTGGGGACGGGCAACCATGCGCAGGATGCGTCAGAGGCGGTTACTGATTTTCCACAATGACACCACCAGAAAGAAACTTCCTTTCAAGGTCAAATTTGGCAAGAAGGAGTTCTTGCAAGCGTAAAATACCTCTGTGTTCAGTGGCAAGTCCAAATCCTCTAATCTTTCTGCTGGTTATTCTAAAAATACTGAATTTTGTTTCCTGGAAATACTCTGAGGAAAGCTACCTGACCTGAGGTCTTCCTCCAAACACACATTTCTTACAGTGTCAGTGGCCACCCTGGCAGGGCCTGACAAGGTGGGGCTGGGTGGTCGGTGTCCACCCCACCACCCTAGCCTGGAGCAGGGAGCCAGGGGCAGTCCTGGGCATCGGGCACATTTCTGGCATCCCTCCCTAAGGCCAGGCTGGGATGCCAGACTGTAGGCAGAGGTCACAGTCAGGCCTGATGGGGTGAGCTGGGGTCAGAGACAGTCCCTGGCCACAGGAGTCCAGTGATGTCCTCGGGGCCCCAACATTTGTGTAACACCCTGCAAGTCCAGCTCAGCCTTTAATTATGTTAGCAGTGTAAGTTTTACAATGGTTAATTATCTGATACATTTGAGGAGGTTTTGTAATATCCAGAGGCAGAAAAACATTTTTATTTTGAAAGGTATTGTGATCACATCAGAGAAATGTACCTGTTGCAAGTATCAGGTGTCATGGCTGCAGCTGACTCTTGCCAGGGTTTGCTTCCTTCCTGCTGGGAGGTAAAACCTTCCTACTTGTGGGTGGTTTCTTGTTCCCTTCTCTCTTGACCCAAAGCCAGGAAGACCAGAGAATCAGATTGTTTTGCACTTTGAGAGACACTTTTGCAGCCAACACGTACGTGCCTGCGATAATACTCCCAGAGGCAAAACGCAGTTTGCAATTACCTGCCGGTAATGTTGAAAATAGCATGCTAGCAGGGCATTAAGGAAACCCCCCTACGAGAAACGGCCTACGAAAAATGAAATGGAAAATGCAAGCTGTGGCTCAGCGGACGCGTCAGCAGAGGTGAGACACCCCCGGGTGGGACTGGGTGCTGCCGAAGCCTCCCACAGCTCCTGGCACCCGTGGGCTCGCTCCTGCTTGCCTCTCCTTCTTCCCCAGAACTCCTGAGACTCCCCACTGCCGCCAGCTGTACCTGGTCAGCCTGGCGTGCTCCCGACTGTGAGGGTGCGGGAGCCCTGACACAGGCTGCCCAGAGAGAGTGTGGAGTCTCCTGCTCTGGAGACTTTCAAACCCTGCCTGGATGGTTCCTGTGTGGCTGCCCTGGGTGATCCTGCTCTGGCAGGAGGCTGGACTGGGTCAGCTTCAGAGGGCTCTTCCAAGTCCCGTAGTTCTGTGATTCTGTGATTCTGACAGCAGAGACGTGCTGTGCGGACTTCAACATGAGCCGCAACTCTAACAGGACATTGAACTGTTCTCTTGGGTGAGAGGCTCTCTGTGTGGCGTATGGAGGTCCCAGAGCTGGCCAGAGCAGCAGGACCCAGGTCAGAGGAGCTGTATGTTGCCCAGGGGGATGCAGTGAGTCCCCGATGCAGGTGAGGTCCACGGCTACCAGGCAAAAAGCCACGCTGGCCAGCAAGAAGTACAGGAGGGTCGGGAGGCCAGAGGGGCGGATGCTGAGGAGGCCGGCACCTCAGGGAGCTCACTGGTGAGAGGCAGTGAGGCTGGGCTGGCATGATGCACACGTGGACACCAGGCAGCCACAGCCACAACACAGGACCCTGCCACGTGTTCCTACACACACGTGTGTGTGTGTGTGTGTGCCTGCACGCATGTGCCTGCATGCACGGGTGTGTGCATGTTTTCCAGGGAGGAGAGCCTAACGGGGCTCCTGGTGCTGCATCTTCCATCACATTCCTGATCAGAGAGGTGCTGGCTGGCGAGCTCTGCTCCACACAGCACGGTCTGACAGCACAGCACGGGCCCTGCTGCTGGCCATGGCGATGTGACGGCCACAGGGCCACCAAGCAAAATCCACCCCCACCCCAGCACCTCATCGAGCGAGGGTGAAGAGCCGTTATTGCTGAAGCCACAGAGATTTCCATGGAAGTAATTCAACCAAAAGCTGTGAGCAGAGAATTACTCATCATCATGACAGAATATTTGGAAACTAAATTTGCAATTTTCCACAGAAGTTGTCTTTCAACAGAAAAAGGAAAAGAAAATCATTGTTTTAAAATCCAAGGTGTGTTAAAGAATCGGCTGCTGCTTAAGTGGCAACTGCTTGCTCTTCCTAGACTTGTGAGCGTTTGAACAAGAAATCAAAACACAATAGAAAGAAAGCATGTTGAACTTTCCAGCATGCTCCAGGTGAGTACCAGGGTATCACTGAGAATTTCTGTCAATCATTTGTATTTTGTTTCTAAAATATGCTTTTACACAGAGGGAGCTTCTACCTTAGGTGTTGACCTTAAGTCCCTTAAAAGCTATTATTTACATTCATTTTTATACAACTTTAGTAAGCTACACAGGAAAATCTTTCAACTGCCACCATCACAGCAGCAGGTAAAGCAGCCTGGTGCAGAAATTCAGCTTACAGAATGTTTATGAAACTATATCCAAAGCCATTTATAGGTGGAAAACATAAAGTGGGGTTTAACCAAACATTCCAGGGTCAGGCAAATCCTCATACAATTGCATGTTCTTGAAAATCTGCACAGTTTCTTGCGTCCCTCCATGGTGTAAGAAATTCAATGTAAAATTCAAAGATGGCAAAATAAAGGAAGGTGACTGCTTGCTCTCCTTGCCAGAGCAGAGCAAAGAGGAAAACTTTGGCGCTGGCACATCAGAAAGGAGACAGCGGTCTTGATGTTTCCTTACGATCCCAGTGAGAAAGTCAGTAAGGCTCCAGGAAGCATCACCATCATCTTGAGTCCCTTTAGAGCACAGAACAGAATCATGGAGGGGTTTGGGTCAGAAGGGACCTGCACTGGGCAGGGACCCCTCGCCCCAGAGCAGGGTGCTCCAGCCTGGCCTTGGGCACGTCCCACCCGCTCCCTGAGGTCAAGGGCCTCAGCTCAGAGACAGGAGCGACCCCTCGGAATTCCCCTCAAACGCGCCCAATTCAGGGTGATTTCTCCCCAACGCCGTACTGCCACCACCCAGCACCGGAGACCCCTCCCCTCCCTCTGGCTCCCGCTGCTGCCCCCGCACCCGGGGTCAACGTGAGGAGCCCCCCAGGGACCCCCTGCTGGGCACTGCCCTGGGCTGGGGCAGGACGGGGGGCGGGGGCAGAACGAGGGGGGCCAGCGGGGGAGGTCGGAGGCAGCGGGGAGGGGTCCGGGGCAGCGGGGAGGGGTCGGGGGCAGCGGGGGGCGGGGGCTGCAGGGGGGGCGGGGTGCTCCCGCCCCCTGAGAGCCGTTCCCGCGCCCCCCGGCCCGGGCTAAGCCACGCCCCCGGAGGGGCGGGGCCACCCGCAGCCGCGCCCCGCCCACCAGCTCGGGGCGGGGTCAGGCGGGGCGGGGGAGGGGCGAGCCGCGGGGGGAGGTGGTGCAGGGAGGGGCGCAGGGCCACGCGCCCGCGTGACGTCGCGGTGGGCGGGGTCGGAAGCACGCGGCTCGTGGGGCGGTGCGCGGTGGCCGCCACTTCCTGTTCGGCGTGTCCCGGTGCGGCAGGCGGTGAGTAACCGCCCGCCCGCCCGCCGGCCGCCCGGCCCCAGGCCCGGCCCCGGCCCCGCGGGACTCCGGCCCCGCCGGCGCACCCCCAGCCGGCAGCGCCGCCTGCCCGCTCCTCGCCCCGGCGGGCGCCGCTCCAGCGCGGCCCGGCCCTTCCGCCCCGGTCCCGCCGGGCCCCTCCGCCGCCCTGTGGAGGCCGCTCTGCTCCCGGACCCGCGCTCGGCCTCGCCCCGCCGCTGCCGCTCTCACCGCAGCCCCTGCCCCGGTGCCTGGCGCGTCCCACCGCCCCCGGCTCCGTCCGGCGCTGGTGCAGCCGCCCGCGGCGCGTCCCCGAGCCCCGGGCCACCCCACCCGCCCCCGGATGCCGCTGGGCCGGCGTGTGGCGGCGGCCAGACCTTGCCGGGCGCCTTGCCCCGCAGTCCTCCTGGCCATTGAATAGATGTGCGCGCCGCCGCCGCTGTGCCCGTGTGTATTTGTGGCTGCAGCGCGCCCCGGTGCCGCCGCGAGGTCTCGGGGACCCCTGGCCTCCCCGGAGGCGGCGCGGAGCCCCGCACGGCACCGCCGCCGGCGGCCGGGCTGGCCCCGTGTGTGCTGACCCGCACCGGGCCGGGGTTTGCGTTACGCTCCCGCTGGCCCAGACTAGACTCGTCCTGGGCTGAGGAGGAGCAGACCCGTCAGTGTGAGGGTGCCTGCAGTGAGCTCAAAATGGCTGAGGGGAGGAAAACTTCCAAAGGGCTTGACAGTAAACTTGGAATGTTTTGTTATTTTCCAGGGTTTGAGTGTGGAAGATACATTCCAGTGACCTCCTGCAGGTACCGCTTGTCACTAGAAAAACGTTTACCTCTTCTCCTCTCCTTTACACTTACCTTCACTGTGTTTAGAGAAGTTACGAAAGGGAAACATTTTCTCAAAAACACCTCAAATGAACATGAGAACAAGTTTTGCATCTCAGCATCGAGCAGTGCGCAACACCCTTGGAAGAAGCAAGTGACAAAGTTTAGTCAAAAATAACTAACAACAGTAGATCGGGTTCGTCCTCTGTACCTTTTTCTTGGATCCTCGAGTCTCAGACGGTGGTTACCACAGTTACTGTGCAGACTGGTTACGGTTTGCTCCCTGAAAACCCGAGGGTGGCTGGCCTGGAGTCTGCCTTGTGACATTTTTAGATGTTTCGCTGCGAGAGCGTTTCGACTCTGGTTCAAGTACACAGGAGTGGGGAGTGACTACAGGTGTCTGCGTGTCCCACATGTCGCCTTGGGTGACAAACAGAAATTGTTTCTTCCTCACAGGCTTTGAGTGCAGCTTGGTTATCCCCATAAGCCAAAATAAGATATGTGTTACATTTGGTACAGAAACACTGTGCAGGTGAAGAAACAAACTCTCCTAACATTGGCCACTGGTTAATAAACATATATTGTGGGTTTTCTTAAAAAATACGTTCAGATTTGACACTTGCATACTTTCGTAAGGTAGGAAGAAGAAGAAATATGTGATTTTCATTCACATACACTCTTCAGAACAATAATTTTGATTGCTTGCCTCACCAAATAGAGGTGTGCTACTTCTGATGAAAGTTACAAAAGCAGAGAGATTTAATTTGACTGCATTTGGCTGTTTAAGTTCTGTATCAATTTCATGTTGGTTGTACCTGTGCAGTATCTTAACAGTCTGAAGTACGGGACAGTTTATGTATCACAAATATGAGCAAATAGAAAACTCAGAAAAGGTCTAGTCTGCACAGAACTCCTGGCATAGTGATGTCTGAACCTGTGTTCTGATAGACATGTGGTTTTAGGAAGTTGTTGGTTATTTTCTCAAAAGACCTTTCTTTTCCATTTGATTGCTGTTCCTTCCTGTAACAGAGAGTCTGATGTTAGGGCTGTGTCTGTTCTTCATCTCCTACAACAACAAAGAATACGTTTGTTGCTGTCTTTTCCACAAGGTGTTTGGCATAAAGTGTTACATTTGACCTTACTGCAAAGATCAATCAGGAAGCAAGAAACAAGGAGATAACTGGAGTTTGCTGGTGGTTTGTGGTGGGAATAGTACAGTTCTGTGAAAAGTCATATTGCAAAGAACAAGACAGTAATCTTTTTTGCAGTCAACTTTTTGTTTGAGAGAATTTTAAGAAATCTCAGTATTTGCAGTTAAGCAGAATGTGTATTTCAAACCGCAGGAGGGAGAGAGGAAGAGGTTGCTGTGTGAGCTCTGAAAGATTTCAGGAGCTGTAAAGGTAAGAGCAGCAGCAGTAGCAAAGTTAAGCAGAGGAGAGGAGGAGTTGGTAGGGAGAAATAAGGCACGTGAAGCAGGAATGGCCTGGGCGTCCTACTGGCCCTTGTGTAAAGCCCCTTCTGCACTGATCTCACACCTGTGCGCCCCAAAATGCTTTTGCATTTTGGTTGAGGAAGCTGCCTGCAGGCAACTTGAAAATTGCTGTGAGTGCACTAATTAACTTGTTTATGCTGTTCCCCCTGCCTGCAAGTGTACCTCAGCACTTCCCCTCTGACCATGCTGTGCTGCTGCCAGCTTCTCTTGCTTTATCAAGCAGGGGATGTTGGTTTTTGCTGGCAAGCAAAAAACAAGCAGTCTTTGTAAATGACTTGGGAAAATGGTCTGTCCTTTCTCACTATAGCTGTCTGGAGTTTTGTTTGGAAATGGTTAAAAATGATTCAGAGTGCTATGACTTTTACATTTTGCTTTGGCATCAGAAACCTGTTCCCTGAACTGTTCCTCCTTGGGGCCTCACAGAAGGGCAGTGGGTGCGGTTGAGGAAAGTTGTGCTCTGGATTGGGTGGGAGTGGGATTCATCTGGATGAGTGGGTGCTGTTGCCCTCTGGCCTGGGCTTTGAAGTTCCGTGGGGTTTTTTTATAAATTAAGACAGGGCGGTTCCAAATTACAATGTGTCAATGTGTTACGCTTTCTGCAGCCTGTATTACCCATCAAATCAGCTCATCTACACAGGACTGACTGGTTATTTTTGATGAGATTTTTGCACTCAGATGTGAGGGATGTCTTCGTTGTAGTCTAGCTGGTAGCAAAAAGAATGATTGCCCGTAGTCTGAATCTTTCGCTGGTGAAGGGAAATGTACACTGCTGAAGACTGGCAGCCAGATCTGTCTTTCTCCGAGCATCAGTGTGAATACTGTAAGGGAAGCGTCTCTTGCTACAGTAAGAGACAATCAGCGAAACAGCAAACCACTGTCTGCCGAGTTCCTCCTCCCTTTCCAGTGTTTTTGTCTGTTTTGATGCCAAACACCTGAAACAGGTGTTTCTCACTGTGTGATGAAGGGGTGGGGCGTAGCTGCTGCCTGAGTTTGAGGATGGTGAAACTAGATGTTTTCAGACTGTGTTGTGACCTGCTGTTTCTCATTCTGCAGCGGCCTGGCTGACACGCTGAGCGAGAGGAAGAGCCCTTCTTTGCTTTGGTCGTGTGTGGTCTCAGAAGGGGAGCCGTTGTGTGACTTGAGCTGCTGTGAAGGATGGATCCAAGTAAGTGTTGTGCGGCGCTGCTGCTTCTTACTCCTGTCTTCGTTATGACGCATCCGTGAGTCGGCTCCGTGACACTCATGGTCCGGCAGCCGTGCTCAGCTGCGTGTCTTTAGCAATGGTCATATGCTTTGTGTAACTTCACCCAGCAGGCGACGGAATTGGAAGGAGAGAGTGCTTGAATTAAGTTGGCTTTTCAAGTATCGCTAAAATTGCACTGTGCTTTAGGGGAGGTTCTTTCTTTTCCTACATTACTGAAGGTCTCTTTTTACATGCTTTGTAACTACAGATTAGTATTGTGAATGTGCTTGATTCAAGCCAGTCCTGCTTTTATTCTCACCCCGTGGCTGGGCACAGGTTTGAACTGCTTCGAAAGGGTGGCCCCACAGAAAGTTGACTGAAATGTTTAAGTATGGGTACTTCACTTGATCTGTCAGGTGCTTTTCTGTCTTATTTTTTTACTACCTACAACTGTTCCAGTGGCCAGTGTTTAGTTTTTCATCCTCTCTAGGGCATCATAACTCAGGTACTGTTTCCACTGAGTTCTGACCTTGTTTTTTCATATTTTATTTGGTAGAATAGGTAAAGTATTTGCCTAAGAACCCAGATGACAGAGGCAGAATCCAGCAGATAACAGATATATCCACGTTATCCTCAGATTATTGCTGCATGCATCACGCTGCTAAACAGAGCTCTAGTTGGCAGGTGTAAAAGTTTCCAGAAGGTTCTCATTGTCTTGTGGATAGGAGAACTTTTCAAACATACTCCAGAACCTCCACTTGTTAAGTTTTTGGACCGTATCTGTAGGTTAGAAACCAGCTGGAGTGTATTAGGAGATGGTGGAGCTGAGCATGTGCGTGGATGAGTAGGATCCTGATGTCTTTGGATGTGATCTCAGCTGGTGATGACCAGAGTGACTTCTTTAGCTGTGCCAGTGAGATAGAATGATGTTTGCTGTTGTACATGAAGCCTAAACAGAAAGGAGTACAAGGTACGGATTGTCCATAAGCATTGTGTTTTCCTGCTTGCGCACTCATGTTTTATGTGGTTTTGCTTTGTTTATTTTTTAGTTTTGGAAAAAGTGTTTTTCTTTTTAGTTTGACTTCTGGTATAGCAGGAATATGAACAAGGTCAGATCTACAACAATCAGAAAGTTGTCACAATCAGAGCCTTTGGGTTCTTTAAATACCACAGTTGCACAAATAACTTCTGTGCAAAACTCCTGAATCTAAGTTTTTATGTTTGTGTATCAGTGTGTGAATTTAAACAGTATCGTGCTACTTCTTTCCACCATTAAAAAACCCCTGAAATCCATCTGACAATTTTCATGTCTAAAAAAACCTTTTTGCCTCCCCTAGGAGTAGCTGTAACAAGAAATGAAGACAGATTTTTCAAAGAAAGTATTCCCTGTCCTCCATGCATGGTGTGGTCACATGAATGAAATATCTTGTGGGTTAGGCAAAGTAACTTTAGAACATTTCTGAATTTCGTGTCTCGCTTGGGAGCAGGTAGAGAACTCTAGGGGCACTCACCATTGGGTTGTGCTCACAGGATGGTTGAGGTTGGGAAGAACCTCTTTCAATTATCTCCTCTAACCCCCTTGCCTAAAAGTGGGGTAACACTGAAGGTTAGTGCTGGGCCAGCCACTGAATGCTGACAGATGCTCTCTAATAACCCCTCTCCCTCCCCAAGGGGAAAGGGAATGAGGCAGAGACTTACAGGTTGGAAAAGACTAAACAGCTAAACCAGCTGTAATAAACAATGATAGTACTAATAAGAATCTAATGAAAATAATGAAATGCATACAAAACCAATATTGAAACTCCCTCAGTGAATGATCATTGATGCTGCAGAGCAGGCACCAGGGATGTCCCTGACTGACTCTGCAGCAGAGGGGAACTAGGCTCAGGGATGAGACTCAGGAAGCCAGAGCTGGAATTGAGGGCAGAACGTCAGATGGAGTCCTCCTTGGACACCGACCGTATCGCAAGGCTTATCCTCCGTGACCCCTCAGCTTTATACTGAGTGTGACATGTGTGGGCTGGAATACTCTGTGGGTTGGGTTTGGGTCACCTGCCCTGTCCACTCCTCCCCGCAGGTGCCACCTTTCACTTCCTTGTGACCCTTTCCCTCGCTGGCACCCCAAGATGTTACACAAGACCCAGCTGTGGCCTCGATCACACCAGGAGCAGGCACCAGCCAGAGCCTTTGGGCACCCCAGCCCGGGCAGTGACTGCCACCACCAGCGTCACCCCTGCCAGAAGCAGACACTGTCTGCACACACACACTGGTACCTGGGCTGGGAAGGAAAGCCACTGAGCAGAACTGGGTCTCTTTAGCTCAAGGTAGGACAAGCAGTTTGCCCAGGGCCATGTTGAGCTTAGTTTTGAACACCTGCAAGGATGGTAGGTCCACAGACTGTCTGGACAGCAGAGTAAAATAGGGCTTTTTCTTACATTTGAGTGGAATTTCCTGTATATTTTTTTCTGTCTCTTGCCTCTTGTGTTGCTGGACACCACTCAGAAGAACCTGGCACTGTTTTCCTTACTCTCCCCCATCAGGTAATGATGTGGGTTGACAAGATCCCCCTGAGTTGCCTCGTCTTGAGCTCCCAGCCTGGCCTCATACGACAGATGCTCCAATCCCTTAATCGTTTTAGTGGCCCTTCGCCACACTCGCTCCAGTATGTCCATCTTTTCTAGTACTGTAGAGCCTGGGGTTCTCCAAGCATGGTCACGTGAGCGCTGGCTAAACCGAAAGGATAACCTCCCTCACGCTGCTGGTGATGTCCTTCAGGAGCCCAGGATGCTTTTTTTTGTCAGAGAAATATAGTTGCTTATGGTCAACCTGTCCCATTCCCCAGTCATTTTTTGCAAACCTGCTGTGCAATGAGCTAGTTTGTATGAAGGCTGCAGATTTGTACACTGCCTTTACTTAATTTTTTTTTTTTTAATGCTGCCTTCGGACCTGAGCTTGTGCAAAGTGTGTCTGGGTGCTTCTTGTGCCTTCTCATCATAGGGTTAAACTGAAATGCCTGTTCAACTGCAGCCCAGGGGTAGATAGGCTCCAAGTGACTTCTGACAAATACAGCTGAACGTTCCTTCCTGAATGTGCCCCTTCAGGTATGCTAGTAAAACAAGTAACAATCAAAAAAACCGTAACAATCAAAACTTGGATTCAGACACTAATCTGGCTCTTCATCCATGCAGGTACCCTGGTTTTGAACCCAAGATGGAGAGGAGCTGTGGAAGCTGAAGAGCACGTTAAGTGCAGCTTTCAGAAGCTGAAGTAGTTAAGGTTAAAGTAGCTAAGATTAAAGCAGATGCACACTTAAGTAGCTTTTGCTATTAGAGATTTCAGCATTAATTGTTGTAGCTGTTAAGTCATAGAATCACAGAATGACCTAGGCTGGAAGGGACGTTAGAGATCATTTAATCCAACCTCCCTGTCATGGCCAGGGACGCCTCTCAACTAGATCAGGCTACTCATGGGGACCCAACGGGGATCGAACACGCGAGCGTTGGTGTTTCAACACCACACTCAACTGAGTGAGCTAAACCGGCCCTCTGCTCAGTTTTATTTTCTGTGCACAGACCTCTATGGCTAACCTTGGCAGTTTCAAAAAGACCAAAAGTTTAGTTTGAAAGATCGTTTTGGACATACGTTCATCACCATTCTGATAAAAACTTTTCTTTTTTCTTTACAGATAATGACTACGGGCTTTCCAGAATGTTCGCTGGATATGAATACACTGAGGATACTGAAGTCTATGAAGATGAACTTTATCGTGAGGAGTCATCCAGTGAGCAGAGTGTTGATAGTGAGGTAGAATTTCATCTCTACAGCCAGATCCACTATTCCCAAAATCTTGGGGAAATCAGCACACTGGAAATGGATGAGGAAGCTGATGTCACAGGACTGACGGATCATAGCTCAGTTCTAACTGAGAAAAGGTATGAAGATAAGAAAATCGTTGAATCCAGTGATTGTGGTATTCAGGTTCCAGATGACCCTGAGATCATCGTCTTGTCTGATACACCAGATGAAGACAGTGTTTACAAAAGCAAGGCAAAGAAGTCATCAGGCTCTTTAGCTCAAGGTAGAATACACATCCACCCAGGATCTTCCACGCCGAACCAAGCTGGAGCTGCTGGATGTAATACCCTGTATCCTGACGGGTCAGGCACAGATATTTCAAGGCAAAGGAAAAGTGCTCGTGGGAAGGTTCACCCAGTCAGTTCTGCTGGAGCTCATGCCATCCAAGATGTGCTGGTAATAGATGATAGCTCCGATGAGGAGAGTTTGATATCTGAAAGCGATGATGTCGAGAGTTGGATGCTTTTGGGAGCCGGTGCAGATGACAGAGATGAAGATATAATGTTGAACCTTGAGGGCTGTGCAACTCCTGTCAGCAAAGGTTAGTGCTTTTTAAAATCTTTTGTTTGTTCTTCTGCACGTGGGAGGATTTGTCTGCGATGATAGTGCTGTCAGTGTTTGAGGAGAAAGGTGAACAGAAAGCAAACTGCAGTGCATAATGGGTGCAAAACTGTGGCGATAGAGACATCTATTTATTTATACCAATGCCATGCTATTATTTCAGCTGTGTCACATATGGAAACGGCATTTTTGCTGGTAGAAATTTAGAAGTAATAATCAGAGTAATTCTTGCTGTGAACTTTCCAGCTTTCCTGTGAACTTAGTATTCCTAAGAGTATATAAAAAGTTGCAGGGAGTGGAATCGGGAAAAAAGGGGGGTGTAATAAAGAAGGAATACAAGAGTTTTACTGTAAATAAAGTAGGAGAAAATCCAAAACCCAAACGGTTTGTTTGACGATTAAAGAGCAAAATAAAATCAGAGAAAGGAATTATGTAACAACAAAAAGTTTGCTGAAAAGTGCTGCAGGATAGGAAAGTAACTGGTGCTCATCACTGAGGGAGCAGTGTCATTCCTCTTTTCGTGTGATGCAATTTCTGCCCCGCTGCCCCTGTCTGCCTTGCCTCATTGCCCCGCAGTGGTGTGACACCGGGGCTTGTTAGGGCTTCGCGGTGTGCTAGACCCGAGAAATTACAACTCGGGAAAGGGATGCTCTGTGACAGGGGAGGGCAAGGAAGGGAGGCCTTCTGAGCTGGCCCTCCTTTCCAGAGCAGGTTCTGGAACCACTCCTTCCGGACTCTGGCAGCTTGAGCTGTTGATCTAAAATTTACTGTGACTTCTTGTGTGTATTCTGCGCTGAATAATTCAGAGAGGTTCTCAACCGCTAGGACCGGCATCGAATATTTTGGTATTTTGCAAAATGTTCTTCCGTGTTACGGTGTCAAGGTCAGTAAAGGTGATACTAGCGCCACAGATTCCAGATGTGTGTTGGTAATAATCGTACTATGTACTGCATGCCTTGTCACCAGGGACTGCACCCTCTGTTAGGCAATCAGTGTGCTTTTTGCATGCCCACTGCCTTCTCACAGCACAAGCGTCCAGGGCAGCACGTCCTGCCAGCCTGGGAGAAAACAGGGAAAAGCAGCTGGGGTGGCAAGGCTGGACAGGCCAGCTGTGGCACAGGGGATGAGTGCAGGGCTTCTTTTTTTTTCATTTAAAAATCCCATACCATAATTTTACGTGGTGTGTGTGTAAATAGGGTGGGTTTGGGTCCGGGGAAACAAAATGTTCTGCAGGCTGACTCTAGTGAAGTTTTTCCTGGGGGTGGCTGTCCGAGCAGCGCTGCTGTTCGGGTACTGCTACTGAGCTGTTTGAGAGGGGAAGGCAGAGAAATTGTATTCACCTTCTTTTCTGGTAAAACACCTGTTTCTTGTCTGTAAATATTCAGTAAGTTTTCGCTTAGAGTGTCTCTCGTGTATGTTTTTGCATACCTATCCGTATTTCTCTGGTGCACAGACCATGGTGTACCCTGGATCTCAGATGGTCAGTGAAAGAAACTAGTGTGCTCGCCTGGGCCCCAGAGGTTGGAGAAGTGCTTTCCCTGTGCCCGCTGCAGTGACACGGCAGTGGCGGTTGTCACGCTGCAGGCCCAGACAGTCACGTTATTTTTGGCATCTGTGTATTTTCTTCTCCCTATAAATCCTTTAAAGTGCCATTTCTAAGAATGAGCTTAAGTTGCTAAATTTCATTCAGATCTTTATATTTTTGTGTTCTATCTTTCTCTTTGAAACTAGAGCTAATTAGCTCGTCTTTTTCTTCAGTAGCTCTGCCACTTGGGAAGTAAATGTTTGGTGCCATGTTGCGACTGCTGTGGTGGAGATGCACTTTGTGCACAGCACAGTTCACGTATTTCCTGGGTAGTGTCTATTTTTCTTAGAGCTACTGGGCAGGCGCATGACCTGCAGTTAAGTCTCTTTTTTTCGGTTCACTCTATGTATTTTCTTGGAGTTAGGTACCAAAATTGCTCAAGATTACAAAAAAAACCCAAACCCAGAAGACAGAAAAATGTTGAAACAGTGTTTGAGACTCTAGGCATACTTCAAAATTACATATATACAGTTTGGGAAACATTCTGTAATTAACTTATTGGAGTGATTACGCTTACTAGATGTAACACGAAAATGAAAATTCATGCCTTGATTCTTTCTGGTATTCTTACAAAGGTGTGCCGGTGCTAACTGAGAGTGGTTTTTAAAAATAAATACAGCAGGTTAATATGGGGAAGCAGTTTTGCCCACATGGTATGTTTTTGTAACAAGTGTAGTAATGTTCCTTATTCATACCTATATTCATAGATGTTGACAGTGAGCAAGCCACATTCAAAGTGGGCAACAGGAGCAGGATTTTCCTGCGCTGTGTAAACCTGTTGTAGTGTCAAAAACGAAAATCGTTTGACGTAGGTGAGGCAAACGTTGTTTGGGTTGTTTGAATGGGAAGTCAAAGGCGGCCACCCAAGAGGCTCACAAGCGCAACTGTTCTTCTCCTACTCTGATTTTTATTCCCAAAGCTACGTCAGAAGCTCCTCAAGAACCTCCCTTGGTTTTGCCGCAGCAGCCTCGTGCCTGGGCGCGATAGGCGTGCGCAGCCACAGGGGTCCGAGGCTGATTGCACACACGCATGTCTCCCTCCAGTGAAGCTTTCACCTTTCTGGGTCCATGTGACTTTGCAGAATGCCCTGACGTTTGCACGCGTTTCGCACGACGGTGAGCAAGTTGCCAGTGACCCATGTGACACAGAGGGATGGCAGGGCCGAGCTCCTCGGCTGTGTCCCAACTCCCAGAGAACGCTGCTTGGGTCTGCAGATGTTTGGTTTGGCTGCTCTGTGGTGGTGATGGGAAGGAAAGACATGGGCTTAAAATAAACCAGTGCTGCATTTATGTTTGTACATAATGAAAAGCCAAAACAGCACTAGGATAGTTTTAGGGAACAGAAGCCGTATATCTTTCTAATGTAAAGTAACTGTAGTCTGTTTATTGAGCTTACACAACGTTGTATCTCCAGTTCTATAGACTGTAAAGGACTCCTTTGCTGAAACGTAAACATAAAAATTTTAAATTTGAAGGAAGAAATGCATTTTAATAGTGTTTGTGTTGGCAAATAATACTCTTCAAGATATTCTGTACCAATTCGTTTGAGACGCACACGGTTCTGTTTTGGGGGTTTCTAAAGAATGAGATCAAGTATTTGGGTGACTACACAATATGTAATTTGCTATTTCAGGGCTTGTAGTATCAGTAAGGATGTACACAGAGTGTAGCGACTGGATGAAGCCTTGCCTTTTCCATTCTCCCCCAAACTGCTTGTGACTGTGCACCTAGGATGGACCTCCCGTGACAGTGTCACAGTGTGTCTAGTGTCCAGTTTGATTCACACTGAGAAGGGATCTGAAACGTGAACGTTCTCTGGCTATGAGAGCAGCCGGTTGTGTCAGTCATTTGATGAGTCTGTTTTCATGGCAGAGTCCGTGAAAGAGAGATGCTGAGGATCCACTGGAGTCACAAATAACTCCTCAAGGAAAGAGATGGGGCATATCTTCTCATTCTCTTAACTCCTCCACTTCTTACTTGCCTGCTCCGCTCTTCTCTAACAGCCGTGTTATTTTTAATATTCTCTATAAACAAATGACACTTCCTTGATGGCGCAAGTGAACAGAGAATCTTCTCCCCACACAACCTCTTAGCTTCAGTCACCACCATCTGCTGTGACAGAAAGAGATGTCCCTTTGCCTCAGGAAATGAGCTCTGGTTCCTGATGGGAAACCAAGATTCAGCTCTGCTTTCAGGATGTCACCTGAAGGCAGAAAAGTTACAGCTGGTCCACGAAAACTGCAGTTCAGTACACAGCTGAAATATTTTCCTCCCTTTTCTGCCATCTTTCCAAATGGCTTTAGATGCCTTTCCCTTTTTATTTTTACTTGTATGACACTACAGTAACACTGTATTTGTGCCTGTATTTCTGTACAATGCAGCTTTTTGCTGTGCATCTGCTGGTTTCTCAGCACATGCGGCGGATTGACATCCTTTCATTAACTGGGATATGAAGATGGGACCTTGTTTCATATAGAGGGCTATAAGGAGAATCACTTGCTGTGTCTGTAGTGACTGTCCCCCCTTCTCACGACTTGTTTTTTCTGTGGTGAGGGTTATGCATAGCTTGGAATCGGAGCAGGCGGTCAGCCAAGCTGAGCAGCAGCCACATCCCTGTGTGTGTTCCTTGCTCGACCTGCTCACCTGTGTGTTTCCTTGCACGCTGTTTGGAAAAGCGTGCGCCGCTGCTGCTTGTGACTCTGCAGAAAAGAGTCCTACCTGCTTCATGTGGTGTTTAAAAAATGGGTAGCTCGGCAAATCTAGGTCTCTGGCATGATTTACCTGATTATTTTTTTGAAATGTTTGCAGTCCAAAAGAAGGTGTGCAAATGCAATCATGGCAAACTGTGCTGCGCTAAATTCAGTGAAATGATTTTTAATGTGGGAGAGTGCTCAGGTCCTTGAAGGAGGGTTCTGCCCTCCCACCCCTCTCCTCCACTTTGCAATAACAGTATATATGATAAGAACGTTAATCTCCTGTAGTTGGAAGTCTTTCATCCGTTCCTTCATTAAAAGCTTCCTTTTAACGTATTTCCCACGTATAGCTGCAATCCTAATCTCTGCTTCTTTTTTTTTTTTCCTCACGGCTTTTGGAAAGACGGCTTTCCAAGCTGCAGCATTGATGTCCGGCCACTAAGGGGTACAGAAAACAGTTTATCTGCTCCCTGTTTCATCCTTTGCCCACCCAGTAACTTCCTCGGAGACCGCAGGCTAATGCGATCGTGCTCTGGGCTTGGCAAGTTCATGGAACGCGGTGCGTGCGGTTGGTTTTGAATCCGAAGTTTTGGTAGAACACCACGTATGGGGCTCCCAGAGAGGAAACAGTTGTTGTCTTCTCCGCTCTGATTTTATCCTCATTAACACAGCAGCGAGGCTTTCGTAGGAGCATTGCCAGCGACGCTACTTCTGGCATGAGAAGTTGCTCTCAAGAGCAGCAGCCGCTGGATATCGACCTGCCCTGGCGAGGTGCGCTGGGCAGGTGCCTGGCGTGGCGGCTCCGTCCCCCACTGGCCACTCTCTGGGGACACGTGCGGGCAGCGACAGGCGCGCGATGGCTCGAGCGGTTCTCATGTGCAGCGCGGCTGCTGCCAGGGGGTCCCGGCTCCTCTTGGGGTACTCGCTCAGCCCCACGTCATGACGAAGGGGACGCGTTTTGTTCCAGCGCCACGTGGAAGCCGCCCTTGGTGCAGCTTCGGCTCTGGTGGTGACCTCAGGCAAACGAAGAGCAGGAGGCTTGGGACAGAAAGCATCAAACACAGCTGAGGCTTGTGGGGTGCTGCAAGATTATTTTAATCTGTTTATTTTATTATCTTCTAGCTATTTGAGTAGACAAGGTAGTTTTTGCATTTCCTGACAGACTGACTCCTGGAATTTGGTAAAATAATAGTATTTTTAATCATCTTTGTTGGCAATAGTTATGAAGGTGAGCCAGTGTTCAAGGGGTAGATAGCTTCATTTGAGGACCAGGGTTTTATGTCAACTTTTGCTTTTGCTGTCCTGTAAAACTGCCCTGTACAAAAAGAAACAGTGTACGTAAAACGAAGCGCAAGCTAATATTTCCAAAGCAGTTCTTTCAGCTTTCTGTTTTGGCATTCCAGGTTCTCCAGGTTTACAGGTCCTTCTGTGCACTGATTTTTAGCCTTAGTAATCAAGTCGCTCATTTAGTCAAAGAAACCGTAGTAAAAGTACATCTATAACCCGAAAAAGAGAAAGAAAGAGAAGGTTTTGAACATTTAGTGAATGAAAGCACTAAAAAATGCCTAAAATGAAAAGAAGAAATTTAAAAGCCTTTTATTTTTGCCTCTTTCCTAAAAAATAATGTAGGAGGGAGTTTTTCGTTCAGCAGTGGTAACTACAACTGGAAATAGCAGTCTCTGATAATTTTACATAATTTTTTTATCTCTGTCAGCCATGCTGAGAAAGGAAATACCCTTCATTAAAAATGGTTTCTTCTAGGTGTGTGCCTTAATTTTTCTCTTAACTCTGTGTGGTACTACCAAAATTATTAAAAAATCTGACCACATCTCTGTTTTCTTCTCGCTATGCTGCTATTCAGGTCCCCTCAGTGTATTTTTGAACAGTGAAAATGTGTATTTGTCAAATGACAGAAAAGCACAGTAGTTTGTTCTTGTCTTCTTTAATTTACTCCTTCCTTTGACGGCTAGTTTTGAACACAACCTTTGTATGCTATGACATGTTTTTGTTCTAGAGTCCTGATATTTGCAGCACCAGCTTAACTTTTTCTACAAAAATACCTACAAGAAATTTTGGATTTTAGTAGGCCACAGGAAAACTATCTAAAGAGACATCCTTCCCTGTACTTTTTGAATGCCTAAATTGTGGAATTTCAGCCAAAGTTGATTTCAGAAGCAAAAAAAAAAGATTTCTTGCTGAAAACTACTTTGGCAATTAAAGTATGTTTATTATTAATACCTAATAGTACGTGCTGTGTTTCTGAAAAGCTGCGAGAGTTACCGGCATGGTCAGCCTCCCGATTTCGGTGTCGCAAACCTCAGCCACCGGTGTTGTTCGTGGCGGCTCAGCTGTGGTTTGGGGCGTTTTCCTCTTGCCGATGATTGCTGGAACCCGAACGTCACTGAGATGTGGTGGGAGTGTTCTGTGCGTGAGTTACTACAGCAGAAGGCAGCCCTGAGCAGTAATAAGCAGTGGGAATCCACCTCCCGTTTTGAAGAAACAGTGCATATGGATATTTTGATTAAAGGAAAAAAACTTAATCTTCTTTACCGTGTAATGTGGATACACTTGAATCTCTTGATTATTTAACAAAAAAATTAATAAAACTAATAAAGTTCCTGTGCAAATCTGAAGAGGTCTAGACGGAGTACACCTGCAACCTGAGCAGGCCCTTTTATCCGTACAGATTTCTCTGCTATTGTGGACCTTAGCTCAAATTTAAATTTCCCATGGCTTTGGATTGCTGACTAGGTTTTCTGCAAGAGTGCCCATGCTTATGTGGTCATATATTCTGGGTGACTTTTTCAACTTTTTTTTCTCTTTTTTTCTTTTTTTTGCTGTTCTGGTGATTGTTAAAAAGGGAATTTATTTTCCACTTCTGTCCTCAGTTTGATCTTTCTTCCTTGACCCTCTTTCTTTGGGTTTCTTACAGGTGGGAGAAAACTCTTATATTGCAGTTGAATTTTTGAACACTGATGGGAAACCAATTTAATCCTTCTAAAGGAGAAGTTCAAGATTTTTAAGTAATTAAAAAATGAAATAGAGAATATACTGAAGACAAAAGACTTAAGGGTTTAAAAAGGGGAAGAAGAAAGTTTGAGTAGGGCTGCAAATGCGCGTAAATCGTGTAGATACGTGTGTGGAATAAGCAGAGGAAAAAAGAGTTTATATTGATAAGTTTTAAACCAGAATAAAAATCAAGAGAAGGACTAATGGCTGGAATAAAACGGCTCGTTGTTGATGGTTTGACATGTGTCCTCTGCTGTGGTAGGATCTAGTGGAAGTTGCCTTGAAGCTGTGGGCAGAACTGACTGTCCAGAGGAACGTAGAAGATGTCGCATGCTTCGGTTTGCGAGCCCTCAGCCTGTCAGTGGCTCCTGGACAAGCTGGGGCCTCGCTCTGCAGAGAGTTGGCTCCGCTTCCCCCTGGCGAAACGGGCGGGCATGCACACGTCGGCTGGTTTGTAGGTTTATTGCTGAAGATCACAGAAAACTTACACCATGATGCCACCGCGGTGACTGTTAGTCTTGTGGCGGCTGGTGGTCATGGGATCTTTTTTTTTTTTTAACCTCGGGTAGAAGGACCAGTGGATGCTCAGACTATCGTAACGTCTGTGCATACGCAGGTACGTGCATTCGGTGTCTGTAACACAGTATGATGAGTCCTGGGATAATTGCATCGGTTGTCTTTATACTCTGGTGATGTACATAATTGCTATTTCCCGTGTATTTGCCAGTAAGCCGTATACCCTTCGTGACTGTTCTCTGTGTCATGCTTCTCCATCGGGTGTCTTCAGGCCGGAGCTGGCCGTGCTGGTGCTGGCCTTGTCGGCCAGCGCTGCCTTGCGCTTTGTGAGCTACCTCTGGCATCCCCCCTTGTGCCAAGGCAGCAACCAGTCTCCACATGTAAATCCCAGTAACTCCTCGGATCTTCACAGAAGCTCTGGCTTAGGGAGATTCTTGTCATCAGAGCCTGTCCCGCTGCCCAATGCTGACAACACCCTGCCTCTCCCAGGGTCCCTCCGCGCCAGCTCCGCTCCCCTCCGCTGAGCCAGCCAGCGCCCGTCACCCTCGGGGAGCGGGAGAGGCATGGGTGATGCTGAGGACCTCACTGGAGCTGGTACCAGCTACCCATCGTCCAGTTAGCAGCAGTGCTTCCTGTTGTTGTGTCCCTTCTTACAGTTGTGGAATTCAGCTTTAAGCTGATTTTTATGTGACAATTTTTAGTAGCAGAATGGTTTCCCACCTGCCAGGCGTGACCTCTGCCCGGTTTCTGTGATGGTGGTGATGTTTGTCTGTTCTCTGTCTAGCACCCTTGCTCATGTCTCTGCTTTTACACTGTCTGCTGCAGAGCCAAGTGTCTTGGGTATGCCTTGGGAGAGAATGGCATCATTGGAAGAGAGAAAAAAGAAAAATAAAAGCTCTGTCTCCTCAGCTGGACTTCTCATGGTGGGCATGGCTTACATTAGAGCAGTAAAGCCATCGCCTCGGGCTGCAGGAAGCCATACCCGCAGAACCAGCTGCCAGGATGTGTTTCGTCCCGAGTTTGGTGCTGATTCTGTGACTTCTTTTGCTTTGTCCAGGGTCAGGTTTGATACCTGGTGGTTGCTTTTCTTCCACGTGACCTCTTCCGCAGTGCGGATGGTACCCGCGGGCGCTGGGGAGGCTTGTGGGACACAGCATGGTCCCCTGGTGCTCACAAAGCTTTGCCCAGGGCGGGGGGATGCGCCCATCCCTGCCATGGCTGTGCGGGTGGCCGTGTCGTGCTCCTCCAGCGAGGTCCCAGCCCGCCATCCCCGGTCCTTGATAAATCCCCACCAACTCCTTTGAAACCCCAACAACCAGAGAGTCAGAGGGGCGGGGGTGGGGGGGGGAGGCCGCCAGATGCTTTTTTCAGTCTCTTTTTGAAACTCTGCGTGGATGGTGAAAGACCAGAGTTTTCTCTGCCCTTTTACAGTGGAGACAGCAAAACACTTGGTGTTTTACAGCCTCCGCGGTGACGGTGATCGCGTTCACCTTGCACACGCTTCGTGGCCCAGACGCTGCCTGAAGGTAAGCCGCCTTGTAGGTTTAAAACTTCAGCTGCAGAGGTCTGGGGATTTCCCCCTGCCCCCTGAAGCTGGGGGGGCCTCCGGTGGTGGCCGGACCCAGGGCAGGGGGGCGGTTTCCTCCCTCCGGGCCGTTGGTGTGCGTGGAGGTGGCAGGTGCACACGCGTGTGAACGCACGCACACGTGTGTGCTAGCGTGGATGCTCGCAGGCGCGTGTGCAAAGCTTCAGCTTCTCCACGTGCGGTGTATTCACATGGGGCGTCCAGCACACAACTTCACAAAGAAAACTAAGGTGAAGAAAGTTGCCGACTCTGAGCAGGGTTTTCTCCGGTGTTCCAAAGTACATCTCTGAGACGGGTGGCAGCATTTCAGTCTTTATTTGCTGCCGAGGTGGCCGAGGTCTGTGGCACAAGGCCAGCACACACCAGACCTGTTCCCTGCAGCTGGCTCTTTGGGACCGACACGGGTTCGTTGTCACGGGATGGCACTTGTGGAACTAGAGCTGAGGGGTGTGTGCTGGGGGGGGGGGCTTTCTCATCAGATTTTTAGTGGTTGTAATTTTATTTTGGCATAAAATCTAAAACAGCAAGGAGGAGGATCCCTTTAGGAAGTCGGTGTCAGCAGGCAGAGCAGAAGGGCAGGTCAGCTGGCTTTTGTGGTATATACATAACTTGTGTTGTCACCTCCTGTGACATGCTCTGTGCAGTTTTTGTGAGTTGATAGTGAAGGCAGTTTATTCCCTGAGTTTTTCTGAAATATGTGTGTGCTGGCTGTTGCTTTTAAGGTGGCAGTGATTTAGTTTGTTTTGTATTTTTTTTCTTTTTAATTTTTAGTGTACTCTTCTTTTTAGAAAAATCTTTTAGAAACTTTTGGATCTCTAGGTAGCAAAAATTAAAACCTCCTCCTGCTACACACTCCTTTGTCAAAAATCAAGTCAGGAAGCCCGGCATCGGGCATTATTCACTTGTGCTTCCTGTGCTGTTCTTTGGGGTTTTTTTTCTCTCTTTTTGGGTAGCAGCCTGGTGCAGGTGGAACGGTGCCGCTTTAGTGGCAGCTTCTCTAAAACCGGAGGGATTTAACGGTGGTTCAGTGTGGGTTTTTTGGTTTCTCCCAAGTGAGGCGTGGAAGCCTCGCGAAGCCCGGGATTGAGCTGCCACCGCCGGGAATCGCTCTTTGCTGGCCTCCCCCAGCAGGGCCTCCTGCCTCACTGGCCAGGGCAGGCCCAGGAGGGGACCGACGATGGGACTGGAGACAGGGATGGTGGCTTTCCCTGCTGGAGCGGGGCCGAGGAAACCAGGGTCAGCCGAGGGTGTCTGGGAGCCGCAAGGCAGCAGCCGAAGGGCCGGTCTCATCCCATGCCCGGTGGTCAGTGCGACGGAGTCCTGGCTGTCGTTGTGTGCCCCTTAGTTTCTTGTCAGAGAGGTTCGTTATGATTTTTTTTTTTTAATTCTTACCCTTGCAGAATTTTTTTTTACCCTCTTGACGATACTTGTGCAGGAGCCGCGGGAGAGGCTTCCAGGAGGCAGTGTGGTGTGCTTTTGTCTCCGTTTTGCTGTTACAGTGCCTGGGGTAGAAGCACCTGGCCATTCTCAACCCGAGTGTGTAATTTACCTTCAAAATTACAATGGTCAGAAAGGTACCGACTTCAGAAAACAGCAAAATTGCAAAATGCCCTTTTATTTAATCTCTTTTTCCCCGAGGTCTTAAGTGAGTAGTTTGCACGTTAGGTACATATTTTAGCCCCCATGCGCAAAGTGCAGTTTGCTTCTGAATACCAATTGCAGATTTATGACGTGTGTCAGTGATGTAATTTTTCTGTGGCACACACGTGTGCAACCTCTGAGGGACAAAAGCTGAAAAATACTTTGCCTCGCATGGAAATGCGCGTTTGAAAATCATTCTCCTGTGGACTCAGATAATGAGAAGGGGCACAGGAAAATGTTGCAAGTACTTGGTGAGGTGGGGAAACACAGTTGCATCAGAATTGGAAAATAAAAATAAAAAAAAGCAGCTCTTACTGCTTTCAGCCCCAGTTACTTTAACACTGAAAGGGGAAATAAAGGCAGATGGAGAAAGCCTTGCAGCTGCGTGCTCCCACCTGCACTTTGTTGTGTGGTGAACACCAGTCGGCTCCCAGCTACTTGGGCCAGAGACTGTTGTCACCGATGCAGAGATAAAGCCACTGCCTTTGGATCTGGAGTGGCTTCTGTCACGAATGAGGCAGGAGGACTTGCTCTGGTAACTGTCTTTAAGCTTGCAAATTACTTACATCTGTTTAGTTAAAATAAAGCTTACTCAGTTAGTTTAGTGTCCCACACTGATCATCACAGAGAATGCACCTTCCAAGTCATCCTCTCTCCTGCTTTTTATTCTTTGGGGTTTTTTATACGCATCAAAGGTTGACTAATCTTGAGTTGCTTTGTGAAGCTAAAAATCTGTAGTGCTTTGAAAGAGCAAGCAGGCTCTTTGGGAACTGAATTCTTCCCAAAGGAAAAATTTTCGTAGTCTTACTTTACTTGTAGCGTTCTATGAGAAGCTGAAAATTTATTGGCTATTAAAGACAGCTTCACCAAAACTTTATTTCCTTTTAATTTGACAAGTACCTGATTTTGTTTTTCTTCAGTAAAGCTGAGAACCATTTCTTGGTTGATGCTCTTATGTCCTCATTCCAGTTTGTACCTTGCAGGGAGGGCATCTGCTCATAAACCAGATATAAATGAAAAATACACTGAAAAACACTTGCCAGTAGTTCAGAAACGGTACAGCTGCAAGGACAGCTTTTAATTCCGATGCAGCTCTGCTGTTTCTCTGAGCACATCGGCGCGGGAAGGAGGCAGGACGCCTTCCCCGCGCGGGTGGGTTACGGCGCTGTCGGAGCGCGGGGCTGCCCGTGGGGACGGCCGGTGTCCCCACCGGGAGCGTCACGCGGCGGCTGGATGCGATGCAGGGTGGCTCGCTCCGGAGGGAAACCCGCCGCCACAGAGCTGGGGGCGGGGGGGTATTTTTAAAGTTAACCTACGTAAGCAAGCCGTGGTGTGTAGCTCGTGTTGTCTTAGGGCACCCGTGCGGGTTGTGGCGGTAGGTTTGCCATGGGGGGGGGAGTGGGACAGGGCGGCTGGCGGCCGGTGCAAGCTGCGGCAGCACCGAACGTCACCGTCACGCCGGTGAGAATCCCCTTTCTGCCATCTCCTGCTGGGACTGACCACAGGGGGATACTCAGAAGTTTCCAGGATGGGAAGTAACTAAGATCCAAGTGGCATCCTGTTTTAGAGGAAACAGGTAGCTGGTTTATGTCTGCCTATGTTGGTTTATTTTTAAACAATATACTTACTGTTGGTGAGGAAAATATGAAAATGGCAGCAAAGTCAAGGGTGAAGAGAAGAATAAACCTGTTCCTCAGGTCTGTAATGGGAAATTTAGACAGCCAACAAGTTCTTTTCAGTTTGTTTTCCAAAATTTATCATTTTAATTTTGAAGTTTATTAATAAAATGAAACACGTCGTAAGACACAATTCTGTATGGAAAGAATGAAAAATCAGAGTCTGTTCAAACAATTCTCATCAAGGAAAAGGAAAAAGGACAGGAGGAGAAAGGAAGAGAAATAAAAATCATTAACAGACTCTCTGCACCAGCCCCCACACTTGAAATTCCAAGTTTTATTTATTGACCAATGTCACTGTAGTTCAGTGAGCAAAAATTAGGACAAGTGATCTGAGCATAAATACTACCATTGCTTAGGGTTGAAAACTGTCCATTAGTGACCTGGTTAATCAAATTAGTAAAGAGGTGACAATGATGAACCTTCATATTCAGCTGAGTAGTACATACACTTGTTTAAAAAATAATCAACGAACCCACAAAACACCATATTTTTTCAACTGTGTTCTCTAAGCAGTGAAATACGCTTTTTTTTTTGTGATAAAATATGTTTAGTCCTCTGTTTTCTAGTATACTTTGTAAGTAGTGTACGAAGTGCAGCAATAAAGTACGATGATTTCAGTGGCTTTTTGTGTGTTACCACAGAAAGTAAAATCACCACTGCGACTCTTTGCAGAGCGATCCGTGCAGGACGCGTCATGTCCTGGGCAGCGCACGTCACAGAGGGGAGAAGGGTGGTGCAAGGTAATCCGGGGGGCAATACGTATGAAACCATCGCTGGTTTAAGGATATGCTTTTAATTCAGAAGTTAGGGTTGTTTTTCTCTTCTAAAACTGAGAGGGGAGTGGTCTGAAAGAGACATCAGGAAAAAGGGGGGAACGGCTCATCTTACAGACCACCGGAAAGATGTGTTGTGTGCTCATTTACATTTTAGCATTGAGTTTTCTGAAGACCTTTTTTTTTTTTTTAAAAGCATGTAGTTAATAAAGCAATTTCTCTAACATTTATGTGAAAGGTAGTATATACGTAGAGCTTAAAAATAAGCTTTCATTATGTTTTTCCTGAAACGGTTTTTCCATGTGTATGGATTTCAACTCTGTACACGCAAATTTTATTTAGCAAAACTCATCCCCGTGTTTTTATTTCCAGCAATATCCTTACGTTTGTGCATATATAGCACCTCTAATACGTGTTAGCTAAAACATTTTTGTGGTGGAGTATCTGTAAAGAGATACATATCAGTTATTTCTGAAATTTAAACGTACAATGGGTAATAGCAACTACAAAGGAACCGCAAAACCCACGGTTGTGCTAAGTTGTTGCTGGCAGAGACTGCTAATAAAATATTAACACTCGTCAGTTCAGCTGCTTTCTGTCCGGGACCCCACTATCAATGGCTGGAATGCACCAGAAAACCAGATGAAGCGAATTTGCAAAATAATAAGCTTCTTGCATTTAAATAATCTTCTTAAACCAGCAAAAATGGAGAAATATGATTTCCAATTTTATTTCATTCTCCTTTTTCTGAGGCGGAAAGATGAGATGAGTGTACGTAGGAAATGCTGTCACAGGGCGGGTGTGGGAATACAGCTGCGGGTCTGGGTGACTCACGGCTGGAGCAGCCACATTGTAGATTTTTTCACCTTTTAACATTCCTTTTAAGCTGTTTTTGATACTGTACGAGATGGTTACCTTGTAAAAGCTTCACAGAATCACACTGTGACTGCATGGCAACTACTAACGCATAACTCCTAAAGTAACAATTACTATTTCGTCTTCGGTTTAACTTCCTTTTTTTTTTTTTTTGAGAGATTCCTCAAAATGTACTGTGACCTTTTAAAAACTATAAATAAGTGAGACAGAAGCGGAAAAAAATCCTCGTTTGACTGCAAGTTTTTAAAAACACAGCAATGGTGACTCCTGTCTTTAACAGATGATTCTCACTTGTATTTGGTAGCAAGTAATATGTTAATAACTCACATGTATTTTGGCACAAGTTTTACTGAAACCTGAAAAGCGATGGGATTTCTCATTACTGTACTGGGATAAATGTATTTTTTCAATCTTTTTAGTGCAATAACAAGATTTACCTTTGGAAAAGCTGGTTAGTGTTTACGTATGATTTCAGGATAACTGTTTTCTTCACTTTGGTATGCAGTGCTTTATCCTTGTCTTTGAAGAAAAAATGATAATCTGAGGGAAGGAAAGAGTGATAGAAGTCGTTGCTGAGCTCTGCAAGCAGCTTGATTTTTCCTGGAGGTTTCTGTGCCTTGCTTTTAGCAGTGACGGGATGTGCCAAATCCCAGTGTTTAAGGCCCACTGTCGCTGCCAGAGGAGAGAGTGTAAGTCAGGGGCACATTTAGGTGATGGAGAGGATTCTCCTTCGGGTACCAAACAGTCAGGGTGGCTGCAGGGCAGCGTGTTACAAGCGCCCCTGCCACGGCTCGCGTTCTCGGTCGCAGTTTGCTGGACACTTACAAAGTGTTCCCTCCTCTCTCTGATATTTCTTTTTAAAGCAAGATTACTGTTGCTGTAGCGCATTTTGGAAGGGTGACGTTTTAACCAGTTCGTTGGTTGGGTTCTCAACGCTTCAGTCGCTGATTGTCACCTTCCCTGCAAAAGGCCGAGGCTGCTTTAAAGAGAGCTCGGGGTCAGTTGTGTCATGTGCGGCAAGAGGTGCAAAACTGTCACCGATCTCCCGTAGCATCTGGCTTGTGCGCTTCCTTGTGTAGTGAGTGCCAACGTGTTGGTAACGGGCTTGCTTAGTTGAGTTGCTTTTCACTGAAGAAGGATTCTGTGGGCCAGGGTGGACGGGCACGCTGTGCTGAGCATTATCCAAACAGCATCTTTCCTTGGGGTTCTCCTCAGCTGGCATCTGGTCCTCTAAGCAGCTTGCTCTTTGGTTCCCGAAGCTCAGTGGGTAACTTTTTCCTGATACAGCTTTCCAACAAATACTTTGTGCAGCTGTCCTATTTTAATTGTATTTCTCTATGGCTTAGGGGTGAACTTGTAGTGTAGGGTTAATGGTTGTAGTGTGGGGTTAATGGTTGGCCTTGGTGATCCCAAGGGTCTTTTCCAACCTGAACTGTTCTATGATTCTATGATTCTGTGATTCCCTAGACATGAGTCTAAGGTTGGACTGTCCAATTTTAACAAGATGTCCATTCTTCGTCATGCGCTATGGCTTGGTCAAGTAGAAACAGCAGTATGGGTGCAGGGATTGCTGTCTGGCAGGCAGAGCGGGACGTGGTCAGGCTTGTTGCCCCATCCCAACTGTGGAACACTTATTTTTGATCCTAACAGAGGCAAAACATTGCTACCAGTTTCTCTAGGGTGCTTTTTTTTTCTCTACTTTTTCTGATTAAAAATATCTTCACCTCTTCCAAGTTCCACCAGTGAGTTACGATATTAGCCAAAGTTCAGAAATGACCTCTAGTTGTCTTGCCAAAAGCTCTTCGTTTCCATCTTTGAGAGTTCAAATTACTCTCCTTTGCCCTTTTGCCTCCCTGACCCTGAATTTGACCCTTGGTATAATTTCAGATAATGAGGAACTCATCTTTGGAATTACGCCGATAACATTTTTGATGGCACCTGTGATAGTTTGAAAGATTCAGTCAAATTGTTATTTAATTGGAATACTGTCCGTATTGTATTTTTAAATTATTCCTACATTTTGAAAACCATGATGAGGGCTGGAAAGCAACCAGCTATATAGTGGTCTCAAAGTGTATGTTTGTTATCACACCAAAAAAAGAAGAAAGGAAACCAACTATTAAATGCCATTTTGCGTGTAGGTTGTTTTCTGTGGCTTAGGAACAAGAATCTTCTGAATTGTGTGAATTTGTGAGGTGGTATCAAATGTCTTAGTGTTAACATTAGTGTTGCATTTCATCTTGGTTCGTGATGTTTGCTGAGTGGCATTTCTGTCTAGCCTGTCAGCTCAGTGTTAGTGCCGGTGGCTTTCTTATTGCATGGGATCTCAGGAGATACCACCACTGCCCACCTAACTCTGAACTCTGGTCCCCTTTCCTACAGATATAATTGGCACCCTCCTCCTGGAGGACAAGGTGGGAGGTGGGGACAGAGCTGTAGGTGGTGTTGGGGTGGGAGGCAGAAGCTCAGACTGAGGTCCGTGTGTGGTGGCAGCCGAGTCGAGTTTTCTTCGCTGCTCTGCCTCTTCCAGCCCTTCATGCAACAGGCCACTAGAGTGAGCAAGGACAAAGGCAGAAGAGAACCAGCACCATGAGCAAGGTTTTTCTTCATCTTCTTGAGAGGGCCTCTGCAGACCAGCTGCAAGCAGGCAGTCGGAAGGCTGCTTGCAGAAGTAGTAACATCAGATGGGAAGGAGAAGATCTTGCTGCAGCTCCAAGGCAGGGGTTGTCTGGGAATGGCAGTCCATGGAATTTGAAGGGTTTCTGCTAACAGTACCTTTTCATACCCATGTGAGCAGGGGAGTGTTGTGTGCAATTACACTCGTCGGTTTTGTGTTAGGTGAAAGATAAGGTAACCAAACCATCAGAGAAGTCGTGTACTGTAGGATGTGTCAGTAACCAAGTGCTGACCTGCTGCCTCTGAAGTGCAGCTCTGTCCCTGTGCAATTTAGGAGCTCTGGCAGAGGTCTAGCAGACCTCCCAGGGCCAAGCTGGTACCTCTGCACCCTGCTCTCCCCTGAGCCCTGGGTTTGGGATGCCCAGCCTGAGTGAAGCCTGGCAGTCGGAGCTCTGGCAGCTGGCTGTGTCTGACCGCACTTCCGATGGGGTTAATTCCTGGCCAAGGGAAGATGGTCAGTGCTAAATGGGAGCTAGCTTGTGCTTGGGCGTGGGTTTCCAAATGGCCTCTGGCAGTTGTCATCCGTGCTGCCTGTTCTGTGTGGGGCTCTCCTCTTTGGGCATTGGATGAGGAGCATCTGGCTGCTTCCAGCCAGGGTTCTTCCCCAGCCAGTAGGTGAGAGGAACAACCATGGCTTGAAGTGGAACCTTGATGATCTTCACTGTTAGCAGGTTTACTCTGGGGATTTTTGGTGTTTAGGGTGCGTTGCCTGTGTGGGTTGCTAATGTGTTGTGCTGAAGAATGAAAGTGGGAGAAATACGAAGACAGCTAAATTTAATACCTTTGTAGAATTATAATGTTTCCTGAGGTATGAGTTTCCTGCCAACAGCCGTTTGTTGTTTGATCGGGTATGTGAAGAGGGCAACTCAAGAAGTTGTGGGCTGGACACATGAATTTGAGCTCAAATCTTGAACGTGTGAATTTGAACTCGAATTTTGAACACAAGGTGCCTTCAATATATCGAGCTTCTTGCATTCATTTATGTTTGGAAAAGCTAAAATGTGAATCACTAACCTCTCACGTCTTATAAAGGAAGAGCATTTGTCTGGGACCTCTTCTTATTAAATGGAGATGATTCTGCAGTTTAGGAAATTCTTGCAGGGCAAGTGGGATTTTAAGGGTCCAAGACTGTAGTTCTGGGAAGCTTGAGGATTGTGTTATCCCTGCTCCCTGCCAGGAGCGACCTGTTCCCAGCCAGGAGGCTACTGGGGAAGCCCAGGTCAGAAGAGGAGGTGTCTGGCTGGAGGGGACACTGAGGGTTTGGGCAAAAATTCCTTGTCTCAGACTGAAGTGAGTTTTAGTGGTTGCTCAGGCTGATGATCATGATGCTCAAGAAAGTTAATTTCCTTACTGAATAACAAGGCTTCCTTAATTCTAGCGAAGATACCTAGCACATGGAGCTAAATACACTAGTTCTATTGTTTAAATAGAAAAACAATACTAAACTTCGAAAAGCTTATAAAAGTAGGTTGTCTGTGATAAGCCATCTTTCCTGACAGACATTCGAAAGACCAAACCTTATTTCTGGCACTCATTTACCCTTTACTGTGAGTTCATATGACGTTCATGCACTCATAAGCCCCGTTTACGATGCAGTCCCAGTACTACTCATTTGCCGTTTGACCATGGTGCTCCCTCGATCCTGTCGGTCGTTTGTCAGGACCGAAGGTGAACCCTTGGTCCTGCAGCCGCTCTCGAGGCGGGGAGGCTGCTGTCCTCCGAGCACATCCAAGGCAAGCACTGCCATTGCCATAACTAAAGCCTAAAAGGGAACGATCGCCTGCTGCTCCTGGAAGTGGGGGAAAAAGTTGCAGAATGTAAATTATGAAGTGCATGATTTTTATTACTGTGTTAGCGAGTGCAATTTTTTTGTTGTTCACTTACATGCAGTACCTGGTGAGTTGAGTGTTCCTCGAGTTCCACTGTTTTGGCACAGTTTGACTTTCTGTTCCTGAGTGCAGTACTAAAAATGTTGAAACCAGACTTACCCTTGAAATGGTAAAGGTGGTAATCTGAGGAGCAGAGTTAGGTTAAGGTTTTCATTGTAATGTTTGTTTGAAGCCTCTTCTTGGCTTCTGTTCCTACTGCAGGAGGTAAGTCTAGTGCAAGGGAGGAAGTTTAGTGTGTGTGGTTTTTGTCTTGTATTTGCTGTGATTTTTAAAATCCTGGCTGCCATACTTGAAGTGTGACAATATAAGGAAGTGACAAACGCACAATTAAAAGGTATAGTAGTTTCTTCTGGGAACAGCAAGGTCTAATGATAGCGTGGACAATTACATCAGAATTAAGTGAAGTTCTTAGTATTTCATTCTATATTGCAGACATCCCCCTAAATCCAGTAATGCTGTTGGGTTTAAGAAGTAAAAGCACTGTGCTGCTCTTTACAGAAAGGAAGCACTTGTGGAAGTAATGGTGGTGCAGAGAAGGTGGGAGTGGCTCAGGAGAGGCCGGGGCAGTGGATGCTGTCCTGCTGAGCTGCTTGCCTGGAGCAATGTTCTCCCAGCCTCAGCCGTAACTGAACCGTCAAAGCGGTCAGGGACTATACAAAACCATCCTCCAAAATCTTAGAAAATAATTTCCTGCTGTATTATGATAATCAAACGCAGATTCTAGAAGCTAAAGTTTTTAATTTCAAGAAGTTTTCTGTCTTTACATGGGAGCTTTCCTTTGATTAAAGAAAAAAACATGCGTGTGTGTAGGAGAAGCTGTGTAACATGAACTAGTCTCTTGCGGTTTGCTGGATTTGCACCCGCCGTTGGCGTGGAGGTGTAAGTGCACCTGCAGGGCTGAAACGCCTGCCACTTGCTCCGGGGTCACTCTGCGCGTGTGATTTGCAGGTCACGGCCAGAGCAAAACTAAAAACTCTGACGTTGCCTCTCTGCAAGGACCTTCCTTACTCTTTCTGTGTTTTTTTTTTCTTTTGAGTAATGGAAAAGCAGCGTGGGACAAGAGGGTTTTTGGTTTTAGTGTGGGTCCAAAGCAGTTTTCAGAGCAAGCGCTGTGTTTCTGATGGGAACGGTGTAGGCGTGAAAGCTGGGAGCACGTGGAACGTTTCCCAGTTCTCCAGAAACACATCAAATCAGTTTTGCAGATCTGAGCTGGCAGAAGTTTCCTAAATTGTGCCTGAGGTAACAGGTCTTGCCCCTGCAACAGCTTTCCGCAGTTCAGGCAGGGTTTCTGCTCCCCGGCTGAAAAAGAATCACAAGGTTCTTGTTTACTACTTGGAAATATCAACCAAACCAACCAGACTGACTCCTGCACTGCAGTTTCCTCCAGTGAAACGTCAGATTTGAGGAAGAATCTCTGTGAGTTCTTCTTTTAAATAAATGAATCTTAGAATTTGCCAGCAGTTGATTCTATTTAACTTTGCCATTAATCAAAGTTCTGTTCTACTTCGTGACTAATGTGTTGCTGCAATGCCATACTATTATTTTCAGAATTTATTTCCTAATTTTGTGAAGAAACACATTTTAAGAGACATGAAGTACCAAAGAAATGCAAAATTTAATTTGTGCAATATTGCAGTACTTGCAGGTGTATGAAATATTTGAAATTCGTTGCTTGTCATTTCAAAAGAATTTTTAGTTTTCTTGAATATGTCGACTCACATCATCTGCATTTTTAACGTTTTAATATTTAAAGGTTCTGTCAATAATGTTTCCTTTAAAAGAGAAATTATGTGCAAAAATAATCTTTAATGTAAAGTTGAATGATCAATTATTTGGAAGTTAAGCAATTTTAACATTAAATGCTCATCTTTAGTAGTATGTAACATTAGTTTTAAGTAGTTTGTCATGATATTTTGTTGCAAGTTACTCCTAAAAACCTCAGGAGTTACTGGGTAGGATACCTTGTCTCAAGCTTGGGCATTTTCCAAGCCTGGGTTCTAAAAGGTGTCTGTGTGGGAAGGGAGCTGGCTGGAGGGTGTGACATTGGCGGTGGCTGAGCCACACAGGGCGGCCGCTGGGTCACAAGAGCTGAGCCCAGCAAAGGTCTCGGTGCTGGGTCCTGCTTGTTGGCTGCAGGGAACAGGCAGCTCCGCTTTCAAACCCTGCAGGAATTTTGTTTTCCTTGAATAAGCCTGATCAAGTGTAAGTGGCTGTTAGATTAAATTCCAAATTTGGACAACTGCAGGCTTTTAATTGATTTGTAATACAGTACTGCAGTGCTGTCCAAAGATTTGGCCTCTTACTGTGCATGTTTAAAATTCAAGCACTGCTTTGTTTTGGTCTCTTTATTTCTTACAAGAAATCTGGTCTAAAGACTGGACATTTCAGAGGGCAGTTAGGAGAAGGGATTTTTTTTTTTTACGACCCGTCTCTTTCTCATCCATATCTCTCTGTAGTTGCTATAGAGTTTTAACATAGTAGAGCATTTTTTAAATGCTGAGGAAAATCACAGAAATAACTAGCACTGAAGAAAAAAAAAATCAAAGTACTTGAAAAATAAAACCCGATGTTAAAATTGCCCCAGCATTTAATTAGTAGTTTGAACAGCATGCAGCGAATCAGATGGAAATACGCAGAAGGGCTCTGGTTCAGCAAAACCACTCGAACACGTGCTTAACCTCAAATGCTCGTGTCCTCCAGACCTGGGGTTGCTCTGGTGTGAAGCAGAACGCGGGTGAGGCGGATGCCAGGCGTTGTCCTGCGCTGGCCCTGGCTTGCCACAGGGCGCCTGTCCCTGCGGCCAGAAGCGCTTTGGTTCACAGCGACTGTAGGCGAGCAAGAGCGTGGCGCAGCCGTGGGGCCGTGGTTTCACGGAAGAGCCCGTGCCACACTCGTCGTGGCCCATGGGGTCCCGGTGTTGCTGGGGGCACCCACGGAGGGCACGGGCTCCGCTTCCGAGGGACCCATGTTCCTGATGCCCTCTTTGGTGTTCTAGCAGAACCTTCCCTTAAGGCTCTTTTGTGGCTTATTGGAGTGTTTTAAAACCCCCAGCCAGGAGCAGGCGATCTGCTCTGGCTCCGTCCATCACCAGCCACCACGGACCGTTCTGCACAGCACCGAGGCCCAGGCAGCTGCTCCATCAGCGCTAAGGCAGGGCTCTTCCTCTTTCACATTTGCTGAATTGTGTGGATAAAACCCAGACCACAGTACACTCTAGGTAATGCGCTTGGTATATCTATGCATGGTATATCTGATGTAGAGCAATACTGGTGAAATCACAAAGTTACCGTAATGTTTCTCTGTTTTTTCCAAACCAGTTCTATCTCTGGTGGATGTATGTAGTTTTATCTCTTCAAGGCACGTAAGCAGAGCTCTTTTCAAAATTTGGACACAACTATTTCACCTGGTTGGTGAAGAATTACTTTCTTTACTTACTAAATAATTGTATTTTTATCAACTTCTCAGCAACAGTCAAGGGAAATCTAAACATTCTGCTCCTTTGACCGTGTCAGATTGCTGCCTGAACGCTGTGTGTGGCGAGTCTCTGGCTCGGAGCTGCTTTGAATGTCATGAACATCTTAGGCAAGAGGAGCATCCTTTGCAAGACGTTCTCCTCTAACACTAGTAAGCCAGAAGGCTGGTAGGAAAACAAGTTGGGGATTCTGTGACGTTAGAGTGAAGCGGCAGAAAGTACAGGTAGCTGAGGAAGGAGGGTAAAATTTCCTGTCCAACCCCTGCAGGGGCACGTTTACTCTGCCAGCGCAGCGCGTAGCACTGGGGAGGGCAGCGCCTTCACCCGTCGGCGCTGCCATTGGGAACCAGCACTGTGACCCCGATGCAGGAGCCGGGCACACGCCTGCTCTGCCCCGTTCGTCAGAAACTCCTTCCCCGTCCTGGAGCTGGTCCCGGTGAGCAGCCGAGCCCTGCCCCAGGCGGGTGGCAAGTGGTTCCCCCTGTTACTGGGCCAGCACTTAACCGTAGGACTTCCGGAATCTGTGATTACGCAATTTAACTTGAACTTTAAGGTGTTAGTTTTAAAGCTGGTGCAGCATCTAAGCTATTGCAGTGTTTAAAATATGCCAGTGCAAAATTACTGGACTGATGTATTGAATTTTTTTAAGCAATGTTTGGTTTCCTAGACTCTAAGATGCAGGGCATAACCCTTGCCCAAGTACACCGTGCTGAAGTAGCCATGAAACCTTTTGTTGTAGGCACAAATTGTTTAACAAACAAAATAACATGAAAATAATATGGTTTTATTAAATTTCTACAGGAAAAAAAGGACAAATTAATCTTAATTACTGTTTTCTGAATAGTAACAGAAGTGAAGCAACTTTACAAATATTCTGATTTTAAACTTGACTTCCTTACAGTCTTTCACATACAGCCTCTGTATACCCCGGCACATTAGGGTCTCGGTGTCATTTTTGGGTCTCCGTGCGAGGCCATGGCAGCGTGCTGCCGAGCTCCGCCACGCAGGGTGACTCAGTGCACGCGCGCTCTGGCACCGCGCGATCATTACAGGCTCTTGCAAGGACGAGGTGAGGTGGTGGTGGGGCGGTGGTGAGGTTCACCGGCGGGTTTGCTTTGTGTGCCACGGGCGGCGCAGCCCTGTGGGGTCCGGGCGTGGGGTCTGCAGTGTCAGCACCTTGGCTCTGCCACCGGCTGAAGGGTGCAGGTGCTTTAAGCGGTGGTAATTGACAGTCCTCCAGATGTCTGCTGTCAGTTTCTATTCACCCTGACATAAAAAAAAAAAAGAAAAAAAAATCATAGCTATGCATAATTTATATATGTCATGCATAAGACTATGGATCTCATTTTAAAATTAAGATGAAAGATACTAGTTCCCGGCACTTTGTGGTAATGAAGTATTTTAGGGTATTTCCATAGGCAGTAGGTAGCTGAACCGTGTTTTTCACCTCTTTAGATGAGTGCTGCCTCCATCACTGCAGCATTTACATAAAAAACTGTAACGTCTGCGAACCTCTGAGTCGGGACCTTAGTGCCAGTTTTTAAGACAACGGAGAAGCGCACTGGTGGGACAGAGCTTGCCAGCCTTTCTGTAGGAGAGCCAGGAAATGGATTAACAGAGAAATAGCGCTGTTTCTCCCCTAATGTGTTTTAGATTTTTTCTTGGTCTTGCCTTTTATTTTGTTGTGGGAGAAATGTGAGAGGTTTTTGATGTTGTGCTGTGATCTCAGTGTATCCAGACACGCAACTTAGACTGCCATGTAGCAGATAGGAGTAACCTATGCAAATCTTCTTTGGCTTTTTTGTAGGAAAGAGGTGGAGCTTATTTTTTTTTTTTCCCCTGTCACTGTTAACCGTGTTTTCCTAAAATATGATGGATTTATAAATATGTTAACATGCCTTTCCTTTTTTTGTCTTAGTTCTTTGCTCCTAACTTGCAGGCGCGATGGCTGAACAATAAGCTGTGTGGTGTGACAGGTGAATTTCACAATTTACCTGCTGTAATAGTGTGCTCTGTGCTGCCGTTCAATCATCTCAGAATCCTACTTGCCTGATTAGTTGAGTGCAGCAGATTTTCAATTTAAATGTAACTTCATCTGCTTGATTAAAAATGTAACAGAACATTATCTGTTGCAAATAAATTTCAGAGGAAGAGATGATTTTGCCCGTTTAAAAATAACATCTGTTTATATTGGCTGGGAGCAGATGATTAATACCTCTCTAATTTCGAGGTTTACCAGTCCAGCTCACCTGTCTCTTTGCATGGATAGCTGAAATTGATGGCTGTCGGGTATAAACATTTACCTGTTGATGTTTATTTGATGGATTTCTTTTTTAAGGATAATATAGAATCCCATCATTGGGCATTCATTTATTTGCTGCTCATCAAGATGATTGACAGTTTTGCCAGCAACATGGAAAACGCTTTTCCTTCTTGGCACACGCGAGAGAAATTTACTTCCAAGTGATAAGTGCCTTGCAGAAGAGAACAGATTTCCGAGATTTTTCACTTTCAGTGTTGATTTCGTTTGTGCTGGTGTAGGCTGGAGGCCCATGTGAGCCAGGCAAGAAGTGTCGGACACCAAACCGGGTGTCCTGATGATGTTTTTTGTGAACTCATGGCTTGTTTCATCTGCAGAGCAAAACCGTGGCAGCTCCCTCTCGCCGGAGAGACAGCCGTCGCCATCCGCCTTTAACCTGTGCCTGCTCCTTGGCAAACCCTGTGCCCCAGGGGTGCCTTGGGGTGCCTGGGGGCTCCTGAGGATGCCAGGAGGTGCCATGGGGTTCTCAGGGATCTCTGGGGGTGCCACCACCCTGAGACCCTTGTGCACCTTCGCTTGCGCTGGGAAGCTGAAGGCTGCAGGTCTGGAGGGTGGGAGCAAACGCAGTTCCCCTCAATGTGGTGGATGATCAGGACTGAGGATGGGGTTGGGACAGGCAGCGCCTTCAGGCCGGTTGTTCCATGGCCGGCGTCTGTTCTCCCTGGGAAATTCCACCCCAAGATGGGACCGGTGGCACAACAGGGAGAGTGATGAGAGCTGAGCTGACACAGGTTTGTGGGGCTGGCTTAGCCTGGGCAAATGACTTTGTTTACCTCCGCATTTCCCAACGTGCAGCCAAGATTTGAAAGTCGCTGTGCCCTGCTTTGCAAAGCACAAGTGCTTTATGAGAGTTACGTTGGTAAAAGGACAGTTTCTTCAGGTTTGTTTTGTTGTTTTGGGCGTTTTTTAACATAGAAATTAGGTATTACAGAAAGATCTACAATCATTTCATCTTGCTCCTGTCCTAAAACTATGAAAAATAATTATTTCCATGAGAGACCTATATGTATTTAAATCTATTTCATATTAAGGCAGCCGAGGAAAACTCTATACAATCTTTGTCTTGTCTTTAGCTAAAACCACAACACACGCTGAGGGCTGATTCTCTGCTATAGCCATGTGACTATATCCACAGGATCGTGCTTGCAGCCCCTGGTTTTCAGCCACTTTGCCATAATGGGATTTAAAACTGTGGTCAGTTTGCTACAAAGCCCATAGTGGACTGTTTGCTGCTGGAGGAAGTGAATGCAGTGGTCATCCGCTCCTTTCTCCATGTTCCCTCTAGTGTTTTGTTCTGGGCTCAGGGCCGCTGGCAGAGAAAGCAGCAGTGCAGTTTTTCCCCTCTTATCCTTCACAAGCTGAATATTCCCTGCCTTTCAAGACCCCATGACATTGTTCCCACGGCATAAAGTGATGACAGCTCTGCAAAGGCATAGAGCGCTCAAATTCAAACGCAGAAGTCCACGTGTAGCTTGGAGATGCCCAACCCTTATGTCTGAAGCCCTGTGTCCTTCCTCTTCAAGGCCATAAGCCAAGTGTTATTTACAGCTTACCTGTGAAGTTGTTTTCTTTTATTCCTGTTGCCAGAACACCTTGGAAAACTCAAGTATTGAGTCATAAGCTCCATTCTTTTCCAGTGGCTTTGAAATGTCAAATATGCATTTATATAAACATCACACTCTTTTATAGCCCTGACCTTCTGTTGCTGAGATTGGCAGCTAAATTCCCCCTTCCCAGCTGCGGGTCCTGCCCCCAGACACACCTCGCTTTCTGGCAAAAGTAACCCCAGATCAGGAGAGCAACCCTTGGTGTTCAACTTTTACTTCTGCACGCTTTCACCAATTTTTGGTGCACCTGGTTGCACATGTTTGTTTATTCTTACGCTATTATGTTCTCCTGCAAACTAGGTTTGCTGAAATACAGCCTTAATAGTACTAGAGGCATGTGCATTTGTCAGCCCACTCATGAATGCCTCTTATTTTACACCACTGTGAAAATGGCAAACCCCGTCCAAATAGCTTGGAGAAAAAACCCATTTTTTTGAATTGCCATTTGTTTTGTATTGTTTTGCCCTCTGTATTGTAAATACAGAAGAGTTCTATGTGCTGGGCATGTAAATAAACCTATTAGGGGTTTTTTTTTAGTATAGTCTATTTCTCTTTATTATATATGAGTGAAAGGGTTATTGTATTTTTAGATCTAGAAGCTCAAGACTAATCCAGGCTGCGTGGAAAACAAGGGGGTGTACTTCAGAGGATTTGCTGAAGTTCCGCTATTGTTGGTCCGCGAGGTCTCAAAATGCTGTTTCAATAGGCCTAGATGACCTCATCTTTCGCTGCTCGCTAATCCACAACCTCCATTTTCACAATGTCTTAGAAAAGTTTATTTAAGGAGACTTGCACTGGAATAATAGGTGATGCTTTGCATAAGTCATAAAGTCAAAGTTAAACAAGTACATCTATGTTGTACTTTGTGTGCTTAACACTGAAGAAAAAAATTGCAAAATTTGCTGTTTCACTAAATTTTCATTATAACATCTTAATTTTATGCAGTGATGTTAAACCTTAAAGCCGCCTCATACAATCCAAAACTAGTATTTCAATTTAATATCAGTGGTTCAGTTATCACCTTTTGAAATGTGTTTACTTCCTTTTTCAGTCAATGCTAGGGAAAAAAATCACAGTGAAACTGTCTTTTGGGGGAGATCTTGTTCCCTGTGTGCTTGCTCTCCTGCCCAAAGCCGGGGGGAGCCCTGGCTGCCCGGGGGTGCAGAGCTGGTGCGGTGTGCAATGGCTTTGCTCTGGCGTCACCGGAATGGGGGATGCCCCTCTGCACTGCCGTCGGCGCTTTCACCACATCGCCGTGAAGAGATCCAGAGAAATCCAAAGGACCTCGAGCTCATCCTTCCACAAAACTTTGTGTTTCTGGGAAGCAAGCAGAGTGCGGCTGCAGAAGGGGGAGAGGATGGTGGCTGTCCTGATATCCTTCAGGCCCCTCTGCTGCCCCGCGGCCCTCCGTTGGCGAGTGGGGTGAAGAACGCTGCTGCCGTACCGCGACGATGTTCAGATCACATGGAGAACGGGACAGACCGCCCCGGTGTTGGCTCCTTGCAGCAGAACTGCAACTACTGTGATGTCCCTGTGTCCACTGCTTACATCACAGCCCTCCCAGCCCCATGTCACGGTGTGGGCTGGGCAGGATCAGGCCGTCCTTCTGACGTGGGCTCTGCTACTGCAGCTCTCCCAGCAACCGCATCGTCCTGTCCGGTCCATCCACAGAGGCCTCAGTGTTGGGCACAGGGATTGGCAGAGGACAAAGCCCTCATCCCAGTGCCCGCCCCCTCGCGGACCTGTGGGTACAGCATCATTAGCTTTGAGGAGCTTCAGAAACCTCCTCAGCCTCTGGATTTACTGGAGGGGTGGTGTTTTCATAATCCAGCCAAAGAAATGAGTTTACGTGAGACGCTCCTTCACCCACCCAGTGCTTTGAACCACGTGCTGGTGGTGGAAGGCACAGTGACACTTCTGCAAGACTGGCTTAAGTTGTCTGTGGGTACTGAGAAACGCTGTCCCCCTGTAATGATAGCTGCAAGAGCATTCATTGAAAGCTTCAGCTTGTTCATGGCACTGGGAAGAGATGATGGACTGTAGAGGTCCTTACTTTGAGGACTGGAATCTAGCCACATGCTGCATAAAACTGCCAGTGAGGCTTAATTAGAAAAGGGAAAAAAAGGCAAATCAAACCAGCAAAAATATGGTTATGGTTCTACCCCAGAATATTTTTAGAGTAGCTCATGAGCAAGAGGTGTGTGGCATGTGCAGTTATTTGATCAGTCATAGAGCCATTGGATCTCAGGAAGCCCTTCCTCACGGAAAGGGTGTTCAGGCACTGCCCAAGAAAGGGGGGAGTCACTGTCCCTGGGGGGGTTTAAGGAGAGGCTGGGTGTGGCACTTGGTGCCTGGTCTGGCCCACATGGGGGTGTTGGGTCACAGGCTGGACTTGATGATCTCAGAGGGCTTTTCCAGCCTCAACAGTTCTGTGGTTCTGTGAAAATAGGACTTGGAGGTTAAAAAGGACTTGGAGGTTAGAAAAGAATTAGAGTCAAATGTTGATCCCCTTATCTATCAGTCATGCCACTGGTTCTGTAGCCATTGGGTTGGTAAGTCGAACTATGAAATACGAGTGTTCTCGTTCTGATGGTGCCCAGAGCAAGGTGAGGGAGGTGTCTGCCTGGCTGTGCCTCACACCCAGTTTGGCTCCATCCTGAACCTCTTGTGAAGTCCCATGCTCGTGTCCTGCTGGCACCTGTTTCCCTCTCCCTTCCCTGACCCTTTTCAGCCCTCTGATCCCTCCTTCAAGATCAGCCGGAGCCTACCGAGAGGACAGTTTTGCAGTGTTGCGCTGAGCCTGTGAACAGGCAGGTGGATGAAAACGACACCTTAAAACCCTGCATGGCACCGAGTTCATGGGGGCCATGAACTGCCCGTCCTTCAGTGGTCCCGACGGCAGCAGGTCAAGGGCTCTGCGCCGTGGACAGCGTTGCGGGGTTGTCGCGCCCCTGCCCAGCTCCACATCCGGACCCCAGGATGGGCGGTTTTGCCTCTCACCATGATGCTTCTCTCCCCCTTCCTGGAGCCTGGGTTTCCTGTCCAGGAGTGCCGCCTTCTGCTTGCTGGGGGACGAGGCTGGGGTTTGCGGCTCCGTCCCAGCACTGAGCTCCATGTTCGCCGTGAGGGGCATCCACTGCCTGCCCCGTGTCGGGGGGACAGAGAGCAAGCAGGGACAGAACGTGAAGGATATCCATCTGCAGCAAAATTGCGCGTTCTGCTGGGAAATGCTGAGTTCCATGGCCTCGTGGAGAAATATTACAAAGGTTCAAACCTGTGGAGTTAAAGCATTTGTTGACTTCCACGTTCAAATCATCTTGTTGCAAAGACAAGGACGCCAGATCCTTCGAGTGCAGTTCTCGGAGTTGGGACAGCAGGTGTGCCTTCCTTCACAAACTGAGTTACGGTCTGGAGGGTGAGGTGCACACCGAAACACAGCTCAGGGCTGCGCAGCTCAGCTCTGCTGAGCCTTGTTAAAATGTCACTAGTGAAGTCTTCTTCCATTGATTTGTTTTTGTGATAGCATGGGTTTTGATCTACAAGAGCAATATTACCGTAAATGTTGAGATAGTTTGAATCTCTTTAGCTGACTACTTTTCTGAGCATCCGAGGTGAGCAGGGCTGTACCGTAATAACAATATAGCTATAGGTTGTTGTTCCTGCCCTTTTATTGTTTTGCATTTTCACCCTGACAATTTTCCTCACACATTCCTGTTTTGACCAGTACTAGCAGCTTCTGAAGATTAGATCAGTAACTGTAGCCTTGACATTTATTTGAAAGTAATTTTTACGTATTTGTTCTAAAAATGTTACTGATAAAAATAGTGTTACTAGGATTTTACAAACCCTTGCTCATAAAGCAGCATGCTGTCTCCTGCATATGCTATATTCAGAATTTCTGATTTTTACTGCTTAAGGTCTTTTTTCCACAACTAGTGTGGAACTATCCTAAAACTTCATAATTTTTGGTACATACAATTCTGTTACTTCTGTTGCTGGTCAGAAAGTTGCGGCTGTACAACCTGATGCCTTAAAAACCCACCCAGGAGGCACCGGTGGGGCTTTGTGCCTCCACGGATTTACATTAGTTTCCATGTTATTTACAGGGGATGGGGAAGACTCATTCATCCATTGCAAAAAAAGCTGTTTCTGAAACTCCAGCATCCTCCGTTTTCAGACACCAGGACAGACAAAGATACTTTCTTCCCCCTCACACAATAGTGCTTTGCACAGCCCTGGGTGGGAAGGGAAGGACGGTTTTCCGTCGGGGAGGCTGCGGGGCCGGGCCAGAGTCGGCCGGCGGCTCCCTGCCCAGCATGGCTGGTGGCCACGGGCCCATGGCGTCACGTCGCTGCCGATGCCCTCACCCGATCACCGGGGGGCTGGCGATGTCTGTCCGGTGGCCCCCTGCTTTTGTCTGCTTGCTCCCATGCAAGGTGCCGCATGAAAAGCTGGCGGAGGCGGACGGGAGGCGGCGAGGAAATCCCCGGCGCTTCCAGGGGACCGGATTCCCCGGACAAACCGAACGCGCTGCGCATCGTAGCTGTGAGAAATGGATTTTCGTAAACTTTTCATCCTAAGTAACAGAATTCTTCTGTGAAGTGTAAATGGCGTTATGAAAATGTAAAGTTCATTAGCAGCCTGTGTATTTTTTTTATCCACTTGAATGTAATTTAGAGATTATATACTGTAATAGGATTTATAACATTATACTGTTTAATCTTTATGGTTTTACAAACACGTTAAGCACAGTTGGCAGAACGTACCTCTTCTTTTCAATGTAAGGGTGCCCTAACGTAAGAAAACAAGCAACACATGCTTACCTACAGAACTTTTGTTTCATTTATTAACATTAATGGAATTAAAGAAATCTCTGTAAGCCGTGTGGAATACAAACCTGATGAATTCAGCATCTTGCTTTCAAGGACAAGGGTGTCCTGGTTTGAGGGAAGTTTGTCTTGGATGTGGAGGCTGTTTATGTCTTCATGTCAGCAAGATGCTGTGCTTGAGGATGTGTTTTTAAAAAGTGACTTTGTACCCCATTATTTGGGGAAATGACAGTATTTCTCTTGAAATAGAGGAGTAAAGGTTCTTTACTGCCTTGCAGCGTATGAAGCTTTTAAGCTAAATGGCTCGGGAATGTGTAATTTCTCATTTACTGTCTAGAGGTACAAGCAAAGTGAAAAGAAAATTTGAGGAAGGACAGCAAAAGCAGAGGGCACTGTCAGATGCCTAGGTATCTCACACTTTTAAAAGAGTATTGAAAGCTAGTCCAAGTCAAGCCATCCTTCCTTGGCACAAAATACTTCTAGACATTCCGTTAGGCTTTTGTGCTGTCTAAAATACATCTTTTTAGTTCACTTTTTGACCCTTAGAATATTACACACAGATAAGCCTCTGCAGGGTTTCATATTGCCTAGGATGCAGAACCTCATCTGCCCCTTGTGGGGATTAAAAAAAGAAAAAAAAAAAAGGTACTTTCTAGTAGACGTGGTTTTGGGGTCTCGCTTGTTTTGGGCTGGATGCAGAGGGGTGCGCACTCCTTCCCTGTGTGGAGCAGCGGGTCAGGGAGCGCAGCACAGCCAGCGCTCGTGCCGGGTGTTGCCTGTCCCAAATAAAACCCTCGTTACGTTTGCTGTGCGGTGATGAGCTGCAGCCACTGGTAGTAATTAAGAGACATTGTGGTGCTGCATCTGTGGTTTTTGTGTTGAGTGTGACCCATCTTCTCTGGGAACGGGAGAACCTCCCAAACTGTTCCAGTGGCCTTCTCCTTGTACGAAATTTTGATATGCGTGTTAGAGAGGAGGGGTTTAAGAAAATGTGCCTAGTTCCACGTCACACGCAGCGTTTTAGCAGCAACCTGCTGCTACCTGCGGGTGGCTGTGTGCTGGGCTCAATCTTAGTTGCGTGCAAGTTGTTAAACTGTTAGAAATGCGGTAATGTAGAAACGTGACTTCACGTTCTGTCACTGTTGTATTTTCACAACAATTAGTCAGGCATCACACCCTCAAAGGGCTGTAATTTTACACTGATTTTGGGGCACAGCGCTGTTTTATCCCATATTTAAGACTACGTTGGACCGTCGTGGAGATGCTACTGGCCTGCTGAAATGCAGGAAATTTTTGAGGGAGGGATGAGAATTTCTGCGTAGAGGACAAGGTATGTCTTGTTAAATATAAAGCACAGTTTTGACATTAATGGGCTGTAGTTTGTTGTAAACCAGGTAGGACTGACCAAGAGCTCAGGCCGTGCCGGGGACAGGTTGCTGCCCTTCACATGAGGCAGAGAAGGAGAACGAGCCTTGTCTGTGCATTTTGGAAAGCCTTCCTGTGAAGTGGCAGGAATTAGGGAACTTTGGAAGCTGGGAATTACTTCCCCTGTCCTCCCACCCAGAATGGTTTACAGCTCGAGAGCTTTTGCATTTTTTTTTTTTTTTGAAAAAAAAGCACTATGCCTATGCATCTCTCAAAAGCACTGTGTAACCATCCAGAAATGTGGATCCCAGCCTTGCAGGAATCAAACCCAAACCCATTTCCAGGGTACAACGTCCGAAGCAGAGCATGTCTGCAGTCTTGGGGTGGGGGGTGTTGGCGCCTGCGTGCCACGGCCACCCTGCTCCTCGCCCGGGGCGAGTTCTGCCTGTCACCGCTCCTCCTCCTCTTCCTCACCATGCGCTGCCCTGCCAGGTCCCCCCGTCGCTCTGAGGGGTCGGAGGGGCTGAGTTGAAGCTCCCTGCACCTGACAAAAAATACTTGGAGAAAGACATCCAGAACTAAAATGGGCATGAGAACAGCACGGCTTCAACAAAGATATCCGCCTGACAGTAGATGTCACCCCATAAACCCACCGAAAATGTCCTTTTCTTTCTTGTGTTTCCCTGCATAGCCTTTCTTTATTTTTCGCACAAAACGTCAACTTTTTAGCATTTGGGTTATGCCTTAGAATGGAGCTTTTCTTTGCGTAAAATAAGCTTTGGATGTTTATTTAGATGTCCACTGGAACTGTGTGGAGAGCAGTAATTGTGTCGTACTAAAGAATTAATCCATTTAGTCATGGGAAGCACTGCTTAGCCTTTTTTCTTTTTTTTTCAGTGTCACAGGCAATTTTAAGGTGTTACAACTTAAAATTTAGAAATTTATTTTTTGTAATAATTGTATTGATAAACTTGCATTCATTTGGCGGAAAAAGCAGGTCTCTGCTATTGGTTACTTATTTTTGAAAGAAACATTGCTTACTGTAAAACCTTATTTTGGTGCTTCCACTTCTTTTATTCTTCAATTTTTAAGCAAACAATCTTCTTTTAAATCATATTCTTCAATCTATTTGACTGAGACTGCTAAGCCAGCTTAGGAAATCTTAACATTTAAGCATATAATTGTCTACCTAGAGTCCTAGACTGGTAAAATAATGTATAGAGCTTGCTGTATCTATTGTGCATCGCCTCTCACTTGCGTTAAAGCAGTCATGCTTGGGGTGGTTTTTTTTGGTTTATTGGTTTTGTTTTGTTTTATTTGGTTTTTTTTAACCTCCCTGAACATGTTCTGGGTCTCACTGTACAGTGCTACTGTCTCTGTTAGAAACACAGCAGGGAACCATTTGTTTACTGGCTGTTTAAACCTTTCCAGCGAAATCTGAACGTGTCTTCATCGGCGTGGGGAGCATCCAAGTGCTGGAGCCAGCAGCGGGTCCGGCAGCAGCTGGTCCCCGGGGCTGAGCCAGGAGCAGGAGCGGGAGGACACAGTCCTTAGCTGAAGGCAAAACCACCCGCCCCGCAGGGACCCAGAGGCCCAGGCAGGAGATGTTCTGAATGTGTCCACGGGCTGACCCAGGGAGAACAAAGCAGAGTTTTAGGGAAAGCACGCCCGGTACTTGCTCTTCCCTTGTCTGCCTGTGGGCACTGGTGGACATCAGTGTGTCCGGGGGACCGGACCTGGTGGGACTTCTGTCCCTGACCACAGGCGTGCTGCCCATCCTCCGTGGGCCACCCCTGGCAGCGCTGCTGTCCGGGGCCGGGCGGTCTCCACGGGCACCGTGTGCTTGGTCGGACGTCCACCAGCAATCCCTGTGCCTTGTGCTCTCTGCTGACAAACGTCTGCTCGTTCCCAAGCACTGAGCAGGCTGTTGGTGGCATGATTTAGAGCGGGTTACGAAACGAGAGCGAGGGATTGTAATCAACCACATTTGCTTTGCGTAAAGTTGAAACGTGGTGGACTCTACTTCTTGTCCCCATGGCTTTTCACTTATGTGTTTGTATTTTGTGGTTTTAGGGGAACGTTGAAAGCAACAGAAAACACGTTAGAAATTGCAGCATCTGAAGTGCTTAGGGGTGATCAAATTACAGCAGGTTTTGAATGCTGAACTGTGTGGTGCTGAAACACGATGGCCAGCTCTTCAGCTCTGCCTGTTTTCCCTTTGTGCTTCTGAACTGGTACACAAGCAGAAGGAAATTGTTGAAAATATACCAGTGAATGAGTTTATCAGCTAGTATAAAGCTGATGGAGTCAGCAGTTTGCATGCAACATCCTGGTCCCTCAGAAACGCTAAGTTAAAATGCTTTTAAAGTCACAGAACCATAGAATGTTTTGGGATGGAGGGAACCTTCAAAGGTCATCTGGTGCCACCTCGGTGAGGCTGTTAGGGCTAGACAAAAGCAATGCGAGGACTGGGAGCTGCCGCTGGATATGTTGGTCACTCTTCTCCTATACTGCATTGATGGCAAAAGGGAATTTCAGTTCAGTTTTTAGTATCTTCTTGTCAAATCCAATATCCTTGCTATAGTTTTGCAGAAGTATTTTTTAGGACTTTTTTTAGCCATACTTGTAGGTTACAAGTGCATTAAACTTGGCATGTGAACAGACTATCTGGCAAGAATAGAACGGGTAAAAAGGCAAGACATTCAGGACCACTTGCTACAGAAATGCAGTAAAATTTATTACACAAGTCCGTATTTCTTGGAATTGGAATCTGAATTTTAGACATGTAAAATTGCATTTGGTGCAGGGACTGCCCTGTCCCTGCTGGAGGGTCCTGGCATCCTCCAGGCATGTCACTAGATGATCTTCAAGGACCCTGGCAACCTTAACCACTCTATGATTCCACAAATTGGTTTTGAGGCTTGTGTCTGAGCAGATGGCACAGGGGTTCTGGTGCCGATGCCGATCAGGCGGCCCTGGCGCTGCACTGGCGTGAAGCCACGTCCCGGTGGCTACGAAGAGCTGCTCGAGCGTGGACCATGAGTGGATGAAAGAGGTTTGGCCACCCTGTTGAGGTCCTAGTTGTCTGCTGGCTATGGCAGGTTTTCCTTCTCTCCCTCTTCCCCAGGACATCTGTTAATGTTCCTGCTACACACCTCTCCCTGAGCTGGCTGATGCTGATTTTGCACAGCAGTAGTCGTGAGGGCGTCCAGTTCATTACAGTGGTGTAACAGGTCCTGGCTTAGCACAGGATGGGCTGTGGTCACTCAGGGATCACGATATGGGCTGGGGTGACAGTGGTGAGACTCTTTGGTTCGGTCATATTTCTTGGACAACCCGTGGTACCTGTGCTTTGGGTAGGAAGAAAGTAGATGGGGTGCTCTGCTGTGCATCTGTAATGTCCAAAATCTGTAGCTTGTTCTAATGTAAAAAAAAAAAAAAAAAAGGGAAAAAAAAGACTATAATTGGTCTTCTCATTAGGCTTGGCTTTATTTAAAGGTTTAGTGTGGATTTAGAAATGTATTTCCCAGCACCTGTTTTTGAAATACCAAACCTTCACCTCTGTCAGGACAGTGTGGAGTTACCCGCTGAACCATCTCATAGGGAAATATCTGCCGTCTTATGAAATGTGTAGGGTGGTTGAAGGCTTTGTCCAGGTGTCAGAATGGGTATTTAATTATTTTCTGTCGACCTGGCGTGCCCTTGCTTCAGCTGACTTCCCTCGGTGGCTTTTCCAGCCCACACCCTGGTACTGGGCACAGGACACAGTGGACATGTCCAGCTAGCTTCAGCAAAACAGGAGGAGGTTCAATAACAGGAATTTCTGACCCAGATTTGAAGCTGACTCAGAACTGCAGAGGATGGCTGGAGGCTCCTGGGCTAGATCAGCTGTGGGGCTGCAGGGACTGACATGCCCTGTCTGAGAGCTGCTCCCCTCTGGTGCAGGACGGGCGCTTTCCTTTCTCCAGCTGCCCAGAACGGGCGTTTTTAGCTTCAGTCCTGTCCCAGGTGAAGGGCTTGGAACGCAGACTGTGTCCATGTACATCAAAGCAGACCTAACCCAAGACAAGGGGACTGAATGTCATAAAAACCCTTCCTTTTCATCGCTGTAGCAATGCAGGGAGGCAGACCTTGTCACAAAACCAGAACATTCTAAAAGTCAATTTTTTGAAATGTAGCTAAGAAGCCAGTGAGTCTTCTGCGTTTTGAAGCATTAACTTTGAAACAGTTTGCACCAATATTTTTCCTTCCTTGTGCTAGTTTTATTCCATACATTTTAAATAGCTCTTTCATCAGCAATATTTCCTTTAAAAAAATAAGTTGTTTTAATGAGGTTTATTGATTGTTTTTAGGTAGTACCCTGTGATTTGCTTAACAGAAGTACAAAACAAGGTGCAGCTGCAGCAGAAAATAAGTGAAGTAAGGAAGAAAAGAGTGGCTAGAGAAGAAACTGCCAAAAATCTCTGGGGAAGGGTTCTTTCTGCTGCCTGGCCAACACAGCTGAGCACAGTCCACCTGCTCGATTTGTTTGTCTGCGGGATAGAACTTGGAACAAGTGCAAGTGATTTGTCAGTTCCCCCAAGTCTTCTCACTTGGAAGCTTGGAAAAAGGCACCGGACAGGATTGTGATGTGCTTAAAGTTAGATGCCTCTGACAGTTACCTTTGATTCCTTACTTGCAGGGAAAGCTCTAAATGTTTAGGATACCTCAGCTTGCAGCCCCTCATTTGCTTTGTTTTACATGTTTTAGACATTTTGAAGTTTGACTTTCCAGCAAGTACCAGTAGGCAAGTGTCCTGAAAACACTGATTCATTTTGCCGTGCCCTGCTTTTTATTAAGCCCTTATACCAAACTGGTTCACCTTAACTCTTGCAATTTGGGGTTTTCTTTTGGGCAGAGAGCAGTACAGAAGATGCAGAATTACAGTGAGCATCCTTTAGGTCTTTTCTTCTGAGAAGGGAGGTCATTCTGTTATTTATTCTCCTGTCTTTTCGAAAGACAGCAAACTGTAATTGAAACCAAGTTGCAGCAACTTCTTAAACACTTCAGGACCAGCACCCGTTTTTATCCAGCGCTGATATTTAGACTGCAGCTGCTGCAGATAAACGCGAGGCCCCAGATGGTGGCTGTCTAATCCTCATGAGAATTCATGTCCTAGAGGCAGCTCTTATCTCTCCAGACCTGACATTGTCTGCAAGTCTACTATAAGGGGGAATAATATAAACATGCTATGCATGAGTTTCACTTCCTTGAATAACACAAAGACACAGGAAGTTAAGTTAAATGTTACAAGAATAGAGTTCACATTACCGAAAGTCTAACTACTTTTGTTACCCTAATAGGTAGCCGGTGGTTTGGGGGATAAGGTGCACACTCCAAACACCCTACTGACTGTATTTTGCCGCTCCAAGCTGCGGCATAGAAATCGTTTTAAGGAACGTGTTTGCATTTGTTTTGTCTTTCCTGCGAATCACCGTTGGCTCATCTGGGTGCCTTCAGCGATGCCACGTACCGCTCCTCTTGCGCGGGAGAGCGTAGAAATGTCCCGATGGTTCTGTTTTCCCAGCAGAAGCGTGTTGTGGTTTCCTCCTTTCCCCCATTCTGCTGCGCCCCTCCTTGGCTACCCTGCAGGAGCGGGGTGGTGGGGCCCTGCTCCCGCCTCGCGGCGGGGCTCCTGCCTGCGGACATTTTAAGAAAGCCACATTAGTTAATTCTAGCAGGTACTGCAGGTATTGCCACTGGGTTCTTCTGTGACTTGGCTTTATCGTGTCATCTCTAGGACTTGTTGTGATCTCCACAGCAGTTCTGATAGTGCATTCATTCACAGCCTGGATAGGAGGAATTAGAAATGGAATAATTTCACTAAGCCCACTCGCTTTACAAATTGAAAGTTTCTCCCTGTTTCCTTCAGTGAAAATGTGTGCTTGTGAAGAAAAGGAGCTCCTAAAAAGAAGTGAAATCTAGCAGAGCTGCAGAGCTTAAAGTCCAAGCATGCCAGTATGACTCTGCTTCAGAGGTAGCTAAGGCATAGTCCTGACTCAAAAGCATCTACTTAAATTAGGGAAAAAAAAAAAAGGAAGTTGCTGTAATGGTGTCCATGGAAAAATGGAAAAGGATTACTAGGGGTAAGTAAGTTTAGGAAGATATTTTTGAAGGATAACTAAAAGGAATATTTCACTATTGTCAAAACAGAAAGTTTACAGTACTAAAAACCCTGCAGGGTTACTTCTTTAGAGACTCGCCTCCCTTGAAAGAGGAGCATTTGCTGAACTTTGCTGCAGTAGAAAAGTTTTACTTTTTTTTTTTAAGTGTGATAAATATTACAATATTTTTCAGCAGTGGAGGAATAGAGCAGAAAATAATACAGCCTGATTTATCATCAGTGTCTTGGCATTTATGGAGTTGTTAAGCTTATGCTTATTTAACTTTGTCTTGAATTTGTGCTGTGCTGTATTGTTCTACTGCATACATAAAAATCCCAGAGCCACTAAGCCTCTTTCTGGTGCTATATAGGAGTATCTTTTCTTGCCTAATATGTTTCCTACTGCTCTGGAACTGTAAAATAGAACATCTCAGGTGGTTCTGTGGAAAAGTAGATCTTAGCATTGCGAATGGAGTCATAATTTTGAGGGTTTCTGAGTTATTTAAAAGACAGTGAACAAAAGATATTAAAACTTCCATTCAAAACCAAGCTAAAATCTTCTACTTTTTTTCACCACGTGGAGGAAAAGAGCCAAAGAAAAAGCACACTAAACAACTGAAAGTTCTGGTCTAATCTAGGTCAAACTGCACTCAGAAGAGACCATATATGCTTTTTTCCATATTTTAAATAGCTGTGTCCCAGCCAATAGCACGCTGGTGAGAATGTATGTGTGTTGAAAGTTCCATTAGTCAGACTTATTTCAGCTGAAACTGTTTCATGAGGAACTACTTAATTTTATCTCTCTGGTTTAATTTTGGCAAAAAATGACAGTGGCCTTTGACAGTATCTACTAAGAGCAGTACTAGCCAGCTTTTATACGCTGGTTTTCCTGCTGTGGAAGTTGTAATTAAACATAATTAAACCATAATTAGCAAATTTGGAGCTGTGTCCTGAAGTTAAGATGTAATTGCATGTTATCTCGCTCTGTAGCTGTACTGATGGCCTTCCTAGGAGAGCCGTTCTCTTCCTGCCAAACCATCTACCGCCGACGCGGTGGGTCCACGGGAGCAGCCTCGCGATGCCGGCGCTGGCTGACCTCTCGCTGCAGGGTGGGTGGGATGCCCGCGTGAGCTTCTTCACGTAAGCTGTTCGGACCAGGGTGCTGTTAGGCTTTAATAAACATTTTCTTAATATTTTTCCTGTATACGTAAAAATACCCCCTGACGTTGATTGCGGTTTTATGGCTTGCTAATTAGCGATTCTGTTTGCGTCCCTGAATAATTATTGTTAACATTATTTATACTACATAGTAGTTTCCTGGGTGCACGTTGTTGCATTGCAATAGCTGCAGGAGCACAACAGAACGATAACCTCTCAAGAGCTGAACATACAAGATAAAAGATGTTTGAGATTAATATGCAAACAATTGAAAAACAATGGAAACAGAAGGCAAACTATACCACTTCTTGAAGTTGGCTTTTCGGTGTAACAAAACGCTCAAAGACAAGAAATGTAAATGAAGGTAGCTGTAACTACTGGGAGCACAAACATCATAGAATTTGTACATTATTAGTATGGAAAGCGAGCCAGGTATGGCGAGGGTTTATTCCCAATGTAATCTTAGAAAATAGGGTGCAGTAGGAATGAACTTCCCTGTTTGCACTTGAAAGATTTCTCTGTGTTCTCTTTAATTTTAATGGCATTGATATTCCGTTTGCTTTATGAAACCCTTTATTACAAACAGTTATGAATATGAACATCTCATTTGACTGCCGATGAACAGAGGGGAAAATCTAAATTAAAACTTTAAATACCACTATTTAATTACCCAAATGGCTTTGACTGTGTTAAAGAGTGCCTGGGATTATTCTGTTTTTCAATTTGTTTTAATGCTTCCTTGGTAAAAGCTGATGGATTCCCAGGCCCATTGCTGTCACTGATGAACTATATAAAGATAAATGACATTATGGTAAATTCCACTTAATGACACATTTTTAATTTTCAGAACACAGACATTTTCTGGCTAGTGAATGAAGGCTAATTACCGCAAGATCAGAACAAAATAACTCCTCATTTTGAAAGATAATAGAAAAGAAATGTTGCAGATTAATGATGCTATTTATCTTTAAAAGAAAAAAAATCCTATCTTTATCCTGATAGTGCTGTTCCCTGAGGAACACGGTTATAAAATGAATCTGAAGTCGCAACTTAATAGGTTATTAAAATTATTTGAGTGCTGGCTCCTCTGGTTCAGCCGTTCCATAAATTTAAATTGAAGGTCTGCTGTATTTCTAAAGAAAGCAGCTTGTTTACGAGGCCACAGGGAGCAGATAGGTTACTGACAAAAGATGCACTTAACCCCATTCCGTATCTCCTTTTTCTAAGCCTGAATGGAACAGATATGTTTCAGAAATAGTTGAGAGAAAAGTTTAAAATGTCTGAATTATGTTACACTGGTGTCTTGTCTTTTCAGAGTAAATGGGAATAAAGAACACAGAGGTGAATTTGCTGTGGGGATGTGACAGTAAACAGCATCGGCTATGAAATGCTGGAGTGGGAGATCCTGTAGCTGATTGCAGAGATGACGTGCTGTTGGAGCTTGCTGAGAGGATTTTAGCAGTGCAGTTTCACCTTTAAAAAGCATGGGTGGGAAAACATTCCTTTCTGAGCACGAGTTTTGCACACGCTCGACTGTGCTGTCCTGCCCCGTTTGTCGTTGCTCCCAGCTAGACGGATCCCTGAAAACACTTCTGTCCCTGTCCCTGCAGGTGTCAGGAAAGCGAATTTCTGTCAGATACCAGTCTCCCACAGAGAACTAAATTTTTTTTGAGTGGGAAAACAATGGATAAAGGAAGTTTTCATCCATGAAAATATCTTTCCTGTAGAATTGCTATCCAGTCCTGAGCAGCCAGGCTCTGGCTCGTACGCCAGCTGCCCAGCCACAGTGCTGGAACACAAGGTGCATGGTGGAGTGCTTCTCCCTGCACCCCCGTCCCTGCATGGTTTTCCAGCTGTGTGGAATCACAGAACTGCCCAGATTGGAGAAGACCTTTAAGGTCATCGAATCCAACCACTAACCCAACACTGACAAGTCCTCAACTAAACCATGTCCTTCAGCACAGCGTCTGCCCGACTCTTGAACACCTCCAGGGAAGGGGACTCCACCACTGCCCTGGAAAACCCGTTCCAGTGCCTGGTAACCCTGTTAGTAAAGAAATTGTGACTTGGCCCCAGCAGTTTACTGTCGTGTGGGAAGGTGACAGGGGTGTCCTCTCCTGGCCAGGACAGCTAAGGGAGTGCTTGGAGTTTCCAAGGCTGGAAGACAAAAAGGTAGAAGGAGATCTCATTCACCAGGCTCATGTATTGTGGGCTGAAGGCATAACTCAGTTTGGGTGTTGGGTTTTTTTCTATTTCTGTTCATGGGGCAAGCCCACTGTTTTTGTCTCTCAGCAAAGCTCAGCCGTGTGCTGCCAGTGTTTTCTGGCCAGAGGAGCAGGGACCTGCTCCTGCTGCCAGCAAGGTGGGCCAATGTCTCTGCAGCTTTGTGACCTGGGGGCTCGTGCTCTCGGTATTTAAGTACAGCCTGAAGTTTAGAGTGCTCCCTTTGTTTGCAGTAGTGTTAAGGTTTCCTGTCTCTCCAAAGATCCTGTGGCGCTCCCTGCTCAGTCCACCCTCCATGGTGTAGCAGACCTTGGTTTGAGCAGTGGTTTTAAACTAGAGCAGGGTGGATGTAGATTTAGATGTCAGGAAGAAGTTCTTTACACTGAGGGTGGTGAGACCCTGGCACAGGTTGCCCAGAGAGGGAGTGGAGGCCCAATCCCTGGAGACATCCAAGGTCAGGCTGGATGGAGCTCTGAGCAACCTGATCTGGTTGAAGATGTCCCTGCTCACTGCAGGGGCGCGGGCTAGATGACCTTTAAAGGTCCCTTCCAGCCCAACATATTATGTGATTTGGGGCGCAGGAGGCTGCCGGAGGAGCCAGGGGTCCTGCCACGCACCATCTTCTCCACCACCGCTGGAGCTGGGCTGACAGGCTAGGTGCCCAGAGGCAGCCGTGGAGCCCTGCCAAGGCCTCTCTGCCAGCGCCTGCCCCACGCCGCTCGGCAGGCACCGGAGCTGATGTGGAAGGAGGGAACCTTGGCTCAGCAGCCTCAGAGGCCTCACGGGCTCCACCAGTCCCTCAAGCACCGTGTCCCGTCCCTTGCTGCTTTCACCCTCCCTGAGGCATGGGGCCGTTGCAGCCTTCACAGAGCTGCAGAGCATGTGGGGTTGTGCCCTCCGGGGTGCCTGGCAGCCTTGCCCTGCCTCGGGACATGCCTGGGGTGTCCCACCCTGCCCGAGGGCAATGGGCACAGCGCTGCCCCAGTCCCAGCCCTGAGACCCCTCCGTGGACACAGGGCCCAGCTGCTGCACCCCCAGGCGCTCCTGGCTCCTGGTTCAGCACAGGGTGAGCTCGGTCTGCACCTGCGGCCTTCAGGCTGGTGTCCCGTAGCCCAGTGGCACCCCCATTGCAGTGCAGGCAGAAGCCACCATGCTTTCTGCATCTTCTGCCAGCCCCATCCTGGCCTGTATCAGAAATCGTGTGGCCAGCAGGAGCAGGTATGGGATCGTGCCCTTGTGCTCGGCAGTGATGAGGCCGCAGCTTGAGCACTGTGTTCAGTTCTGGACATCGCAGTGTAACACAGACGTGGAGGGGCTGGAGCGTGTCCAGAGAAGGGCAAGGAGGCTGGGGCAGGGTCTGGAGACCAAGTGTGGGGAGGAGCGGCCGAGGGAGCTGGGGCTGTTGAGCTGGAGAAGAGGAGGCTGAGGGGAGACCTTCTCACTCTCTGCAGCTCCCTGACAGGAGGGGACAGCTGGGGGGGTCAGGCTCTTCTCCCAGGTTACTAGCAGTAGGATGACAGGAAACCGTACCAGGAGAGCTTTAGGTCGGACATTAGGGAAAATGTCTTTACTGGAAGAGTGGTGAGGCATTGGAATGGGCTGTCCAGGGAAGTGATGGAGTCACCATCCCTGGAGGTGTTCAAAAAACAGATGTGGCACTTGGGGACATGGTTTAGTGGTCATGGTGGTGTTGGGTTGGTGACTGAACTAGATGGACTGTGGAGACCTGGCACATTCGAGATCGCTGGCAAGCTGTGCTCTCCACCTCACCAGCCCCTTCTCTCTGCTTCTGGCTCTGTTCCCTGCCTTCACTTCCCTCTTGCCCAGGGCTCCTTTCAGGGGATCTCAAAACCCTCCCTGGTGCTCCACACCCATCCCGGCCAGTCTCAGCCACCAGCATGCCCATGGGCTGTGGCTGCGGCTGCCAACTCAGTACCCAGGGCCGGGTCATCATGTCCCATCCCACCATGCCTTGTCCTCACCATGTTGCCCTGTTGCCCAGCCGACACCCTGCACCAGCAGACCTCACTGGTTCGGGTCGCCCCGGGAGGCACTGGCAGAAGCTTGTCTCTCTGATAACCTCGGCACACAGTGAAGGACGGAGCAGGAATTCTCTGAAGGAAAAGAGGAAACTGAGGAAAGGCAGACAGGATTATACCTTACTTTATGTGCTCTTTTGGCTTGTTGCCATACAAAATCTGTTTTTAAATGACCTCTCCAAGTCTGAGAATGCCATCTGACCACTCTGTTTTGTGAAATACTTTAAAAATAGTAATCTAAAGGGATTTTTTTTATCATTTGGTTTTAGATACAAACTATTGTCACAAGTGTCTAAATTATGAAAAGATGGGTGTGCAGTCTTAAGGAAAAAAGTCTTGATGGCAACTTATACTTGTTTGTTGTGCTTAACATTATTTGTTTCAATATTATGCATGGTGGAACAAATAGGCTTGCATATGGGATTAAGCACAAAATAATTAGAGTGTAAGCCTCAGTTAGGTCACTTGCTAATGAAGTGCAGTGCTTTGGATGGCAGCAATCAGAAAAAAAACCTTCTGTCATCTCTGGTGGTTTTGCTGTGTTTTTCATAGTTCTGGCCACTTTGTGCACATTCTTTTTACTCACCCTTCCCAGCGACATCTTTAGTCTTTGCCTGTGACTTTCATTTCTTTTGGATGATGGTGACCCACAGTCTAGTCTTCTGCATTTCTACTAGCCAGAACAAAATTAAAACGCTTATTTAGCAGCAAGGGAGACAAACACAGGGAGTCATCATCATATGCAGTTATTACATAGTGCTAAAGTAAAGAAGCAAATACAGAATAGTTTTATTTCAACTCAGTTTAAAAACAATTATTTATTGAGTTTTCAAGAGATCTTGATTAACCTGTTTCATGCCCCTAGTTTTAAGATTCAGCTGGGCATAACTGTTGCTGTGGATGAATCAGCAGTTCATACAACAGTATTTTCTGTAAATTATTAATCTATTCAAGAAAGTGTAATGTGAGCATATTCTCTGTCCTGAAGGATTACTGGAGTTTGCTTATGCGAGAGAACAGTGGCTCAGGTGCCAAAGCAATTTCAAATGATTCCAAAACGAGTGAGCCCCTGGTGAGTGCAGTCCTGGAAGAGCCTGATCTCTTCTGGTTCTTCTGCAAGACCTTTGCAGGACAGAAGGTCCATGGGGGCGTGTGCACACCCTGGGATGTGAAGGCAGAGAGCTCCACGTCTTCTCCTGCCATGCTCTTCAGGGTATGGGTATTGCACAAGGCAGCAGCAGCAGCAGCAGGTACTGTCAGCACAGGTTTCCCATTGCAAATTGTGAGGTTTCTCCAGAAAAAAAAGATTTTGCTTCTCTGTTTAACTCTGGTATTTCTGGGTGCAGGTCAAACAGTGACTTCCTGCATAGTTTTGCATGTCTTCCAGAAGCTCAGCAGATACTTCAGGAGTGGTCACTAGAAGAGATAGTTGCTGTAAGGAGAGGGTTTATTTTCAAAAGTTTGGGGTCATAGCGCTGGCTGAGGATGCTTCATTTTTTTGAATATTTTTTTTAAAAAAACAGACAGTTTACAGAGTCTACTCTGTCTTCTGGAATTGTCAGTGTCTATGTAGTAGTTACATGTTATTTTATCATCTTGCCTTGCAGAAAATTATCGTATTATGGCTTCTTATGTTGCCTTTTGTTTCTGTTTTCACCGAAAGTTCCTATCGGTAAGTCTGCATGTTGTTAGAGACTGTAAGACTGCAGTGGTCTGAGGGAGGATACTCAGCATTTTTTCAGTAATATTTGCAAGGGGGAAAATATGAGACTTAGGGAATAAAGGAAAGCTATCTTCTGACTCATCAGGATTATTTTTTCACTTCTTTTTCAGTTTAAGTGTTTTGAGGCTTCGAATCACAAAGGTACTCTTGAGAAGGAGCCTCTTACAAGTAGATCATGATATCAAAAGTATGGTTTTTAATTATGTAATTATGATACTACGTATGTGGAATACAAATGGGATATAGAACTTAGGTTTTAATAAATAGTACAACGCTTTATGATTAAATTCCTAGAGTTAGTTTTTCCTGATTTTATTGTAGTAGTGCACACAATATCAGAGATGTACATGTTGATATTTTGCCTACGTTTCTGATGCATTCTGCCTCCAGAAACTGTAACTTATATTTTTAGATTATATGGCTTTAGGTTTCCTGTGGGACAATTGTCAGAACAGCTGAGGACATCTTATTAAAAAAAAAAAATTAAATAAAACTCGTTTAGATTATGTTATCCATAGACATTAATCTTAAAAATAGCTGGCTTCCATAGCTGTTGTGTCTCATCTCTAGCATTAATATATAAATTCTTCCAATTGTACTAATGGAATTCCAGTTGCAGGCAGCAGCATTTTACAGCATCGTAGCAAAAAGCAATGTCTGAAACTAGGAGTGTCTCTAAGAAGTTCTTTCACGTTTAAGCAAAAATGTGCTCAGCAAAAAGAAATGTAAATTTAAGGAAAATCTCCAATTTCCTATTCTATGCAAAGCTTTGATTTTTTGCTGATTCAGGCAGTAGGGTTGACATTGGAGCTTCTCATTTCATCTGAAATAATCACTTTTTACTTTGGAACAGTCTTTCATTTTTCACAGCACTATCTTCTGAAACAGTCCACTTTGTATGTATGAATCTGTTTTTCTCCAGATAACACAGAAAGTAAAACTATTAGAAACAGGTTCCCATCTATTACTTTCTTGAGTGCATAGAGAAATACTAATTTTCAGTGGTGCCCATTTGGGGACCTTACTGATGTTTTTTGCCCCTCTTTCAAAAAAAAAAAGGACAAAAAGAGCAGGAAGGAAATAAATCTGTAGTCTAAATTGCCTCTACCAAATAAAACATTAAATTTCAACAGAAAATGCAAAGAGACACGTAGTTAATAAAGCCGTCAGTAAAAACCCAACTGCTGCAAGAGCCATGCCCGACCGGCAGCTGTAGCCGGTGCAGAACCCACGCTGCAGACGGTCTCTGGAGCCACAACATTTGCCCACTGGTTGGTGGTTGGTGCAGTCGTCTCTTCTCCGGGTCCCCCATAGCTCAGATTTAAGACGTAAGATCATAGAACCGTAGAATCATTCAAGCTGGAAAAGACCCCTGGGGTCCTCGAGTCCAGCCATGAACCCTACTCTGCAAAGCTCATCCCTCAACCATCTCCCTCAACACCACATCTAAGTCTACGTGCCAGCTGTACTTTGCATTCTGTTCTGCTGTGCAATTTGGGAGTCAAAACGAGGGGCCGCAGGGCAGTGTTTTCCCGAGGTCAGTGTAGTGGCGCAGGCATTGTGGAGGTGGACGTCTCCACTGGGCGTCCTCACCGCCCGCCCAAGCTGCTGGGACCAGCCCTGCTGCCTGCACGGAGGCTTTGCACGGGCGCAAGCACAATTGTAACCTCGTGTTTTAAAGAGGGATTGCCCTGCTGTAATGGTGCATTTAGCGTATTCAGAATCAATAACTGTGCTCCCACACAACTGCTATGGTGTGCGCCATCCCACCCGTTCGTCCACCTGTGAGATCCCACCATGTGCCGCCCAGGAACGGTGGGAATGCAGCCCATGAGGCTCCCCAGCCAGCACTGCAGCACCTGGGTTTGACTGATGCCATCCACTTTGGTAGCCATCAGGGCTGACATGCCCCCGTGTCTTCCCTCCCTGCTCCAGTAGAACTTCTCCTCTAGAAAAGTGGTGTTACAACTTCTCTGCTGCACAGCTTCGCCTGGCGCAGTCCCAGTGGCGGGGGCTCTGAAGACACTGCTCGTTGCCAAAGGGGCAAGAAACCCCCTTCGATGGGAGCCCTCTTGCTCTGTGGCCTCGACCAACCCCAGTGGCGTGCCTCCCCTCATAATGTCAGCTTGAAACCTGCTGATCTTGTATCTCCTTCTGAGACTTTTGCTCATTCCACGTGCTTTTGTCCCATTGCTGCCTGCCGTTGTGCAGAACCGGTTCTGAGGGCTAGGACTGCCTTGCATTTGTAATGGTCAGATGTGGACAAAAGTACCATGCAGACAGGCAGTTTCAAAGGCAGTACAAGGACGTTTTGGTGACGTAGTGAAACCGGGAGATCAGCTGCTTATTTAACAAGATAAGGTACAACAGCCTGGTGGGCTAGGTGTAGGCTAGATGAGGGGGATCAGGGAGGGGCAGCAGTGTTGATGCCCCTGCAGATCAAGCTTCAGTAGTAGAGCGCCTGCACGGATAATAACTTTCCAGTAGTTTATGTTGTTCTAATAACAAAATCAGACTTTCCTGATGACTGGCAATTGAGTGTATTTGATGATGTACCCAATTTGCTCTTAATCCCGGAAAAGGGTAGCTCCTTGCAATGATGTCCCTCACCTAGAGGGCTGAGAGGAAGAGGGTTTACACTGTGATGCTTTGTGCAAACACCGCGAGGTTACGCATCCCTGGCATGCTCCGGAGGAAGCCATTTCTGGTCCTCGGTTGAAAGGGACATGGATGTAACTTCAGAGCTCTGGGAAGCAGAGTTGTTGTAAAGCGAGGAAGAATGTTGCTAAGCTGTAATGTGAAAAAAGGTGTGCTGGCAAGTACTTGTGCTGTAATCCTTCATAACATTCTAGAAGGTAGATTTGCCGTATTTCGACATTTTCATGGGGTCAATCTGATCTGCTTGCTTTCCTAACCTAATTGCTGCTGATTTGGGGGGTAGAATTAAGGTCATCTCCCAGAACTCATAAGGGTTCTTTTAAGGTTTGTTCTGTGTATGGATTTCCGGCTATTGTTTCTCTCTTACAGTCAGTTCTATGGCTTCAGTATCTTTCTTTTTTTTTTTTTTTGAATAAAATCCTTGATTATCCCTTCTGCTGCTTCACTCTGCAGAAGTCCCTTCTTTTCGGATTCAAGTTATTCAGTGGAGGCATCTTCTGCACTGAAAGGCTTCCTGACTTTTCCTGTCCTACTTTGAGCAAATACTCCTGGAGGGGCATTATTCTCTGTCTCAAGGGGGAACCACCAGATTTCCTCTCTCCCAGCTGTTCATCGGTGTTGCTGAGGGTGCTGGCCAGGAAGCTCGGTCACCTGCTGGGGTCGGGGACGGGTGGTGGGAGCACTTGGCCCCCGCGCTCTTGGAGCCCCTTGGATGCTCTCCAGTGCTGACGGTCAGTTTCAGGCCCAGAGGCTGTTTTACGTTGGTGCACCCCATTGCTACTGCAAGTCTTCCCAGGGTGAAAATACAGCAAATCGGAACTGTTTATGCCTATTGATAAAGATGCTTTGCACATTCCCAGAAAAGCAGATATTTTTTCAGTATATGCCTTTGGAAACAATCACCTCTCACGTGACAAAGAGTTTAGGTTTTCTCCAGCCCCTGTTGTTCTTGTCATTCATGTTTTTGTGGCCTACTGCTGTTAAAGTTAGCTTGAATGACCGAAGTTAAGATATTTTACAAGGCCTTTCTGTAGGAATCAGTCTGTCTTTAAAGTAACTTATCGAGCATTCTTGATCCCTTTCCTCTCCACAAAATTTGTTTTAAAAAAACATAGGTAACAAATGATATATCTGCCAGTCTTGTCAATGTCATGGCCTTGTGTCACGATGCTGAAAGGTATCTCCTCAAATTATTGTTCTTCAGTAGTTGTTTCTTTCGGAGCAGGCCTCTTGTATAGCTATTTGTTGCACTGTGTACCTACTGAATTAGTCAAAGACCTGGCTAAAACCATTTTTTTCTTTTCCTCTTTACCCCTCCCCCAAACTTGCTTTTGTTATGTATTGGCTTGCTAATCCTTGTGTTGAGCAGTATCAGACATCACCTTTCTTGGGGGCACTTAGTCCACTCTTCCGCTTTCTTTGTCAAAGGGCTCCCTTAATAGGAGAAGTCAACAGGGAGGACAAAAGGGATTGAAAGTTGTATTTAATCGGGGTCAGAGAGGTGGTGTTCAGAGTGACGGGCCCACAGGCAGGCTGGCCTTTTATGCTTTCCGACGCAGATGGTCCCAAAGCATTCAGCTAAGTGAAGAGAAAGCTGCCCAGTGAAAGCTATTGTAGGGCAGCATCGTTACAGTTGAGAAGGGTTGCCACGGGTAACTGGAGAGTATCACCAGCATCCTGTGATCACTAGGCTGTGCCATTGAAAACCTTAGACCGGGGATCGCTCTGGGTCCCCTGGTATCCTCGTGCTCCTGCGTAAGCAGCAATATCTTATGCTACCTTTTTAAAATTTAATATCATTATTTTTACTTTGAGGCACATAAACTGTATATTCATTTGCATTTCTTAATTTCAGAATAGCCACCTTCTGCAAGAGTGTACAGCCACTTGCTTTAGAACATATTGCTTTTCTTCCCTCAGGGAATAGTCTAATAATATTTGAACTTATTAAGATAACACCGTGTTTACAGAAACTAAATGTTTTAAAATTTCTCTGAGTGCAAGAATAGCTGAATTCAAAAAAGCGGGAGGGAAGAAGGGAGGTTATATTATTCAACACGATTAAAGCCCGCAGGCACGTGCAAAAGCTTCGGAAACTGTGCCCAGAATAACCCAGGGTGATTTCTGCGGTTCCATCTGTGGCCAAAGCAAAGAGCACAGTGCGGCAGGTTCGACGTGCTCTGGCACAACGGTTGGGTGCTACTTTCCTGCTCGAGCGGGAGCCTGGCTAACTTTTCTGCTGAAGCCATAGATGCTCAAGATGATAACCGTAGGTTCAAGTCTCGCATGAAATGCTGTTCCAGAGCGCCAACACGAGCGCGAACCTCGAGCAGGAGCGCGAGGAGGTCGGCGCAGGAACCGACTGGTGCCCGTGTCGGTGCCAGCGGACGGTGCTGGCGCAAGGGCTCCTCTGTTCTGCCGGAGAAGCGACAGGGGCAGAAACAGGAGGCGACAGGCCACCCTTGCCCCACTGTTTGCATTTTCTTGCGGTTGGCAATGGTGAGAGCTCAGTCCTCCACGGTGTAACGTGCGAGTGCTGTGGCAGTGACAGCGTGCAGTGTCGGTCGTGCAGGGAGTCTTTGCTCAAGTCAAGGCACAGCTCAAATCCAGGAGGAATTTAAACAAAAGTTTCACATGCGCTCCATAAAATAATCAGATATTTGACTGAAAAAATAGCCATTTTTGGATATTCTGGCACTTTTGTGCATTTTTAACAGTGATTAAGCAACTTGTGTTTTGCACCGGTTTGTTTTTTTGCTACTGGTCACTGTGATATTCCAATCTAAGCATTCCTGCGAAATGAATAACAGCGGTGGCATCTGTTGTGGATGAGGGTTCTCTACATTATTTGGGTTTCTGTGTGGTGGTGGGGGGGTGGTGTTATGGGTAAAAAAAACCCCAAAATGTGTGGAAGAATTGCCTGTCATTTTCAACATGGCACTGTAAGGTGGCAAGAGGAAAGGAAGGTTTTACAGGATTCTATAATGGCCGGCAGCCTTGGAAGTCAAAGTATAATCTTCATTTTAATGAAACATAAAAATAATGAAAGCTGGAGGCAGGTATGTAATTCAAACAGCATGTTGTCAGAGACAATGGCAAAAAAGGAAACAAGTGTTTCTACAACCGCTTAGATATGTTCTTTTCAAGCAACCAGTTAATTTATCATTCTTTATATTTCCAGGAGAGGGAGACTAGTTGTGCATTCCCTTCTCAAATTAACACTAAGTAGCTGGCCCTCTCATTTTCTTTGATTTTGAAAGTTGCTGGTGAGTGATCTAAGCTTTCTACTTCTGTACTGTATTTTCATTTTTGAAAATCATTTGAAGATTCTTACTGGGTAAGAGATTGATTGCAGATTGTCTTTCCCTTATAATTCCCTCTGCACTTTAAAAAAAAAATTAGTAACAATGAGATGATATTTTTATTTTTCTGGTAGCATCATCAAGCTATTGATTTCATATGAGCACAGGAGTAAGCTAAAGCAAATATACAAATCATGGGTTTCAAATATACTGTCCTGACATTTTCTTGAAAATGAATATATGATTTTCAAACTTGTACAGTAGATGCAAAATATATGTCTGATTTCAGTCACCCTAGATCTTCTGAATCACTGACTTACAGTAAAAGGAGGGGCAGGCTCTAGCGTCCTGGCATTTCTTCGTTGGTAATGTGTTAAGGGCTTGAACTAAGATTATTTGAGGTAAGATTGTTTGAGGCTGGTTTTAGCAGAGGTTCTAATTGCCACCCAGAAGTGGTGACATTTTATTAGTTTCTTGCCTCTGGTCCTGCTCTCATTTTAGGAGGCGAGTGTATAGGAAGAGTATTGTAAGTCAGGTTTTTAAGTGTTGATACAGATTTGGGTTATTTTTTCTAGACCGCATGCCCTCAGCATTAAAGGCAAAGCTTGTGGCAATTCACGGCCGCCAGAGCCGGGCGCGCGCGTCGATGGGCAGTGGTGCCCGCTCGTGGTGCGTTTCTGTTCACGGTGCGCTGGAAGGCCGATCCTCGCCAGATCAATCCATGCTGTGGGCACCTGTTCCACCAAAAACTCCTTCTGCTGCCGTCGTTTCTTTTCACCTAGGGAGAGCCAGCCATGCTGGCAGCCGCCCCGCTCTGTGCCGAGGGCTTTTGGTAGCACTGTGTCTGGTAAACCCAGACCAAGCGGAATGTGCCCAGTATGGGCGTTACTCCACTATGATGACAGGACAGATCAGACAAGAGGGGTCTATGGGAAGCCTTTGCCAGCACCAGGACGGGCGCTGGTGGTGTTGGAGTGCGCGCTTGGTGACCATCCAAAGGCAGCAGAGTGGGCACGAGTCCTCTCTCCTCCTCTAAAGACCAGCGGGTCTTTTCTGTCGTGGCATTGTGGAGTGCTGCTGCCTCAGCTCACAAGCGTCTCTTGTAGCGTTTGCTGCCTGTTTCCGCTGCCCGGCTCCTCAGGACTGTTGGGGATGGCACCGATCTTAGCGAGACCAGGGCTGGCTGCACTTCCCGCTGCAACGTCTGTGCCTCGGCAGCAGGTCCAAAGCACCCGACGTGAACATTTGCCGCTTCTCTTGAATCCGTCCTCTGTGCTTACAGCCTGGTGAAAGACAGTGGGAGTCGGAGGGACTGTCTGTATTACTTGTTTTTAAAGGAGCGACGAGCTACTGCACAGCTCAGGAAATTTGGTTGGTTACACTTTTTAAATGAGGCATTGATAATTCTTCTCAGTGATAGGACTAGTTGTTTTTTTCTGAGTATTTCTAAGTAGAAGCAGAGTCCACTTTGCAGCCAGCCCTTTAATCATTGATTCAGACATTCCTTGTTCTTGTCCAGACAAAGCGGGAACACCTGAACCAAAGATTTTAGAAATTATTTCCCCGACCTGCAATATGGAAAGTATATTGAGTAAGTTTGGACAGTGGAATCATAACTCTACTACAGTGACCAGTGTAAGGGACTTTCACCTGAGGTCTGCAGGCTAAAGTGATTAGATTATTCAATCTTTGTCAGAAAAGAATGACTTAAATCACAACTTCAAATATGTTTCAGCTTTCCCAGGTTAATACAAATGTTTCAGTCTCACACATGAAGCTATTGAGGTGAATTAAACAACTGCATATTTTGAATACTACTGTTTAAAAATCAACATTGAAACAAAACATTTGCTTTAATCAAATAGAACATTGTAGATTTTATTAAAGAAAACTATAAATATGAAGTGCATAACAGTTTTGTGCAGGAGCAGCAAAAAGCTGAGAGCTGCAGTATTTAAATTCAGGTAGGAAGAGTTTGTGTATAGCACAACTTCCAGTTCTGTTAATGTCAGGAAAAAAGTGCTATTAAATGTATTAGAGTGCTGTTTAAAAAATTTAGATGCACCTTAGCTCTTCAGTACTTCTGTTGTCTAATTCACTTACAGCAAAGGCTTCTTAAACTCTCAGAATTCAAATGCTTAAAATCAAATAGAGACTTGTGAAGTCTGCTTGTCCCCATGTAACTCCTGAACACATCAATACAGGCTGCAAAAATACGTGAGGGACACCCACCGGGGTCAGTGTGGTGCGTAACCATTCGGGCACTTCTTCTGGGATCTTATGTGTTTTCACCCTTCATTATTTATCCGAACAGATAACTTGCATTTTTTTCAATTTTGCTTTTGTAGAACAGGACTGCTGACTGTGAGCCCAGAATGGTTGCAGTACAGTTCTTTGTGCGGTGACGACATCCAGCACAAACTGTATTTATGCTTAATTTCTCTCTAAGTAGACCACAGGATACATTACGTATGTCTAGAAGCACTCTGGTTCTAGATTAATGCTCGTTGGTTATTGAAACTTGGTTAGCAGTGCATTCAGTACGTAAGTATTGCTCTGATGTAACTGCAGATCAGTGGAACAGGGCTGGCTTTTCCTCTGGCTTCTTTTACACATCCATGCCTCTACCAGCCACGCGTGAGTTTGACATCAGATGCTTTCATTTTTGGTGCCAGTGTTTCGGTGTAAATCCCAGTAAAACGCTTTGACCCATCCTGGGGATCATAAGCAAATTTGGTGTCTACCTTTCAGACTCCAGCGCTCCCAGGCTAGTCTGACACGCGACGTTTTACCTTCCCGGGTGAAAAATGCGGACGGCCCTCCTCTTCGTTCTGGGCAGCTGCTGCGCGTGAGAGAAAGAGCTGAATTGCTGAGATAACTGAGCCGGGCTGGCCGGCCCCCGCAGCTCTCCGGAGCCAAAGCCACGAGCCAAGGGCCTGTGGGTCAGGGCCGGATCGCTCTGTGCAGCCTGTGCTTGGTGGTCTGGGAGGATGCTGGTCCCCCCACGTCTGGTGCCTCCTGTGCGTGCTGTGTGGCAGCACTGTGGCAAGGGCTGCAGTCACCAAGAACCTCACACCTCGGAAAAGCCCCTCTTGTTAGAGAACTTAAATTCGGTAGACCTGGAAGAAAGGTGTCGTTCATTAACCGAGGTGTAATTGAGAGATGCGTTGGTTTTGGCGGAAGTGAGATGGTTTTTCCTGTTGCTGTGGTGTCTGTTTAAGGAGAAGACTAAAACACCAAAAAAATCCCAAAACCAAACCAAACAAAAAAAGAGAAGCCAAGACTGCAGAAACAAGCACTCACAGTGTATTAGTATTGTCTGATGCACTTCTGACCCGGCTGTTTGTCAGCTGCGGTTACACTGCACCCTCCTCCAGAGCCAAAGGACTCCAGCTTTTCTTCTGGAAGAATGAAAGATAGTGCTGTGCTAAATACATGTAGTCTGTTAAACTGGGATCTGAGCAAAAAACACGATGTGAGGACTTAGAATTTTTTGATCGATCACGAGTTTATGTAGAGAAAATTGACTTGTTTCATTGGTAGTGTGTTGGCCACTAGCAAAAGCATGCTGTAGTGTGGTGGTCTCCAAACATTTTTAATCAGACACCCCATCAGGGAGAGCATTTCTGATGTTCATACCCCCAAGATGGGTTTATTTATTTATTTTTAAATTATTTACACATAGTACTGTGCTAGTGTATTATGTATAAAACATACACAATATAGAAAAAAGGATGAGAAAAAGATTAAGTAAACACGGTTTAAAAAATGTATTTTATTTAGTAAAGGTAAAAAAAATATTTTCTTCCCATGCTGCAACAGAATGCCTTTCTTATCCCCTGGGCTGCCTGCACCTCACCCTCAAGACTGCTGCACTAGTGTGCGTGAGAAACAGAGTTGAAGTCAGAGGCCTCAAATTCTTTTTTTTTTTCTTTTGCAACACTAAGATAGTTTTAAATAAGCAAAATTCTCTCATTGTGAATTGCTAATTGCTGATTTTGAATAGAGACCACGTTTTCTTTTACCTATTTTCTGTTTAGTTTGGAAAGAATAGGAAAGAGAGCGACAGCTTTCCTGTTGTGGTCCTTGTTGCAAGGACAAAAATGTTCTAGCTGATGAGAATTAGTAGTTCTTTAGCAAGGCCACTTCTTTTTTTCATCACCTCTTAGTGTGCCTCTTAGTATGGAAATGATGTGTTTCTGGAAAACTCTCTGTTGTATTGTGAGCGGATTTTGATCTCTGCCCCTCAGAGCCCCATGTAAGATCCTTCTCAAGCAGCGTGAGGCCTGGGGGCTCCACACCGTGTTGGTGCTTTTACATTTGAAGCGTCACCAGACCTTCATGGCGGGTCACGAGCAGTGCATCCTCTTTGTGGGCACAAACCATGATCTTCATGACAGTGACTCTCAGAAGAGCCAGCTCACCATCCTGAGCACACTTACAGGGGCTGAAGAAGGTGCTGAGAAGAGCTGGCCGCCACCTGCTGTGGGAGGTGTTTGTGGGGCTGGACTGACGATCCGCCTGTGCAGTGACTTGGCCATAAAAACTCAGAAGGGCAGATCACTGCTCATGTCTTTGTTTTCCTGGACAGTGCAAGTTTGCAGAAGATTTACCCTGCAGTGCCCAGGGTGCTGTTTGTATTCCTCACGCATGGCAAATGGGGAGGTTTCCTCGGACAGACTTTTCAGTCTGTGAGAGATTTTTGAAGTGATGTTAATTTCTGTTCCTCAATCATAGACCTATTCCTTTCAGTATGGATATTTTTCAGGAGCCTCCTGCATGTATTTCCTGTTCCATATTCACTGTAATCCTCAGGAGGATCACAAAGAGGAACTAGGGATATATCCGACAGAATTTCACCCATTCTAGGTCTCCTTATTAGAGTTAGTTCAACCTCTGTTCGGCTCTCACAGTAACGCAGTCTCTGGCATCCTGGTTTTGATCAGGCTTTTAGGGACTCCTTTCACCTGGAGATAAAGACCATATAAACACCTCCTTTGCATTATGTTCTAGCATCATTTTAGGCTGCTTTTCATCACATTAGAGCTCTGTGCTAAGTCAAACCTCAAAACCTTTTTGGTAGCATTACACCTTAGTACAGAGGCTTTCACATTTCCAACTATATCTTCAGAATTATTGAGCGTTCTCCTCCTTCATATCTATGAAGCTGCCACGAGGTGTGTAGTATCTCAAAACCTTGGGAAGCTATCACCATGGTCTAAGTCTGGTTAACAATTTATGAATTGCTTCTCTTAATAACAGCAGAAGTTCCAAATCAGAACAATGTCTAGTTGTTACTGTTTGTTCCCTAGAGATGGGTTAGCTGCTACAGAGTTCGTTTGAATGTCCCCAGGAAAGGAACATGAAAGCACCAAGAACAGCCCCTCCAGAGCGATTCTGCTGTGACCGCCCTGGGTCGGCCTTGTGCTGGACACCCCATGGTGGTTCCTCCCATTTTCCAGGAGCCGCTGTTCTCCCACATCACCACGTGGGAGCCTGGTCTGACCTTGAGCATGGGAAGGAGTCGTCAGAACTGGGAGGGTTTGTCTTGCCTTTGCCCAGTGAGGTGGTTTATCAACATGGCAGAAAGGTGAAACAGAATTCCAGCCAATACCCAAAGACTTGGTTTAGCTTGTGGTGAAGTGTGATTTATTTTTTTTTTGATGGGTTAAAGATTTTGGGAATTTCAGGGCACAAATAGAGACAAGTAGGAGCCCCAGTGAAGCTTTACAAGTTTCAGATACATCAGTATTTGTCATCTACAGTAGTTTGTCATCTACATCAGTATTCGTCAAACCCAGGAGTGCAGTTCCATATTTCATCCTAATGGGAGCATCAAGAGAGCCATGATGTTTTTCTAGGATCCAGTTGATGGTTTTAGGTTTGTGACTCGGTTGAGGCATTAATGAATCATTTCCAAAGACCTTTAAGTCTGTATTCCTCTCCTTGTGGGAAGAAGCATGGTGTTGTTGGCACACGTCTTGCATGTCTTTTTTTAGGCACAGTGACTTTGCCAGATCAGACACCACCAGCCTTGGTAGAACTGGGCTCTGTGGACTTTGTTGCCTCTTCTATATTTACATTTCCTTCATTCTGTATTGGTGGGAAAAGATGCAATATGTTGCCCGAGTAGACTCCCAAGATGCCAACTGCAGATTTTCTATTGAATGATACTTGGGAAGCGGAGCAGCAGCGCTCTTCAGGCTCTGGTATTAGCCATTAACTGCGTACCGTTGTAGATGACCGTGTGAAGGAATCTGTAAAAATCACCAAAGCAATGCATATGCGCTGGTTAGGCTTCTGTACTCTTACTAGTTCGCATTGGTAACTGCAATAGATACCACTCCTGAAGGCCTGATTAAGAGATGAAGATTCTGCTGGTTATACAGCTGCCAACGCCTCTGGCTTCCCTCATGACCTTCTTCGATGAGGGGTTGTGTTGCCACTGACAAAATCTACTGTGCAGTAACGATCACTTAAAAACAGAAATAGTCTCGATGACGTTGAAGTCGCTACTGCAGAATCAATTCTTGGCATCCTATTGATCCCCTAAGAAATTTCAGAGTATCACTTCCACTGGAGCTAAACCCCAGCAGACCTCCTGCTCCTCTGTGCCAGGACCTCAACCGCGCTGCCCGAGTGTTGCCGGCAGCCGCTGCTTCGGAGGCCGGCTGGGGGAGGTTTTCAGTGACATTCAGCTTGATACTGGAGTGAATACTGCAGCCGTGTTGTCAGATGAGTGACACCGGAAAATGAAAATTCTTATTCCTGTTTTGAAATTATAATTGTATCACCAAACAGAGGTTTTTTAATGAACAACTTAGAACAGTCTAAGGCCATTTTTTGTAGTAATCTATCCTAAAACTTCCCTTTATTTTATGATTTTATCTCTCTATGCATTGTTCTTCATGTGTAATTCTGAGTTGGCATTTATTATTTTTCTCTTATCCAAGGATTGCTGGAATCTAGAAGGTATTTAAGACAACTTAATCAAATAGCTAAAAAGGCTTTCTCTTCAAAGTAACTTATTGTTCCTTTTTTCAGTCATATAGGAAATAGTCAAAAAGTGAATTCTTGATGCACCCAATGATAACAATAGATTTGTGTTCAGTCTTCTCTAAATTAGAAATCACAGTATAAACAATGGAATTTCTAAATCATATATTATACCTTATTCTCTGGTGGGAATAAAATGTTCGTGTTTGCCTCCTTTTCTCTGTTTAACTTTGACTGCTGTGAACACTAGGAAGAATAACCCTGCAGCTTTTCTTTCTTTTTTTTTTTTTCCTTTTTTTTTAATCTATTCATTTTATACTTTTCAGACAGATTTTTCCCCGGGGTGAAACAAAGGTTAACTGAAATTTCCTCTGTTGTGTACCTGAACGAATCAGCAGTTTGAGAAGGAAATCCCATTGATGGGCAAAGAGAGTGACAGGCTCTATTTAAAGAATTCCCCCGACTGTGTGGTAGACCAACCATGCCATGAATTTAACTGTTCCTGTGGTCCCCATACTTGTACCCACCAAAAAGAGAGAAAAAACCTACTTTGTTCTGCAAATGTCGTGCTAAGCTTTGAAAATCATGAGCCACTGAGTTTTGTGAATTAACTTTACTAGCAGTGGTCAGGACTAAAGGAAGCAGTGTTTATAGCATGAGACAGAAAACAGACAGAAAATTATGCGTACTTCCATAACAGAAAAGGCACACTGTGTATTTGTGGTTCAGTGTGCGTTTTGCATTTTAGCGGTTCGGCAGATTATGATTTACAGAATTATATTATCTTTTGCTTTTTTTGCTGCATGTTTTTATTCCCACTCTACGTGTGAAACATCCTACCCATATGTTGCCGTGAGAAGATGGGGCGTTGAGGTAGATGCAGAAGGACAGACAGCTGGGAGAAGGGGCAGGATTCACAGTTAGAGAGGTTGTCAACAGTTCAGCTAGCTACACAGGACAGAAACACGGCTGCGACGCGGTGCCAGACGCCCGGTGTTCGGTAAAGAGACAGGATGTGCTGACACCTGGGTGATTTTTGTATTGCCTAATGTCCACTCTAAATCCCAAAAGCATGTATCTGAGCCTGGTCAGGTCCTCTTATTCACATGCACTAAACCTGTGAGCCTTCCTGAGCAGGGCGGCCCCAGCCGAGCCCGCTTGCCCAGGGACCCCTCGCACCGCCGCGCAGCCCCAGCCCTGCGACCGCTCCCCTCTGGCAGCGACGGTTAAGTCTTGTCCCGTGGGTAATGGCTGCCAAAGTTTGCTTAAACTTACTTTGACAGATCTTTGAGGTTTGGGTTTTTTTGGGGGTTTTTTTCTGCTCATGCAGGACTGTTCAGAGGTGTGGGATTATTCTCCTTAAGTCTGACGTGCTTTTGACCGATGCTGCCTTTGCACTGGTCAACTTCTTACATTTTAATCCGTTTCAGAACGGGTTGAGTTTTGTTGTTTGTTCACTGTTGTCGTTCTGATTTTTTGGTGCTCTTTGAAAACATCGTGCTGGATCAAATAAATGTTGCTAAAAACAAGGCATTGCAGGTATATTCTCACTGACAAAAAATGTGCGTATTACTGCACATATGTGTATATTAGATGTCTAAGAAAGAGGCAGGAGAGTCTTTCTTGCCCTGAGAAAATTTCTCAAATTGAACTTCTGTCAATGATTACAAGACTGATTTCTCTGTGGGAGTTCATGGATCTCCTTTAAGGTTGTGTTAAAGAGTTATTGACACGTAATCCATTTTAACAGCAGGTGTCTTGTTTCTAAGTAAATCACCTTTTTCTCATGAAAGCAAAGTCGAGAGCTCCCTAGAACTGCCCAAGAGAAATACCGCAGCTGATTCCCTTCCTTCTTCTCTGGGGTTAATGTGAATAACGGGGCGACGCACAGGGGCCTCATCAGCCCTGGCTGCATCTTCTCGCTGTGGAGCCCCACTGGAGGTGTCCCCACTGGGGTGGAGCTGGGACCATGGCACAGCAGGACTCTGTGGCATGGGCCCACGGGTGGCCTCTCGGGTGCCACATGTGCCCTGAGGTGCCCTCTGTGGTCCCTGCTCCCGATGGCGATGCTCACCTGAGCGGGGTAGGGGCGTTGGGCAGCGTGAGGGGCACCAGGGGCCTCCTCGGCCTCTCCAAAATCTCCTGGGCACACACAGGTGTGCGAGCACACACACATGCATGTACAGGTCCCTGGAACACATCTCCCTAGGAGAGAGGGGCGAGCAGTGCATTCTAGTGCGCAGAAACCCCAGTTCTGCTGCTTTGCGAAATCCGTTTCAGGGAGACCACCGTGGTTTCTGTTCTGGGACACTGCTTGGTTGTTATCACTTCATACCTCCGTCCTTGCTTCTTGTCAGAAAAGCCTGGACGCAAAATAAAGCGTGACACTCATCACAGCAGATTTTGTTACAATAAGACTTCGATCACTTCGGTTCAAATGTACACAGGATTTTGGACATTTTTTATGTTAAAATATTTTAACATAATTCTACCATAAAATTTAATATTTTAGCGTGTTACTTGTTACTCCAGAAGCAGCAGAAGCTGTGTCCTGACATGCTAAATATTGTTGAGAGATGTACCTGAAATAGCCCTTGCCAGAGAGATCTTACAGTAGAATGTAATGAGGGTTCTCTATTCTGTAATGCGCTATATTAATTAGCAGTCAAAATCCAATTTTTAAAGCCCAGCTTTGAAACATATTTGCCCTTCAGGCCACATATCATACCGTCACAGCTTGAAGCAGCCTGTTTCACTGAATTGATCATAAACTAAACTAAATAAATATGCGTCTGTGTGTATTTTCCAGTTAGAAGGATGGGGAGGCGGACACTGCTTGCCTTCCCCTCTTAGAAAATCTCGTGGTTTATTTTCAGAGCTGAATGTCCATGCTCCAAGTTCCCTCTGTGTTGTTAAACGAGGTAGTGAAATAAACCTTGGCCAGGCAGGCTGAATTTGCACGGAGAACGGAGCTGTGTTTTTGCCAGCTCCAATGAGCAAAATTAAAGTGTGAATTTTGGTGGGGTCGAAATCCGTGCCCGGCTGTGCCCTGCCTCGCTGGGGCAGCCTGCTTGGCCACGGGGATCATCGGTGGTTCGGCAGATAAGGAAATCTTCTGAACAGTTTATTGTTTATTCTAAGTCAGGTTTTTGTTCTGTGGAAATGGATTGTTCCTCCGGGCAATTTCAGGTTTTGACTGCCGGTCCTGTTCTCCCTCCTCCCCTCCTCTCCCTTTCTGGAATGAAAGAGGGAAGGCTTGAATGCACATTGAACAGTGGTCCTAAATCTGGCTTCACCATGAGCACTGCTTGGAAATTTACATTTTCATGCTGGTGGAGGGATACATGTGAATCTCAATGATCTTTCAAAAATTTTCTTTAAATAAAAGCAAAGCTGTTGCTTACCATTCATCCTATTGTATAGGGGCGCAGGGCAGCTAAAGTGTAATACTCTTTAAAGGAAGAACCCAGAGCTTCCATTTTCATCTAAATGGTATATATTTTGTATCCTCTTCTTTCCCTTCTCTTTTTCCCTGTTCTGCAATTAGACAAAACCGTTTTTTCGAAATATAAAAGAAAGAAGTTTATAGACAAGGTCAGTTGTATATTTTTAGTTTTAAACCAGAAATTAATACAGTCTTTAAAAGGAGCTTGCTTTTAACAAATGAAAAAGAGAAAGAATAGAAGCAAGAATCTGTTGAAGATGTTCCAGGAAGATTTAATTATTATTATACTGTGAAAACTGACAGGCCCCTTACGTAACACAAGTTTTGTGTGTGCGAATTCTCCACAGAAGAAGAGGAAAGTCTTGACAGAGATTGCTTGAACAGTTTTTAAACTGCTGCTTTCTTAAGAGTAAAAATAAATCACTCATAGCCCTCTTCCTCCAGGCAGAAGTGCACCCTCTGTGCGCGTCCGTGTGAGGAGAGGACAAAACGCTTTAACATCGCGCTGCCTTGGCCTTGGAAAATGTCAGGTGGCAGCTGTCGTTGTACCAGCCTTTGCCAAATTCGGAAACTTTCAGTGCTTAGCAAATGTGTTTTATGTCTGTGCTTTGACCAAAATTGCCACCTCTGTCCCCAGAGGGCTCTGAGGCTGTGGGCTGGGGTTGTGGGGCGGGCGAGCGTTGCCTGCGGGCGCCCCGAGGCGTGAGGGGCGCCGCTGCTGCCGTCGGCAGGGCAGGAGCTCCTCGAAACCCCAGGTCCCAGACCTGTCGCCTGTGTGACTCCAAGTGTCACGGGATGAAAACAAAAATGATGGGTGCTGCAAAGCAGGGGGAGTGTGGAGAGCAGGGGGCCGTGGCCTGGCCGCGCGGCCGTGGGGTGGCTGGGAGGCTGGTGCGGGGGGAACCGCACCCACCCAGGGACTGCCGAGGCCTCTTGGACAAGTTAATTCGTCCCGGTCAGCAAACTAAGTCGGTGGGTATTTGTCACCTTGAGCACAGTTTTGTGATTTACGTTGTGGTTTAGTGCCAGAAAAAAATGCCGTGGTCAAGAAGAAAAATTGTTGCTGGTTTTACTGTGTCTCTGAAGCCAGATTTCAAGTTGGATGCAGAAGCATAACTCCTTCAGTCTGAAGAATTTGTTGTAAGAACCAGCCCTCATGCAGTCTGTTGTGCATTAGACTTAACTTTTAAGTCACCAAACCGACTTAGTAAAGAGAGATTTTGCTGTAATATTTCACTCAGCATTAAAGCTCTTGTATTTATTTTCTGATCTGAGCGGTTTTGGTTTCTAGCGTTAGGAATATTTGAATCATTGTATGATGGTTTTCCCCTGTGCAGCAGGGGATTTTGACAGTGAAGAAGAGAAACTTAGTTGGTTTGTCCTCAGGAAGGACATGCCTGATGATTAACGGGAGTTAATTCTCTGGTAATTCTGATCTGTAACCTGTCAACCATTCTGCCTGCGCGTCTCTGCACAACACGGCACTCACCGTACTGATTGCCTGGGCAGAGTTTTGAATTACAAATATCTTTTCCTTTATGAATGAATTAACTTAACAGGCTCCCAAGTAATAAATAATGCACTCAGATATGTCAGTGCGTTTCCGTACTTTTAATCACTAGGTACCAAAAGGCCCGATTTTCCCCTGAGGGTACCCAGGACTCGCTGCCGCTGCAGAGAGCCGAGGCAGCACCGTCCCCCTGCCTACAGGTCCAGTCCAGGGGCGCGGGACCCCCCTGCCCCTGGCCCGAGCCCGGCTGGATGCTGGCACAGGACCCCCGCCGCCATGGCAGCCCCTGCATGCACTGTGGCTCGAGGTGCGACATGTCATCCACACCACTTTGCAAACGGGCCACTTAATTAATTTTTAACCCTTCTGCGGTGGTCGTTAGTGTTGTTGGCATTAGTGAGTGTTGAAAACAGAAATATTTCAGAGCACTGGCCAGGTTAGAGCGGGTAGCATTGCCCCAACTTTTGGATGAAGAGCAGCAGCAAGCAGGTATTATGCTCTAGAGCACCCACTGCACATCTGAGTGATGTACCTTGTATCCAGATATTGCATTACACACTTCAGCTGAAATTGTTGACTTTTTCAGTAAATGAAGGGTTAGGCATGACATAGATGGTGTAATTTTAATTTCTAGTCACCTTCCTTTTACTGGAAATGAATAGTACAATCAAAATCAGTTGGGTAAATTTTCACTGGATTGTTTTTACAGTTTGTAACTCTTGTGATTTGTGCTAATAATGCACATAGATGCTTCAGATTTGGATTGTGGGAACAGGATGGGACAATTTGCATTAAAAAGTCTGCAAACACATGGGATTAATTTGTGCGCTAATGGTAGTTACTGTAGAAGTATAGGTAAGGTGAACACCTCCATTGACATGAATCCTCCCTTAATGATGAAAAAGATGCTGCGGTGGTACAGCTGTCTTTGCACAGTGAGAGGAGTAAACAGTGTTGACATGCAGAATTTTTAAACAGCTGTAACTGCATCCCTGCTTTTTTAACTCAGCGCCTTTTACTTCCTTTCTGATTTTTTCTTTTTCCTCCTGCCAGTCCGAGGGCTATATGTGAGAAGGTTATGGTGTGACAGCTGGTAATGTAGTGTGTCACCCTGATTTATTGCACATTACCAAACCCTGTTGTGAAATAGAGTTACTTAGCTTACACTCTTAGTTGCTGTGGTTATGCATAAAGTCATTTGGGGATGCAGCAGTCGAAAAGCAGTGCTAAAGACACAATTTTTGCGAATTCACAAGGAGGGGAAGTATGTTTTATGCTGTGCATTAACCTCTTGTTCCACGTGCTCCCACTCTGGCAGCCTCTGGACTGGAGCTGGGCATCCATGTGCCTGCAGGCAGAGACAGTTCAAATGGCTGGAATCGGAAGCTTTGGAGTCCCTGCTGCTGAGGAAATTAAATCCTTGCCCTAATTTATACAGCGCAGGGCAGGACAAGAGGGTGGTGTCAAATAAAGCCCACCCGATAGTTGGTTGTGTGTTGATTTTAAGGTGAATTGGGTCTGGTGCCAAGCAGGGTGATGGTTTTCCTTTACTGAAGAGAGAACTAATTTCTCCGCTTTGGTATATTCAAAGTCTGTTAACAGTTTCAGTAAGTATGCTAGTCATAATGTTGAATATGTCACAGAAAAATATTCATATAAATTAAATATAACTAATTTTGTTTCTCTTTTCCAGAAGAAGTTGATGTGGACTGGTCCATCTGTAATAAAGACTTAGAGGTAACACAGACAAATTAATTGTTCCATAATTCTTGATTTTTATGGTTATTAACAAGTGGAGCAGGATGAACAGGATTGAAAAATTCATCTGCAGTTTTTGTTTGTAATCCTTAGCAGCATCCTCCCAAAGGCAGGCGAAGCCTGAGCTGTGGTGCAGTCAGAAGAGGTTCACTTGCTGGGGCAAACTCGGGGGCAGAGCGGGAAGAGGATGCCGGGAATCGGCGTGCCTCTGCAGACCCTGCGAGAAGGAGCTCGGCTCTTCCTTCCCAGGCTCTTCGGGGACTAGTAATTGCTTTGTGGCAGCTGAATCCCATTCCCACCGGCAGCACTGCGCGCTGTCCGTGTTTGGTTAGCCCTCCTGCACTACCAGAGGTGGCGGCTCAGGCGCTGGTCCAGTCCTGCTGCTGCCTGGAGCGCTCGCACAAGGTAGCACAGCGTCCAGGAGGAGAAGGCTTCGGCCACAAGGTCTAACTCCTTCAGTTTCTCTTTCCAAGGTTCAGTAAAGCTTATGTGATCAGGTGACATTAACAAATCCTTTCCCTTAAGAGAAGTGCTCGTTTTGTACCTCTCCCATTCATTTATCCAAAATTTTGTTTCTGTTTTTAAAAATTGTGATGTTTGCTAAGCAATAAAGGTTGAAGACAGGGTTTTCAATTCTGTCTGTCTACACAGACAGTGTGTGTGAGGTCACTGGGAGAGAGAGAAGAGTTGTTTCCAGCTTCTCTTTTTTCTTTTTTTTTCCTTTTTAAATCTTTCTTTACAATTGCAAATTGCAGATTTGGTCTAGACTTGTATGGCATTGTACTTTGTCCAAGAAGTTTCCCGTAATGTGTGCAGGGGAACGTGCAAGTTGCATTTGCAATTAGTGTTAGTTACGTTTGCATTCTGGGAAAAATTCCACTTCATCATGAAATAATACAGTGAGTAAAACTGTCTTGACTAATCAAGGGAAAGCAAAACTTCGTAACTGCAATTTAAACAGCAAAAAGGAGTGTCCCAAGGTGGAAGTTTGAACAAGACAGTATTTTTCTTCTAGACTATGCAGATTACTCTGTAACAGAGTTACCCAGTTCAAACCCGGATGTGTAAATTGTACTTGTAAAAAATCAGATTTCTAAGTGAACACTACCAGCAGTGACCTTTACAAATTTCCATTTTTAATGAATGCTAAACCACAGAATCTCAAATAATAAATACATTTCTCTCTTCCTGTCCCACCAGGCGCAGATCTCCAACTATGCAAGTGTGAGGCATTCCAGTATGCGGTACTACACAGCTGATAAAAATGTTACCTGTAGAAATTGTGGTAGAACGGGTCATTTGTCCAAGAACTGTCCTACTCCAAGGGTAAATGCAACACTTAAATTACTTGTTAGATGCAGCTGTTTTTTTCTGATACTCTTTCGTGTTTGCTATTAGAAGCACTGCTTCAGGGGTTTATTATTTCATTGAAAGGTTGCTCAGTGTTGAAGGATAGCTTGCACCAAATCAGTTTACTGTAGAAAATTAGCCGTCTGTTTTATGGAGGTCACTGCTTTTATTGGTTTGATAAAGGAAAAAATGTCTAAGTTATAAACTGAGCAAAAAGACAGTCAGCTACAATATAGAAACGTCTTTTTTCCATGTTGTAAAAACAGTTTTAAGATGTAAAATGTTTCTCAAATCTATTTTCAACAAGTAGAACCCAAGGAAGCCAAAAATCACCCTTAGTAAATTGAAGGAAAGCAGGCATCTATATAATGAGCCATGATATGAATAATACTAAAAATTATAGACAAGATAAAATTGGAAGTAACTTTAAGCAGCTCAGATAGATGCCAAATACTCAGAAAGTTTGTCCAGGGGCTACAGGTTTAAAGTCAGTCACTGGACTGTGAAGCAGTGGGGGCAGTTGCACGAGAGTCTGGGTTTGCTCATCCCCCGCAGAGCCCGTGAACACCTCACTCCATCACCTCACGCTGGGGCTTCCAGTGACTGCATCTCCCTCGCCCCCCTGCTGAAACGCAGCACCTTGGGGTGGAGGTATGCTCACTCACTGAGAGAACTGGCTTTAAACACATGTAGGTGCAGCCTCAGAATAATTTTTGGTGTTTGTCACTCCACGTGCGTAATCGCGTGAGTCGCGCAGTGTGTAGCCGAGCAGCTGGGGGTCAGACCCCGCTGGCAGCTGAGCCCCCGACCAGCCCCTGCAGCACGGGAGGGAGGATTGGAAGGGCAAGAACAAGGGAAACTCATGGGTAAAGAAAAAGATAGTGTACTAAGGGAAGAAGAAACCCCAGTGATGCCAGAGCAGTTGCTCACCACAGACCGATGCCCAGCCAGTCAATGAGCAGCATCTGCTTTGGAAAATCCCCCTCCTGGCAAGCAGGACGATGGCACAGACCGCATTTACAAGCCAGCCCAGTGTCTTGTGTTACAAACTCTGTGCTGTGTTCCTACAATACGGTGACCTTTTTCAGCATTTGAGAAATGTAACAAAAAAACGAATGTTCATACAAAGTGCCCAGCACTTCTGTGCTGAGTCGAATGCACTTTCCCATTGGATGGTTAATTTTGCTGTATTCACTAAGCAGGTAACATGGGCCGTGGGTACTGAATAAGTGCTTCTGATCCAATGTTCAAATCAAGGAAGTGCAGGGAATCTGTGGAGTTACACCTTCGAGTTTTACTCTGTTCACAGTCTTTCTTCACTTTGATTCCTTGTTGAAACATAAGATCTCTGGCACTCATAGTAAGCAGTAGACATGAATTGGATGTGTTTTCTTCTTCATTCCCTCTTTTGGTTTTTTCTTTTGCTTACTTTCATCTTTTGAAACCTTCTCACTTAACATAGTGGGTTTTTTTGTTTTTCCGTAGAAAGTTCCCCCTTGTTGCCTGTGTTCAGAAAGAGGTCATCTACAAAACAGTTGCCCAGCACGTTTTTGTCTGAACTGCTGTTTGCCTGGCCACTATTTCAGGGAATGTCTGGAGAGAGCCTATTGGAATAAACACTGCAATCGCTGTCATATGAAGGGACATTACGCTGATGTGAGTACAGCCTGTGGTAAAGATTTTTGTAACCCAAAGATTGAATGTACAATCATCGTCTTTTCATTCTTTCTTTAATTTTTTGTAGTGTGTATTTGTATAAGCATATAAAAATATTGTCGTTAGTCCTTACCTAGCAGTATGATCATGAAGAATGTTTTAACGAAAACAAACTGAACTGTTAAAACACTCAGTGTTTAGTTTAGTTTTGGGCAGTTTTAGTCAGAGTGCACAAAAATGTCCTCATTTCTGTTGAATGGAAGGCGTGGGAAGGTTGAGACATGCTGTGCTGCAAGCATGCCTGCAAAAGGTAAAGAATAACTCTGATGCTCTGAGAGTTCCAGATCTGTGGGGTTTTTGCTATGACCACATATTCATCAATGAAAATATTGTTAGAAGTTTAAACTAATGTCTAAATGGATTTGACAGGCATTTATTACTGTGCTGTATACTATGTTGCAAAGGTACTCTGCAAACAACATGGAAGTGGTATGCTTTATTTCTTACGCAAGTGTCTGACACTAGCTTATAAGGAAGCAAGTCTACAACCAGAAAAATAATTATGAAATAAATCAGAGAATCACAGAATGTTGGGGGTTGGAAGGGACCTCTGGAGATCACCCAGTCCAACCCTCCAGCCAGAGCAGGATCACCCAGGGCAGGTCACACAGGAACACGTCCAGGCGGGGTTTGAAAGTCTCAAGAAAAGGAGACGCCACACCCTCTCTGGGCAGCCTGTGCCAGGGCTCCAGCACCCTCACGGGGAAGTTTGTCTCTCTGTTTCTGTATCCCTCTGGACAGGCCCATCAGATATATAGTGCAAGAGAGTTTTTGAAGTAGCATAACAGTTGTGAAATTGTGTACTCTACTCTTAGGAGAAAAATATTAATAGAAATATGTAATGTCTGGAAATTTCTGATGTTTTGTCTTAATCTCACGAGAACCATACTGATATTTTCTATCTTCACTGCTGTCATTCAAAACCCAACTTTTTCTACTTAAACTGGCTCATACAGCTTGGGTGGACACTCTGGTCCAGATGCCTGTCACTCTAATTCTTCGTTCATAGTGTGTTGTGCTGCCCCTATGTCACAATCACTGGAGAGAAAAAAGTGCTTGGTGCAAATAATAATCTGCATTCTGTACCCAACAAAATAACACTTCAGAGGTGTTACCAAGCTTTACCTTGCACCCTAATGCACCTGTATTTGTGATATGTCAACTGGGGTTATGGAAGGGTACCTTTTACCTCACTGAAAGATTGGATGTTCAGTGTATTTCCCACCAGATCCTTGCTGCTTGCTTCAGATTGAGCAGCACAATGGGAGAAGGGCTTCACTTTATTTCACAGGGAGATGGAGGCTCCATAAAACACGTCCACTCTGCTATTAGACTTCACTGAGCTTTCAAAGTTCTCTTGGATAAATGAATGAGTATCTTTGGCACACAACCAGGTGTGGAAATACTAAAAATATTCAAGTACTCTAAGGATACTGGGGTATGTTAAATGTCATCCAGATACAGTGTCTTCTCTGTGCTGGAGACTATGTGGAAGGCAAAGTTGTGGGACTTCCTTTTGGCTGGGACTTTTTTCCTCAAAACTTTCATAATTATGCAAACACACTCTTCAGTGCATGATCTCCTTTCTTAAAAATGTTTCTTCACTTCTTCTGAATGCATTTGAAACAAGTAGAAACTGTTTTGCTGTTTTTTACAGGGTCCCCAAATCTGTTATTACTACTAGAGAAAGTTAGTAGGTACAAGAAAGATTGAGAGAGGCCAGTGGTGACAGTAGCAGCAGTTTCAAACTGGAAGAGGATAAATTTAGGTTAGATATGAAGAAGAAATGTTGTATGATGAGGGAGGTGAGATCCTGGCAGAGGTTGCCCAGAGCAGCTGTGGCTGCCCCTCCCTGGCAGTGCCCAAGGCCAGGTTGAACGGGGCTTGGAGCAACCTGCTCTGCTGGGAGGGGTCCCTGCCCAGGCCACGGGTGTGGAACTGGGTGGGCTTTAGGTTCCAGCCCAAGCTGTTCTGTGGTTTTATGATACGGCGCAGTAGGTCACTTCAGTCCTGTACTAAATGCCAGGAATTCTGGATGTGAGGAATATAATGTCACACACCACCACTGCATGCTCTGGAAGAAATCTGAAGGTTTGAAACAGAAGCATTTAAAATTATTACAAACCATGTAGCCTAAGTAAAAGCTTCTATCAGTATGTCAGATACATAGATATATATAACCAGAAGAGAGTTTTGTAATGGCTCAGAGAATTCACAAAACAGCAACTTTTATTTTTTAAGTGTGGTGTTCCTCAAAGCTAAACACTACCGGTTTTTAAATTTTGCTTCGTGAATGAATAGAATCATAGAATCATAGAATCATAAAGGTTGGAAAGGACCCTAAGATCATCAAGTCCAACCTACAGCCCTACACCACCCTAACACCAAACCATCTCCTGAAGTGCCACATCCAGCCGTTTTCTAAACACGTCCAGGGATGGTGACTCCACCACCTCCCTCGGCAACCCATTCCAGTGCTTCACCACCCTTTCGGTGAAGAAGTTTTTCCTAATATCCATTCTAAACTTCCCCTGGCACTACCTGAACCCATTCCCTCTTGTCGTATTGCTCTTCGTTAGGGAGAAGAGGCCAACACCCGTCTCACTACAGCTGCCTTTCAGGGAGTTGTAGAGAGCAATAAGGTCTCCCCTCGGCCTTCTCTTCTCCAGGCTGTCAAACTTCATGTCAAACTTCAGTGCGGGACAAGCTGTTTTGGCAAGAATGTTCCACCTCTGAGAGAGACTCTTACACAATAACATTCTTTAATATTCTTAAGAAAGTGTTGAATGCCTCAGCAATTTGAAGTTTGATGAAAGAGTAAAATAGATTAGCAAAGCAAGCAAAATTTCAAGGTTAATAACTTTATATAACATTGAAGGTTTTTGGGTTTACAACTGGCAAGAACTATATTGTGATGATGTTATTGCTTTGTGAGATTAAGTGATACTACAAAACTACACTTGGAAAAGTGTTGTATTCGAGTGCTTTTGCTTGTGTGGACTGAGCCCTTCCTATGCTGTCTTTAGATGTGTGTACTTCTTACATAGACACATAGAGAGTTCTGACTTCAATTTTAGAAGTATAAACAAGATGATGGAAAATTATTTTGTAGTAAGACACTTAATTCAGTTTAGTAGAAGGTTCAGGTATGACTGTATCATGAAGGTTTGCCCTCATATTTCATAAATACAGGAAGAAGACTTGCTGTGTCCTGTCCATAATTTCCCTGTGGCTTTTTGGTAGCAGTGGTGGTCATGCTGTAAGGACTGAAGAGAAAGTGGTTTGAAGGGCTTTGAATTTGATATAATCCACTAAAATAAAACACAGATGAAAATTACAGTGTGATTAAACGTATTTTTATCTTTCTTTAACCTTTTATGATACAATTATGGTTTTACATGGCTCAGAAATTCAGACCTGTGCATAGCAATTAACTTTTTATTGTATCTTTTTTTCCTCAAACACAAAAAAAATGAGGATAAAAGGCATGCTGTGATAATACCAGCATACATTCCTACTTGGAACAGGCTGCACAGAGAGGGTGTGGAGTCTCCTTCTCTGGGGACTTTCAAACCCAGCCTGGATGCGTTCCTGTGTGACCTGCTCTGGGTGACCCTGCTCTGGCAGGGGGTTGGACTGGGTGATCTCCAGAGGTCCCTTCCAACCCCAACTATCGTGTGATTCTGTGATTAATTTTCTATCTAAAGATATGGCTTAAATGTTTGCCTTCCAAATATACCTATTCAATTCTCCTAAATGTTGGGGGTTTTTGAAACGGAGAAGTATTTGAATCTCTTTCTAAATGTCTCCTCCCTACCTTTATTTCTTTTGTTTGATCAAAGAACGAGAGAGGTCCTGAGAAGGCCTTCTACTCCCTCTCACTGAATACAGAGGTTTATCTGAATAACTCTTCTACCTGGTGAGGGTTATGTTCCATGACCTCTGTCACTGTGTTCAATCCCCATATCGCAGAATCATGGGATAATTGAGCTTCAGAGGGCAGCTTGACGCCGTAGCTCAGTGCTCAGACATGAGAGAGTCCCCCTTCATGTGCTTTCTGAGTGTGCTTTGGGTCGTCTGTGTGTCTGTCCTGCTGCTGCTGAAGGTGGCCCAGGGCACAATGATACGTGGGATGTGCAAATGATGCCCAGCTCATTTGGGAGTTTACGATTTCTGTTGGTACCTAATATTAGAAATTTTAATTTGGTCTTCCTCTTCGAGCTCTACTTTTGCTTATAGCTGGTGCGTACACAGTACTGTTACTTTAAAGAACGTGAACAGCACGGTGAGAAGTTAGACAGATCTGTGATCTGAAGTGTTTTTTCTTTGCATCCCTTGCAACCTTTTCTGGTTTGCACATTTTATGAAGCCAATTCTTATAAAGTACTTTTTTTTTCTGTAAAGAATTATGAGTCCTGTATTATCCTGAACTTTAAATCCTACCTAAGTTGTGTAGTTTATCGGGAACATCACAGCAGGTATTTTTTGGTGCTCGTTTAGGTTCAGCCTAAATCAGAAACGTTGGTGTTTGAAACTTCCAGGCAGTTCTGCCGTGCTTCTGCACGGCAGGTGTGAGATCACCTGTGCACTGAATGCAGGAGGATGGGAGCAGGGTCTCATCCGCCCTGTCCTTGGAAAGAAAGACGGCACGGCAGAACTGTGAGTACGAAGGGAAGGTTGTGAGGCTGTGCAGCGGGGTCAGAGAGGTTACAAAAAGAAAGAAGGTATTCTTTGAAAACGTGATGTCTGTATGCAAATGAGGAAAGGATCGTAAATTCTGGCAGATTAAATGTGAAAGTGAAGAACTGAGGCTAAAAAAAGAGTTTGAGGGGCACTTCGCAAAGGAATCAAAACCAACAGCAAATCTTTTTTCACATTAGAGCAGGAAGCCTGTAAGACCAAAGATGAGCAAGACATGAAAAGAATGCTCAGGCAAGATGAGGCTATTGCTAACAACTTAAAAATAATTTCTTGACATCTAGCGTTCATAATGGAAGGAACCAGGGACACTGGCACACTGAAATCTAGCTGTGTGGAGGGAATCATCACAGAGTCTCTCTGAAGTTGAAGAGAATGTTCCAGTTACTGCTAACCTTGCCAGAACTGGACAATGATTACCCAAAAGCTGTACAGGTACTGGGAGTTGAAATAGCCAGATCAGTGAGAACAGCAGGTAACAAACCTTTTGCTTTGTGCCTGACTGGTAACTAGGCGGCTCATACAATGAGAGTGATTAAAACAAGTCTCAGGGAGAGCTGGGCAACCACTTGCCACTCTGATACGTGCACCAAGCCAATTTCCAGAAACTGCAACAGCAGTGGCATGTTGGAATGGATGTATAAATTTGATATATGTGGGAGGATTCAAGATTGCATATGCAAAGAGAATCCCGCTTCTCAGCAATCTCTGGAGTTCTTCAAAGGGGAAGGTTGAGAAGCATGTGTGTGCAAACATGATCAAGTTAACATAGGCTACAACTTCCAAAAAGTGTTTGAAGTTCCTGACCAAAAGCTTTTAAGGGAATTAAACAGACATGGAACAAGAGGATAAAGATAGAACATGCTAGTGTGACATGGAAAAGGGTGAACAATTGGGCAACAATATTTGCTGAGAAGACTGAATTACTTAGGGTATCAGTGCTGTGAGCCAACTGTGAAGAAATGCCCAAGGACTGTAAGAAATGGAAGAAAGGCACAATAAAATGGCAGATGAACTTGAGTGACAATAAATGTAAAGTAAGATGCCTTGCGGAAATAAAATTCTATCTTTACATATGGAAGAATGGTATCTGAGCATGACTACTCAGGACTCAAATTTTAGGAAGATGCAATCCCCCCCCCCAAAAAAAACCCCAAACAGTTCAGTGTTCACAAGTTGTGGAAAAAAAAGATGGTGAAACATTAGGAATCACCAGGAAAGCAATGGGCACCTCAATGAAGCTGTGGTCCCTCTCTTCTACATCCTTCAGCAGAGCTACAGCTCTTCAGCCTGGAAGAGAGATGACAGAGGGAAGGATGTGTAAACAGCTTCAAAATCAACCATGATGGGAGGCAGTTGTTAGCGATCAATTGGTCATGGTTTCTTCCAGTACGAGAATTAGAGAACATCTGATGAAGGCACTAGGAGCTGGGTTACATACAATCGGTAGCAGATCTGTGAGAGTCCTTGCCGAGAGATGCAGTAGGTGCAGAAAGTCTGCTCTGGTTCCAGACAGAAACTGGTCTCCACAGGAGCAGTTTGTGGAGAAGAAATCCATGGAAGGTTATGGACGGGACAGAAACTTTATCCATCTTGTGCAGTCACTGAGCTTAAAACCGTTGGGTGTGCAAGAGTGCTAGGGAGAGGGCACGTGCTTGCCCTGTTTTCAGGCTCCATGAGGCATCAGCTTATGGACACAGAGGCCATGGGTGCGTGGTCTGACTGTTTTCAGATTGATCGTAGTAACAGATCTGGTTCCACAAAAATATTAGGAAAAACTTTTTCACTGCGAGAGTGCCACAGCCCTGGCACAGGCTGCCCACAGAGGTTGTGGAGTCTCCTTCTCTGGAGACTTTCAAACCCGCCTGGACGCGTTCCTGTGTGATCTACTGTAGGTGACCCTGCTCTGGCAGGGGGGTTGAACTAGATGATCTTTTGAGGTCCATTCCAACCCGTAACATTCTGTGATTCTGTGATTCTGTATGTCCGTGCCTCTGCTAATTACCTCCTGTGAAGAATTAAGACTCTTCCATGGGGCACTTTGTAAAAAAATTTGGAAGTGTTTCACCAGACTCAGTTGCTGCAACTCTTCTGTGTTAGTCTGCGTATTGGGATGTTTCTGCCATCCACAGGAGCTAGACACAGACCGCAGGTTTTGCTTTGAGCCTTGGGCTCAAGTTCTCAAAAATGCCCTGAAAATGCTAGTGCAGCTTTCACAGAGGAGAGCGTTGGGAAAAAGACTAATGCATTCCCTAATTTTTTTGAGATGTTATTGAATACTTTGTGTGGTCCAAAAAAGTTTTAATTTGTGTTTTCCGGAAAGTTCACTCTCTTTCACTGTGACACAAAGGATGCAGGTCAAGCTCCTCTGCAGAGTGTGTTTCAGAATGTCTCCATGCTCACACATTTTTTTCCAGAAGTGAACATGAGGTAGCTGGAAGTACTTGGCCTCATTTGATTTGAAAATGTTCGAAGTTACTTAAAACATTTTCAGCGTAAATACATTTATTATCTGCTTGGTCAGTCTCTTTCCCTGAGACAGCCCTGGGAATGCATGGAGTCGCCTTAGATGGAAGCAGCTCAGCCTCGTGTGCTGGCATCGGGAAGGTCATTAGAGGAGCAGGTAGTGGAGTTGTTCCCAAGTTCACATGTGGTTCTGTTTAACTGTATGCTGCTCCGGCAGGGAAAGAGCACGTCGGTCTTTGTGTGCACATATGTATTGTGTATCTGTATATGTTCATATGTGTGTATATACTTAGGCTTATTTGTGCTCTACAGTCTCACCCACCAGCTGCAAGGGTGGGAAAGAACTCCATGAAGAGGGCGATGTATCAGGAGGAGGCAAGTGTGGCAGGCAGGGCAGTCTCTGTATACTTAGGAAGAAAGAGCGGCTCCCAGGGGTCTCAGGCAGCCAGCACCGCGTGGTGCCGGGGTCCCTGTTCCCAGACCGTGCCGCTGGCCGCGTTCCCGTGAAGACACATGCGTATCTGCACACCCCGGCACCTGCCGGCAGCACTCCTGCCCAGGAACCAGACGCGTGCCACCAGCAGAATCTCCTCTCTGTGTCCTGGCACCTTCTCTGGCCATCCAAACCACCACACACCTTTTCTCTCCCAGATTTCCTTCTGCCATTGCTGTTTTCAGAACCTGTGCCAGTGCTTGCAACGGGGACATGACACATGCCGGGATGCTGGCAGAGGCGCAGGGACAAGCTGGTGGGGGCTCCTGGTGGCCTCTTGGCCGAGGAGGCCTGTTCCCGCTGCTAGTGGTGCCGCAGGCCCTTGGGCCTGCCCTGGGAAGAAAGCGAGGGGTTTGCGCTTCTTCCCCCGTCCCTGGTGTCGTCCCTTCATTTTCACGGCTGCGACTAGTCGTTGTACGCGCAAGCAAACGTTGCCAGGAGCCTCTGGCTGACGCTGGCGGTCAAGCACCTCAGCCCACTCCATGCCGGCGCGGCGGCCGTCTGCCCTGGTGGTGCGCGGAGAGGTCTCGACATCTGCTCGTGCAGGAGTGGTTTTGAAGGGAAGCATTGTGTGTTTTCCGTGGCAGTTCCCATGCGGAGGTGATGAAAAGTGTGTGTTTTGGCAAATCTTTTGTTTTATTGTGGTGGCTTGCGGCGGGGCAGCTCCTAGCAGCCGCCGCTTTGACAAAGCACCAGAGGATTCTGTTAAAAAGTTGTGTTTAGTAATTGTAGTCGTCGTGTCAGACCATAACTGACTTGGAGCTGAAGGATTTTTGCGAGATGAGTAGCTGTGCCAGCAGGGACCCAAGTCTCCTGGGCCAGCCGCGCTCTCATTAAGATTTGCCGCTAGCCGTGGCGGTGTTCGGCAAGTATGTGACGTGCATGCTGTTATTGTATGCTTGGCTTGTCAGCCTGCAGCTTTCTGACACTCACTTATGTCACTCTTTATTCAGAGAGGAAGAAGCTTTTGATAATTTGACAAGACAAGCTCTTAAACGATCTAGGTCATGGCCTTCACTGTCTGTGATTGTGAACATATTTCCTGAAAGCCCTGTCACTCATCACAGCTACATTTTCTCCCGGGGAGCCGCGGGCCCGTCCCGGTCTCCTGTCAGCGCGTGCATTTTGGTTATTCATACGCCAAATACAGTAGCGGGGTTTTTCCTTCCCTTTTGCAAATGCTTGCATGTTAGCGAGGCTAATCCTCTCCCCCGCGCCGCGCTCCCAGCAGGGCCGCGTCGAGGGCCCTCTCGGCGCAAGGCAGACGACCGGCCAAGGGGAGCGGAAAGGAGGAAAGGCCGCTTAGTGCTGTTTTTGTGTTTGCTCATTGTTGTGGAAATATGAGAACTGGTGGCAAGGGCCTTGTCTATTGAGCACTCGAGTCCTGGTCTGCTGTCAGGGGCTGTTTGAGATTGAGTGTTTTATTTTCTTTGATGTTCACGTTTGAGAATAGGGAAGTGGGAATTAAACAACAGATGCATTAAGCTGTTGTTCTGGTAAAACAATAATTAGCACCTGATAAAATTCAATACGGGTCAAAATGCGCAGCATCCACCCCCGATTCGTCTGGTGTGGCAACCTTAGCTGGATGAAGCTCGGGTACAAACAGTTGCCTCTTCAAATAAACTGAACGTGGGCCGCAGCAAGAACAGCGCCGATTTGGGGAAATTAATTGCCCGGCACTCGTGTGGCAAAAGGCAGGGGGAGGTGGCGAGAGGCGTGTGGAAGCGCCCCTCGCCTGCGGCAGCTGTGCTGCCGTGGCACGGCATTACGGGTAGGCACCTTTGTGTGGTACATCTAGATGCTGGTAAGGTCAGACCACTGGGGCAGGAAATAAATGCAATTTTATTTTAATGTAGTTCATCACACTGCCGCCGTACTTGTATACCACAAGGGCTTTTCTATAAATGAGGGCCGTTCATGGTTAAGTACTTTTAAATAAATAAGGAAAATCACAGGTTCGGTGGTTGTTGTATTTGGCTATGCTCTCTTCCATAGCAAACCTCCTTGCTTCATTTGAGAAGCTAGTATTCAGTAGTAATTGTTAATTATACTTTTTGTCATTCCATGATAGAAGATGCAGACAGTAACTCTGAGCTGCTGCAAGGAAGTAAGACTCCTATGAAGAGCATCGTTTCTAAAAAAGCTGTTGTTTAGCCAGGCATCTGTTTTTGACTCTTGTGTTCAACTTCAAAAGTTTATAACTGATCATTGTGATGATGAAAATGTCACACCGTATCACCATCTAAATGAAGAATATGCTCGGCCAATTTTCCCTTACCACCTTCTTCCTAGGTCCCTTAAGTTTTCCCACAGCCTTAAAACATGCTTAAGGACCACGATGATCAAACCTACCTCTTGATAGCACAGCTGAGGGGTTGGGGCTGCACCTCTTCCGGTGTTTTGGTAAGAGCTGTGCCAACTTAGTTTCCCACTCTTGAGTTACAGCTTTTCACTGTGATGCCTTTGTGTTCAGAGAAAGGAAAAAAAAATTAAAAAAAGACAAAACCCCACAGCCAAACTGTTATTCAAAAATAAAGTAATTTTTTTATTATCATTACTATTAAATAGCTGCTCTGTGAGTAAAGGTCATATCACAGAGTGGCATTTTGCCAGTATATGACAACTCATTGATTGCGATTTTTCAACCATATTAGTCTGGGGACACTGTGGTAATCGAAAACTATCCAGAACTAATGTATAAATAACTGCCTGCTACCCCTGTGCAAAACCAGCAAAAGCCTCCTGTACCGTTGAAGCCCTTTACAGGTTTGAGAGAGAAGGCGAGGACTTTGATATAGTATTTTTATACGCTAGAGAGTGTTTGTATATCATGCCTCAGAATTCTGCGTAAGTTAGCCAAAGAGGAAAATCCTTTTGTTTGCACTCGAAGGCAGCTCAAGTGTGTTCAAACTGTCAAATGCTGTAGTCTGTTCCTCTGTTAGAAATGCGATGTACTTCACACATTTTCTTTATAAAAATATTAATACAAAACTCAAATATTTACATGCAGTATTTGAGTAAAAGGAGAAATGTCGAACGATTACACAGAACAGATTGTAGATTTTTCTCCAGAAAATTGTTTTACTGGTGGAATGAATAATGAATAATATCATTTCCATCGCATCCGGGAAAAACATAGTGTATATGCCATAGGGTGACAGTCAAAAATTTGGATTATTTTTTGAGAGGTTCAGTTGCTAATATTGGTTGTTAGGTGGGGTTTTTTGTAATTAATATGCTCTGTCAGAATTAAAAAAAAAAAAAGCAAGAATTCCGGCATGAGCGAAAAATTTATTCGAAATCTAAAGAAATGTTAATAGTACTCATTTGCAAGTAGTCATGAGGCCTCAATGTTTGAAATTTGAGCTACAGCATATTATGTAGCAGCTACAGAATAACTAATATTTCTTCTTAAAATACTGAAAATTGAGATTGGCAAACCAAATTGCTAATTGTTAAAATGATTAAGGAGCTATTTTAATGAAAGGGTAAATGTTTTAAACAAAGGTGAAAGACCTCCACTGAAGTAACTGTGTGCACACTCTTTTAAACACTAAAATGGCTAAAAGAGAAAGTACCAACATTTCTCTGCGTGTGGCTTGGGGGTTCTAGTAGAAGACACATACATTGCAAATTTTGTAAAAAGACTAAGAACTCTTGAGAAAGTAGCTTCTGTCTCATTGATCATTAACACATTCTGGTTTTGTTTAAAAAAGAAGATCGACGTTTTTCCTCTTTCCTCGGGTCTATTGTGTTATAGCTGTGGTTCAAAAATCTGCTCTGCAAAATTTTTTTACAAAGGGCTGCACTTACAAGTTTGCGTGCGAGTCTGGCAAGTTTGAAAAAAAATCAAAAAAAAAATCAAGCAAGCCATTGTAAAAATAGAAACATTAAAGCAATCTGTTATGCTTCTTGTTTACAACTCATCCAACGTTAGGCTACTGAGGATTATTACATGTAACAATTATAGTTTGATTAGGATAGAGATATGTACAAAAATACTAAAATATTTATGTTCCTACACGAAGGGAAGGTACCTTGTGATTTAATTACCAAAATGTTATTTGAATTAAAAATGGCAGAAAATGTAGAATTCAAACTCATTTCTGTTTGATTTGCAGCATTACTACTTACTATAGCTAAGAGCACATTACTTTCCCAAACTTCTAACCTTCAGAGAAGAAGGGGAGAGAGAAAACTGTTACTGGCTTTCTGACAATGGCAGGGAGTGTGTTAAACCAGTGTAAAATTCAATTAAACTGTCTAGCCAGGTTTTTGAAGCTGAAATGCAGACCCTTTCAGTTAAGCTTCTTATTTTCCTGTGACCGACACCGGTGGATACTGTGTTATGCCAAAACCAACAGGCTGTAAAGCACCTTGTTTCATGCTCCTAGCTGATCAATATTTTTATTTTCCAGGCTTGCCCAGAAATATGGAGGCAGTATCACCTAACAGTAAGTAGAAACACCTTTTTTATTTTCTTCTACACCCAACCTATTTACTCTTCTGTGAACTGCTGACCATAAAATATAGACAAGCATCTTCTGTGAGAAGATAATAAACATCTGAAGAGTTTTTGCACTGAAGAATGCAATGAAACACTGTCACTATTTTTTAAACATCTTTAGATTTTACAATTTTGTTTTAGTGCTGTAATCACTAAAATAGTGCCTGCAGTACTCTTTCCTTTCAGTGACTACATTTACACGTAATAAAGAGGGTTAAATTTTAAGTTGAGATGCATAGCAAAAGCCATAATAATCCCATCTCAGATATCCCAGATGTTGGTAATTAATCACTGTGTGTGACAAAGCTTCCTTTTTAAATGAGTAAAATATATCTCAGCTGAAGTGGAGATATTAATTTAGGGAAATACACTTTATAAACTTTTGCAGATAATTTCTAATTGGTAAGGACGTGGCTGTAACTTCTTCTTTGGCCTGCATTAGTTGATCTTTAGTCACTGAAACAAGAAAGCAAAACTTTTTGAACTGTAGCAGTGTATTACGTAAGGCTTTTTTTTAAAGTAAAATAGTGATAAAAATAAAACAAAATGTATACAAACATAGCTAGTAGGGAACAGTCTTTAACTAGTTAAGACAATATTATATGGATTGGTATCACAAATCTTGAATATGTTCATTTATTAAATTATTATACATAAAAACACCTTTAAAGATTAGGATTTTTGCCGTTCCTCTGATTCTTTGCTGTCATTGCTGTCCACATCAACCTCGTATGTATTTAGCTATTACAGGTAATTAATCACTGCTGTCTGTTCAAAACAAAAGTGTGTCCACTACTTTTCTTTGTGGATCTTTGCTGTGGGCTTTTTCTTTTGATTACTAGATGGGATTTGTTTTATAGTTTGTTGCTTCCAACTCTTCATGGTGGTAGACTGCTTTTTTTTTTTTTAATTTTTCTCTGCTTTGCTTATAAATTCATTGAATAGGAGAAATCTGTGCTTAAAACCTCTTGCCTGCATTTTCTGCGTAATGATTTTAAAACAAAGATCTGCTTTGGAAATCCTCCACCTTCTCTGAGCATTTACTTTTAATTAAATAGAATTAGTATAGACTTTAAAAAAATAATGTGACCAAAAGGTGCATTCACTGAGTATTTTTGTTTGCTTCTTTAAAATTGCATGAAGGAAAAACGTAAATACTCTCTTTCATTATAATCCCTAAGGGTGCATATAAAAAGTTTTTGCAAAATGTTGATTATATTTGAAATCTAATAACAGATATAGTAGATGCAATATTTTGAGTTCTGTTTTTTACTGATGTGTAAGATTCAATTTAACTTTAGTCTTGCTTGCCATGGAAAAATTCCTCAAAGAATGAGTTGCAATCAACACTTAGCAAATATTTATTTTGGGAAAAAAAGTGTAGGGGATCTTAAACCTGACCAAGCGGTTATTAGGGCATAATTTGAGGTATCTGAGGTGGAAAATTTTATCTGTAAATTTTGGAAGAAGTGTTCGGAGTTTACACCTTATGTAGTGTAAACCAGACAACATTTATCAAATAACTCTTGTTAGAAAATCTAGTGGTTACGAATACAAGTGTATTATTAAAAGTACCCATCTGGAAATTCTTGGTACATTTTAGGGACATTTTGAAATGTGGTCAAATATGGGCATGCAAAGATAAATTGAAATTGTCTCAGTCCCTGGCTACTAATAAATAATTTTTTATTTTGCAGTGAACTGCAAATTATCTGCAAATAATCCACATTTCTGATATGTGGGAATTGCTTTGCATGTCTCCATTTTTTGCGTGGGAAGTCTGGCTTTGGCTCAAAGTTACATTAAGTAGCCAGATTAAATCTGGAATTAAAAAAAAACCAAACTGTGTGGTAAAAGACATGCTTGATATTTAAAATAAGTTATACTTCAAGAAGCTGTATTATCTGAATTATTTAAATGTACAAGTCCCAGCTTTTATTATTCAGTTTAAGTATTCTCTTTTACACACACAATAGTGCTCTTGTAAGAATCTAAACTTCTGTTAGAATAATGTATATGGCATATGTATTATAGAATTGTAACTAACAATTTGAGATCATTTACTCTCATATCAGCATAGTACTATTTCACTATAGAAATTAGTTTGTAATTTTCCTAGTTTAGAATAAATATTTGTGGGCAAACAGGGTAACAGCTTAAAGAAAAATAATGCAAGTTTAAAAAGAAGTAGTGTTGTGGTGCTGCAGATGCTGCTTGATTATTAGCAAACAGACTAAGGCCACAGTGAGCTTTTCCTGTGCTTTAGCCGTGGATACAACCACTAGATTTAAATTGATTTTGGTAGATTGATCATGAGTGTCACACATGCAGGTACATATAAGTGCAAATAAAACAAGCTGTTCACGTTTCTAATAAAAGACTGTTTTTATAACATTGCTTACGGACAGCCGTTGCAAAGTTTGTCTAAATGTTTTGCGTCGTATGAAGTATTCTTAGTTAATTACTGTGAATGCTTGTGAAAAACCACTGCAGCCTTTCACCTTTCTCTTTTGTGAGGCTTTTGGTGATTTTATTCATTATCTGGCTCTTTCCTAAGAGATGGACTGCCATCTATTGACTCCTTGAAGCCCCTGCACAGAAACGAGGATTGACTAGAACAATGACTAAATAATAAATCCATTCTGCTGTTATGGGTGGTGGTAGGGTTTTGTTTACATTAGCTGTGGTGACAAATTTTGGCACATTACAAATAATTTGTTGTATGGGCAGAAATGTCTTATTCCAACCAAAATAGGCTGCTGGTGCAAGAAATCTTATGAGCAGCTGAAATGGCAAGAAGGATTATAAGCAGAATATTTTAATTTGCCTTTTGATAGAAAAAAGATTATCATATTGTATTCAGTGAAGCTTAAATTTAAAGGCTCTGTGATAATCAAAGCTTTATAAGTGGATGAAGTTAGTTTCTTTAAACTTGTTCTTTCAACTCTGTTAACTAAAATTATTCTGCAAAAAAAACCAATCACAGTCAGCAGAACAATCCAGTTCCCACTGTGGTTTAAAATAATATTTAATAACCTCTTTAAGATGGTGATTTAAAACTTTTACAAATCATTTCCATTATGCCTGTTCTCTATGTATTTCTCCTGTATCATAAAGGGGAAGTTACATTTGTCAAAACATATGTTAGGTTTTTTCTTCATGTAGGTATCTATTGGCAATAAATAGGTCATCTTTGATACCCGCTTGTGTTTATCAAAGGGATTTTTATCAATTCAAACAATAACATGAAGAGTTTGTTGGCAGATCCTTAATAAACAGTTCTGGTCATAGCAACTGCAGTGTAAGTGATAATAATGCGTGTGATTTTTTCACAGAGGAGGCATCTGAAGGTCTTGTAAAGCTCTTTGTTCTAGATTATTAGGAAGCTTAGCTCACAACTCCACTTTTCTACGTGCCAGGTGCTCTGCCACCCAAACACAGAGCTACCCCCTGTTCTCCTCGGGGCAGCGAGCCCTGGGGCTTTCCCTTCCTCACTGCTTGCCTCTTTTCATTACCTTTCTCATGTTGTTTCAGCCATAAAGGTAGAGACACTTATGTATTTTTTGCTCAAGCAGAGGCCAGTTTATACCCTTCTAACTGCAAAAAAACCTCCAATTAAGGAACCTCATGGCTTTCATTTGTTTGGTTCGGTTCTGCAGTTTACTCTTAAGAAAATCTGGTGACCTCCCTCTGGGTCTGATGTGCTGCCCGCTGGCCTTCGTCAGTATCATCCCTTCCCTGCGGCACCGGGGCCGCTTGTTGCAGGGCAGCCAGCATCACCTGCACCCGAGCATCACCCAGGTCCTGGCCCCTGGCCTGTAGCCATTCCATGCCACCGCTGGGACTGATGGCAGGTGCTGCGTGGCCGCCTGCAGCCGTGTCTCCACCCCACAGGCGACATCGCCAGAAAACAGAGAGGACATTTATTCTCGGTGCTTTGTGACCCGCATTTTGCTCCGGGCGCGAAGTTGCGTGTTTCAGAGCGAGTTTCCCCCATGAGGCGTAGCTCGGGCCCTTCGGGGCAGCGAAGATCGTGTGAGCCGCCGTCTCAGCGTGGCAGCGTGATGCAGGGCATGTTGCCGGCATCCTGGCCCTGCCCGCTGCTCTTTGGGGGCTCGCGCTGCACCGACGCCATCCAGCCCAGGCACTCGAGCAGGAATTCAGCCGCCACTGCTAGCACCTCGTCCAGAAAATACCTACGGAGCGGTGAAATTCCATCCCTAAGACAGGCAGAGCACAGTTTCTAATTTTCTAATGTGTTTCTTGGTGTAGGTGCACATGGTAAAATGCAAATCCCGCTCAGATTAAGTGTTTCCTTGCTGTAGGGGGTTGCTCGTTTTTAACAACCTGCTCCACCCCTGCGCGGCTTCGGCGGCCAGGACTCCTTCCCCATCCCCTGCCTGCGCCTGGCTCATTTATATTAAGCCTCCCAGGCCAAGATGGCCACCAACAGAGTTTTAGAACCATCAGAATTTTTAACTAGCAGAAGCTATCATTTAACATGCTTTTTGACAGTTTGTTAATCTTACTTTTAATCCACTTACATAAAAGAAGGTGAACCAGGAACTGGCTGTTTTGGTCTCTGTGCGTAAAAGACATGAAGGAACAATGCATCTTTTGTGTTTAAATTTTGCACTCGGATTTCTTTGTGTGCACTATTACAATTCCTCGTGGCCTGCCACTTTTTTTCTGAAATGAAAATGTAAGCAGGATTGCTTGAAGTCAATTTGTGTCCTTTAAAAGGTGACTTCTGGGAAGAGAAAATTTAAAATGCAACTCTGTCAAAAAATACATGTAAGCGAGAGAGAGAGAGAGAGTGTGCTTGGTTTCCAGAGGAGGTTTGCAGGTTTGGTGTGGAGGGGGAGGACGGATTCGAAGTATTTCCAGGGGGAGCCGGAGCCCGGCTCCCTGCCGCAGGGCTGGGGCGCTGCGGCCGCTGCCAACATGGCTGCGATGCCGGCTCCTTGGGCCTGGGCCTTGCGCGGGGCTCTGGCTGCTCTGTCAGTGCCATTCTCCCCTTAAACAGTTCAGCGCTTAGCCAGTTTCTCTTCGGGTGTTTTAAAGCTATTTCTACTAACTCTAATAAAGGCACCAGTTCGTACGGCAGGCAGTGTATTTTTTCATATTTTGGAGTCATGGTGCAGGCCCGTGTGTGTCAACACCTCAGTTGCCATTTGGCGCGATATTTCACAGTGAAGACAAACCAAAATTCCCAGGCATGTAAATTTAGGGGAAGGATGACTCTCGATTGTGGGGGAACACAAGCACCCAGGCTGTGGCGATGTCCCCACGCTTGCCCTTGAGGGAAAACTGCCTTTTTGGTGCTTCGGTTCTCTGAAAGTTTCTCTAAATGTCTTTAGCCAGGCGAGGAGGTCGGGCAGATCTTGGACAACAGTTCGCAGATATTTTCTTTTTAAATTACCTGTTTGCATTGTTCAAGACTGAGCCCTACCGTTTTTTCAAGTGCTGTTCTGTGACAGAGATATTTCTGAAATGTCTGCCTGCCCAGCACAGTTGTTCTAGTGAAAATAAATACTTTGGAGGTGGTTTGGTGTGCTGTCTAGAGAGTCCCTTGGATTTTATTTTACATTGTGTTCATTTTCCCCTACTAATTATAATTGGTCCCATACTATTTTTCAGATATTTTTGAGGTTATCAGAAACCTAAACCCCAAGTCTTTTTCTGTTGCAAAAAACCCACATTTCACAAAAAAAACAGTATTCTTTCTGAAGTGTTTGTTACAGAAAACAAAAAGAATTTTGGGGGGTGAAATAAATGTAAGTTTATGAGTACAATGCATATGCTAGATTTCTATATGAAAATATGCTGGATAGAGTTCTTTCCCAATTTATACATGAAAATTGTATTTTAAACATTATAAAAAGAAGTAGCTTCAAAAACTTTGTATAGATGTGTGACATCTGCAAATAATACTGTTGAGAGCTTGCCTTCTCATTAAAATGTTGAATTTTAAATAATACCCCTGACCAGTTATGAGTACCGAGTAATTAGGGGGGTTTTGTGTGTCTGTTGAAATAGGAGGTTCAGACTGGTTATCTGTAAAATGCCAACATGTCTTTGTACTTCAGCTTTTTTCCTGAGAGGGAGTGTCAGTGTCTTCGTACTCTTTACCGCAGTGGACAGGTCCCAGGCAGATGCCTGCTTCTGCCGCCCGGGGATACGGTTGTTGCCCCGGGCTCTTGCCAGGCTGCTGCGGGACCCGGGAGCACGTTTGGGGCTGTAAAACCCTCCAGCAGCGCCATCATCACTTACCTCGGTCATGTAAGCATGATAGAAAGCACACCTGCTTTCTTTAACATTTGTCTGTCTCACACCCTTCCACATCTGCCTCCCCACAAAATAAAATAAAAGATGCTTTTAAACTGAGAGTTAAAAACTGGTTACATCTTGACCAGAAATTCCATTTTAAGATATTTCTGGATACAGTCGGGGACTGGAGGGGGAGTAAAAAGCTTGGCTGACCGAACCAAGTAATTTCCATTTCCCTGATGTTGGGGTTCCAGATAACCTTCACAAAGTGTTTATCTTTGAGGAGGGGCATGCTTCAGAGAATCCCTGACTTCAATATGCACATGATTGCTGCTTAGGGAACACTGTGTTTTCTGTGGAAGCAGTGCCTTTTGGGCCTGACTTTAAATGGCAAAAGGAGAAGAGCAAGTGATGGAAGTTAAAAGGGGATGGGAAATTAATATATTTTAAGATTTTGAATGTTTAAATCCGTGGGTGGGGAACCCCTGTGTGCCCAGGAAGTCTTTGGTGTGGAATGTGACATTTTTCAAATGCTGTGCCAGCAGTGGTGGTGCCGAGGTGCGCTCACGGCTGGGAGAAGGCTCAGAGAGCAGCTCCCTCCCGCGCAAACTTGTGGGCAGGAATTGCCCTGTTCTCAGTAGGAACTACCATGTGTGTTTCTCCCTTGCCTGACACACGCCAAAACTGCTGTGATATGTACCCTCATGAAACACCAAAACTGTTGGATAGGTGGTTTATTAACAAAAAAACAGAATAATCATGGTAAAAGTCATTGCTGAAATGTCTCCTCATCGTATACGTGATCGTAGTTCTTTTAAGGGAGAGGATTAAGGTGATCTTTTCTTTAATGCTTACAGATCTCGTAAGAATTTTCACCTCTCTTTCCTTTAGTGTGGAGAGGCAAGTCTATACGATCATTTAAATAATTTTTACTAATTCAAGTGTTAACCATTCAGTTAAGGAATATAGAATTTTCAAGCTAAAATGAGATTTACGATGCATTTTAAAACCAAGATTTTACTTGAGAAAAAAAAAAAAATTCCTGCACCCTTTTTCTGCAGTAAATTCCATGCATGCATGTTCATATTAAAGTTACTGTGTTCCTGAATATAATTCCTCTGAAATAGATATGTAGGTGTTTTTCTGACTTTTGTTAGAACTCAGAGCAAATTTCAAAATTCTATAGGAAACCAAAAATTAACTGTGAGCTATCAGGCATTTTAAAACATAAAAACCCTACACTTTCATGTAGGTAACATGAAATGTATTTTGGTACAATTTTGCATTGCAAAGCGGAAAAAATGTAAAATGTCAGTAGAGTGTAAATCCTCATGAACTGCTTGCGTGTATATCCTAACTGGGAATGACATTTTCCTTGTAAAATGTCCACCCAGTAGCTGCTAGTAAATTATGTGCTTTAGTAGTATTGAAACTGTTGCATTTTATCATACAAATGTTTTGGGTGTTAAAGTGTCACAGGTATTTAGCAACGGCAGCCTGCAGAGATCTGCGCTGGCAGCAGCATACGTGATTGTCCGTGTTGCTGCCAGACCTCCTGGTACATCTCCTTGATGATCTGTGTGTTAAGAGCAGCCAGGAGCTCACACTGGTTAGACAGTAAATTTCTCTACTTATGCTTGATCGTGTTAATAATCTACGGATTAGGATTCTCTCAAAGTATTCCCTGATTTAACTCTGAGAGAGTCTATCATCAACAACATTAATATGCCTTGCTAGGTCCTGTCGTGGGAGTAGAAAAGTTACTACGCCTGTGACAGATCCATCCTGATTTTGATTTCAAATTTTGAAAAATCAGGTGTAAAGGGAATTAAAAGGAACCAAAGTCCTGTGTAAAGTGATGAGTAGCACAGAGCCACATGCCGTAAGTAGGTACTATTTTACTGCAGCACTGGAGAAGTCTCAGAGCAGTGGGTGATTTGCATATACGCTGTGGTATCCATGTGTGGCAAAAGAAGAAAGCATCCTTCCAAATTCTTGATTTAGGCTTTGACTTTTACCTTATTTTTGAATGTTAAGTTGGGATTAAGTTAGCATTTGACAAACATACCCCAACAACCATGAGTGTGATTCTGAACTGGGCACAAACAGGCACCCTCGTACTTCACTGGTGCTGGCAGCACCTCTCATGGAAGCACGCACGGCACCGCTGCCGGGGCTGCTCTTCTCGCCGCCGCTGAGGCTGGTGAGCTTGGACTTGCTGCCGCTTGGCGTTTTGCTCTGTAGCACGGTCTGCGTCTGGCCGGACGAGGCCCCTTGCGCTGACCCTTCCTCAGTGCTTCCACCGTGCAGATGGTGCTGCAGCGATGCCCCCCGGGTGTGGCGTGGCACGGCACGGCATCGCAGTGCCACCCTGCATGGAATGGCATTGCGGTGCCACCCTGCACGGCATGGCATCGCGGCGCCGCCCGGCGTGGCATGGCATAGCAGCGACGGTGTCCAGCGTGGCACAGCAACACCAAAGGCAGGGACATGGCAGAGGCTCTGACTCTCCAGAGGCAGGAGGGGACAACACTTAAGGGGCAGATGCACTATTTTTACAGCTGACCAGATGATATATTTGCAAGAAATCTACGGTCACTGCTTGGGCTTAAGGTTTCTGGGCGTCAGTATTGAATCCAAAAGCTGCTTCTTTTCCTTTGTATTTTAATTTTTTTCCCTCCCTTGAAAGTTAGAGGTTCTGTGCCTGTAGTAGCTACTCATTTTGTAGCCAGCAAAAAGTAATTCCATGTTGTTTCTTGGCTGTACAGCTAATTCTAAGCTGTTTCTAAAGTGTGTTTGTAACTTCCTTTGGCACGTAAAAAAAATGGAGTGGTGAGTAGCTGTGCACATGCATACACCAGCACCTGAAGGGTGTCTGTGGACTATGTGATAACCCTGAAGTATTTTCTGCTGTAAAATTAATTGCACTGGATTTACATGTGATATCCAGTTTCTGTCTGACTTATTTTGATGGCAGATGAGACCACGGTTAAATTAATTCTGCTTTTCTGATGATGGTGTGAGGAGGGAAAAAGGGGGAAAATAATAGCACTGAGATACTCTTAAGCTGGTTTGGAGAAAACGGTTTTGATCAGTGGCATGTTTATGTGATGTGAGAGAGCAGCAATCTGAAATATTTTGATCCATTTTTAGATGTCGTAGACTCTTCAGAAAGTCCCAAGTGGTATTCAAGTAAAAACTTTATGGATTTGAGACTGATTTAGAAAAATAGATGTACAAGGACATGGAAAAGGTTCTGGTGTGCTAATGGTTGTATGTAGGCTGTCAGACATTTCTTCAAGGACATATCCTGGATGAATGTCACTTGTTATGAAGCTAGGTGAAAATAATTATGGTATTACTGAATATATATGATGCTCTTAAATGGAGAACACATGAAAAAAATATGAGGAAATTGATAAACATTAACATGCACAGTTAACATGTTGATAGTGTAAGGAAAGTGCTTCTGTAAAATTGTCCATCAGGAAAGGATGCTACAGATGCTGCGAGGGAGTTTAAAGGAAAAAAAAAGCCTGAATTGCTGTTTCTTTAGAGTGTACCCCAGCAAAAACTCACTTCTAACAAACGGATGCACCACTCTTTTGGCATCCTCCATCGTGTTTTTTCTGCGTTTGCATCAATTCTAGCAGTGATCAGAAATCACCTTAAAGTAAGTATCTATCGAGAACGCACCCGTGAGAAAGTTATTTCACATGTGGTACTTCCTGCTTTTGCATCTGATAGTGAAGGGTGATTAGTAGGCGACATAAAGGTTAAAGAGAGAGAGAAAAAGAGACAAAGGAAGCTGTAAATCATCTAGAATGACAGTAAAAATTAAAACCTTGGGGTTTGTTGGGCTCCCCGGTGTATTAGCTAATAAATATAACCATGCTTTAGCTCTGTTCGTCCTCTGATTTTACAGGCTTTGCAAATGTTTGTGTTCTGATTAATGTATAAATGTATGTGTAAGTATGCATACACTTAGCACGGCGGGCGTCTGTGCGCATGGTGCCTGCCCGCCCGCGCTTTCTGCGCGTTTGCAGCCGCGTTTGGCGAGTCTCCCGATAAACATTCAAATAAAATCTGTGTCCCCGTGCACGAGTCTCCTCCTCCTCCTCCTCCCCTGCCTCGTCCCTGCGCACCCACCTCCCCCACCCCACTTCAAAGCTTGTGGTCCTTCTTCCATCCTTGTACTAAAAGGTTTCTTTGTAAGCCAGGCCATTTGTCCATCATTGTTTGGGGTCCAAACAGTGGTAAAATACCCTGTCACCGATCCAGAGTGCTGTGAATGGCAGCTTCTCTCCGGACAATTGGCGGTGGTGCCGAGAAATATTCCTGAGAGGATTATTTAACCTTTCAATTTAGGGGGCACAAAGCCTGGCTGATTAATGAACTTTCTGATGGGTGCTGATAAGCGGATCTATTTCTTTATTTCCTCTAAAAGTGATTCCTTCTCCTGTCCCATATTGCTATAATCTTAAACATAAAATGTGGCAAATAGATTAAAAAACAGCACTAAAGAGTTTATCTGGCTGGCAAACTGAAGGAGCTAAATTAAAATTGGTAATGAAAGCAGTGGCTGAGCCCTGTATATGTTTTTTAAATGCACTGTGTATTTTGAAGAGACTTATTCTCCAGCTTGCCTGGTAATGACTGCTTTTGGTGCACAGTCCGGGGCTGGCTTCTGTTATCCCCCCAAAAAAATGAGTTGTGTTATCTGGATGACTGCAGACACATATGCATCCCCCTTTCTCACTGCATGGGCAGACAAGGTCGATAGCATTACAAGGTATTTGTGGCAGTGCTTGTTTCAGTTTTCAGAGCTGCCAGTTTTCAGCCAGATTTGAATTACAAAAGAAGAAGCTGGCATGAAAATTGAAAGGGTTTATCGGCTAGTCTGAAGCCTCATAGCACATTGCTTATTTATGCAGTCCATTTGCACCAGGAAATGTGAAAAGGAAATACATTTTAAAAATAAGGTCATAAAGGCCCAGATATGTTTAAGATGGCAAATAAAATATAGATACCTATAATATCTTTCCAGGAAACGATTTCACTTAATGTTGCACATTACTTCAGAGGAGCGTTTATGTTACTGTCATAAATTTGTGCATTTGTGTCACTGTATAGATAGTCTCTGGGGATTAAGAAGGAAGTGTTTGCTAACTTACTTTAAAATTAAAATAGAAGAAAGATAGGTTTGTAGTTTGAGAGCTACATCAGAAATAGTTGAAGTTTAATGCACCGTCCTATTTAAATTACGTTTTGCATTCCATGTAACATTAGCCATGGACGACTGGAGAGATGCCACCACCTTTGGAGAAAATTGGGATGCCTTTTAAACCATGAAGATTTTGAGGCATTCAGGGATTGTATTGTTGTTATCCTTACTATCTTGCATATATTCATTTTCTCTATGAACTTGACCCCTTTTTTGTCCATTTGTCAGAAAAGGCTTTTTGAATTAAAATTTTTGTATTTTTACCTCTGCTTGTGAGAGTATCAAAAGATTATATTCATTTCTTTTAAATATATAACATTGTACTTTTTGACTCTTCCTTTAACGCTTTCACACAGTCAATTGCAGATGCTATTTGCATCTATTTAAAATGCATTATAGAAATGTCTTATTTCTGTAGAAAACAGCAGCTTCGCAGTGCTTGTACTGTGGACGGAACTAGTTAAATTCCTTCTTCTGGGAAGGGCTTTAGTTTTCCAGACTGTGCAATCAAAAAATAGAATTTTGTCCATTGATTTTTAATTTAATATGTATCGTGTACTTTAAAAGTACCCAAATCTAAAAGTTTGGTTAGATCACTGTTTTCTTGGTTATTTTGCTGTGCTTGGTGGATACCCAAAAGGGTGGAAAGAATGTTACAGCCACATCGAGTAAACTCAATTATAGGGTGTAGTTTGTGGAAAGATACTCAGGTGCGACCTCCACAACTCCTGTGGGAAGAGCAGGTTTCATTACGTGGCTGAAAAAATGAATAAAATTCAGTAAAGAAACTATTTGATTTATAATTGTTTGGAGGTCTTAAAAGTCAAAATACTAAATTTATGTGTTTCTCATGTATTAGCATGCATCAAGCTCAGTATATTTCTGTCATGAATTTTCATAAGGATTTTTACTACGTAGCATGTGTGGCTTAATGATGCAATCACCTGATAGACTAGGAAGACTCCAAAGGAGACGTTCCGGTCTGTTGTGTACATAATACTTGTTTCAAAAATCTGCCTAATTAAGGAGTTACCCAATGGAATGCAAGCCTACTGGGTGCATGACATGGTTAAAGAAAATAACAACAGCAAAACCCCTTAGTATAATTACGATATTACATGATATCTTATATGGGCAATTTTGAATATAAGGGAATGATGCTAACCTGCTATTGTTTCAGCTGGCATACAAGTAGATTATGGTAATTCGCAAAGGGAAAATAAATGTATATTTTGCAGTGATAGAGCTGTTCTGACCGCTCCCCTGTCCAACTCCAGTCTACGGCCCACAGCGTGTAATGATTCACTTGATGATCAGCTTTCAGTGCCTCAAGAAATTGGTGAAACATCACTGCTAATGAGTTTTACTCCCAGCCTTACGTCTTGTTTGTCTCAGCGAGTTCCACAAAACCAGAGTGCAGCGCACAGGGCTCGTGTGCCGGTTGTGGTGGTGCCCAGGTCTGCCGATGGGGCTGTGCAGGTGTCCTCCCCCCACGCTTATTTCTTTAATCCACCGTTTAACTACTTATCTTTAGAGTGCAGCAAGAAATAACAGTAAAAATTACCTGGTAGATTAAGGATGAGAATAGCAGTTGCTATAATGGATCAGAAGAAATGACAGGCTCTTCTCACGGTGCTGGGTGATGTGGCGGGCTGCACGCAGCCGTAGCCCTGGGATGCGCTCAGTGAAGGGTTTGCAAAATTATTGCTTCTCATGCTGAAACGCAGTGGCCCAAAGTGGTGTTGGATGTAACAAAAAAAGCCCACCTCGGTGCAAGCCTTACGCAGAGGCAGCGTGGTGGTGGCTGGTGGGTCAATGGAGGGCGTGAGGTTTGTTTGATCTGATTAG